>JAVJGI010000001.1:47285861-47440781 GCA_035590275.1 Ibycter americanus | reverse complement strand
CCCCCCCCAGCCATTTTGACTTAGTTTAGAGCATAAGGCTTGGCTGGTGTGCCTAGGTTAAAACTGTGAGCAAAAAGTCCTTCTCCTCATCGCTGCAGTTGTGCTAGCAAAATCATCAAAGCAGATGCAGCTACATACATTATCTGGCCTTCTGTTGGTGCTGCTCGTGGCCGCAGCACCACGGGGAAGCTGAGTCAGTACAGCTCTTCTGCAGGAGTTTTCTAGCCAAGACTCAGCTGAAACTCAGAAGTTTGTCTCTTTACTGCAACCACGGTGGTTTGCAGTGCATTTCTGCCTCGGATTGCAGTGGCATTGCTATTGCACGATTCCTCCAAGAGGCTTCCTGGGACAGGACACAATCTGTGCCTTCGGCTCTGAGCTTCCTTGTGCTTTTGGCTGCTTCTGGTTCTGCAGACAAGGTAGGAAGTGGAGCAGAATCTGTCCTGCAAGGCTCTTGCTTTGTCTTTGCTTGGCACAAAAGCCTGTCCATCTTGCTGGAGGGACACACAGCCCATGCTTTGTGCACCCTCACCTGGACCTCTCTGTGCTATGGCACTGGGAGATGCCATGGGGTGTTACAGTTCTGCCTGGATACCCTTCTCCTGCATAAAAAAAGTTATCTATGTTTAGGGAGAGTATCGAAATCTGCTCCTGTGTTTTCCCCACGGGTTTCCTTTCCTCTGTAGGTGGGAGCTTATGTGACTGGTGTGTTATCACAGAAGGCCACCGGGGCCAGATGTCCTGCACCTGTTGGGAAAGGAAGGACTAGAGAAGGGCCAAAGGCAAGAAAGTACCCGGACAACATACCCATACCGTGATGAGGTTCGGTTTTCTTATGGTTGGATCTGCACTGAAACCTCCTTGGGTCCCCAGTGCTGAAGGCAAGCTTTGCAAATCTCTCTTCTGCTTTCAATAATCCCCTGCTCATCTCAGAGGCCCCAAAGCGGGGGTTTGCATCCTGCACAGGGGCCTCCCTTGGTGACTTGTGGAAGGCGTAAAGTTGTTTGTAAGCTGGAGGGACACACTGGGAACAGCACGTTTAGCTGGTTTTGCTATCTCGGTAGGACTGATTGTGGGGAACAGCTGGTCCAGCCAGGAGAGAAATGCGATAGCAAGATGCCAGATGAGTAAGACTAAACAGAGCAGTCACAAGTTGCCTCTCCCTTCCAGCAGATCAAACCAAAAATGACCCCAAGCAAGTCACCCAGGTGAGAAGCAAACGAGAGCCAGAGCCTTCATTTTAAAAAGACACCTGACCCCACTAGAAAGAACCCATTCAAAGGACTCAGCACCCTGGCTCTTTTGTGCCCAGCCCTGATGCTCAGCGACTCCCTAGATTTTTGACTGTACCGCTAATAGTAGTTTTTTTACCAGAGGCAATCCCTGTTGTAAATCCTGGTCATAAATCCTTGTAAAAATCATGCTGGGTACAGGTCTTACAGCTTCCTGCAGGGACCTCCACCTCCTCACCCCAGGGGGCGGGGGGCTGTTGCAGGGGCTGCTCTGGGGTTGCTGGTGCTTCTCACACTAAGACACTTTGCAAACCTCTTCCTCTCCTCCTGAGCCAGCCTTGGCTCACTGCATGGGGGAAAGCAAGCCTGTCAGCCACTGAGACCTCCTGCCAGAGATTTGGGGCTGGGGTGGTAAGTGCTGGGGCCCTGCGAGAACTTTGGGCTGAATGTAGAGGTCTTACATTAACTGGCTGGTTTAATCATGGTGCTTAAGGTCAGGAGAATGATGAGATCCACCCACCAGACCCGACTTCCTCGGCAGCAAGGAGAAGGTCTGTAGGAAGGAGTATGAACACAGTCATAGTCTCACTCCCCCGGTAATATTCAGATGGAGAAGAGTCTTCGCTTCAAGCAGATAAGGACACTGTAGCGTTGTTGCCTAAACTGAGGTGGGTAATGCCATTTCACAGCCTACCTGGTGTCCAGCTGCTCTGTACAGGCAGGAATCTACCCCAGGCCTCCTGTCACAGCCATCAGCCCCATACACATGTCCCAGTGCCCGCAGAGGACCTCAAATTGTGCTATGTGCCTCTGCATGGGCAGCTGAATGGGGCCCGTGCTGGCTCTGCTTTGCAAAACCAGAAGACCCAGACCCTGGTGTAGGTAGGCAATGCCTGGTGGGGACACTTGCATCCAGACTGCAAGCTGTTATTGCTGGGCACTCAAGCAGCTACAGCTGCTTTGACTTGTTGACTGTTAATACTACTGTTTGGATTAAACAGCCAGTTGCACAACTGGGCTTGGTGCATCCCTTGTTTTAAATGTACATACTACAGCTTTCCCTGCAAAACAATGTCTGGCCCCAAAGCGCATGTAGCCAGAGCTGGGCAGAGTGCGGTTTTCTTTCCCTGTGAAATTTGGTAGGGTATCAAAGGAAAGAATAATAAATCTGTCATGAGTTGCAGTGAAAAGCCACAATCACAGAAGCATTTTTCAAGCTGTAAACCTGAAAGAAAGATTCCAGTGAGTGCAACTGCAATGTTTCACTTCCATTTCAAGCATGCAGTGATTGCCCGTCACCCCACTGCAGCTGCAAAACAATACGTGTTCAGCGATGTCGTGTGGTTCAAAAAAATACTTTTCCAAGTTGCAAAATTATTTGAAGCCAACTTTTTCCAGCAGAACACATTGTTTTTAGCTTATCTGATCAATTTTTAATTTTCCCATGAATCTCGTTAGCCCAGCAGCAATCCAATAAACTCCAAGCTGTAGCTGGGCTCTGCCACTTCTATGAGCACTGGAGGAATGAATGTGGCATGTGGAGTGATTTATGCAAGTTCATTTGTGTTTCCCAGTTGTGGTTGCAGTTCCCCTGCAGCTCCAATGCTCTCCAGGAATCTCCTTGCTTCTTGCCCTACTGCTGCGCTCCTGAATGGGCTGTCTGGGTCTCCCGTCTGTGCTGCTGTCTCCCAGCCCACCCACGCCTTATCAACCTGTCACTGCAATGAGTGTGAAAAATGGAGAGCCAGGAGTGGAGCTAAGAAGGGTGTATGTCAGCCCACTTGCCCACCCAGCAGTATCAGGCCAACACCTCCACCAGCCTGCTCTGACTATGGCAGTGAAAGGAGGAGAAATCAGAGGAGGACACCAAGGCTGGGGGAAGTGGTGGCACAGAGGAGTTTGGAGCTAGTGGCACTTGCAAGTTTATTTCGTAAAGATGTATTTTGGAGGGAGGTTTTCTCCTCTGTGTATGAGGAAATATCTGGTCAGGGAACGAGATGAAGATGCTCGTTTTGTTATTAGGCATCGAAAAAGATCATGGGTTTCTGATGAGCTCTGAGATGTGCAGAGCCTCTCCTGGGCCTGAGATGTGAAGTCAAGCATGAGATGAAATCAGTTCCTGGGATGAGATAATATTTAGCATTATCGAACAGGGAACAGGGGGAGAAGGCAGGGAGAGAGGCTGCACATGGCAGTCAGGCTTTATGTCCTGCTGAGACCCAGAGTCATGGAGGGAGTCTCAGATGGGGAGTCCCTCGGGGTGGACAGGCATGGCAATTGAGCCAAGGCATCTGGAGAGCAGCAATCCCAACCAGATCCCTGCAAAGGGAGAAACAAAGGTATTCCAGCTGCTCCTTCAATCTCTAGTCGCTGTTGGCTCAAGTTAAGCTGCTTGTGGGGAGTCATCGTCCTTAAGAAGAAAGCCAAGTGGAGCTGAGATCCCAGCAGAACTTTTAAGTTCCTCCTGGATGCTAAACTCTTTGGGGATAACAAATTCCCTGGACTATTTGCATGCGCTGCATCTGTAAAGCACATAACACAGCAGAGGCCTGCTTCTCCTCTGGGATTTCTCCAACCACAGCACGAACATGTAGCTCTTGTGAAGCCTCATGGGACCTGGCATTTCTGTGGGCTCCTCTCCAACACATCACTAGCTGTCAGCTCTTCCACACAGCCTTCAGCCTGTGTGTGTTTCTCCCCAAGGCTTGGTGGGCAGGGTCAGCTTTGACCGAGGACATCTGCAAAGCTCTCCATCATCTTCTGTGTTGGCAGGGCATCAGGTGATGGCCTCAAGGGTTAACAGCCAGTGCCAGCTGTGGGTCCCCAGAAGGGGGAGAGAGGGGACCAGGCACCCTGCCAGGAGGTAATGCTGTTTGAGCACTGCTGGCAAAGACTTCAAACCCCTCAGCTAATTTCGGATGTTCTGCTTGTGACACAGAGAGCTTCATTCCCATCTAGGAAAGAGCTCTTCCATGGGACTAGGATGGGAAGGGACTGTTTATTAATATAACTTTGTTAAGAGTGGCCTTTAATTTCAGCACATCTATCTTTCTGAAAGCCCCAGCTGAAGCGGTTTCCCTCATATGACATTTTTCTTCTAAGAAGCCCCAAGGGTACTGCAGAATACACCGTTGCAAAACCCTGGGATCGCAATGTGGGATGACCATTCCCTTTCCAGGAGTTTGAGAGAATAAAAAATGCAGAATATTAAAATCAGAGAGAAAATTTTGTGCAAAGTCATGCTTACTTTTCATGCTCTGAGCACGACAAAAGACTTCTCCACAGTTGGCAAAGTTGCATATAGCTTTTATCTACAATAAAAATAGCTTTATATAGATCTATAATAGAGACAACCTTTTCTTTAAGCTAGTTAAAAGACAGTTTTAGCTGAGCCAGGCTTTGGACCCGATGTGTCAGGAGCAGAGCATTGTGCTGGGCTGCAAGTCTGAGGTAACGAAAGAAGAGTGTGCTCGTCTCCAGCTGGAGATGCCATTTGATTTAGAGGTCACTGATTTAGGAGCTGCTGGGGAGCTCCTCAACATGAGCAGAGCCACCCAGACCCACTTCGGTGCTTCCTTATGGAGACACAGTCTCTTCTACTGCTGTACAGAAGACCAAACATGGAAACCAGACTAGGCAGGGAGGCTGGATTTCCCCATGCCTGGCCTGGGCAGTGAGAGCAGCACTGTCTCCCTGATGGGAGTGGAGACCTTTTATCAGTAAGGGGTTTCCCCGGAGGATGGTGCTGACAGATGCCGGCAATGAGATCATGAAAGAGGGAGCTGCATCAGGTGACCAGATCACAGTCTCTCTCTGTCCTGGACGTGTGTCTAACCCAGAGCCTGTACCTTGTAATGCACTGAGTCTGCAGCCTGCTGATAACATGAGATACATGTGGCCTGGTGACAACACTTGGCGAGGCTGAAACAGTGTCCTTTAGCCCTTGCCATGGTCTATCACCCACCTTCTCCAGTGATGGTCATTGCGATGATCAAGGCTGCTGGATGCTATTTAGGACGTTTGGGGTGGTGATTGCTCCTTCTCTGTTGCCAGCTATACAGTGAAGTGCTATTCCTGGCTGCCTGTTTCCCTGGGAAAGTGATATCTGGTGGTAAGGATATTACCATCAATGCCATGCCTCTTCTGGAGAAGCTACAGGGAGATGCCTTCATTCCACTGCTTTTGCGCTCCCTATTAGGTAAACCTGTCACCAGCCTTACAGACTGGCCCTGCCTTAGATCCCGTAAACGTGGTGTCAGCATTGGCTTTGGGATTTTTATGCCTTAACATCCCCATGCCTGAAAGTTCCATGTTTCCAGACAAAACTCAGAACAGCCCTGCAGGATGGAGGTGAAGACTCCCTGCTGACCAAAGCCTCTCCAGACCTAGCCCTGTTGGCTTTAGAGGTGGGGAGTGCTTCATGTAGGGACTGAGAGGGCAGTGAAGATCCTGCGTACAGGAGCTGCCGCTGCTGGGACACTGGTGAAGGAGGAGTGAGTGCCACCAGCTCTGACGGCAGCCCTGAGGGTTTGGCATCATGTCCTCCCTGTTCCAGTGTCACCTACATGAGACTGGGGTTTAGGGCATGTCTTTTCCTCCACAGCAGTTAAGAAGGCCTCAGATCTGTATGAGTAAACCTGCTTATTTTCAGCCCAGAAAAAATAAGGAATGCCATGTACTTCCATACTGTGCTGCAGGTTTCCCTCCTGGCTTGGGGGATGTGCAACTAATGATCAAACCTCCGCTACGCGTAACGGACACCAAGAAATTCTCAGCACCACTGCTAATGACCTAGGTGGAAAAGCAGAAAGGGAACACAATCTCTGTGCGGAAGCTGGTGAATCCAGGCACCAAAAATGCAGTGATGTCCACAACAAAATAGCAAGCCTCTGGCACAGATAAAAATCTCCTCAGTTCCCTATTTTGCCCTGACACTGTCTGCTTGTTATGGCTGCAAAAGCCTGCAGGAGCGCAGGGACGTGCCCTCCAGACCCTCTGTGCCAGGGTCACGCAGTAGCTGATGTTACTGTCACAATCAAGGTTCCCCCGTGGCTTCCTGGGAGCCTCCATCCAACTGCTCCAATGCTACAGCACAGATGTTCCCATGCGCAGCGGATATGTCAGGATTTCTGGACATCTGCTTGCCCGGTAAGAGTGGCTGCCCCAGTCGGGCTGTCTGACATCTGTAAATTATGGACAAATGTGCTACAATATACAAATACCACCACTGCAGAGACAGAGAGCGCGTCCCCAGAAACCCAGAGAGCTGACTGACCTTCCACTCTTGGTGACATTTTGTGAACATGTAGCAAGTGCCTTCTGTCATTGGCTCTAATATATCTCCCTTACAAATCCACATCAGCTTAACAGACCCACTGCAGAAAGTGGGAGTTTTTCCTTTAGTTTGTAAATGCAGTTGGGATGTGAGCTGCATAGGTTCACAAGCTGGCATCAAGACTTATGCACAGCTGTGAAGGACAGAGAGCAGAGAGGATGGGGAAAGAAACCAAGACTGGGGAAAAATAGGTGTTTGTTTTTAAAACAGGAGTAGAAAGCCAGAAAAAGAAAATTAAGAAATGGAGAAAAATTAATGAAGGAACAGGAAAGAGCAGGGAATGAAAGAGGGACTTTTTACAAGGGCATGTAGTGATAGGACAAGGGGTAATGGCTTTAAACTGAAAGAGGATAGGTTTACGTTAGATAATAGGAAGAAATTCTTCACTGTGAGGGTGGTGAGGCACTGGAACAAGTTGCCCAGAGAAGCTGTGGATGCCCCATCCCTGGAAGTGTTCAAGGCCAGGTTGGATGGAGCTTTGGGCAACCTGGTCTAGTGGAAGGTGTCCCTGCCCACGGCAGGGGGGTTGGAACTAGATATCTTGAAGGTCCCTTCCAACCCAAACTGTTCTATGATTCTATGATGTAGAAAAAAGCAGCAGATGCATTTATTGTGCAGCAGGTGCTTGCCCACACCAGTCTAACGTTCAGCCAGTTCCCTTAGTCCTTGTAGAGAGAGAGCCAGCATCCCTCTAACTACAAACCATGTAGGTGCAAATGCAACCCACAGCAAACTGAATCACACTGAGAAGAAACACAGGAGATTAAATTACAAGCTAACTGGGTTGAGATGATTTCAGAGGAATGAAAGTTTCAGCAGGAGGCAACTTCTCCAGAGACGATGTCCCTCTCAAACCCTTTCCTTCCCCTTCTCCGTGAACCGACCTCATCCCTGTTCTGCCAAAAAGGCCATGCTCTTTATGTCAGCCAGTTGGAGGTTTCCATCATTGGGCAGGTCTCCAAAGGACTGTGGGACCTACCTCTGACCATGCTTTAAAAACTGCATTTGCCTGCTGCATTCAGTATGGGAGCACCACACCTGGGCTTCTTTGGATCCCCAACTTCGTAATACATTTCTATTAGCATGGTCAGGGACCTCCTGCACTTCTGCCGAATGGGAGTTAAAGGAGAAATCGAGCAGTTGCCTACAACTCCTTGATGGACAATGATAAAAATGATGGAGCCAAACTCTTCTCAGGAGCACAGGGCAGTATACGAGAGCGAAATGGCCAGTCTGCAGCTTGGGAAGGACAGCAGGGAAAACATAATTTCACGAGGAATGTAGCACAGCACTGGAACAGTTTGTACAGAGGCTGTTCAGCTTCTGTCTTTGGAGGTTTTCAAAATTTGGCTAGCAAAGCCACATCTGACCTAATCTAGAGTTGGCTTCGAGCAAGAGGCTGGGCTAAAGGCCTCCAGAGGTCACTTCCAACCACCCTGTTTGTGATTCTGGGGCTATTTCCACTCAGTTTCAGCGTTTATGCTTGCAAGTTTGTTTGATTCAGTCTTGCTGTGCAAAGTGCCAAAAATGATGCTCTTTGCTCTTAGAAAACTGCAACGTTTTATTATTTCAGCTGCCAAAACTCTCTTGCTATGATTATTTTTCTTTGTATTGAGACATCCTTAGACTGCAACAGGTGGGACTTCTAGCAGGTTATTGAATCTGATACACCTTTAGCATGTCAGTAGAAAACATTTTTAATTGCCAAAGCTATCTGATTCGTGTATTTTGGAGACAGCTAAGAGCACAAATTGGATCTGAGGTTGAGCATTATGCAGTTGGGCTATTGGGTGAAGTATTTTAATTTTATTTAAGAGTTGTTTTCTTTTTGTTAATAAAATATTCAGCCTTTAATGCCACACAGTCAAACAACAGTTGGAGAGCCGAATGACTAGTGGTTCCAATTCTGCAAGAGCATTAGGAAACCCATAACATTTATCAGGTGCTGAAAGCTAACACATGATGTGTCAGATCTGTGATTTAAAATGAGCTTGATATATAATCTCTGAGACACCAGAGCATCAAGGTTGGATAAAGTTTCTCTGTAATGCACTTAAGAAAGCTAAATTAAAACAGTTGAGGTGAGTGAGTTTAATAAAAATTATTTCGTACTAAAGCAATTTACTTCTGACTCATAACAGTCTTCCCCTTTTGTTAGTCCCAAAATTAAATAGAGGAAAAGCTGTGTTTTTACGGAACAGAAGAGCAGCTTGTTTTATCTTTGGATGCTCTCAAGCTGAGCTGAGCAAAATCTGATTTACTCAGATTTAAGTCTAAGTCATACGCTTCCTGCAGGAATCCCACAGCAGTATTTTATTTTTTCAGGTGCAGAAAAGATTTTTTTTAATTTTATTTTATGTGATTATTCACTCCACTGACATTTAAGGAAATGATGTTCAGTTTCCTCATTGTGTATAAAACCTTTCCCTTTCCAGCAAATATTACCTACTTTTTTCCTAATCCTTCACCAGCCAGGGTAGTACTGTGTTACACCATGTTTCATACCCTCATGGTTAATACTTTTTGCCTACAAAAAGGTGGGGTATGCAATCGAATCTCCAAGCTTTTAGATCTTCTCCTTCAGATTAACACTTCTGGTCCTGTTAGAAAAGTTCAAACAGAACATAAGCAGAACACCTTGGTTTTATGACCATCAGAAAACTTCTTGGAAAAAGTCCTACCAAAAATACAGGTATTTTGCAAAATCGATAAACTGATGTATCCCCTGGACAGCAGCAATATTTCAGAAAGGCAAAGCAGCTGGAAAACTAATATGACTAAATGCTAGAATTTAATTAAAAGCTCTCAAAGCTTGGCAAAAGGTGAAGAAAGGAGGAGGTCACGCTGTAGAGGGGACTTTCCTGTGCTCTGGTGATAACAGAATTGCTCTTCTTCAGGGTCTTCACCTGACTTGAACAGTGACTTTGTTGATTTGAATGTCTTTCCTCCTTTTCAAGCAGTTATATTATCCATTGCTGTCAGGTTTGTTGTTTTGGCAACTTTTAATTGTATTTACACAACATCACTGTTGCTTTGGCTCCTGAACAAGAGCTTTGGGATAAAACTGTTGTCCTCAGTAAGTCCTTGGCTCTTGCCCAGGAAACACATTTATGGTGTTTGCTTCCCAAGGAGGCAAAATGGTTAAACAAGACATTTCCAAGAACTGGCCAGCTTTCTGATCACTGCCTGAAGGGTTAAAGCTTTCTTAATGCAACTGTCTCAGGAGAGGTAGCTGTATTTGTACAATGGTCATATATCCTGGTTGAAGGTGTTTCTTTGTAAACTGCAAACCGCTTGTTTATGAGCTGGGAATTGATTTCTTGGCGTCAGTATTTCTTCAGACTCTTCACTATATATAGCAGCTCCCTGCAGAGTCTTTTGATGCCCCTAAGGATTACAGGTAGTGACTGAAATATGCTATTACCTTTCTCCTTAATTTTTTCACTGCTTCTGGGAATTCTGGGATTCCTTGTGAGAGCCAGAGATTTCAGTCTGTGCTCTGCAACTCCTGCTCTATTCATTATATGGTGACTGTGTTCCATAAAACAGAACTGTATATTTATTTATGCCTGAAGTACTTTGTATATCATTAATACATGTATATATTTCAGCCAGGGGTAGACAAAGAACAAAAAATATCAAAATAAAAAAGCCAGTGGTGAAATTCCCGTTGCCTGCCTCAAGGATCCGGAGAGCTCCTGTCCAGATGCACTTACCATGCTGTATTATCTTTACATAATAAACAGTGCTGGAACATACATGACTGAGCCCCCAGGAGTATGGATGCAGGACGCAAGTCCAGCAAAGAGTCAGGGCTGCGTGGGGAAAAGGACATGGTCATGGTTCTCACAAGCAAAGGGAGATGTACCAGGAGTCACTTACTGTCTGTACTCTGTCTGCCAGTTTTATGGTGATAACAACATCAAGTGAAAGCAGAAATCCAGCCATGATGATGTTAATATGGGCAAAATGGCAGGTAAAAAGGAGAGCAAAAGCCAGAGACGCCAGCCAGGTGTGCACTGAGAGATACTGATTTCATCCAACTTACTTTGAAGAGGAGGCATTGTAGATTTGAGGGTCTTCAGCACTTTTTAAGAGACATCTTGCAAAGTAAAGCTTCAAAAGGCCTGGACACAGTTAGAATCGTAGAATCATAGAATGGTTTGGGTTGGAAGAGACCTTAAAGATCACCCAGTTCCAACCCCTGTGCCATGAACAGGAACACCTTCCACTAGACCAGGTTGTTCAAAGCTCTATCCAACCTGGCCTTGACACTTCCAGGGATGGGGCATGGACATGGAGTTCAAAGGACAAACGTGCAGGAAGGGAAGCCTGTTCAGAGTTTGCTGAGGACAGGACACTGATGTGATCAGGCTTAGCTCATGTGGGGTTTGGGACCTTTCACCAAGGACCTGCTTCTATGGAAGCAAAGAAATGACAACAGTAAACAGGACATCATCAGTGGAGAACTGACATGGTGACAAAAAAGGAGACATGCTGAAGTGGTGAAATAGGGTTCAGGAGGGGGCTCCGTACTCAGTGAGATTATGCAAAATTGCAAAGGTGAGTCACTACAAACAGAAGTTTCTGAGCAGAGTGAAGGGCCTGGATTTTGCCAGCCCTACGCAGTCACCTGCTGAGGCTGCACAATGAGAAGTGCCCTGCAGCATCCAGGAGCTTGCTGCCCTAACTCTTTGCCTTTGGAGGGAAGGCAAAATGCCAGTAAGTGCCAAGCGTTGCTAAGACTGTAGTAGAGCATATGCAAGGAAACCGGAGGTGGAAGGGACCTCTGGAGGCCTCTTATCCAACCTCGTGCTTCAACCTGTCTGCTGCTGACTCTAGATGTTGGAGACAATGCACATGCCTGCTTCCTGCTGTCTGTCCAGCGTGGCCCAGATCCTTCACAGCACCTGTGTGGTACCTACCTACATCGTCATGCAATAATGCACATAACCACATACTCATGGCCATCCTAAATGGCACCAGACAAGCAACTGAATTGTGCCTGTCAGACTGGACACACAATCGACATGACAGGATACATACAAGTCTGTCTCCAAGGGTGGGGGTCTAGAGCAGTCACTTCAGAGTTCGACATAAAGACCTAGAGACCAAAATAAGGCCATGATCTAAAATACAAACTTGAGTGGTTTTCCCCTGCTCCTTCCTGAAATGTGATGAAGCAGCAAACAGCCAGATCACCCCCAAGAAAAGAAGGTTAATATAAACCACACATCACTCCTGCAACTGGAAGCCATTTGGCCAAGAAAGCCAACCAGCAAACTTCCCATGAGCGATAATCTTCCTCCTTTAGTGCTCTGGCTTTTTGGCTTAAATACCTTGAAAGGGTTAATGAAACCTCAGAGCGGCTCTCAAAAGGCTTTTGATAAAGTCTGGCACAGGAGGCTATTGAGAAACTTGGCAATCCAGGGGTGAAAGGTAAAGTCCTGTCACGGATTAAAAACTGGAGAGGAGATAAGGAGCAAAGAGTAGGAACAAATGTCCAGTTCTTAGTGTGGAAAGAGATTAATTGTGGGTAGCTGCAAGGACAGGATTGCAGACTGGTGCTGTGTTTACTTACCGCTAGCCATCCAGGAGGTGAAATGGACTGTTGGCTCAAAATGTTAAGGATAGCCAAGACTAGTGAGATTTAATACAAACCCAAGGAAAATCTAGCTTAAGAGTCCATTTCTGCCAGGAATTAGTATTACTCAGCATGTCTTAAGAGGCATGAAGAGAGCAAAAAGGCAAGTTGGTGTGAGAGGGAAAGACTTGACAGAGACAGGCAAGTACAAGCTAATGCTGATAAGACAGAACAAACACATATTAGCCCATTATCATGGGCAGCATAATTAATGCATCAGAATTAAAAAGTTAAACAAGTGAAAATGGGAAATGGAAAGTCCTGAGGGTACCACATGGCACTGCACTTTGATTAACTATGCCACCACCCACATAACCTGATGCACACCAATGGATAGGAGTGAGGCAAGACTGAGACCTTTAAGTGAATATGAACAGCCTACACAGTTGTACATAAATTACAAGAGCTCTCCATCCTCCTGCTCCCTGCTACAAAAATAATCACTGTTTGGACTCAGAAGAGGTACTAATGCACTTACAGGTTTTTTACTGGAAAGCTCTCTCATTGGAGAAGAGTTTTGTAGAGATCATTGCTTTTTCTGATATTGAATAAAAATGACAACAAATCCAATTTTACTTCCTGCACAGGGATTTAAGAACACTTGACATATATTAGCAGCTAAAATTTCATGGCTGCCCTCATATCATACCTAATAAAACTTAGTGACTCCATTCGACATGGAGCATCACTGTAGTATAGAGGCATTACTACAGTCAGTATTAACCTTGGAGGTGAGTTACTTTACTTAAACATACTGATTTGATGCAGAATGACACATCCACAAGTGGATTTCCCTTCCATATGTCAGCAGAAGAGGTCTTGATGAATACTTGACTCTAACTTTATCTTTTAAAAGGTCAGAGCCTTTTTGTTGAGTCCCTCCTCTAGTGATTAGTGCCAGAGACAGAAATAGTTCACAAAACTTCTGACTCTCACTGTTATATTCAAGTACAAGAGTTCGTAAGTGTCTTTGAAGGTGCCAAGTGCATCTTGTTCTTTGGGCAAATTCTTGAAATGTCTTGGCCAGGTAAGAAAACATCATCTCAGGTAAAGAAGCACCCTTGGCAGGATGGAAAAAGTATGTGGAAATGAATGTGCCCTGGTTAAATCCATCAGATGTAAAGGGAAACTAAATTGTCACGAGCTGTTTGTTGTGATAAAAGATGAAGGGAATTTCAACCTACATTTCATCTGCATATGATCTCTTTAGGATTCACTGTTGCACAATGCTGTCTCAGGAGTATGTGATATTTCTTTTGCCTTTCCTTCAATTTTGTTTCTCCTCACTTGTGATTCTTTTGAAAGGGTATACAGAAAGGGAATGGAGCAAAATGGACACGGCAATCAAAAACCAGATTGTGTCTTTCCTACAGAGGGCTCATCTCTGGCTGCCACAAAATTGTTCGGAAAGATCATGGATTCCCTTGATGACAGCATTGCAAGTTAATTAGGTGCACAAAGTCAGGTAATTAGGTGAATGCAAAGAGGCAAAAATTGAGAGCTTCCCTGTTGTAAGAAATCTCAGACAAATTGGTTGCCTGTTGGATCAGATGGATTTCATTGTGTATTAAAGTCTTCTAGCAGTTTGCATTATGCAAGCGCAGAAATCTGATAAATAGCAATTATACTTATTCATATAGCATCAATATGGTGTTCTGAAGATTAATCAGGTATTGTCAGAGGAGCTGAGCTCACTTTCTGATGCATATATCAGGAATCTTCCTATCATTCCTGTATCTTAAGGGAAAGGTGAAAACGTCCTCTGTAAATGGCTAAGACTTGCCCTGAAGTGGAGAGATTAATCACTTAAGTTTGGTACAACTAACCCCAGAGGTTCCACTTTATCATTGACATCAGCAAGAGGAGTTTTTCTTAAACATGGTCTCTCTCTTCTCTCTCTGAGATCAATTGGAAAACTATAGAATTAAAGGAGAATTAAGTTAAATGAGAACCCAAGGCTGCTGATCACATCCTCTTCCTCCCCCACCTTCACTCACTCTCCAACATGTTCATATAATAATGTTGAATAATTATAGCCTGGGGTCCACGTGGGCATCCTGATCAGCAGGATCAGCATGCATAAGACAGGCTGGTGAACTGGATCATCCAAAGGTGCAGTGGAAAAGCCCAAACATGAGCTGAATATGAATGGGCATCACCAGACACCAGCGGTCTTGTTCTTATCAGAAATGATTCAAGTGGCAGATTTAGTAACAATGAGCTCAGGATGAGCAGCTAAAGCTTGAACTCATCCCATCTAACTCCAGGCACTGAACTGTGGTCCTAAGTTAGGAGTCTCACTTCTTGGCTCCCTTTGTAGTCAAAGGAGAGGTAGGCACTGCCTCATGGTAACTGAATAATCAAAAGGGTCCATTGCCTCGTCCAAAGCCAGGACAAAAACCACCTAATGCATTTCTGACAGCTGGCTGTCAAACCCGCTCCTAAAACCCTCCAGTGATGGAGATTTCACCCTCAGATGGTCTGATCCCATTTTTAGAAAAACAGTTGTTTCCAAACATCCAGTCTAGATCTCCTCAAGTCCAACTCAATATTTCCTGCCTAACAGTTAGGGGACAGATTCTTCAAGCCAGGAGCCAAAGCAGCGCCTGTGGCACCACCACATCCCCCATGCTCCCACAGTGCACCCAGGCTTTCAGAGCCACAGTAGATAAGCATGATTGCATCTTGTTGAAGCACTTGCTCTCTTCCCCCTGCCTCTCCCAAAACCAAGCATTCCAGGTGTGTGGAGCATAGGTGCCTCCATGACTGCAGCACCAGGGCTGGAATGATTTACCTGACCTTCCTTGTTAGTGGGGACATCCTGCTCCAGCTGGTACTTGGTCCAGGACAGGCAGCTGCTGAAGTCAACACCTTTGGCCATCCCAAGGATTCCCAGCACAGGCTACCTGCCTGGACTCTGTCCAAGCTTGCCATGACATTTGCTCAGTGTGGGACCAGTCAGGCTGCATTTACTAGATGCAAACAGGTGGGTTTTTAAAATATGATGTTTTCACATAAAAAACTTTACCATTTCAGATTCCTTTGGGGAGCAGCAAAAGCAGGGCTGCCATATGAGGGACAGAGAGCAACCACAACCCAGGCAGGGACATCACTCACCAGGACAAGGCTGGCGAGAGAGAGAGTTCACATTGGCAGCTCAGTGACCATTGGGCATCACAAGGTAATGAGCTAGGTTTGAGTTCCTCCCAAGAATAATTATTGTTAGAGTTCTTGCGCTTCATCCAAGCAGGAAAAAAATTTGTATGCTTAGCAAAAGCACTTACTTATTTACAATTCTAAGTCACATTTTTCTTTCAAACAACATTCATAATAGTTTCTAAAATGTCGGGTTTGACATTTGCATATTTTTGTGTTTGGTAAATAGTTTCAGATTTCTTGAAAATGCCTCTTTTGCTCAGTGTTTGCCCCTTGGCCTAGTATGAATCTCTGGCAGAGAACACCTTATAATTCCTTAGCCAACAAAACAATTACTAATAATGTGTAAACAGTGGTAGAAATGCTGAATACCTGACTATCTTCCTTAGGCATTACACTTACTTGTTCTCCTTATGCTCTGCGTACATTTCAAAGCCAGCTTTCAGCTAAACAACTACATCCTTGTTTTTTGCCATGCATGTGAGGAGGATGAGAGGCAGCAGGTACAAGTTGAAACAAGAGAGGTTCAGATCAGATGAAAGGGAAAACTCTTTCATCATGAGGACAGCACAGGAACATGTTGACCTCAAAGCTGGCCCTGCTTTGAGCAGGAGGTTGGACTAGAGACCTCCTGAGGTCCCTTTCAGCCCAAATTATCCTCTGTCCTGAGTGTATTCAACTCATCTCATCAAGCCAATCCCTCCTCTACCAGCTCTGTGTGACAGGCTCACCCTGTGGAGACCAGCAGGCCTTTGGTATTCTCCAAACCCTCCAGAACCTCCTCAGCAAATGACGGCCAGACGACCCTGGCCCCAGCACCAAAAGGTCTCTCCAGCACATTGCTGGGAATCTGCAGCTCTAAAGCACCTTGGTACGTCTACAGGAGAGCACTCACAGACCTACTGACCTTCATGATCTGCTCTAAAAAGATGTGTATGTCTAATGCATACAGATTGGATTATGTTCCAAAGGTGCCTAATTTCCTATTGAATAAATATAAAAAGAGAAAAGACTATTTTAGGGAGAACTGGCCTTCCCTCATAGGTCTTCTGAAGTGCCAAAATCAACTGATTGTTAAGGGAAATTCAGTATCAGATGGATTGGATTTGCTTTCCCAGGCCAACTGTCTAAAACCTCTTTGAGGCAGTGCCTACATTAGACAGTGATCAAGTATTGCCATTCTAGGGAAGATGATAATGTGAGAGACAGTGAAGTACACAAATACAGAGTTGATGACCCTAGCAGTATGCTGCACAGATTCACTTTGGTGCACGAAACATCCAGGGAAACAGTTCCAACAAGAATAATGCAAAAAACATTCAGAATCTCTCTACCAACACCATAAATAGAGTTTACAGAAATCTGTCACTGCAGAAATGGGGACAAAATGAGCCTCCTGTTCTTTCTCAGTAAAGTTAGATCTTGGTAGGGCCATTTTGCATAGTGAACCAATTAATCAGCTCAGGCACCAAATCAGATAAATGATTTCGCTCCTGTGAAGAGCTGTCAGCACACTACAATGATGAAACCAGCTAAGTATGTATGGAACTAATTGGGAAAGAAAGTGGTACCTGACTAGAATATATTTTCCGCTCAACAATGCTTGCCGGAATTTACCCTCTCCAGTCACGCCAAACCTCAAGAAGCCTGGAAAATACATTAGGAGGAAGAATAATTCTGTCCGGTGTGAACTGAAAAAGCCAACACTTCTTTGTGAGTGGCACCAAAACATATAGTAGCTCACACAGTCATTGCATCTTTCATGCCACCAGTCCCTCATACTTCAGAAATTATTTCTGAAAACTCCTCCAATTATTGCACCATCTCTATTTCTCATTCTTGGGCAGAATAACAGAGAATGACACAGTCAACAGACCTGAGACACAAAACACCAGCCAGCACCGGTGCAATTCTCAATAAAGGTGTAGACTATGACACAGCAGAAGGACTCCTATGCTTTTACTGAAGGACAGCCTCAGTATTACTGTATGGATGATGATTATCCATAATTTAATCACCCAAATGGCTTGGAAAGTCTGTGGCTTTCTGTAGCTAGTCACTTGAACCCACTGTTTCTAAGGGGGAATTGCTCCTCTGGAATACTTTGGAGAAAGGCATTTCAAGGTACTCATTTAACATCTCTAAAGCTTGTCTCAACATGACATTTGAACAATTTATAGGGATGAAAGCACCCATAATTGTAATTTTACAAGATGAAGATTCTTCTTTGATTTGCTAACATGATTCAGTTCTTTTTCACAGGTCCTATAGTATAACCTTCTCATTATATTTTTTTTCTTTGAGTCAGTGATTCCGATTCTTAGGAGCTTATCAGAAGTCCCAGAGAATTTTGTGCTTATCTTAAAGATCTTGCTCTCAGGGCAACTGATTACATAAGAAAGTAACATTTTATTTGAAAGAGTAAGTTTCTAGTCCTTCGGGTTACAAAGAAAATTTAAAACACAAATCTGAAATATCCTAGTGGCTTGCAAAACAGAAGAGTGTTTCTTTCTGTATCTCATTATTTTCAAGTCAGTCTTAAGATGGTAGACTCTTGTAAATCTTGTAAAATGGCAATGATGTGTGATTTCCTCCATAGAAATTGTTCATTGTCACACTGAGGCAAGCTTTAGAGGAGCCTGATTCATGATTTTGGACTATTTGAAATTGGCACTGCTATATCTTGAAATCTGTAACCATGCTTAAAGTGCTTAAGTCTCTCTAATCAGATATTGTACATTTTATGTGATAGTATGAAAACTTTGGTCTGTGTTTATATTTATGCCCCTCCCAGCCAGCTTCCTAAATAGTACACAGATATTGCATAGACAATGTAATTCCACCAGATTTTAAAACCCCCATCATATCGATTCCCTCTTTCACTCAGAGGCATTACTGGGCACCCTGATTTGCCCTGGGTGTTCTGCACTGGTTCACAGGCATTTCTAGTATTTTATGTTTTGTAGCTTTGTTAGTTTTTTCTCTGTGGAGTCCAAATCTATTATCATATCTGTATCCGTAACGACTATTCTGTAAATATGTGGCTTTGGTTGAAGGTATCACACCGTATTTACAGTGCAATGTATTTTTATCCAACAACTACAGAACAGATATTAATAGAAGACAGAGATAACTTTTGTGAAGTGCATGGACCGTAAGACCTCAGTTCCTATTCCTTTGCAGACGAAAACCACAGTCTCTCCAAAGGCATTTGTCTAAAAGAGCTCTTTGTTGCCTGTGTGGAGCTATGCTGCAAGTCCCAAAGCTTTCCCAGGGAAGTGCCACTGCTGGAAAACACAGAGCTCTGGCAGAATGAAGCAATTTTTCAGGTCTGTGCTAGTGTTGATTCATACAGCAGCTCCCAGGGCATGCTCAGGGCCAGATGAAGCCTTAATGTGAGGGAGAGCGAGGCTGGAGGCTGTTTCATCCAGCTTTCATGCCTCACAGGAGGGGAACGGAGACCAGCAGTGGCTTAGCAGTGAGGAAGGTGAAAGACAGGAGTGGAATAGCTGGGTCAGACAAGACATGTAACTGTAAAATGAGAATACAAAAATATGAGCGCTGCATCCTCAGCATCTTCACAGGGTGGTGTTCAGTCCTGCAGAGCACAGAAGTGAGTGGCTGATGGGCAAATGGCACTGTCCTGCCAAAGCACCTTGGGTCGCTCCATTGAATGGCACAGGGCTGGGCATTCACCTCCTAAGGAAGCAGAACAATGCTGGTGGAGACTGCCCAGTTAATTTCACACAAGGTGTCCCCTAAATATGACCCCAAAACCTGAACTTAACTGTGGAAGGTGTGAAAAATGTCTAGTCCCGTGCTGGGTGTCTCTGACCCTAACAGAGACCTTAGGCTGCTCCTGAAGTAATAGACCAGATGAGAAAGCAGAATTTTTAGCATATGGAAAATGTCTTCGCTGTTCTTCTTTGAAATTTGATTGTGGTTTGAAGGGTACTGAACCCATAACTGTCTGAAGCTTCTCACAAACTGAAAATTCTAAGAAAATGGCACTTCAGAAACAATGTGATGCGATGCTTGAAAATAAAATGTACTCTTTGGACCCTGAAGCTGCCTAGCGGATCTGACAGGCTTATGTTTCCAAATGCTGATGAAGATTCATTTTTAACATGCATACCAGGTCCTTTCTCCGTGATATCTGTGTGCAATCACAATTTCCTTTTTTGTAAAGATCATACAGAGTAGATGCAATAGAGAGCACAATATTTTTAATGTATACACCAATTTAAATTGAGACTTAAATGAAGTTATGACAAGCACCACAGAGTGAAAAGGAGGTAAG
Organism: Ibycter americanus; assembly: GCA_035590275.1. NCBI lineage: Eukaryota > Metazoa > Chordata > Aves > Falconiformes > Falconidae > Ibycter > Ibycter americanus. Next base: position 47,421,114 of record JAVJGI010000001.1, on the reverse strand, counting down.
TATTCTGAAATGAAAGTCCCAATTAATCAGAAACACTCATCAGTGGGATTATTTCCATGTGTGAAGCTTGGCATTCATTTAAATACCTTTTTGGACCTAGGCCAGGGAGAAATATTGATTTTGATGAGTTTTCCATTCTCACATTGAAAGATTAAACACTTGGTTTTGGGGGGAATCATGTAAGTAAACAAATTATTTTGATTTTCTATAAAATATTGCATTGGTCCCAAAGGCCAGCTGGTTGCAATTTACTCTTGGAGTAAATGCTTAGTTGCCATTAGATGTCTGTGAGACAGGAGATGGCATTCTATAAATACTGCATGACCATGACCACGGCAGGGTGATGCTCGTTCCTAAATTGGATCAAGCAAATGCTGATATGTGAAGTATGCTCTCTGCTCTCCTTGCCTTCCCCTTCTCCTGCTGCCCCTGCTCTGCTCCCTCTCATTGCATCTTACCATGCCTTGTACTCCTTAATGCCTGGATATTTTTAGAACCATCATCATGCTGAAGGCATGGTGATAATCATATGTGCATAGACAAAATATGTGAAACAATGTAGGTTGATAGTATGCCATCTTCTATGGACATTTATAACCTGCTTGGAAAGGCTCACTAAGGAAGTGACATATGTTACTAATTAGTCTTGTTGCTAATAATAGTAATCTTCCAGTTTATAGTGTTTGGTTTTTTAATCTGGAGCAGGTGAGGACCACCAAGGGTTCGTGACCTGCATGGGGTTCATGAAGCTGTTTGAAGTGTGTACTGAAAACGTAAGTTGAAATGTGAGTCACCTGAACATCCAGACAAATGCACGCTTTGTATATGAGTTACTTCTCTATGAAGGCAGTATGCACACATTCAGTCATTTCTGCACCTTACTCTGAAACCTGGGAGCTGTGTATGCCTGGGAAAAGTTGAGCAGTGTTGTCTGGAAAGCTTCCAACACATTTTATTATTCATGGAAATTATTCACCATAACACTGGAGTAATTTGGGTTGAAAAGCAGCAACTGTCCAACAACAACAGAAACAATGTAGGGCAAGAGGGAAAAAGAGTTATCCAGACAAAATGACAGGTAATACATTAAGTATATTCTTCGTCGAGTATGACACCATTGATGTGAGCAGTTACCTTATAACTGGGATCCTAGGTGCTGTTTTCTATGGGGTAACCTAGACCTTCTTTGGTATAATCTTGCTAACGCACATAAATACACAAAATACCCTGGACATGGTGTACCAGCTGCCAATATCCCAAGCTATGATTCTGAGTCTAACTAACATCTCCTCCATTTACTCCTAAAGCCTCTTTGACTGGTATTATATAAAAAAAATTTAAATACTTTTTGCTGTTTTTTCTGTCCGTTTCTGTGGTTTATACCTCTAGTTCTCTTCCTCATTCACTCACGTACCTAAAACATGCCACTCTGCATTTACTTTCAGTCTGGAGTCAAAGTCCTGTAACCATACAACGCAGCATAATTCAATGGCAGATTACTTTAGTTGTAGGGGGTGACTGCCCAAAAGCTGTATTGTTTTGCTCATCACAAGAAGAGCTTAACCACTTCTTCCACCTGGCTTGAACAAATATTATATCCGTCACTTACAATAACATTTCACTCAACCATCACCAAAATAATAGTTGTTGAAGCCTTAACCAACCAAGTCATCTCACCTTGCTAATTGTATGGTTCTTCTACTAGTTTCTATATTAAGTATGAAGAAGAAAAAAATAGGACAAATATAATTTTCTAATGAGTTAGAGAAAAACCAGAATGTCCTTGGGAGTGACTGCTCTAGGTTATATCCCTATGAAACAACAGGAAAACTGGATAAGGAAAAGTGAGGTCATGATAGTTACTAAGGTAGGACATGGCAGCAGACAAGTCTTAGATGGGTGAAGTAAGCATGGACCATGGCTGTGTGGAAGCAGGCTGGAAAATTTGGAGAAATCAAAATTGTATCTTCAGGGCTATACCTTGTTTGGCCACTTTGGTGAAGGCATTTGAACTCACTCATTTAATGTCCATAAACCATAAGAAATCTTCCTCATGGGACTTTTCCATAGCAGTAAAACTGTAATATAAGCTCCATGAATGAGAAGACTAAAGATCCAAGGAATGAAGCCCTTGGTGGTTTGGTGCTCAGCTAATACCAACAGATGTGTGTGCTGCAGAGGAAATGTCCATGTGTGCTGATTGAAGGCACTACTAATGACAGAAAAACATAGGACTGAACTGTTTTTCTCTGTGCTGTGGTTATAGGGACAGGTCTCTAACCTTGTGGTAGACCACTCATTTCCTGTCTGTGTTCTGGACCCCCTCCATGAAGACCCAGGGCACTGGATGATGAGCCTGGGGGAACCCGGCATGGTGGTTCTAACACTGTCACCCACTGCAGACCCCCAGCTCTTCACCTCAGCAGAAAGACAAACTGGTGTAAGTTCAGTAATGTGGAAATGAGGACAACAACTACTGTGTAGCTACGGTTGCAACTAGCTTGTGTTTTAAAACCTTAATTTCACACTGCCTGTAGGTTTGGTCTCTTAGGACAATGGAAGCCATTTATGGATAGTCTGAAGAAAACAGATTTAGCTACTTTTCCATGTACGTGGTGGGCAAACAGAGCCAGTACTCATGACATTTCAGGGGCTGATTGGAGATTTGTAAGCACATGGTTTGTAGGTACAGCCTTAGTCTCAGCACTAAAAGCAAGTGCTGTGTACTGCAAAGAACAGGTTGCAGTTTCTGCTCTGATGGACTCCAAGAGAAGGACATCAAGTACGTACAGTGCACACAGAAGAAACAGCTCTGGTGCAGGAGGGACAGGGCTGGGAATGTCACAGGTTGGAGCTCCTGCATAATCTCATATGAGAAAACTTATTGCCTCAAACTCAACGAAGAATGGATTGACCAACACAGGAATCAGAGCTAAAGGCAGTGTGGCAGTGTCCAGTGAGCATCAGCAGAAGAATCAGATGTTATGCTACACAACAGGAGCCAGACAGCAGCCTGCAGAAAGGTGGCAGCAGTGGGGTTTGAAAACTCCCCCAAATTCCCAGGTCCTCAGGATGGAAGACTGAGAAAATTTTCTCAAGATTTTAGGGAACTTGAAAGGGTCTTAACAGAGAGGAACACATGAAGTTCTCATAAAATCCCCATCTCCTGCAAACAGTACAAGATAAGAAAGAATTGGCAGTGAGTCAGTAGGCAGGTCAATGGTAGAAAGCCAAGGGCCGGGACTGTGGCAGCAAATCTCTCATCCAAGGAGCAGACTGTGCCCCACAGAAGGAGGAAGACAAATGGTTTTCCAAGAACTGATCTGACTACACTGTTAAACTGATATCCGAAAGCAGAGGGTGAAGTGAGGAAACAGTCAGTGGTCATTTAATACAAAATCAAAATATGAGGCGTTATGCTGTCAAAACTAAACAGCCTTAGAAATTCTAAAAGTCATAAAAGTTAATCTCCTTACTCAAAATGTTGCATCTAATCCAGGAAATTTTGTATTAAACCTCATCTTGACAGTCAAAGAAGAACTGACCACAGAGTTAATTTTAGTGATGGCTTTGATACAAATGGTATTACTTAATTGGCTTTCTTGTGTACAGGCAAAACAAAATCCAGGTGATTATTGTAATGAACTGATACATACACTCAGTCTCTTAGAAAAAGTGTTTTACAAACAGAAACAACTATAATCCAAATAACTTGGAAAGGAGCATGTGAAAATACGATTGTTAGCTCAGTTTTTTTCTAAGATTTGTCTTAAAAGAGCCCTGAAAAATCCATAATCCCACAATCAAGGAAGAGTCAAAACTTCTGAAAACCTTGCTTAGAAGCAAAATCAAATAATCCATTTATGTTCGAATATACACACAGTTTCTATTGACAACAGAAATGAAAGATCAATTTAGAAAAGAAGTTTTGAGCCAAAGATAAAAAAAATAATCAACTCAGCATACCTAAAAGGGAGGAAAACAGGCTAAGCTAGCCAATCTCAGAATTACAAGGATCATGATGAATGAAGTATACTTCTACAAAGGCTGTGCAGGGATTGTCCCCATGCTATTATGCATTTCTGTTATGCATTGGGTGGTGAGCCACTGGAACAGGTTGCCCAGAGAAGCTGTGGCTGCCCCTTCCCTGGAAGTGTTCAAGGTCAGGTTGCATGGTCAGGTTTCTCGTTTCAATAGATCAGTTGTGCAAACTGATCTATTGAAAGATGTTTCTCCCTGTAGCAGTGGGATTGGAAGTAGATGATCTTTAAAGGTCCATTCCAACCCAAAACATCCTATGATTCTATGATTCTGTCAATGGAAAAATATAAACCAAGTCCTCACACAGTTATTATGTGCTACAAAGGCTGAAGGATATAAATGCTATATTTAGAGTCAGAGGCTGTAAGACATTATCCCAGGCCAGGGCACAACTCTCTGGAAAACTGACTTGAAAAAGCACTAGCAAGCAGTAGTAGGTATTTAGCTGGCCATGGCCTGCCATGCTGATGCAGTGATTAGAAAGGCTAAATGGGACTGAATGTCCATGTTGGATGTTGATTGCCTTGGGGTAGTCCTATTTGGCACCCAGAATCCAAGTAAGTGTTGATAAATTTGGGCAGGAATAGTGGACTCTACCATGTGCCTGAAGGATTGATAAAGATGCCTTGGAAAAACAGCCACAAGAAAAAAAAATTATGTGGCTTATGAAAAAAATAAGGTGACTGAATTGTTTGATCACTGTCTAGAAGTCTGACACTGAAGAAGCTCAGTTTGGTGGACAAAGGTATAGAAGTCCAACCACAGGGTGCTGAGGTCAGATAACTTCAGAATAGAAGCTGAGTGTGAACTTTCTACCAGTGATGGAAACTTGCTTCTTGTTCATTGCTTCTTGTCTTTAAAGTCTTTAAATCAAGACTAAGACATCATGCTTGACCAACCTGATAGCCTTCTATGGTGGAATGACTGGCTGGGTAGATGAGGGAAGAGCTGTGGATGTTGTCTACCTTGACCTCAGCAAGGCTTCTGACACTCTCCCATAACACCCTCACAGGTAAGCTCGGGCAGGGTGGGTCAGGTGAGCGGGCAGTGAGGTGGATGGAGAACTGCCTGAATGGCAGAGCTCACAGGGCTGTGATCAGCGGCACAGAGTCTGGCTGGAGGCTGTTACTAGTGGTGTTCCCAGGGTCAGTACTGGGTCCAGCCCTGTTCAACTTATCCACCAGTGACCTGGATGAAGGGGCAGAGGCACCCTCAGCAAGTTGGCTGATGATACAGAACTGGGAGGAGCGGCTGATACCCCAGAGGCTGTGCTGTCATTCAGCGAGGCCTGGGCAGGCTGGAGAGTTGGGCAGAGAGGAACCTCATGAAGTTCAACAAAGGCCAGTGTAAGGTCCTGTGCCTGGGGAGGGACAACCCCATGTACCAGTACAGGCTGGGGCTGACCTGCTGGAAGGCAGCTCTGCCGAGAAGGACCTGGGAGTCCTGGTGGACAGCAAGTTGCCCACAAGCCAGCAGTGTGCCCTGGTGGCCAGGAAGGCCAGTGGGATCCTGGGGTGCATTAGGAGGAACATGGCCAATGGGTCAAGGGAAGTGATCCTCCCCCTCTACTCTGCCCTGGTGAGGCTGCATCTGCAGTACTGTGTCCAATTCTGGGCTCCCCAGTTCAAGACAAAGGAGTGCTGGAGAGGGTCCAGTGGAGAGCTACAAGGATGATGGTGGGACTGGAGCATCTCCCTGGTGAGGAGAGGCTGAGGGAGCTGGGGCTGCTTAGCCTAGAGGAGAGAAGACCGAGAGGGGATCTTATCAATGTCTACAAATACCTCAAGGCCGAGTGTCAAGAGGCTCTTTTCAGTGGTGCCCAGCAATAGGACAAGGGGCAACGCGCACAAACTGCAACATGGGAAGTTCCATCTGAATATGAGGAAAAACGTCTTTCCTTTGAGGGTGACAGAGCACTGGAAGAGGCTGCCCAGAGAGGTTGTGGAGTCTCCTTCCCTGGGGATATTCAAAACCTGCCTGGATATGACTCTGGGAGCTGGACTAGATGATCTCCAGAGGTCACTTCCAACCCTGACTATTCTGTGATTCTGTGATTTTTTTCAAGAAGATAGTTCTTGGAACAGAACTCTGGGAAGGCTCACATCCCACTCTTGGGAAGGTGTTGGATTAGAAGACTAGGATCATAAAGTTCTAGATTGTAATCAAACACATCTTTGTATGCCCCTGTCTTGGTATTATTCCCTCAAATGTTCTATGTAAAGAAATGTCTAAGAAGAAAAATTAATTGCAAGTAAGCAGATATTAATTACTTTTGTTGCTATTTATTGGAATCCCAAATCCATTCTCACTGGCTTCCATGGGGTTTGAGAGATGGCAAGTGACCTTGCTCCATTGAGTCAGTTGCTCAAATTTAAACCACGAGTGCAAAATTAGTGATCAGCCTGCACTGTGCAGTGAGTGTCTGGTTGCAGTTTGTGCCATATGTGCATTCCATTTCAAGGGGGCCTGTGAGAACAATTCGGAGGACATCTGTTAGCAGGGCAGTCCCACAGGAACACTCACAAGTTGCTTGTGAAACAGCCCATTTTAATTTTGAAAATCCTCTGCTTTGTCTACAAGATAGGGGATTTTCTTTACAATTTGTCAGGGTAGACTCTGCTGAATCCAACTGGCACCAGCTTTGGCACCCCATCCATAAACCAGTCGTTAGAAGGAAATAGTCCATCTTTACTAGTCAAGATGTCCAATTTGCATTTCATTCATTCATTTTCCATTTGTGCTGTCAGGTGTTGGAAGTCCTGATGATATCTCTAGTCTCCCACACAGAATACTTTTTGAAACAGGAAGTATTTGAAATTCATGACTAAAACGGGCTTGTCCACTTTTCTCAAACCCCTTCTCAGGGGTTTTCTTTATTTTATAAGCCCAGTTTTTAGAAGAGGGTCTTGAAAGGCTCATGGAAAACTTCAGCTTCCTCATAGTTTGAAGACATTTTGAAATCAGACTATTTCAGATCTCTGTCAAAATATTTGGTGATCTAAAAAAAGATAATTACCTATCCCCACGAACCTTCCTCAAAGAACTTTGCTATTGACAGCTCTTTAGTGCCCCCTCATGATGATTTGTGTTTGACAGCATAAGGAAGAATATGAACCTTTGGTTAATTCGGGAGTGTTGTTTGATGTGCAAACTTTTGCACTTTTGCACTGTAGGTGTCCCTTTTTAATGAGATAAACACATTTAAAAATTATAGTCCTACCATTCAGCTTCACCCCTGTTACAGTAACAGTGTGCAATGTTCTTGTACAATATTGCTATTGCAAAAGAGGACTAAAAAGCAAACTGTGTAGGGTTCTGTCATGTTAAATTTTGTCAAATCCAGATTAAAGGAGATGCTCTCTTTGAATTCTCTGTACTTGGAATTATTTCCATTGCCCGAAACTGCCTAGATTTTTGCAGGAGGCTTAGAAAGATAGGGGTGACATCTTAAGCCTATGGATGCTGATAACAATACTTCTCTTGACTTCAGTAAGTTTAGAGTTTTGCCAATGACTCAGTCTTAAAAAAGAAGAAGAAATGTACCTTGTAAATTGTAGACAAAGAGTGGGAAAGGACTACAACAGCAATTTACCTGGCTTTACTCAATTTAAACTTGTATATGCCTAAGACTTGCAGATATGCTAGTGTGTGTGTCTGTGCATTTGGCAGAATAAAATCAAATCTCTTCTTGAACCTACTTAATTTACATATTTGTGAGAGGTCAGCTGGTGAGCAGTGGTTAGCAGAGCTCACTGAAGATTTTCTGGGAAAATAGAAGTATCTTACAAATATTAAGGTCTTTTTCCGGCTATTCTCAGTGCCGGTGCTGATGAGGTGCTGAGAATGCTCCCCACGGGTCCATTTGAAAACACTGATCAGAGGCATTTTATAACAAACAGTCCCGTCTGCCTCATCTTCATTCCTCCACTCTTCTGCCATTGTATCAACTTATTGAGCTAATACGGGTTTCCAACACAAGGCTACCCATTGACTGAAAAACTGTTTGAACATTTCAAGTGCTGTTATTACTCTACAAAGAATTCAGTAATTCTCATGATCGCTGCTACATCTTTACTGATGGTTATTTTAGTTCCAGAGCTGTTATTACAGAGCATGGCTGACATGCCTAAGGGGCAGGATGCCATCCAGAGGGACCTGAACAAGCTCGAGAAGTGGGCCCATGGGGTTGACCAAGGCCAAGTGCAAGGTCCTGCACCTGAACTGGGGCAACACCTCGTATCAATACAGGCTGGGCACGAAGAGATTGAGAGCAACCCTGCTGAGCAGGACTTGGGGACACCGGTGGATGACAAGCTGGACATGAGCTCGCATTGTGTGTTCCCAGCCCAGAAAGCCAACCGCATCCCGGGCTGCATCAAAAGAAGCATGGCCAGCAGGTTGAGGGAGGTGATTCTGCCCCTCTACTCTGCTCTGGTGAGACCCCACCTGGAGTGCTGCATCCAGCTCTGGAGCCCTCAGCACAGGAAAGACATGGACCTGTTGGAGCGGGTCCAGAGGAGGGCCACAAATCAGAGGGATGAGACAAAGACAGGCTGAGAGAGTTGGGGTTGTTCATCCCGGAGAAGAGGAAGCTCCAGGGAGACTTTGGGAGACCTTATTGCAGCCTTTCAGTACTTGAAGGGGCGTTATAAGAAAGATAGGGACAAACATTTTAGCAGGGCCTGTTGCGATAGGGCAAGGGGTAATGGTTTTAAACTAAAAGAGGGTAGATTTAGGCTAGATATGAGGAACAAATTATTTACTATGAGGGTGCTGAAACAGTGAAACATGTTGCCCAGAGAGATGGTAGATGCCCCCTCCCAGGAAACATTCAAAGTCAGGTTGGACAGGGATCTGAGCAGCTTGATCTAGCTGAAAGTGTCCTGGCTTATTGCAGGGGGGTTGGACTAGGTGATCATCAGAGGACCTTTCCAGCCCAAACTATTCTATGATTCTATGATCATAGAATGATCTCTCTGAATATACTGTTTGTCAGTGAAGTTGTATTTTTGACATGAAACTGGTCTTTTGGCCTAAAGAACTTGTGTGGTTCCAGCATATATTTTTTTACAGGGAGATTACAGATGGACTTGTCAAAGCTCACAAATACAGAACTTCTTAGAAACTGGCTACTTTTCCACAAAGGTACAATCTTCTCTTATGCTTGCTTAATGAACCAGGAAGCTGAGATTGCTTTCTCAGGAAAAGTTTTCAGAGCAGTTTAGCTACTAAAATAATGCATCTATAACCATGGTAAAAGTAGTCATCTGTTTCACTATTGGCACTTCTGTGTCATTTTTGAATTTTTCAGTATCTCTGGATAAGGAGCAGATAACACAGAGGGAATAATAAAGTATGTCTGGTTAGTAGAAGACTGTTAAGAACTGGGATACTTAGCTGATAACAGAAGAAGTACCTGAGAACCATTTACTATGGCTGTTTCTGTAGTATAAGCAAGACACTTTCTGGAAAAGGCCTTTAAACACATAATACAGTAGAGGAAAGTCTCTGGAAATAAGAAGTCTGCAAAATCCTTATTGAAAGATTGAACGTGAGACACAACTTAAGATGACTTGATGGGAGAATAAGAAATCTTGAATAAGAAGATACACATCTTGGAGGTTTTCCAGTCCTTTTAACTTGTGACTCCTTTTCCTAAACAACAGCTCCATTTATACTTGGTTCTCAAAATCTTTCAGACAGAAGGAACACAAAAACCTTTAGATGAAGGACCCCTGTGCTGAGCTGCAGATGGGGAATCATGCAATATCTAGCATGGTACAGTGAGCTTGAGAAAATGTAATGCTAGTTATGCTGCATAGGAGTTCAGAAGAGGTAAGAGCTGAATCACAGCTTGATCCTGGCCATCCCACTGGGCTGCAATCCTTTATGGAGTAATTGCACATATGCCAATGGGATTGCAAGAAAGATGAATTCAGTGTGATTTTAACAGAGCAGTGGTTCTGAGAAAGGGCTGCAAGATGTATTTATTCCTAGAAAAGTGACAAAACTGATTTAAAACAGCTTTGGTTACAAAGCAAGTGAAAACAAGGATTCAAAAACTGCTGTGCTGGCACCTCATCTCTGCAACACATGGGTCACATAAACCTGCAAGTAAATGCTTAGCGGCACTGTTCTGTGTGGAGTATTTCAAAACCCCACTAAGCAGAAGACAGAGCACGCCCCAGCTGTCAGAGCTTCCTCACAGCCTTCAGCACTTCCAACTCATCTCATGATTCTGTCAATATTTTAATTCCTTATTAAAAATATTAAGCGTCAGTCCTGGTAAGAAAATTTTATTCTGCAGGATCTGGTAGGGGAAGGTTCACGTTCATGCTTTCCCCTGTTGCAACTGATCCTTTATTTTGTTTTCTCTTGGCCAATTTCTAGTCCGTGACAATATTCGGTCTCATATATTAGGGTATTTGTTTCCCAGATTGCCTCCTGTGAAGGACTTTGTCCTATGCCTCTTGGAAGTCCAAGAAAGTCACATCCACTCTTCTGGCAATGTATTAGAAAAACTTCTAGTAGATTAAAGAGACAATTTCCCTTCAGTGAATCCAGACTGAGTTGTCCCCATTCTGTCACGTTCATCCAACTAAACTTCTGGTTTTGATTAGTTTCAACCAATGCAGCTGGCACTGGAGAAGGGCTCACTAGTCCCCCATCCGAGGATCAGCTCTTTCTAAAATACAGATATGACATAATGAAAGGCAGCATATTTTGGTTAGCAATTCAGCTCCTTTTTTCTTAAATTCCTCCAGTTCTCTTGGGATATATACCTTTCAATCCTAGCAGCTTGTGGCTCTTTAGCTTGTTCAACACCTCATGTTTTAACATCTCACTGTCTATGATTTGAGCCTGAAAAAATACATCTGAGGCCAATATTTCCCAGCATTCTCTGTGGTGCAGACTGATATTAATAAATCCTTTAGCTCTGCTCTAAAGGTCTTTATGCTCCTAAATACTTCCTTGTCACCTTGGTGCTCTAGGGAGTCTCTCTGAGGCTTCCTGTTTCTGATGTGGTAAAGCTTGACATCGCTGGCTATCTGCTCCTCTGAAAGCACCGTTCCACGTTGTATGTGCCTTTGATAGGTGCCTCTGTAGGACTGCATTTCCATTCTCTGACCTTTGGCATTGAGGCACACTGCTCTCATTCACAGCATGCAGCTGAAATAGATACTCCTAAAACGCACAGTGCACATTAAAACCAGGACTCCTTAAAAGCCTGGACATGGCCAGGTTGTGCTCTAAAATGAATAAAGAAATCATTCAGATCCCCAGTCATGGCTTGTTTTGAGTGTTTAGTTACCATAAAATGAAATGTCAGTCTCTCAATGGTCACTTGCCAAGGTGCCCAGTTTGAGGAAGTACGTTCTCTGGAGAAGATATTTCCTTTGAGCCGATAATACTGAGCCAACAATTCCTTTCAGAATTGATCTTGAAATAAACAGTGCATTCTTCCACAGGCTTGTATCAGTTACAGCTGACAGCAAAACACACCCAAATAAAACAGAGCACCAAGGGACTGAGCAAGCCTGACAGTACAGCTAAGCTCTGGAGGAGAGCTGGAGCCCCTACAACCTGTTATTTCTCCAGAACAAGAAGGGGTATTTGCCCACCAAGAGTTCAGGATATTTACTTTGCTAAATGAAAGTGGACGCAAACTCTTCTTGCCAGCTTGCGAATACTTCTGTTCTAGCTCCCTTCTTTGTGGGTACACACTTCCCTGCCTGAACCAGTGAACACTGGTTATGCAGATGTTATGCAAAACAGAGAGGATGCAAAATGTGGGTGTTCAGAATAGGCAGTGTTTATCCCCCTGGGATGCTGAAGGTCTTATGCAGACCAGCTGGCCTGGCCTCCCTTGGTGGGTGACACAATAGATGTCTTATGCTTCTTGGTCTGTCTCTCAGGAATTTATTTGCCCTATGAATGTCTTCAAAGCAGCTCTTCATGGCGTGGCTCTCCCTGGGCTATCACAACTTCAGAAGAAGCTCAGACCCATGAACCATGCACTCAGGAGAGATTAGATAACATTTAATGGCACTACTTACAAGGCCAAAATTGCACAAACTTGGAAACAGAAGACCATAAGAGAAGCAGAGAAAAAGTCTCGGGGTGCAGTCTGGGCCAAAGGTATTGTCTGGACCCAGCTTTCCTTTTCTAATTATTAAAATTATTTGTGTTTTTATTGTTGGACAAACATGTCATTAAGCTTAACCCTTCCTTCAAGATGTTGTTAACCACTGGACAGGAACTGATAATGAAGAGCTACATCCTTGCTCAAACAGGGCAGGAATCCATCTTGGGGGACAGTAACTTAAGGCTGATGTGAAAAGTTGTTTATGCTCATACACTGTCTGTGCTGGGCTGATGGGCACTGTCTCAGAGCTGGCTCAGGCATTTGGCTGCCCCAATACCAAGGCAGCGGTTGCCATATCCTTGCTTCAAAAACCCTCCTCAGGGGGATAAATTGTCAGATCCTAGCCTTTTCTGACCAAGGTTTTTCTCACAGTCTAGTTATCCATAGCACTGAGAACCCACAGCCCTTAGCACCCAGTGCTGTGCACTTTTCCATAAGCTCTGAATTTTTCTCAGGAAAAAAACCTGCTCTTGGCTTACTCTTTTCAGTCACTTTCTGCCCTCGTCCTGTCTCCAAGAGTCAGGGGATGTGAGATGGCTGCAATTGCCATGCTGGTAATGAAGAGGACAGACCTGCTGTGTCAGCCCTGTGTCAGGCTTATATTGCTCCACTTCGTTTTCTGTGCCTTCAAATCCTTCTTCACACTTGTCACTTGGGATAGCAGGTAGGAACGTGCACAAATGTTTTTATAACCAAACACGGATCAGATTGAAATGTAATTGTTCAACCACTATGACTTGCCTCTCTATGTTTCAGTGCCTGTAGTTAGATGTGATTTGTGACACTCAGTTTAGATACAATCTTTTACATTGATTTAGTATGTCAACCTCATATTGATCCCACGCTTAGGTCTTGTCATTTGTAGACGGTGCAGGCTGTAATCTTCTCTGCCTATTTGAGGGCTGACATCTAAATCCTTAGTACACACCATCATCTTCCCCCAGTCATGCTTTTGTAATCGTTTTCCTGGCTTATGTCCTGTCCCAAAATGTGATTGACTGAAAATGGGGTTCAGTTGATTTTCTAGGTTTCCAGGTTTTCTTTTCATGTGTCTTAAATGCCTTTACTGATCTCATCCCTCCGGCTTGTATTAGCATGTGAGAAAACCTGGAGGATCAGAAAATCAGCTGAGCCACACACAACCACATCTTCCATCAGTCTCCTTGGGCTCGTTCAGGCAATGCTGCACTATGGCAAAATTCTTTTTGTTTCAGTATCTTGTTTCGGATGATGACGAAAGTAACGACTAGAAGGTGAGGTTTGTTGTCGTCTTGTACCATGCAGCATCCTTGGAAATAATCTGGGCACACCACACTCCTCAGTCACAGTGCAGATGGGTTTTGGGCCCGCTACATCAGACTGGAGCACTGTAGAGATACATGCTGTGGAGAGGGCACCGTCCTGTATATAATTCATGGCATCAGAATGAAATGAAATGAAACAGCATGTTCCTAATGCCATTTGGCATTATGCAGGATTTAAATAATCTTTCTGAGGAAGAGAACGCATTTTTTACTTTAAGAGAACCAAGAAAGCTAACTAATTCTTTACAATTTGAGGCACCTTTCTGATTCATTATTCTATTTAAATTGAGCTTTAAAATCTCCTTATTTCTTTAGCTGCTCTGCCTATTAAACTTTCCCTTTGCCTGTCATGGTTTTGTACAGCATAGTGGAGCTTACAAAACCTGATTTAATTATATTTTGGAAGAAGACCTAGATTGCAACCACAGAGCTGCCACCCTCACACAACCCCCAGTCAACTCCCAGGCTGGGAATATCGCCTTTTACATTTGCAATGTAGCTCTATGTAGGAAAAGACGAAGCTGAAGCCTTTCTGCTGAATGTAACAGTGTACAGTCCCCTCAGTTGCTGCAATAATGATAAAGTTGCATTTTGATGTAGTTAGCAGCTTGATCCTCAGAACTGACCTTCAAAGATATACAAGGTTCAACCTCCATTGCCTAGATAATGAGTTGAAGAATAATAACACAAAATAAACATTTACAAATAATTTCTTTCTTTACTCACCAAACTCCCCAACTTGATGCTAATCCATGGGGTGAGAGGACACAACAGTGTCTTCCACTTGACAAACGCAAGTAGCTTTACATCGAGGGTAGCGAATTGACTATAAGTCACAAGCAGAGATAAGCTGAGATATGATCTCTATCAGACCCTTTTTATCTACAGCAGTTTGGTAGTGTCAACACTTAAAAATGCTGTGGCCAGGTGCTCTGGACCCTTGGGAAGGAGGCCACCCTGAAAACATAACGTTGTGTTTAGCGGCAAGTGGTATCCCAGACAGAGCTCTTCTTCTGGAACGAGGAGGAGGGAGGTGGCATTACTGAGGAGAGACCTTAGGGCAGCTGGGGACAAAGCCAAGCCAACAGCGACCTTTACGGGTAATGCACCCCATAGCCTGTCCTCTGGTGCCAGCTGGCTGCCAAGGACCTGTTTGCTGCTAGCTCCTGAGGTCAATGGCCCAGTGGCATGGGGGACAACTATGCTGGTGTCCCTTTGCCTCTCTTATGCAGGTGGCAGAAACACGATGGCACTGCAGGACTCTGAATGGATCCATGAATATCAGCCTTGTAATTTTAACGGCGACATCTTCCTTATCTCACTACACATACCTTTTACTAACAAAAGAGCTATTGATGCATGTGGAAAAAGGGAGACCTGGGTCCTGGCACAGGACCTTACATACTTTTTGGATCTAGCTCAGTTTTGATCCACTCCAGAGCCTATGAACAAAAGTACTTACAAACATGACTGTGATTCAGATATCAGGCATTTAACTGCGTTTTCTAGGTCCTTTGCTCCTGTTACAGAAAGCTCACATCCTTCCCAAAAGAAACAGTCTCTTGTTCTCCTTCCAGCATCTGCTGTTGAGTGCTTTGCTGCTGAGTATATAATGGTATTTATTCATGTGCCCCCTCTCCTTGGAGTGACGCCTGCCTAGCAGTGATATGTAGGAGGTGACTTACTTTTGTAGCTTCCACTCTAAGCCTCCCCACAGTCCTGCACAGGTGGAACTGGTCAGCATCCGGGGAGTTTCATTATTTTTCTTGTGGAAAGGAAAGATTTGTAACACAAATGAAGTGTTACTGAGATGTTTGGTTGGGTGGGTTTTTTTCAGAAAAATATGTTTATTCAGCCACAAATTTGTCTGTTGACATGTTACACCTCTAGTAAATCAGACTTTGGAGTAATTTTTTTGATAGAAGTATCCACAGAAATAGTTCAAGGCTGTTGCAAAGCTTGTATGCTTCATATCTTTCCAAAAGGAAGACAAATACGAAATTTCAGTCTCGTCTCTGAAATATTATTTTTCCAGCCTGTCTGCCCTGCTGACACCACATCTCCTGTGTTCCTGCACAGTCCTGCTTTCTCTGTGGCCAGTGCAAAGATCTCCCCTCCCTCTCCTATTGAGAGGGATCACAGTTGACTTGTGTTTAATCCAACAACTAATTACTTCAAAAATGAAACTCTATAAACACAGCCAATGGCACAGTCTTTCCTGAACTCCTGGATGCACAAACCCCCTTCACCTGCATGTCACCAGCACCACAATCCTGCAGCCAAAGCTGGCCTAGGATGCAAAACCATAGGTTCTTACAGTGTTTTGGGAGAATAACAAGAGCTGGTGAAACCTTGGTTGTTCCTGTGGCTGCTCTGCCCAGCCTCCCTTGTTTACAGTAGAGGGGAGTACCGTGATACCTCTGCCAGCCCTAGAGCCCTATTTGTGGTGTGAGCAGACACTGCTGAACCCTCCTCACTTCCATCAGCCTTGGGTCAAATTCAGACCTAGCTGCCACAGGCAGCCTTAGTCTGTCTGTACAATCAGTACCCCCTTCATGTCCGTTTTGCCTAGTAGAGGGCCTCCTGCTTTGCCAACCCTCTCTCAGTGCCACATGTGCATTTTAAAAATACAGGGTGCAGTGGTTTCACCTGTTGCCTCCTGTGGTTATGCAGGCAAGCAAGGGCTGCATCAGGTGCTGTGCATCAGCGAGTGACCAAGCAAACCCCTGCCTCTAGCCTGGGCAAGCTCCCTGCCTGTACTGAGCATGCTGGAGCTCAGCAGTGCACAAGGGGCAGGCACTATAGCTTCAGCCGACCTCCCAGTCCTGCTAGAGCAGAAAGATCTTTTGGCGCTTGTGGATGGGCAAAGTGCTGGTGAGTCTTTCCCAGGGCAAAACAAAGCCAGCTCTGAACAAGGCTCCCCTTGTTCTTACGCTTGACCTTTAGCGTTGCTGTCTGCAACATTTAGGGTTTTCTTATGTGTAAACTGTAGACATGTTTAGAGCTTTTGCATGCCCCTGGGTTGCCCTGGATGAGACGTATGGGGGAAATGCTGTGTGCCCAGGCACAAGGTCAGGAGAGAAGCTCTGCGGAGTCCTGATAAAGCTTCCTTGCCCTAGCTACACCTTTCTGTTCTGGGGTAATTGCTCTGCCCACAGACTGTATTACAGACTTTGAATGCTGAGAAACTCTGCCCCCAGGGTACAGAAGGTTTGAAAACCTGTGCTTGTGAAATGGAGGATCAGGGAGCCTCTGCTTACGCAGCACCAGTGCAGGGCCCAAAGAGCATCATCTTCCTCATCCCCTGGAGCTGCAGCGTCCAGTGATAATGCTCACCTGGGAGCTAGTGCCATAGGCTGAACTGCCCCCTAGGGCTGAAATTAGTAAATCTACATTTTCCCCATGGTCATGACCCTTCTTAGGTAGTTTCAAGCTATGAAGCATTTGTGTGAGAGTGCAGAACTTCACCTTAGCATAGCCATATCCTTAGATGTGAAAGCCGTGGGGCTTGAGTTACAGGTAGGTCTGACTGCAGAGGGAAACAGCAAGGTGCTGCTGACATTCAGGGAGGTATTTATGATCTGGGTTTTTGTGTACATCTCATACCACAAATGCTCAGGCACTGAGTGACAGTTTTTCTGTGTAATTGGGGAAACAGAGGACAATCCCATTTAACAAATGACACACATATGCATGCATACAAGTATGGTGATTCAGAAGGGCTAATTCCTCCAGACTAAGAAAATAAGCAAACAGGAGGAAAGGCAAAGACAGAAGGCTAATGGAAATTAATGATTTTTCAAGCCAAAATAATCACAGTCCCACAATCAATAAAGAAGATAACATTGGCTAAAATCCCTTCCAGACTCTGTGGCAAAGTGAAGGCTCCAATTAGAAATAAAAAAGCACCATATGACAAACAGGGAGAGGGGAAGCAGATCAGAGCTGATAAAAAATGCAGAGTTCTGAAGTCTAGAAAATTGGTAATGTATGATAAAAATACCAGGGAAAACGAGGACTTCTGAAAAATATGCCAAGAACAAAGGCCTTCTACTGGACCAGAGGACAGAGATCCCATGATGCAGAAGTAGACAATTGCAGGAAGGCAATTCCTCCAGTTGCTCTTTCCCTACAGTCTCCAGGGAAGCTGGAAGGGAAGATTGTCAGAGTACCTCCACTCCTGTCATGCTGTAGCCCCACTTAGGAGATTTTCTGTCCTCTGGCCCTGCTGCACACACGAACTGTGGAGGCTTCCTTTGCCTTACTCCCTGCTGAACTCTTCCTGCTGTTTTTCACCTGGGCCAGCAGAGAACAGCAAACTTCCCCACAGAGAGGCACGCTCAGTCCCCCTGAGGGATGGGAGCTTGCCATTT
Organism: Ibycter americanus; assembly: GCA_035590275.1. Taxonomy (NCBI): domain Eukaryota; kingdom Metazoa; phylum Chordata; class Aves; order Falconiformes; family Falconidae; genus Ibycter; species Ibycter americanus. The sequence continues at coordinate 47,403,250 of JAVJGI010000001.1, read as the reverse complement.
ACATCCTCTGCAAGAGACCTGTTCTCCTTTGAACACAGACAAGCTGAGGTCTTGATTCACTGTGTTTTTACAGCATGGCATTTTATGTGCTAGTCTGCCAAGCCCTTTGTCTACCAACCACATTAATACAGGCAAGGGGCAATAGCTGTAAGACATAAGCAGCATCAAGACATTCATCTGCATGGCTGTCTTTACAGTGTATATTCCACTCAACCTCTCATGAAATGCTTTTGAGCACTGTCACAGAGTCTAAGCCTGCCAAAACATGTATAGCTATTAAAGTTATGTATTGGAAATACGGCTTTTGCTTCCCTTTTGCTCCCTATGTCATAGCATTTCACAGAATGTGCCTACACCAGCTTCTCTTCTCCATTATATGCTTTTGGTTTGACAGTGGGGTGAAGGGCTCCATCGTGTCCCTGCGTTAGTCCCACATCAACTGTGTATGTGCAGAAACAAGGTACATCAGGGCTACAGGCAATTATGCATTTAAATATCAAACACCCAGGCAGGTGTTTTCAAAACCTTCATCTCCTGCAGGAGGCACTGCCCACTAACTAGCTCTCAGCAGCTCTTCCTCAAGGTTGTGCTGTCAGTCAGTGACAGGCCCATGCCTGCAAAAATCACCTCCCTGTGTGAATGATAAGGGCAGCCACAGGGGATTTCTTAATTATAGGTTATCATTACCATTATAATATGGATTATCATGATAGTGACATTCCCCAATGGCCTTCAGTCATGAGCCAGAGTTACCAGCCAGTACTCGCTGGTGCGGGCAATGCATCTCCCTCTTCCCTGGAGGCTGAGTCCCACAGTAGCACTGGTCCTGGTGGCCTTACACCTCCTCCTGCCCTGCAGGTTCCTGGTGCCCAACCCCATGCAAATGGCTTGGCGGAACCACACAGGGTGTGACACAGACATCCCGACAGCATCCCGCACCACCAGCGGTCACACTAACCCTCTGACCCCCATGAATATGATTTTAAAGCCTGTTGTTCATTTTGCTGGGAGTTTGATTTAACTATGTAGCGACACAAGTTCCTCCCTGCAACACACCAAAGGGCTTCTCTGTGAACCATCAAGCTTGGCTCTTTTATTTTTTTTTCTCTTTCCTAAAAGAGAGAGAAAGGGTATCAGAGACAGAGATTTCCACACCAGGTGCATTGCTTATCTGCTCTGTATAACAGGCTGTTGGTTATTGGATCAGCTCCTGATAACACATGAATAGATTTCCCATTCCACACCTGAAAGGTCCTTGGATGGCTCATCTGAGTACACATGGACTCCTCAGCTGCGGTGAGTACAACTATAATATAAACCTGTTGTGGCCCAGTGTGGAAAAAAAACCAGCCATGTTGTCCAGGAATGACTGTGACTGGAACTAACCTTTAAATAAAGTAATTCATCTTATTCATAGGCTGCAGCAAACTGCTGTTCTAGAACAGGCTATACTTAGCGGGCACCATATTATCCTGTGAACAGGATTTGTTATGATGGATATAAAAAACAGTGAGGCTGTTCTTAAAACACCTTCTACCAAGGCATGCCTCTGCCTAAAACTATGGAAAATACAAGATGTGTTGGGCAGCACATTGGAAAGGTGCGAGGAAGGCAAACCAAGAAAGGCTGAATCCGAGATGCCATTAATGGTTGTTGGAAGTAAATCCAAGAGAAGGCACCTTTCAGTCTCTTTTCAGATGTGACAGGGAAAGCTGGAGCTACAAACAAGGCTCTGTGTGCTCTTCAGTTTCTCCCCTGCATTTTGGAAAGGAGGAACTCCTCCATTTCTCAAAAGACTGAACTATTTCAGAGGGTGCCCCAATCCATCACCTGTGCCTCCTCCCATCTGGGACACACCACAGAACTGAAACAAAGCTGTTGGCCAAAGCTTCTCAGAGAGATAAAAACTACCAAGCTGTCTGTATGTTAAAATGAAAGGGCAGCTGCTTGTTCACCTGTTGATTGCTACTGAAGACCATGCAATCCTTTTGATACCAGATAAACAAATCTGGGATTAGCCTATGATGCTTGACAGGAGAGCTCTCCCACATGCAGGACCACAGGTGACCCTCCAGCATCCATCTTAAGTCAACAAAAATACTTCCAGTGATTTCAACACTTAATAATTTGCAAGTACCCTGTTGAATTAAAGGTTTCTCATATGATCTTAAAAATCTGAAAAAGGGTCCTTGTAGTGAAAGGTCAAGCAATATTATGAAATCTGACAATATGTCATGAGTGCTGCTTTTTTTCCCAGGTAGCAGAAGTCATGTAAAGAGAGATATTTGCAGAAATATTTGCACTCTGCACTTGCAGGGCTGCTTCCACACTTGTTGAAGACAAACTGATGTGAGCTTACTCCATCCCCATCCCTCAGGCAGGAAACAAGTATCCAGAGGAAGAGGTGGGAACTTAAACTACCTTTGCTACACATGTGCATAACAGCACCCTCTGGGGTTACTTGCAGGAGATACTTCAGGAAAGCCTGGTCCAAAGAGTCTACCCACAGCCAAGCTAATGAGAGCTTTGTGCGATTCCTTACAGTATTTGAGCAGACAGGCAAAAAATTTTTGCAAACTCTAAGCCCAGAGGCTCTCTTCTCCACTCTCCCTCAGAGTTTGAAGAGTCAGTATTTCCTGCTAATTAATCATATCTGCATAAATGAGTGAAGGTAGCATGGTAAGTGAAGTATTTTACAAAGGAGAGAAGAATGAGTCAACAGCAAAGAAGTGATTTTTAATATAATCCTCTTTCATTTACAGATCCTACATCCATCCTACAGAGAGGCTTGAACACCATGGACTCTAACATGGAAAGCTGCACTACCACTGCTCACCCCTGATTGCTGGCAGCATTTTCCTGGTGAGGAGAGATGCCTGACCCCACTACCAAGTCTCCCTTTGAGCCATGCCCAGGTCAGATGAAAGACCAAAACTGAAAACAGACCTTGTTTTTGCCCTTTGTGTAGGTCAGGCTCAGGTCAGGGCTTTTTTTGCTGTTTTTTTGCTAGTTCTGTAGACATTTGTAGGAAAAGCCCAGTATGGCCAGCTGGCAGCCAGTCACAGGTGGTGTTCCCCAGGCCTCAGTGCTGGGGCCAGTCCTGTTTAATATCTTTATCAATGATCTGGATGAGTGGATCGAGTGTACGCTCAGTAAGTTTGCTGGCAACACTAAAACACCAAGCTGGGCGGGACTGTTGATCTGCTCGAGGGCAGGCAGGCTCTGCAGAGGGCTTTGGACAGGCTGGACTGATGAGCCGAGGTCGACTGTATGAAGTTCAACAAGGCTCAGTGCCAGGTCCTGCTCTTAGGTCACAACAACCCCACGCAGCGCTGCGGGCTTGGGGAAGAGTGGCTGGAAAGCTGCCTGGAGGGAAAGGACCTGGTGGTGCTGGTTGACAGCTGGCTGAATGTGAGCCAGCAGTGTGCCCAGGTGGCCGAGAAGGCCAGCAGCATCCTGGTTTGTGTCAGAAACAGCATGGCCAGCCCGACCAGGGCATTGATCGTCCCCCTGCACTCGGCACTGGTGAGGCTGCACCTCGAATCCTGTTTCATTTTTGGGCCCCTCACTTCAAGAAAGACATTGAGGTGCTGGAGGTTGTGCAGAGATGGGCAACGGGGCTGGGGAAGGGTCTGAAGTGCAAGTCTTAAGAGGAGCATCTGAGGGAACTGGGGTTGTATAGCCTGGAGAAAAGGAGACTCAGGGGGGACCTTATTGCTCTCTACAGCTACCTGACAGGAGGCTGTAGGCAGGTGGGGGTCAGTCTCTTCTCCCAGATAACAAGTGACAGGACAAGAGGAAACTGACTCAAGCTGCATCAGGGGAGGTTTACATCACATATTAGGAACAATTTCTTCACTGAAAGGGTTGTCAAGCATTGGAAAAGGCTGCCCAGGGAGGTGGTGGAGTCACCGTCCCTGGAAGCGTTTGAAAAATGTGTAGACACAATGCTTAGGGACATAGTTTAGTGATGGACTTGTCATCCTGCGTTAATGGTTGGACTTGATGATCTTACAGGTCTTTTCCAATCTAAATGATTCTATGATTCTATGTTTTACATTAGGATCAAGTAACAAGTAAGTTAGAGTAGCTGTGATTAAAGGTCTTGCTTTACTGCTCTGATTCTTGGCTTAAAGACATAGCAGAAACACAGGGAAACAAAACCAGGTTTCCAGGAGCTGAACTGTGCCTGGTGGAAGAGCTGTCCGCTTTACAGCCTTCACTGGGATGGCTGCATAAGTCAGCAGGAAGCACAGTGCCTTTCCCTGGGTTGCAAAGGGTCAATTAGAGACAAGAGGGTTTCTAACTTGTTAATCACCATCCACTCAACTATCCCACTGCAGGAGGAGGTCTGTGCTAGCTCACCTTCACATCCCATGTGTGAGGCTCACGGCAGCAGACCCTGTCCCTGTGTGCGTATTTTGCCATTTGCCAAGCCAAAAGTAGCTGCTGGCGCTAGACATCATCCAGCTTTTCATCTGCTGGTCCTCAACCAGTTTACTAGAGGTCAGTACCTTTGTACAGGAGGGCAATGGAAACCCACATGCTAGTAGCTGACTGGTAACTGAGGTGTAAATGGAATTCACATATTCAAGCTCCATCCACTGCTCTCCACATCATTCAGCCCCACTCGCACTGGTGCAAACTGGCAGACCTTGCAGGGCACAAGCAATGCCATTGGCATCACAGCATCTCTTTTTAACCAAAACCATTGGAAACAAGATTTACTGTAGCTTTTTTCCTTTGTCATATCATAGATTTAAAAATAACAAATTTTATTTTCTACAAAAGGAGTGTAGATTTTTCATTTACATGAACATTTGGAGAGCTTTCAGAGCAAACACAAAATCCAATTTCCTTTCAGTTTTTCAGCTACAAAAAAACCACCAAACCTAAAATGAGATATACCAAGGGCTGACAACTGATGGAAGGAATTATAGCAGTCCATGGTGTAAGCAGAATAAGAGACACTGCCCACCTCACTGATACAGAAATGACAGACCAGGCCCAGGCTCGCAGCCAAACTTGCACCATACCTCTGCTGTAGGGATGAAGGCTTGTGTTCTGGCGTGTTTTAGGTGTTTGGAGAGGCTCCTGGGCATCCTGCACCAGCCTGGGCAGTGGCTGCTGCATGAATCCCATCCTCCTGGTAGGTAACTTGCATGCACCAGAACAAAAGCATTTTCAGAGTGATTTGGCCTCATCAGTTTTCCTAGCTGGTTTCATTTCTGACAATTTTGTGGCCTTCTCTACTCCTTTCTCTATTCCTTTTTTTGGTACATACGCTTTTTTTTTTTTTAAAAATAATCTTTTGTCTGGTGCATTATTCTGAACTGTAGCCTTCTAGACATCACATTTCCTTTTTCTAAACCTCCTGATACTGCTTACTGCTCCTGTTTATGCCTAATGCTGTCAGCTGCACAATAATGCATCAGAAATGTGCTGGTTCCTTGAACACGTGTGGAAATCATGTCCTTCTGTGTGTGCCTCTCACAAAATAAAATTTTGCAGTTTTCCTCCAGACAGATGATGGTACTCATTTCTTTCTTGGACAAAACACCTTCTTTGTTGTTGTTGTTTTTGTAAGTACCCCTTGCATTTAGGATCATTTTTTAATAACTGGATGAGAAAATTGCCAAGCACCACAAAGATAGGAAAAGGCAGACAGAAAACTTGCAGAGATTAGTAGAGCTCTGGAAGGTTTCCAGAGCAAAGCTGGGAGTTTGATCACTCGCAGAAGAGGTGACAAAGGTGAGCAGTGGAGAGGAAGGTTGTTTTTCCCTTAGGGCTGCCTTCCTGTGTTGACTTTCACATGCACACAAGGGATGAGTGAGACCTGGCTGCTTACTGTGCCTATCCAAAATGCGGCTGTGTGCCAGTACGCTGCTCTGCCTGTCCGCCCACGGGGCAGACCCTGGTGCTGCGACCCTGGTTCTGCATGTGCTAGAGAGCTCTACACCTGGCTATAATATGAGTAAAGGCACTTCAGAGCCATGGGTGGTAGGAGGTGATGGTCCCTGTCTTAGACAGCCCCCAGTGGGGTGACCTGGAGTGGGAGTGCCTGGGGGACCACTCTGCAGGCAGTGGAAATCTTGGCTTGCAAACAAACCATGCACCCTATGCAGGGTATAAACCATGATGCTAAAATGCTGCCCAGCACAAGCACTTTGCAGTAACAGAGGGAAACTACAAAGCACCTTCAGAGAGAAATAACGTGACCAGATGGTGACCATGGATATGCCCTGTATCAAAAAATAAGTCAGAGTGATCCTGACTTTCCCTCTTGATTCAAATTGTTTCTAATACACTGTTTACAGAGTAATGCTGAAATAAATCATTTAAGAGGCATTAGTTGGCTGATGGTTGTTGGTTACCCTGAAATATCCCAAGGGTGAGACCGACAAGGACAGAGGGCCTGTGCCTGGTAGTCCAGCTGCCAAGAGATGCACTGGAAGTCACAAGGGTTGGCACTGTCTCGCAGTGACATGCCAGGAAGTAAAATGCCAGAAACCTAGCATAACTCCTGAGAAGGAAATAATCAGCGCTCTCCCTGGGTGAAGGCAGAACCACCAACTGTAAGTCAGGCAAAGGAAATTCACCTTATCATCAGTTGTCATGAGAGAGTCCCCAGGCACTGTTGAAGAAAGCATAGCTGAAGAGAGACAGCTTGTGTCAAAAAGCCCAGCAAGAGCAAAAAAATGAGCTAAGAAGGGCATGCTTGGGATGTGACGGGCAGAAGATTGAAGGCTTTGCTTATGTGAGATGACTAGCTTGGCTGGTGGCTCTGCAGGCTGAGTGGAAGTGCACAACAAAAGGCACCACCGTGTCTAACTGGGATGAGTGTTTGACAAGTTTGTAACACAAGGACACTGGTAACAAGCTAGCTGCTAATTTAATTTGTTCACTGGTGATGGGTACATGGGCTTCCTGTGTATTTACTTGGGTTTGCATGCAGTCATAAGGAGATTTACAAGCTGTGAACATCTGCAGTTTTGAATTACTTTTACAGCTACAGGAGGCTTTTCAGATTAGTGTTACCTGCAACTTGGAAGATTAAGGATTTTCTGCTCAGAAACCTTCCTGGGTATTAAGAAGGGAGGTGCGCAGCAGGGTAGAAGTGCTCCATTCTGGACTGTCCTCCTCATTCCCACACATACAGCTCTCCAACTTGAGAAATCCTGGTGACTTTGGAGGACCTCTTATATCACCTCTGAAACTGGAAGATCTCCAAAGCTCACTGAAGCCCAGATGACTCCAAAGTTTTGCACCTCAGGCTCTCAGGGATCTGAGGACAGCCCCATCTCAAACTAAGTCCACCTACTTGCCCCTTGATTTTCTCCATCTGATATAACCACAATAGTGGATAGCATCCATGGGGAAATATCCACAGGCCTCCTGTGGATGAGGTTAAGTTTGCCTTAGCACAAAGAGGTAAAATTGGCCCATTTCTGGGTATCTCCTCAGAAGCAGAAACGTGGCCCCCAAGGCTGCTATCTTTTCTTTTTGTAATGGCTTTTGGTCTGATAACATGAGTTAGCACTGAGGCATTGTACTGAGAAAATTGATAACAATATCCTCTCCTCTTCTGAGCTGCTGCTGGAATTGTTCAGTGGTTGAAATAAGTCCTTTGATTATTGTTTCCTTTTGTTTGATGGCACTGGTTTGATAAGGTATATGGAAGTCAGTGGAGTAAACCAATTCATACCAACTAATGATGAGGCCTGCTATTGTTCTGAGATAATTTGCACCACGATAATTTCCAAGGCATTTGGATGCAATGTTTAATTAATTCTGGTGAGTGTTTTAAACTCCAGTCAATTGCTGCTAACCTGAGATAGGGCTATTTGTATAATTTCAGTATAATCGTCTTCCCCCCTGCATTAATTAACGCATGACAGCATTACACTGACAGCTTCTTAACACTTTTCTAACATTTCTTCCAAATCTCTCTCTCCCACTTCTCTCTGGACAATATGTCAAAAAAAAAAAAAAAAAAACAGTACTCATTTTGAAAGCCCTTCATTTTTTACCATTGCATTTTACTCTGTATGCAATGATACAGGCTCATACCAATGCCAGTTGCTCCCTGCCTTGCTGAAAGTTTGATGAAGAAGCAATGGAATCTCACCAGCCTACGAATTCATCATGAGATCCAGAAGCCACAAATACTGCTAACAATGACAGGACTTGGTACATGTGAAGAACCTAGGGCAAGGCATCCATTTGGATGAGAAATAACTGCACAGGACAATTAGGCAATTTACTTTTTTTGGTAGTATTGAAGTGGTCCATGCTCTGCTGCTATGACACCATGTGTTTCATAGTCTATCAAGAGTTAATATAGCTGTAATTGCTGGAAAACATCTTTCAGTCTATGGGTTTGTTTCTCATCATCTTTGTCTCTGCCTCTATATTTCAGCAATAACTTTTTCATGAATAATCACAAATATTTCTGCACTTCCCAAACATCTCTGCAGTGGTTCATCTGAATTCCTATAGATATTTTCCCAACAATTTTTAGCAAACGCTTCTGTCTTCTGTATGACACAGAGACCCACATTCACCTCAGCAGGGAATGACAGTAAGTCCTCTTGATCTCACATTCTCTATCTCACGGCATGGGTCAGATGCATACCACCAAATCTTAGCTGTCCAAGTTAGATACTTACCCTATGTTCCCTCTATAGTCATTGCAGCCTCCACGAGGGTAGTTACTTCTGCCTGATTTGTCTCCTGCTAGTTTAGATACTTGTTACCAAAAGTTAGTCTAGGAAGAATCTGGTCCAAAATATATCCACAGGTTTTACTGGTTGGTCTTTTAGTTTGCTCTCCTCTATCTAATCATTAAGTCACTGCTGCAGCTTATACAACCATGTCTCCAGAAATCACCTGGTTGATCCCCTGCCACTAAAACAGAATCTGTCTTTAAATTACGATTCTGCCACCACAACAATCTCTGCAATGTGATTTTGAAGAGGTAGATGCAGGCTTTGGAAGAGGCTGTTCACAATTTGCTACTCAGAAGTATCTCACAATTGGTTGATGTGGCTTTGAAATTCAGCCATGGCTGCATGCTAGCATCTGAAATGAACAGCAGCCTCCTGAGCCTGGGTTGTGCAGTTGTTGTTGCTCCAACACCCCTTCACCTCGCAGTCCTTTGGCTGACACACAATTTTCTGAGTCACTGGCACTTGTGCTTCTTGCCGTTGCACAGTGATTATCATTTCTGAAATCATCAGTAGTCCTTCCTCTCCTGCTGCCTCTATGTCTTAAAATAGCCAATAGAGCTCTGCACCCTGCCGAGAGGATGACTTTGCTCTTAAACTATCTCCATGGCTTGCAGGTAAAGAAATACAGTAACGAATTTCTAAATAGGAGTTCTCACAATAACGTCTTCAGGTTACTGTATTTGGGGTTATTGTGGTGTGGAGGTAAGTGTGCTCCTCTGATATATGTCAAGCTTTGACTAACTTGGTTAAGAACAACCATGATGCTCTGGCCTTACTGTATCCTGGCCAATGGCTTGGACTGATGCCTTTATTGAGCTCAGCTCCTGAGTCACCAAGTATCCAGAGTTTGTGTAAAAATTAAGTACCTGTTGAAATTAGCTGTTTAGCCCTGGTTAAACTTGCACAGAAGAACACTAACAAGGAGAGTTAAAAGATTTTATTAATCAGAAAATTTTGAGGAGATCCATCTTGTGCCTGGAAGTATTGATTATGACTTGCACAAAGCAAAAACGTTTGACTAGCTATTCCCCAAGCATTACTTCACAGAACAGCATTTCTGTTTATCCTAACTCACCAGTATTTTTCAATGCAACACACCGTAGCATTTTGCCCCTTCTCTTGTGGTTCCTAAAATGCTAATAAGTTTTAGACAAGCTGCAGGTCACTTTGCATTGCATCTTACTGGTGAATCAAATTCTCAACACATGCCTGCTCCTGCAGGCCAGAAAATGTATTTGGAGTGTTTGAAGGTTAATCGACAAAAATATTTTCACAAGGGTCTGCAAACAATATTCATTAAATACCTTCAGTATTCTTTCTAAATAAATGGTCTATAATAGAGATCCACCCTTGTAAAGCTGTTGTGAAAAAAAAAAAAAAAGAAAAACAAAAAAGACTTGCGTAAAGAATGTTTCTGATAGAGGAAAAAATAACTAAGTAGATAATTATCTGGGAAGTACAGCCTTGTTATTAAAACACAGGGCTGGGAGATGGATATCTGCATTGTATTTCCAGCCTGCCACAGATTTCCCATATGACTGTAAGCAAATTGCTTGCAGCATATTTTTAAAACTGGCTTGCAATTTTTGGGTGTCACTTTCTGAAGACTGGCGCTTCCTCTTGTCTGCAGAGGCACCAATGCCACCTTTAATCTTGAAAACCTGAGGCCAAGGCTATACTAGCTTTGCCTGTACTGCTCTGAAAGATCAGTCTCCAGAGCGGACTTCCGTGCAACATGCCCAGCCTTCTGCCCACCACAATCCACACGGCCAAGTCCAGGCTGCCTGCTGACAGCCTGCCTGGGCAGCTCTGCCAGGAGGGTTTAGACATACTCCTGCTCTGTCTGGCTGGACCTGTCAAAACAGATCTGTTGGTTTTCCTCCATGTTTAACTAGCCTGATCCACCTGACACTGCTGAGTGCCAAGGCTCAGAGCTACAGCACAGTATCTCCCCAGCTCATACATATGCAATAACAAAGAGTCCAACACGGCTAGTCTGTACGGGAAGTCCTGAACGGCAGTAATCCTAAATGGAAGTCATCCTGCTGTAGGATTTGATCATATCAAGTGGTTAAAAATGAAATAAACAGTCATTGGTATCATAAAGTGGATGTTCAAATTTGAAGAGGGTTTTCAACCTCTGTCTGTGTCTCAGTTCCTTCTCTGGTACAAGGGGGTTGGTCTCACTAATAAACGTGCAGGCTGTGACAAAAAGCACTAGTATTTGTCAAGTGCCCAAACACCAAAGAATTCCAGAAATGTGCCCAGGAGAAAGTGAGTAATGTCATATTCAGAGCAGGGTTTAAAGATGGGCATTAAAAAAGACACAAGACCCTTCCACTGAACAATAAGAATAGAAGACGTTATTGACTAGTTGCTCACTAATTGAGCTTCATCCTTTCTGGTTACTAAATGAGGCAGGGGACTAGAGGAAACAATGTGTGCAATTATAGTCTGTCTTCAAACGTGTGTGCGTGGAGGGGCCTGAATTAATGTTGCACGAACAATATTAGTGCTGACATTTCCTGGATGTTGAACGCTGAGTTTCCAACGACTTTTCTAACACACTTTTTTAGACTTGTACTCTGCAGCATTATTTGGATAAAAGGAAATGGAAACAGAACAGAGATAGCAAATGCTTCCTTCTATTCTCAAACAGCAATTCTCCTCCACTTTACACTGGTGGGAAATACAGCTTCAAACACATGAGAACGGGGCCCTTAACATCAACAGCCAAGAACTGGGGTCTCCCAGAATCACAGTTCATAATTTAGAATGGGACATGACTATGCTTTTGTTTTCCTAGTTACACAATAATGCAGGATCAATTTTCGCAAGAGATTTTCAAGGCCTCACTAATGTTTGGTGACACCATTCATTAAGAACCTGGGAAGAGCAGCTTTGCATTTTCAGCTGAACACCTGATTTCTTAGTCCTCACTCAGTCATAATTACCATTGATTGATGGGTCACATTACCCCAGTGCATGCAGCCCTGTATGTACATGCCAGAATACGAAAGGGCAGAACAAGTCATAGTGAGAGGATCTTTTTTTGCTACAAGTAGGAAAATCCCCCTTAGACAACACACTTACATGTTGCCATTGACCACAGTCAAGGAAAAAAATTAATGCACTGGTGTCAAATGTTTCTATATTTCAGCTCAAAAATACCATCCAGGAAGAGCTGGAGAGAAAAGAAGTGAGAAGGCAACAACCTAAGAAAGGAGGAGATCATTTATAAGAGATGGGCAGTTCATGTATCTGTAAGAATGAATAGACGCAGTCAAATGGTCCCTGTGATACAGCACAATAGTCTATTGTCTTGGTGCCTATAAATCAGCCTCTTGCAGCCTGTGCTTTGAGAGCCAGATGTTCATTATTAAACACTGTCCTGTGCTCCCTCTTGCGTTTCCTCGCCAGTCCTGTTCTGCGCTGTGCACAGAAGACTGCTGCTGCTCCTACCTGGATAAAGCTGTGATGGTGACACATCCTGGAAAGGTACTTTAAGGACCACCTGCCTGACAGTGATTATTTAAGCTCTGCACTGCATTACATTGCACTGCATTAAAATCTGGTTCCCACTGATGCACATCACTGTGCACCAACCCTAAGCAGTGCTCACACATACTGCCAGGACAGAGCTTTCCTTCCCACATTTGCCTTTTGTATTGGGATTGCAGGGTGAAGTTTTTGTTTGGGGGTTTTTTTGGTTTTTTGTTTTGGTTTTTTGTGGGGGTGGGGGTGGGGGGAAGGCGGGAGCTACAGGGATGGCTTCTGTGAGGAGCTGCTGGAAGCTCCCCCCATGCCCAATGAAGCAATTGCCAGCCGGCTCCAGACGGACCTGCCGCTGGTCAAGGCTGAGCCCATCAGCGACAGTGGTAGTGCCTCGGGAATAACATCTTTCAGAAGGGAAAAAAGTTGCTGCACAACAGCAATTGCGGTGGCACAGAGGAGTGAGAATATATGAGAAAGACCTGTGCAGGCAGCTAGGTCAGTGCAGGTGGAGGGCAAGAGGGGTTCCAGGCGCCGGAGCAGACATTCCCCAGCAGTGCGTGGTGAAGACCACAGTGAGGCTGGCTGTGCCCTCAGCCCATGGAGACCACGGGGGAACAGATCCCTACCTGCAGCCCACAGAGGACGCCACGCCGGTGCAAGTGGGTACTCCAAGGAGGCTGTGACCCCGTGGTCAGCCCATGCTGGAGCAGCTCCTGGCAGGGCCTGTGGCCCCATGGAGAAAGGAGCCCAGGCGGGAGCAGGTTTGATTGCCGGGCTTGTGCCCCATGGGAGGGACCCAGGCTGGAGCAGTTCAAGAACTGTAGCCTGTGGGAAGGACTCATGTTGGAGAAGTTCAAGGAGAACTGTCTCCCGTGGGAGAGACCCCACGCTGGAGCAGGGCCAGTGTGAGGACCCTCCCCCTGAGGAGGAAGGAGTGGCAGAGAGAGCATGTGATGAACTGACCGCAGCCCCCGTTCCCTGTCCCCCTGTGCTGCTTGAGGGGAGGAGGTTGAGAAACTGGGAGTGAAGTTGAGCCCAGGAAGAAGGGAGGGGTGGGGCAAGGTGTTTTAAGGTTTAGGTTTTATTTTCTCATTATCCTTAACCTACTGATTTGCTTGGTAATAAATTAAATTAATTCTCCCCAAGCTGAATCTGTTTTGCCAATGATGGTAATTGGTAAGTGATCTCTCTCTGCCCTTACCTCAACCCATGAGCCTTTTTTATACTTTCTCTCCCCTGTCCAGCTGAGGAGGGGAGTGATAGAGCAGCTTTGGTGGGCACCTGGCATCCAGCCAGGGTCAAACCACCACACCTTAATAGACAAGTCTGCACAACAAGGAGATCAAGGCTCAGTTAATAAAATCACTTCCTCCTAGATTGCAGCAGGATCATCTTGGCCTGCAGGTTTCTCTTTAATATGCTGGGAACCTAAGAAAGCCAATAGGGGAATCTCCAGCTGACAGAGCAATACTCTGATGAGTACAGGGAGGTTATGATTTTCTTTACAAGAAGGTTTATGATTTTAAAGCACTTTCCTCTTGAGAGTTGTGCGGCATCGTAAAGACATAAATGGTTTGACGTGCTACCAAACATACAAAATGATTTAAACCAAGCAAGAACTTTCCCCAAGTGTAGGCTGTGTTCCCCATTACCCGCCTGCAGTATATCTGCTGCATGTAAGTTGGGTAAAGGGAGTTTTATCTATGCCTGGGACCAGCAGGCAGAGTTTGGATCTGAACTTCCCAAAGACCACAGTCTGCTGAAGAAGTCGTAGTACTGTTTGTGAAGCTGGGCTGTCGGTAAAGGACAGCTTTTAAAATTTCTCTTCCCCCAAAGGGTTTTAGGTACCATGACTCTTCTCCTTTCAGGGTGCCAAGGTTAAAAATGCCCCTAAGAACCCTTCACGGAACCAGGGCAACCTAGGATGTAAAAATGGTAAATCCAAGAATGTTTTGGCACATATGTTATTTTGTTTACCTTCAGTGTTTTACTCAGCTTCGGCAATGAGCAGAGAACAATTTGTTTCTCTTTTGCTCCAAGTCAGCTTCTTCCTCTGCTGGCAGAGGGAGGTGATGGTCACATTACAAAACACAATGTAAAACTCTGGCTAAAAGAGCCAGGGCTGATAACCCAGAGGAGGGCAGTAACTTTTTGAATAAGTATCTATCCCCAAAACTGGGTACCTGTCCTTAGAGAGGGTGTTTTGCCAGTGCCCTCTGTGGGAGAGATCTGGAGGGTGACAGGATAATAAAGCAAATCCTCAAAATGTCCTGCAGTCATATCTGTACACAAGCAGTACCTTCAACTGTACCTAATAGATGGTTTTTGCTCAAAAGATCTACTGCTGGGAAGTGACAGCCTCCCCAGGCAACCTGCTGCAGTGTTCCTCTAGCCTTCTGTTGGAAAACCAGGCTAGAATATCAGGTTTGCGTTATCTCTGTCCCCAGAGATGGGCTTCTCTTCCTCCTCTTTGCAGCTCACTGACATAGTTCATGTCTGCTCACTGGGTTGTTGGACTTAAAAGTTTCTTGTTCAGCAATCTATCTTTTGCATAGAAATAAATTAATCTTTTCCTCTGACCCCTTGCTGTTTCCTTCCTCCTATCAAGGGCATTAGGGCTAGATTCTGATGGGATCACTTGTGTGGGAGAAATTGTGCCTGTGCTCCCAGGCACCCTTGAGTACATTGGTGTCCCGCCAGGCCCTTACTCAATGGTGCTTTACAAAAGGTGCACAGAGGAAAAATTAAAGCCCCAAAAGAAGTGGCATGAGCTGATGGCAGCCATATGTCTCTCCTTGCTAAGTTCTCATAAAAAATAAAAGCCAAAATTCTCATGCAAGCAGAGCTTGACTGGAGGTGAACATTAATAGAATGAAGTCTGGCCACTCAGAGCATCTGTGGCAGCATGTGAAAAATTGTGATTTATCAAGCAAGAGAAATAGAAAACAAATTTCATGCTGTAGATAAGGACAGACTGAAACAAAAAGCTGTCTGGGTGCAGAGATCAGAAGCTCTGAAGATATGATATTATTAAAGGAAAGTGGTGCATTTGGGAATAACTGTCTCATTTAAGAGATTAATAACGAAGAAAACATTGGTTATAATATATGGGAGGGAATACATCCATCCTTTTAATGATTACAAGACAGATGATTTCCCCAAAATTCATGCCACTTTTGGCTGTAACTGAGGAACTGGGGATTGCTCCAGAGCATATGGACCAAGTGTGTGTGCTCAGATGCACATCCTCTTGTGAATGTGCCACAGGCCATGATTAAGTGTCTAAAAGCATTTGCGAACAGAAAAATGATATGTGTCTGATGTGACTGTGTCCTGCTGCTTCTGCTTTGAAAAAGGATTTGCAAAGTAATACTGGTGCTGTGCACTGATTTCTAATGCTTCCCACTGCCTGCACACAACACATCATTTACATTTCCATCTTTTTGAAGTCCTCATTTATTCAAAGGCAAAGGCAAACATGTGGGTCTGTGGGGGTTTCCTTCCTTGTGTTCAATGGCATTTTCCATAGTACAACATAACACCTGGATTAATTTGAAAGTATCTGCAGAGAGACATTCCAGGGATCCCACACAGAAAGGCCTCTATACCTAGAACAATCTGGAAAGTGACTTTTCCAAATCCGAGCCCTATTCTGGGCTCATATCCCCCCTGTATGTACCTGACAGGTCTCCTGCCTAGCGTACAGTCCTGGAAGTGAGAAGGAAGAAGAGCCACCATTGCAGAGCTGAGAAAGAAACCAGATGAAAAATGACAAATTGGCCAAGTTTGGAAAAGGAAAAAAGTACCTCCATTTTCCCTGGAGAGGCTGATCTTCTGGCTGCCCTAGTGCTGTGCTCAGAGTTCACGTCCATATTGTACAGCCTGTGCCTCCTCTAATTCTTCTGATGCTGCTCTGCATATTTCCACAATCTGCTCTGGCTGCCAAACCTCTCCAATTCCTATGCCTGGCAGTGTATTGCTACCCCTCCCCACCAAAGTTCATGAACTGCGCTACATACATTTCAGTCTTTTGGCGTTTCCTATAGAAATTGGTCCCTTCAGGCCTGTTTTTGTTGGCACTTGCCTCTGTGTTTCTCACCTGCTGCTGAGTGAACACACATGCTACAGGTTTAAGAGCAGCAAAGCCCTTAGAAAGAAAGGACTGTCTGTGTCCCCAGCTGTGCTGCTGAATGCCCAGGGCTGGAGGTGGTAATACTAGAAGGAAGCGGGAAGTTGGCTGCTCAGCCTCCTGAGGTTTGCCACAGCAAGGGGAATCCCTCGCTGTTGGCATACCCAGCCCCATACTCTTCCTTAGGGTTTGCCACAGTCACAGGGCTGGGACCACTGATGGGTTTCAGCCCTGGTTGTGTGAGGTTTTGCAGGAGGTGGAGGCACTTGAGGAGGAGACACTGGTCCTGGCTGGCTCAGGATGGGGTCAGTAATTGGGAAAGACCCATCTGTCCCAGCAGTGCCAAGTGTGGCACCTGGGAAATGTGCCTGAGTAGCTTGATATTAATTGGGGAGGTAGATCTCCTGACCAATGTGCCAACCGTGTGCCTTATGGCAAAGCCTACAGACTCTCCTTGGCAGTATGACGCAGCAAAAAGCAGAAGCTAATGGTGAATCCGCCAGAAGCCAGGAAACACTGGTATATTTGCATTCAGGTAGCAAATAGTCAAAAAAATTCTCTGAGGAAAATGTTTATTCCCTGCTTCCTTGTCTTTCAGTCCCCACCAACTGCCTCTCCCTGCTTCCTGGGGGCTGAGAAGCCCATTGGATGCTGTTCAGGGGTATAAATGCCTCCTATCCTCAAAAAGTAACTTTTTACAACTATCTTTAGACTTGCTCTTATCAGAGACAAAGCCAGAGTCATCTCCCAGCACTAGCCAAACAAGTCTCCTCCACTTCTGGAAGGCTGTGTGGCTCTAGGCAGCAGCAGGTCTCATCATAGCTTTTTCAGAGCTGCCACCCTGGGACTCAGTACGTGGCTGTATGAAGTCTGTAAGTCACAGCAAGGGAGGAATGGGACTAAGATTTGGGTGATGTGATGGGTAATGTGAGTTCCCTCCTGGCTCTGCCACTGACCCAGCCACTTTGCTGGAATGAGACATGCCAGAGCTATTTCACTTGAAAAGGTCCATTGTAAAATGAACATCCCCATTTTGGAAAGTCATTCACAACCAAGTGGTAAGGAACTTTTCGAGCATCCTCACAAATGTACTTCTGCCTTCCAGCTCTTTTAATCATCTTGGTGTCACATTGGTGGCAGACAAAAGGCAAATTCAGAACCTCAAAGGCCAGGCAAGATATCTGGAAGCAAATCTGTGTGTTTTGTAATGATACCTCTTTGTTGAACTATACATAAAAATGGTATACACAATCTATACCATAATCCATGTGCACTGGTTGGCTGTTAGAGCACTAACACGAGCTACCTGTGCTTGTGGCTTGAGACCATTTGAGAAGATGACTATGCAAAGGAAGCACAGGTCCAAGGACAGAGTCCTGGGGACCCAGGGCCTCCAGGCAGAGTTCCAGGTGCTGGCAAAGAGCAGTTACGTGGGACAAATCAGGCTCTGCCATCTGCCACAGAGACCTGCAGAGCTGAGCTGGAGGACGAGGAAGAGACCAGAAGGACTTCCTTCTGCAGGCCCTGAGGAGCTCACAGAAGCTGTAGAAATCATTTTAGGCTCATTTTTTTCCCTGTCTGAAAAAGAGACAGAGTGTCTTTGAGGGTCACAGGAGGAACAGGAGAAAGCACTGGAATGAGCCCCTTGGAGTTACACTCCTGAGAAACTGCTCATCAAGGGAATGATAACTTCATTAAGGTCAGTTACCCCTTGAAAAAGGACAACAGCACCCACTTCTCTCAGAACAAACATTTCAAGGTAGCTGAAGATTCAGATTTCAGCTCTCTTGCAAAGATGTACTTTGCTGTGCTACCAACCATCCTTTTTAGTGGAAATTCAGTTTCTACAGACATAACGATCCTTTTTTTGCTGAAAGGTTAGAACAGTTCGCAAGCACAGTAAGCTCTGCCAGCAAGATGACTGGTCTGCCACCCTAGCTACGTCTGCATGAAAGCTTCTGTTATTAAAAAGGAAAAGCAGAGCTCTACCAATGCTGTGATACAGCCAGACATTTCTGGAGTTGATCTGTTCTGATACGGGCACAGCAGCCTTGCTCAGAGCAAGGTTACAGCGGGTTTTGTGTTGGTGCAATTGCTGTGCAAGAGGAGGCTCTGTATGAGCCAAGGGGTGAACAACTGCAACATCCATGCATCAGGTGCAGGACTGCATCACTTGTGCTGAACTAGGTTGTCCCTGATGGCCAACCTGGGCCCAAATGCCTCCCCTTGTGTGCTTAGTGCTCTATTAGGATAAAAGTGTCTGAGAGCTGTGCCCATGTTTCCCTGCCATATGGGATTAGCTACGCTGGTATAAAACAGCTTTATACCAGGCTAATTTCCTCCATTCTGGCTTTGAAAGTAGTTAAAGCAATAGACTTCTGTGCATAGGCAAGACTTGACATTCTTTTCACGCTTGGAAGGTTTTATTCACAGCTATAAAGGCCAGACGTTTTATCTTTTTTCCCCCTTTGTTTAATGAAAGTCTGAGTCCCAGAGAAGAACCTTGGCATCTTCAGAATGGCGCTGTGCACGGGGACCCGAGAAACAGACGCAATTCACGTTGTGGATCAGCTAGGAATTATATGAGAGGAATTTTTTTTCATTAAAATTGGTTTGTCTTGTCCCCACAGCTCCCAGTGGCTGGCAGTTGACTGTGCATGGCATTTTTTTTACTCATGTGCTAATACCAGAAACTGCCTCTGAGCAAAATCTAACGTTAGGCATAGCCTCAAGACGCAGCACAGCATTCTTCCACCCACTGCAGTTTTCCCAGCATAGCCATCACTCCTGCACCCAGAGTTGGATCCAGCACTATGACAGACACATATCTGGTTGGAATAAACCTAGCTGAGGGCTAGACCCTCCGCTGCTGGCAGTGAAGCTGGCCAGCTGCATCTGGTGGGGTTGTGGTATTTTTCACCACTGACAGTCATTACACCCATCAGTTTGGATCAATTTCCTTTCCTTTTGCTTTTTGAGAATCTGCAGTGTCCACATTGGCTGCTACTGTTTTGCTCTGAAACCTTGTCAATCTGAAAGAATGAGGCAAGAAACAGTCTTTTTAATTATCTGGACTTCAACTATGCATGGACGAACAAGGAGCTCCTGGACAAACTCAAACACAAAAAGGAAGCCTACAGAGACTGGAAGCAAGGACAGGTAGCGTGGAAGGAATACAGAGATATTGTCTCAGCAACCAGGGATCAGGTTAGGAAACTAAAGCCCTGATAGAATTAAATCTGGCCAGGGACATCAAGGGCAACAAGAAAAGCTTCTATAGGTATGTTAGTGGTAAAAGGAAGATTAAGGAAAATGTGGGCCCTCTCTGGAAGGAAATGGGAGACCTGGTTGATCAGGATATGGAGAAGACTGAGGTACTTAATGACTTTTTTGCCTCAGTCTTCATGGTCAAGTGCTCCAGCTGCACTACTCAAGTCACAGAAGGCAAAGGCAGGGACTGGGAGAATGAAGAACTGCCCATTGTAGGAGAAGATAATGTTTGAGATCATGTAAGGAACCTGAAGGTGCACAAGTCCATGGGACCTGATGAGATGCATCTGCAAGTCTTGAGGGAACTGGTGGATAAAGTGACTAAGCCACTGCCCATCATATTTGAGAAGCTGTGGCACTCTGGTGAATTTCCCACTGACTGGAAAAGGGGAAACATAACCCCCATTTTTAAACAGGGAAAAAAGGAAGACTTGGGGGAACTACAGGCCAGTCAGTCTCACCTCTGTGGCCAGCAAGATCATAGAGCAGATCCTCCTGGAAACTGTGCTAAGGCACATGGAAAATTAGGAGGTGATTGGTGACAACCAACATGGCTTCTCTAAGGGCAAATCATGCCTGACAAATCTGGTGGCCTTCTGTGATGGGGTTATGGCATTGGTGGATGAGGGAAAAACAACTGACATCATCTACCTGGACATGTGCAAAACATTTGACACTGTCCTGCATGACATCCTTCTCTTTAAATTAGAGAGACATGGATTTACAGTTGGGGCACTCGGTGGGTAAGGAATTGGCTGGATGGTCACACTCAGAAAGTTGTGGTCAATGGCTTGATGTCCAAGTGGAGACCAGTGACAAGCAGCATTCCTCGTGGGTCAGTGTTGGGACTGGAGCTATTTAACATCTTTGTTGGTGACATGGACACTGGGATCGAGTGCACCCTCAGCAAGTTTGCAGACAACACCAAGCTGTGTGGTGCAATCCACACGCTGGAAGGAAAGGACGCCATCCAGAGGGATCTTGACAAGCTTGAGAAGTGGACCTGTGTGAACTTCATGAGGTTCATCAAGGCCAAGTGGGAGGTCTTGCACATGGGTCGAGGCAATTCCAAGCACAAATACAGGTTGAGCAGAGAATGGATTGAGAGCAGACCTGAGGAGAGGGGCTTGGAGGTGTTGGTTGATGAGAAGTTCAACAAGAGATGGCAATGTGTGCTGGCAGCCCAGAAAGTCAACTGTATCCTGGGCTGCATCAAGTATGAACAACATGTCGAAGGAGGTGATTCTGCCCCTCTACTCTGTTGTCATGAGACCCCCACCTGCAGTACTGCATTCAATTCTGGGGCCTCCAACATAAGAAGGACATAGATCTGTTGAAGGGAGTCCAGAGGAGGGCCATGAAGATGATCAGAGCGCTGGAGCACCTCTCCTACAAAGACAGGCTGAGAGAGTTGGGGTGGTTCAGCCTGGAGAAGAGAAGGCTCTGGGGACACTTTATAGCAGCCTTCCAGTACCTAAAGGGGGTCTACAGGAAAGCTGGAGAGGGACTTTTTACAAGGGCATGTAGTGATAAGAAAAGGTGTAATGGCTTTAAACTGAAAGAAGGTAGATTTAGATTAGATCTAAGGAAGAACTTCTTCACTCTGAGGGTGGTGAGATGCTGGAACATGTTACACAGAGAAGTTGTGGATGCCCCCTCCCTGGAAGTGTTCAAGGCCAGGTTGGATGGAACTTTGAGCAACCTGATCTAGTGGAAGGTGTCCCTGCCCATGGCAGGGGGTTCAAACTAGATGATCTTGAAGATCCCTTCCAAACTGAACCGTTTTACGATTCTGTGCACTATATTTCTTATTTTTTGTGATGAGAAAAATGAGTTTTTCCTCTGGTGACCTTTCAAAGAGCTGGGCTGTGTGAAACCAGAGGGAGATCTTGACTGGGGAGGACTGGAAGGAGCACTACTGGAGCTGCCAACCAAGACGAGCATGGCAGAGAAGATGTGGCCCCTCAGTAGTGGAGGGTGGAGCTGAAATGACTAAATGATGACAAGTAGGAGCAGCCAGCAGCGGAAAGAGAAAGCCAGAGGGAGCAGCAAGAAGAAAGCATCCAGCAGACTTGTCTAGGGAAGGAGTGGCCCCTATCTGAGTGGCTTTGGGAAAGGCCAGCGGGATGGGTAGGACAGCTCTGTCCCCACAGCCTAACCTGGGATGTGTAGTAAAGCCTGGAAATACTCAGTCCTCTTGAGTCAGCAAAGTCAATCCACTGCTTGTCCTCTCCAGTGGGGGCCTGCTATAATGGAGCCATTCACAAAGAGGGGCTTGCTGTAACAGCTATTTCTCCTCTCTCCTATGCCCGCTTTGCCACCTCCACTCCAATAAAACAGCCTTTTGGCAGGCCCATTTATTCAGTTGTGAGGGGGGAAGATGAACTGGCTCATTCCCTGTCCACTCACCCTCTCAGCAGGGATGCAGCCAGGTCTACATGAGGTTGAGCATGGAGTCCTACAGGAGGGAGCCAGCCCAGCTGTGGCCCAGGAGAAGGTCACACTTCCATGCTGAGAAGACCTTTGAAGACACAGAGCGTATTTCCAAATCCTTGTCTATGTGACAGCAGCCTTGGGAGCAGGACTGGGAAATGTTCAGGCTGAGGGCAGCCGAGGTATTTTGGATCTGTTTTGTCACTTTCAAAGGGACCTTCCCAGTTCATTATCTCCTAATTCAGTGAGAGATTACACAGTTAATCCAGGATGCTGTGATCTGTTGAATGTATTTACAAGCTTGTGCTCTTTGAATTATGATATTTGTTTCCTAAAACAAAGTAGCATCTAGTGACAAATACAGAAGATCAG
Organism: Ibycter americanus; assembly: GCA_035590275.1. Classification (NCBI taxonomy): domain Eukaryota; kingdom Metazoa; phylum Chordata; class Aves; order Falconiformes; family Falconidae; genus Ibycter; species Ibycter americanus. The sequence continues at coordinate 47,380,822 of JAVJGI010000001.1, read as the reverse complement.
CTATTTCAGAAACTGTTAAAACTTGCTCTGTGTTTATATGTGAAGTCAATGGAGTTGTTTATACTCAGGCCAGATTGAATTGACCTACCACGTCTAAACTGGCCAGTATAACTAGAAATCTTGACAGCTCCTTAAGGAAATTTAACCACACAATGGTACTATGAAACCATAAAAGTCCATTCAAAAGGGACAACCACTGAAGAGCAGCAACTGGAACAATGAACAATACAGCACTAACTAAGAAAATGTGCTGATACAGTCTCCCACACAGCTAGCTAGAAAAACGTTATAAAAGCCCACTAACATTCAATGAAAGGAGGCTAAGAAGAAAGTTCAGACTAGAGTGGACATGCTAAATATAGAGGAAAGAAAAGATGAGATGTTCCTAGACCAAGCTAGGTAGCTAAGCAGCTAACCTACAAAGTTCCAAGTACAATTCCCCCCAAATTCCTCCAAGAACTGAAATGAACTGTTATAGCTGATATAAATTCCAAGTCACTTAGCAAAAGCGCTGATAAAAAGAAGAGGTGGGAAGAGAAAATAGCCATTAGCAAATCGTTTGTATAACTGCATGAAAACCATACTATATAATGAATCGGGGAAGCAGAAAAATCCATGACATGAGCAAAGAAAGAAATAATAGAGATGAACTCTAAAATGACTTGCATAAAAGCCCAGTTGAATAAATTTTCAAGTAATATAACCATGCTCCAGAAAGACAGGGAAAAGACTATAAAAGCCCTTTTAGCAAACCAGATCAATTCATTACCTCAGGAGATTACTTAAAACAGTCTGTTTGTTTTGTTGTGGAAAGAGAGAAAAAGTTGTGAGATGTAATTGCAAGTTTTCTTTACTTCTTCAGACTCTGAGGTATCTTGTTCAAAAGGCAGGTTTTAGCACATTTTTTAACATATGCTTCCCCTCCAGAGCTCCTTTTCCTCAAAGCGCTGCCTGCAGTTCACTGTTTCTCAGGGTGCCACAGCACACACAGGTTGTGTGTGACTCCACAGCCTGCCTGTTTGCCCCAAGAAGTAGGAAGAGCAGGACACAAGAGGAAGGCTGACTTACCATCTTTTCAAGGCTAAAATTTGGCAGTCTCAGCTAGAGCACTGACAGCATCTCCTGTGCTGACTAAATGTGACACTGACTGGAAATTTTTTTTTAAAGATGCTGCTATAAGCAGGTTTAAGCTATTACGTGCCATGCTATTGCACAGCGCTGCAGGAATTCTTTGCAGGCAAACCGAGCTCATTTAAGGTGGTGCATACATGTGAGTTGCACTACAGAGTGAGAGGAAAATCCTTGCTCAACTTGCAGAAAGTAAAGCATTACATTCCTTGAAACCAGCAAAAGTTCTGTTACATGCAAACTGATATTTAAAATGTGGCATTTTACTCAATAGAGCAGACCTAGTGAAGGTGAATTTTCAAAGGCAACATGCAAAGCCCTGTTTTTTCTCATATACGTGATGACAACTTTGCCTTTATTTAACATTTTGTGAAAAAGCCAAATTCCAGATGTATGAACGCTTCGGCCAAACCACAAAAGCACAAAGGAGGTCAGAGATGCATCATTAACTACATCACATATTCCAAGCATAAGCCCCTGGCTTTAATATTTCACAAATAGTTAGCAATCTATTTTACAAAGATCCATAAAGCACCTTCACTTCTGTCCTGCTGCCAGTAGTGAATTTGTTAGCAAATTGTGTCCATTAACTCTGGTTAATGTAAATAAAGACATATATATGCTGGAAGCCAGGAAAATAATAGGATCAGATTTATAGCTACTGCCAACTGGTGTAGCTCTGATGGCTTTGCTTCAGCTGTGCAGTTGACATTCAGCTCACAGAATGAGACACCCACGTTTAGGCATCTACAGGTCTGCATCGAAGTTTCCATTTCTGTCCATGGAGGTGTAATCAATGCTGATGGATAGCTGAATGATGCTTTGAACTCCGCTCACCATATGGAGTAGAGCACCACTAATGTACCCCTGGATGCCTAAATCAAGTTATCTTACTTCACAGACAAATTTCCCCCCCAGTCTGATGCATAGTGTGAGGAATACAAAGACTATCCTGCCAGGACAGATCTGTTCCCGCTGCCCTCTCATTGGCATGGCCAGTGCCTCACCTTCAAAAGAAACGGGCATAAATTTTACATGTATGGGAAGGTGTTGTCCCTCCCTCTGGACCATGAGTTTCCACCTCCCATCCTGTTCTCTTTTTCTAGACATTTATATCAATTACTTAAACAGCCTCTCCTGCCAAGTGTCACAACCTTCTGTCATTGGAATTTTTTTCCCCTCTTTGCAGAGTGAACTGAATGCTGAGTGCCTGGGAAGATGCTTTTTCTAAAAACAACTCTGTGAGCAAAGTAGATCAGACCTTTAGTTGGAGCCAGTAAAGTATTAAATAAAAACTCCCAGTTGATTTGCCCTGTTACTTTAAGACATGTTCAGTGATTCCAATCATCTGCTGGGCCTATCAGTACCAAAGTGCTGGCAGAGTGACTTCCTGCCTCTTTGTTGTAACCAGAAAAGAGATCTTTCTTCTTCCAAAGATATGAAGCACTTGTCAAAGGGTTATCCTTCTCTGAGTTTCACTTTTCTCATTTTGCTTATTTATCTTCTTGCCCTCAACTGTCTGATGCTCATGGAAGGTACCTGTTAGATTCATCCTTTTCTCTTATAGGTTATTACACTCGTGTAAGATATTTGAAGATGGGCCTTTTTCTCTAAATGAGTGAGGTTTTGTGCCACTGCTTTTTTTCTTTTCTTTTGACGGCACAGCGACAGGTTTGCTCCTAGGTGCCCGGCCTGTTCAGACTCCCTGCATACGTAGTGGCAGTAGTGAGCAGGATTACTGATATTTCTTATTGCCATCAAAGCTGCTTTTCTAACTGTGATGAGCATGAACTTGAGTAAGCAAAGGAGGGGAGAGGCAAGCAAAGATAGTTACTGGTGGGATACCTGCTCTTTCAACTAAAGTCCCATTTCTTCAAACTTCTGGGTCAGCAAGGGCAAAGAAGGGGAAGAACCTGTGTAAAGCAGCTCTGACTATTTTTAGTCTCAGGGCACAGAGCAGTTCTGCAGCAAAATATATGGGGAGAGATTTTGGAAAAAAAAAGACATAAGATCCACAAGCATTTTCATTTCTACCCTTATGATTGTAAACAGAAATAAGGCACAGGTATCCAAATACCTACTGTATCCTCAGCTACAACTGTTGCACAACCCCCTGTCATCTAAGGAACTATCCAGATACTGCTAAGACTGCACCATTGCTGGAGAAAAAGATTCTTAAAAGTTCCTCATATGAAATATCTGTCAGACTGGTTGCATTATTAAGATGATATGATTTGCATTTTAACTAAGATTTGTGAAAATGCGCAAGCTGGATCTGAGACCTGATTTTGACTCAGCCAGAAAACAATCCCAATATTAGGTTGCAGGGGTTGATTTTGTAATACAATTAACTGAAGGGGAAAAAATGGGAGGAACTACTAAACTAGTGGTACTAGTAAACAAGGAAGTCCCTGAATAAATCTTTTGAGGCACAGGGCTTCAGGCTGATAAAAGTTTGACTGAAAACATAATATCTCATTTCCACTAAAGTATTCTCCATTTACGATTTTTGGCTCATCCAAGGTCTACTGAAGCCAGCAAAAACACTTCCATCTTTTTCCGTGTGTTTTAGGTCAGGAACTTTCTGAGGAAGATATATAACAAATCTAGCACACTGAAAGCAACAGACACATTTCTGGCTTTGCAGAAATTCTAGCTAGGAAGGGAAAACACGCAGAAGAGGTGACAATTTTTGTGATTTTTTAGCAACAATAGCTGACTGTATTCATTCTTTTTCGTGCTTAATAATATTGGCCCCTTGTTCCCTTCCCATGCCACCGTTTGTAGTACTCATTTGTTGTCTCTTGTCTTACTTTCTGACTGTGAGCTCCTTCGGAGCAAGGACTGTCTTTCTGATCTGTTTTTGTATGGCCCCTGATGCATGTGGCCTAAGGGTTCACGGCCAAAATGCTACTGTGACATAAATAACTAATCAATAAATAATGACAATATCCTTTGTAAACACAGTAAGCAAAAGTGCCAGAATTTGCACAGATTTTGGCTGGGTTGAATAGTCCCTGTAGTCCTCTTCTGTGCCCTTCTGGACTGCACAGTGCCAAAGGACTGAATGACTTTGTCCCAGCCCTTGCTAAAATGCTGGTGGGAAGTGCTGAGCCTGCCTGTCTCCTCTTAATGGCGAGGGCAGAACCAAAGGCACTCAGCAGGTTTCAAAAGATACCCAGTCCCTTGCAGGATTTGGCCCTGATGCATTGCAACTGTATCATGATCAAGTGGGATAAATCTGTTACCAAGTCATGGGTACTGAATTGTCCTTGTAGTAAGAAAAATGGGAAATTATAGATACCATGCCATGAAAGCAGTTCATTTTGACAGGGATTATTCTGATAGCTTGCAGTTCTCCTGACTGCTTTGCACAGATTTTGTGGACAGTGAAAAGGAGTGTCCTTCTGGTATGATCTGGAGCTAATTCAGCAAAAAGTAGCAAGTTTTCCATCACTGGCTCCCTGTCCTTTCTGTAGGCATGCTGCCATTCTAGTTAGGTATCCTGGCATCCTGTCCTGGAGCATCCAGCAAACCTTTTCCCAAGAGCTGTCTGTATGCTCTCCACTCCTTGCTCTCAAGCATACTGTTGCCTGGACAACGTTACAGCTCTCTGCACAGGCATCAACACCCATACATATAGACAAATAAGACTGTGCCATGGAGATCACCTTCCGTGGCTGTAACAGCAAAGGTCCCAAACTGCTAATTAAAAATAGATCAGAACAGACGAGCCAGCAGGCTTCAAGCCTCATCAGAAATGTATGAAGCAAAGACTTCAGATGACGTCAGGAAGCGCTGACTGAGTGATCCAGTCCCCAGGACTCTCACTAATATGACAACCACAGTCTAGAGACGAGAGTGACTGTTAGGACTAATTAAGCTAACTTGCTGTAAAATGGCCATGAGATTAAAAATTCACTGTGAGGTCGATAATTGAAGCCCAGCAGGTCTTTGTGGAAGGGATACCCTTGCAAAGAGATGAAACTGAGGGCCACATTGAAGGCAAAATCCCACCTAGGAGCGACAGAAAATCCCCTTAGAAACTGTGAACGGAAGGTGAAGAAATACCCGCGGAGAGCAGCGGGCGGTGCTGGGTCCCCCGCAGAGCGGAGGAGCAGGCTTGCCCAGACCACCGTGCGGTGCGGGGTGGGACGCCGCGCCCTGGCAGGGGGCGCTGTGGCGCCGGCAGCGCGTGCCACCAGGTGGCAGTGCTCCAAAGCAGGAGCCGTGGCCCCGCGGCTGTTGTTTATTTTTATTTAACTATCCTGAGCAATGATTTATGAGATTGTATTAGGAGACGTAGAGGGCTCCCTATCCTTTGAAAGGACCCTGGCAAAAACATGCTTATCTCTCAACCCCAGGCTTAGGGTCGCTGTGCACCACTGGAAGCACTTCCTAGCCACATTTTCTACAGCACCAGTTAAATTTCCAAATACAGTAGTGACGGCAGATGTTTACATTCTGGAATGGGGTTTTATTTTCTTTTTATTTCGAGAACAAAAATCAAGGAGTCAGGTTCATTTTTGATTCTAGCTTATCTCACTTTCAGATCCTCAACCCCACAGTACAGCAGCAGGGCATTTATTTGAAAACAGGTATTTCCCTTTTTGCTGTTAACTGTGGAAATCATTTGTGATTATGCAATTCTTTTAAATCTAAGGTCACACTGTCCTTTTAGAGGTAAGCAGCAGTGCTGAAACACTGAAAATGGTTTCTTTTATCAAAGGTGGCAATGAGGAGAGGGGAGCCATGTGCAGTGATTGTAGGCTGACAGCGCTAAATGAGTAAAGTGCAAAGTGTGTCAAAAGAGTAGTTAGTTTAAAATGGATATTGATGCATAAACTACAAGGTGTCCTTGAACTTCAGAGCTATAGGAGGCAGTGGAAAGACCAAAACTCCACTCAGAAAATGCATGGATTTGATTTTGTTCATATTGGTGTTGTACTTGTGCTGGGAGCTGCAGACACTCCGTGATACTTACTCTGGGGTGGGCAGGGAATGGAAAACTCATGGCTAGGGAAAAGGGATGTTCACGGGAGAAAGTGCTGCACTTGCTGTTGCTCCATGTGCAGCATATTTCTTCCGTAACTAGAGATGCTCAGAGATGTAGCCACACACAAAAAAAATCAAACATCTCAGTGACTTCGTGGATTTAGACTCTGAGGTCTTTGTGCTTTGGTTTTCTAACTGCAAAAGGAGAAAAACAATATACCTTGCCCACTGGAAGGAGGACAATGTTGACAGGTAACACAGGGACAGGGGCCATACAGATACCTGCAAAGGACAGTCCACAAAGTAAGTTTATCACCAGGGGGTTGATTAATCTGTCACCAGTCAGGTAAGTAGAAGTGTTCTCACTCTGACAAAATCCACCTTGTGCAGAGGGTGAGTGCTAATAGACAGGCAGGTCTTTAGTTTTCTTGAATGGCACCAAAATCTCATGCTTTCCTTACTGAAAAGACCAAGTTTAACTCTCTAAAAGCTGCTTGTCACCCACTACCAGTCTTGTCCACCACAGCACCCAGCAATGAAAATGACAAATGCCCTGACACAAAGATGGAAGCGCAACCAAACCCATGTATCTATTTGTTCCTGTAATCAGAGCAGCTCTTTGTCCCAGGACAGCGGCAGTTGGACCACCTCTCACCATCAACTCTCTACTGCTTCTGCAAAACAACCAGAGAATATTTTGGATGGAACTATTGGGAATAACCATTGAAACAGCCTCTCATGTTTACCAGTCAGGAGCACACTTCCTATGCAAAAGCCATGTGGGGTCAAAGGGTACCAACCTCTGCCATACGATGGGGACAGCATGTCTTGTCAAGTATGAAACACTGGAAATAAATTTTTGTCCCACAGCATGGTGTCACACCCTTGCTGAAGCTCACTCCTTCCTATGTCTTAGCAAGCTGCAAAATTAAAATCAAACCAACCTTGCCTAAATTTTGCACTGAAAAGCAACAGAGTAGCTTTGTGAAGGGAAGGGCCCTCAGCATCAACTGAGAAGGTTCAACATTGTTAACTCTGTTTACCCACATATGCAGCAGAGCAGGAGAGACATGAAAACCACCTTGACTACATCCCACCCATGGGAATGGAAAGCCTCACTGGATGCATGGATATAAACAGGCAGCTGAGGATGAGCAACTGGCAGCACACTACAGGGTTACAGAAGTCAAGTTGTTTAAGCAAATAAAAAAGCGGGATGTGCTAAAATCCAGCCATTGTCTCCTCCTGGAGAGTCGCCCACTCTTCAGGCACTTACTGCTTGTCTCAGCTTTTAGGCTGAATTTAGTATTTACACAGTCCTGGAGATGGCCATATCCAGATTTGTGTGACACACAGTATAAATATAAAACCCTGCTTCTCTAGAGACACCTGGTTGGATTTCTGTTTTTCTTGCCAAAACATCATCTTCTGCCTGATCTAAAGGAACTTGGCCCATCAATGCAGCCCGACATTCTTTGGAGCATCATCAGAGATTTCAAGACCTACATTAGCTGAGCAGCCGGCAAGCTTCCAGTCCCTCTAAATATTTTCTAAGCACTCGGCTCCCTGAGGGAAGAGATTTAAGAAGAAATTGGCATGCAGTAAAACTACTCATATTTGTGCTGCCACTGTCAGAGCAATGGCTGTGGGCTTTTTTTGGAAAGCTGCAGCTCTCCACTAGCATTTTGACATTTGTGCCTTTTTGTTCGTAGCTGACTGCCCAAAATGATGAAAAATCAATTCACCTGGTCCCCAACTGGGTGCTGAAGAGAGTTAGTATCTCTGTACATTGCTATTTTACCCTTGTCTCATAGAGCCTATGCCCTTAGGAACTGAAATCCCTGCCTGTTGCCTCCTTCCTTTTCCACAGTATATGGTAGTGCACTGCTCTTCCCCACTGCAGTGAAGATGGGATCTTCTGGCATCCTCCCTTCTGGTATAATAGACTGGGAATTTGCAGAAGATTCCTAAATTGAATATATGCCACCGGTAAAACTGCCAGGGTTTGCAGCAGATATTCAGGTGGGGTCCCAGAAAGACTGTGGTGAAGATACCATGTGGGGCAAGATGACCAGAGGGTGAGTGTGTCCAGGGTAAGTAGCCCCCAGACCTGGAAGGGGGAAGAGGTTGGTTTACTGCATTTTCCTGCCTTCTTTTTTGATTTGTGCCTACCACAACCTCTGCCAAGGAAGCTGAAGCACTGTTGGAGATGCTGTGGTTCAGTGTCCTGTCCAGCATAGGGCAACTCTGGGTGAAAGTCAGAAACTGCATCTACTCTTATGTTGGATCTGCAGTTATGCAGTTTTCCTATGTTTATTGGAGCAGTTAAAGCTAACTAACACCACAGTCCAAAACCAGTCCAAATGGTGCAAACACTGCCTATCACTGTAGCAGTCAACTCCCCACCCAGGGGTGCTCTTCCCAACTTTGGCAGTGCCATCGTAGGACATAAAACGATAGGACTCATCTGCAAGTGTTCCAGTCCCTCTGAGGGGAAGGAGGAAAGAGTTTTAGCATAGTGGTTATGAGCAGAAAGCCCAGCACCATGGAAGTGCAGATGCTCTTTAAACAAATCACCAGTGTGGAGAAAAAAGTGTGGATTTGAATACTGGTATCAGTGGGAATTTTTGACACATATTCGAGTAGGCAAACAGAAGTAAAACAAATACAGACTGAATACTTGTGAGGCTGCCTTGAAAAAGATTCCTATGACTCAACATAACATCCTATCAGGTCATGTTTGCTCTGAAGTTAGTAGCGCAAAGACGTTATCCCAATAATATTAGTCTAGGAATGCCTATGAAAAGTATTTACAATTGGAAGATAAATTCACAGAGGAAAAAACTGAGGCATGTTACTATGGCTGGATGATAAAATGCACAATACCTAAAAAACCAGGATTTTTACACTTCCACCCGAGTTTTCTAACATCTGTACTGGTATAAAACCGGGAGTCCTGCGGAGGTAGATGCAAGTATTTCCTGCTGTACAGGCCTAACACAGAGAAGGCATGGATTTTTCCCAGGCTGTGCAGAAGTGCTGCCCAAGTGCCGCGGTTAACTGCTATTACAGGCTTGTACCCCACCAGAAAATGTGTAAGCCTTGTCAAGTATCTTCTCTTAGCATAAGCCTTTCCCAGGGGAATTTTGTTCTAAGCACTTAGAACTGATTCTCTAATGCCCAGAGGAACAAATGCTGACCCTCCTCCTATTGGATGCAAAACCTGCGCTGAGAACTAGGGCTATTAAATTAGAGTTGGGGCTTGACTCTAGGAAGGCAAACAGGTAAAGCAAATACTTACAGATATTCAACTATTCCCCTCCCTGTACAGGGCAAGACTGGAGAAAGCAGGAGCAGTCAGCTGTCTGACCACTCTATGAGGCTCTGAATTATTAAACTCTATTTTGTTTTTATTTATTCAGCCTGAATCCGTATTTATAGACACTCTTATATACACGTTCTGTCTCTAACCTCATACTGAAGCATCATTGCTGCTACCTTGCGAGGCCACAATGTCCTTCCAAGTCCCAAGTCAGCTGTAGCAAGGGATGATGGGATAGGTAGTCTTCTGGAGTTTGGCCAGCCCCGAGTGTGGTGCTGGACCCACCGTGTGCAAGGGAGAAACCATCAAGGGCAGCAGTGTGGCCACAAGCAGCACAGGCCACAGGGAACTCCACCCAGGAGCCTGTCCATGGACCTCTCTTCACCACAGGCTGGCCACATATTCATTTAATGAGATGACTGCACTGGGGAATTCCCAATCTGGTCTCATGAAACAGGAAAAGCCCCAGCATCCCCATCACTTCTGAAAGAGAGCAAGGTTAAGTGAATTACCAAGGTCATTTGGGAGCCTGGGCAGTAACACAACCTTCCAGACCCTTATTCTCCTGCAAAATAACTAAATTCTAGCCTCTCAACATGAATTTTAGGTTTAATACTCCTTACAAGAAAGCAGAACTGCAAACAGCCCTAAACTTTGTGCACTGACTGATAATAGAACCAAACAAAAAAGAAATATTATGAGCAAACCTTTTTGATGAAGTGCTTGTGTAACTTGTTTTGCAAAATTGTTTTCTGTGTTTCCGTGCATGTTCAAGATTTACACTGCCACAATTCGGCTGTGTTAATCTTTAACTAGCCTACACAGCACATGGGCTGATCAGACAGGCTGCTCTGGGAGGGAAGAGGACAGAAAATACAGCCATAAGGAAGGAAAAATGTGTAGGAGTTTGGTTTACAAATCAGTGAAACCAACCCATGGGCTATAAATCAAGATGAAGTTAAAGTGTCTTACTTCAAGAAGGCCCCAAGCATTGAAAAAATGAAGTCTGACTGAACTAATGAGACTGATTTGAACATAATGAAAGAGAAATTTGGTGGTGGTGTGACAGCAGAGCATCGCCAGGAGCAGTCTTTGTTAGATCTGTTTTATTGCAGACGTGCTGGCTTGATTCTTGGCATCACTGACTGAGGGATGTTCACACTAGGAAGCTGAACCCAAATCATCTTACATTTCTGGAGCTGTCTGAAGCTGGATACTTGGACCCACCTCTGAAGCAAAACAGCTGCTTTTTGTTGTTGCTTTGGGTTACAGGAAGAAGAGAGAGGATCTGTGCTGCACTGAGCCCCGTGCATGGACGTACTAGCTTGGCATTTATGGCAATTTTCAGCCATTAGCAAAAAGCGCTGCGTAATATTGCATGGACATGAATGCTCAGAGAGGTCCTCGTGACCCTGCCTTGAGCGGTCTCTGTCTCCAGCTGCCCAACAGCCGAGTGCTGTTAGCTGAAGCAAAGGCACAAAGCTGAGATGTCTCAAATGTGTGGGCCAGTTGCAACTGGACTGATAATTCTGGAGCCTCATTTATTTTGTAGCTTTCTGTTAATGCCATGATAATTCTCTTGCTGCCACACATACGCTGGACTTCTGTACTGTGTGTATTTGGCCTCAGACCTGAACAAAGCTGAAGCATTTAGCCCATCCTTATGCTTGTACTCACACTCTTCACAGCGAATGCGTGTACTCTGTTACCTTGGGGTCCAAGATTACATGCAGCTTGCCCAGCTCCCACAAGCACTTATAAGATCCCCTGTTTGCATTCTGGTTGAGATTTTATGGTTTCAAGGTGGATGGCACATAAACACATGTAACAGACTGCTCACAGATTGCTCGTTATTGTAGGAAGAACAAGGAGCCAAAGGGCCAGAACAGTGATCACATAAACACCCTTTCTTGCAATGTTTCCCTGACAGACTGAATTACTCCTTGGGCTGGAGTTGGGTGACTCCAGGTCTTGTTTCTTCCTGTGCCTCCACTACTCCTTTATCAGCAAACCCACTAACAGCCCCATGAGCCAACAAGAACTCAGGACCAGGCGACACACTGCTTAGTTACCAAACTGCCTGCACTGACCTTGGTCTGGTCTCTTTTCTCACCAAAGGATACTGCCATACAAACAGAAGACTGCCAAGGTTCAGTGACTATCAAATTCTGGCACTATGTCATGCCCTCTGGACATTATTTTGTCCCAACAATAGATGTAAAGAGACAGAGGAGTAGGATCAACCCTACATTCAAAAGAGAGCTTGTAATTCAAGCAAGATACCCATATAGCAAGTCCTCGATATCAAACAGAATTTGTAAGTTATACAGACAGATTTCCCAGATCACTACCGAGCTGTTTTATTTATGACCCACAGCTGTCAATAATGATCTGCAGTTGCTGTTAAACAAGACACACAGTGTAGGATAAGTTCCAGAACTGTGGGGCAAGAGGTTGCAAAGACAGCATTCTGGGTCTTTTGCCCTGGCTCGGACAGTGTGTACTGTGCTGAGGAGAACCTGGAGTAAATGGACTGAAGTTTTTAATTTCTTCTTGCCCTGACTTTGGCATGTATCACCAAACAGGACCTCCAAGGACTCCTTATCTTTGCAGAAAAGTAGCATGCTTTGCCTCTTACAGGGACTCCTGCCTGTTCTGCACTTGTACCCTATCCTAGCCCATCACATACACTCCTAATACCCATGAGCTTGCTCTAGGCTTGCTTAGCCATATCTCTGCTGCCACATGTGTGTTGGAAAGCATTTCACAGCCTGTTCAGGTCCTGCTCCCAAACTCATCATAAATCCACTCTCCATCGTGAACCCTGAGACATGCTCCAGACTGACAGCCTGGGGTTGCGTTCTCTTAAACATAATCTCAGGACTCCTTTAGGCACCGGAGTGAACAGATACATCGCCAGAAGCTCAATTAAATGTTGATACAAGAGCTGTCATACCAGGAGCCACAGCATTTCAAGCACTCTGGAAAACCCAGACCCTTTTGGGGGTCTTCTTGTTCCAAAGCTGTTTTGATAAGCTGGGTCTCTCTGGCTGCAGTATCATTCAAGATGATATATTTCAGGCAAATACACGTTTTCCATTCAAAAAGGAATGCTAGAGACCCTGAGCTGAGACTCTGAAATACCATGACCTGAGATGTTTTTCAGAGCTGTCATATCTTTACAAGTGAGGATCATTTTAAGGCTTTCCTAAATGTAAAGGCTTGGCAGACATATATGGAAGTGGACACTGCTTCCAGGTCATCATATCATAGAATTGTTTAGGTTGGAAAAGACCTTGAAGATCATCAAGTCCAATCGTTAACCCAGCACTGCCAAGTCCATCACTAAACCATGTCCCTAAGCACCACATCTATGCATTTTTCAAACACTTCCAGGGATGGTGACTCTACCACCTCCCTGGACAGCCTGTTCCAATGCTTGACCACCCTTTCAGTGAAGAAATTTTTCCTAATATCCAGTCTACAGTCGACCTTGGCCCATCAGTCCAGCCTGTCCAGATCCCTCTGCAGAGCCTTCCTACCCTCAAGCAGATCAACACTCCCCCCCAGCTTGGTGTTTTGGTGTTGTCTGCAAACTTACTGAGGGTGCACTCAATCCCCTCATCCAGATCGTCAATAAAGATGTTAAAACAGGACTGGCCCCAGTACTGAGCCCTGGGGAACACCACTTGTGACCGGCTGCCAGCTGGATGTAACTCCTGTCTTCCAGCTCAGGGAGCTGAGTACCCTGAGGGTGCCTGGTCTTACTGTTAAAGTCTGAGGCAAAGAAGGCATGAAGTCGTTCAGCCTCTTCCTCATCCTTTGTGGCAATGTTCCCCACTGCATCCAACAAAGGATGCATATTGTCCTTCACCCTCCTTTTTTTCTATTATATTTGTAAAAACATTTTTTTGTTATCTTTTATGGAAGTAGCCAGCCTGAATTCTAGCTGGGATTTCACTTCTCTAATCTTCTCCTTGCAAAACCTCATGACACTCCTGTAGTCCTCCGGAGTCTCCTGCCCCTTCTTCCAAAGGTGGTAAACTCTCCTTTTTTCCCCTGCATTCCAGCCAAAGCTCTCTGTTCAGCCAGGACGGTCTTTTTCCTCACCGATTCATCTTTCAGCACGTGGAGATGGACTGCTCCTGTCCTTTAAGACTTCCTTCTTGGAGAAAATCCAGCCTTCCTGGACCCCTTGACTCATCAGGACTGCCTCCCAAGGGACTCTGTCAAACAGGCTCCAAAAGTGGCCAAAGTCAGTCTTCTGCAAGTCTAAGGTAGCAGTTCTGCTGTTCCCTCTCCTTACTTCTCCAAGAATCAAAACCACTATCATCTAATGATTGCTATGCCCAAGACAGCATGTGAAATAATGTGAAATAGCAGGGTAATGTTTATTGAAACAAATACATATACAGCATTTGTATGCTGATTTATTTCTTAATGTCTGCTTTTATATTACATTATTATTAAGAAACTGCCTTTGCCAAATTTACCTAACCCTGATCCTTCATGTCACTATGGTAAATTGATTTTCAGGATTGTATTGAATACATGGAAGAAAGGGAAAAGGGTTTATACAATGTTCTTTGTTTCTTTTTGTCTTTTTGAGTTTTGGGGAATTTCTCCACATCAAAAATACAGTGATATTTTGTCTGCCTTTCTGGTTGAAATTATGCCATGTTAAGAACTGTATATTCACTTAAGTTTTAATTTTCAAATGAGCAGTCTTTTTAAAATGACATGAGTTTCGATGTAACTTTGTCCTTACTGTGTATCTGATGTTCTAGTCTTGAAAGGATTTTGAATTGATAGGCTCAGCTTCTTATATGATGAAAGCTAGAACAGAAGAACATGATGTTCAGCATCTGATATACTGAATTTTCTAAATTCCCAGCGAATTCAATGGAAATTGAAAGTACAAAAAAATCAGATCATGAATGACTAAGGATGAGTTTGGGACTAATAAATACATTTGCTTGTGACTGATGATAAAATTAATGTTATTTGGATATATTAATCAGGATATGAAAAACTTACTTCACAAGACGTGTTTCTTTAAGATTTCTAATATTTTGATATTCCATTTACATCTGCCCCATGAGCACTACAGACAAGTAAATATAATATAGTTATATTTACATTCCAGATTAATTCTAAAGGCCTACAAGGATGGACTTCATGATGAAGACAGAAAGTTAGGACTATGATCACTTTTCATTTCTTCTGTCAACCACTTTTGATGAATCTCCTCACATAATTACCTGCACTTCCACCACTGCCCATGTTTTAGGAAGAAAAATAGCAGGCAGCTCTGAAACCCAGCACAGGTTAGGGAAATGTTTCAGACTGAATCCCAGTTTCACCAGGGTGCTTCATGGCAGCCATGGGAAAAGTCTCCAAATGCAGGTGAGTGCCAAGAGAGTTAAGATACCTCCCTGGCACTAGAACACTAGCTGGTTTAGGAGTCATAGTAAGTCCTAGCCTTGGCACTCATCTCTTCTGCAATCTTGTGCATCTGACTCATCCCACGTACCTCTCACCTGGAGCCGGAAGTCACAGTGCACTTCACATTTTGCCCCTCAACTCTAAGCCAGACAGCACCTATACAATGGCATAGCTGCTCTCTCATGTCACTCTCAGATGCTGCAAATTTAATGCTCAGAGAGCTGCTAGTGGTGAGGATGACAAGGGCCATGTTGGTACTCAGCTAACTAGTGAGAACCATCAATTGATCAACTTAATCTACCTCGGAGAAGTTACTTTGTCCAAATAGCATGAGTGTGGAAGGGGTCACATTTACTGATTCTCAGGGGAGCAGTGCTGCCCTTCCTTGCTGTGGCTGCCACCTCTTCACCTTTTACATGCATGGGGACAGTCACTTGATTCTGCTGACAGTGCAGAGATGGGAGAAGCCAGTTGATCCTTGTGAGTTGTACTAGTCCTGCAGGCTGTTGCTTGCACAGGAAAGCTGCCTGACTGGACACCAACTTGCTTCAAGTAGTTTCACGGCTCCTCATGATCCACTGCACTTCTCCTGGGGGGCTGAGATGCTGGTCTGAGGATCCATGCAGAGAGTGGTAATGAATTAATTTGGATGATAATGAACCACTGAGCATATCTGACACTGTTAGGTAGTGAGCAGTTAAAGCCCTGAGGAAGTCCAGTTTTACTTGTCTCCCCTAACATCAGCAGATCTGACATGAGCAGGGAGCAAAGCCACTGAATAAGAAAATGCCATTCTGACAGCCCTTTTTCAGGGTAAAGCTGCCCTTTATCTCACCCAAACAATAGCGTGTGTAATGTTTTTCACAGTCCCAAGACGAGCATAATAGTTGCTGGCAGCAGATCTGCGTTCATCATTATCAAGGGCCTTGTGATTATGTGTGTTATTGGTTCCTGTTGAGATTGTTACAGTGAAAACCATTTGCAGAAAATTAAAATGAATAGAAGCTTAAAAACACAGTATCATGTTTCACTGTTGTCCCTTAAGGAGTGAAGTTAAACTATCTGTGTAGGGGATAAAGCTAAGAGCTCTTGTAAACAGGAACATTTATTTGCATGGAGTGCTTACATCTAACAAATGTGCTTTATCCTTGATAACTTACCCTGTTTGGGTCCAGGAGAGCTCAGTCATCATTTAAGCATGGAATGAGGTACAACCCCTTCTAGCAAAGAAATTCGTGCTGGATTGAAATGTGTGCACATGAGAAAAGCTTGCCTGTAGAGTGTATTGATCCTTTGGCAGGCTTTGGCACACATTAGAAAAGTACCAACTGAAAAAGAAAATCATGTAAGTGTCATTAGATGAGGATTGTCTGGACCAACTTCCCTGACTTTGGCCTTAACTGATCAAAGCTAGTGTGAGTGGTACAGGGATAAATGAGATGAAGGACCAGCCTTGATCAGAGCTGGTCTTCACGAGAAGATCTAGCAGATATATCCTGTATCATGGAGCCTGGAAAGACATATGTCCTCAGAAGGTGCAATGCCACCAGAATTTCATCAGTGATAAAAATCCACAAGGGATCACTGAAATTGAGGTGGTCTTTACATTTACCTCTTGTTCAGGATCAAGCAGCAAATGGCCTATAGGATGAAGGGAAATTTTAGGAGGGACTTTCTCCTTCCCAGTCTCAAAGGGATCAAACTAGAGGAGGCCACAAAGTGACAGACATTATTTTTATTTCTCCTCAGTGTTACATCACTGATCTCCCAGAAGATGATGCCAGTTACATGTTCTTTTTCCTTAAGCCCTCACATTAGTGGTTCTAACAAGGTTCTCACCATGCTAAGCACACACCTGAGGCAAACTCATTTGTGAGGAGGCCTTTGTCACAGTGCCCTAACACACAGTTTTATGACTCCATTTTCTCTGGCCTCCCTGACTTGGCCCATTGGGTTACTCAGGACCACAGAGCCTGATCAGTGAGGGCAAGGTGGATGAGATAGCACCTGGTAAGACTGGAGTGATGCTGACTGGCTGGGGAAAGCATCCAGAAGAGGTATTTGGGATGACTTTTGAGCTCAGTCTTTTTTTGTTGATGGAGTTTGCCAACTGAGGGCAGCCCAGATGATGCCAGCAGGAAGTCTGAGCCTCTGCTCAGAGTGAAGGGTGTGCAATGGTGAGGTTAGATACCACAGGGCTATCTAGTCTATATCTAGCCTCTCCTGAAAGAGTTTAGCTGCTGGCTTGTTCAGTAACATTTGTCAACTTTGGTTGTGCATCACAAGGTTTGCAGTGCTCATTGTACCTTTTTTTGCTCTGTAGCTTCTATTCCTCTCCCTATATCCTGATACTGGGGAGATTTTCTGTTTTATTGGCATTGTTGGGAAGTTAGCAGTTTTGATATGTGGTGAATGACACATCTGTTTACTTAGGCCTGTGTTGATAAAAGACATCATGGTCATAACTGCAGTGCAATACAAGGCCAGCTACATGAGAGGGGCCATTGTCTAGTAAATCCAGCCCCCATTTTTGCCTACAGTTCACAGGGTTCCTGCAGGGAAGTCTCAAGACAGAAGTTATCAGAAGATAAAAGAAAGTTACTCTACAGATTTCATTGCAGTTAAGCAAGCACAGGTAAATGAGTATTTTGTTACACAAAACTCAGTTACTATCTAGGAGAGATACCTCCAGCAGGAAATGGCAGAGCAATATGGAGAATGGTGCAAAGTAGAATCATAGAATTATTTAGGTTGGAAAAGACCCTTAAGATCATTGAGTCCAACCGTTGAAAACACCAGTAAACAGCTGTTAAAGCTGACACACTGTACAAGCTGATCAGAATACAACACAGTCCTTCAATATGAATGTTTCCATGACTTTGAACAAACCTCCCTGTATGCTGGTTCATGGGTATAAAGTGCAGGTATAGCACCTCTTGCTCTATCAGAAGAACTGCCCACAGTGGCCAAAAGGAAGAAAAAGCAAGAAGGCAAGCAAAAAAAGCATGACCAAGTAGTCAGGTTAAAAAGAGATGACTCTACAGAACGACAAATCACAAATAGGCAGCATAAATATGCACCATTAACATCCACTTTCTAGAGCTGGCAGGATGGCGCAGGGCTCCGCACAGAATACTGATGGTAACTGTGAGAAGTTGCCCTTAATCCCCTGTGCTCTGTTCCTGACTGTGTGCAGAATGCTGCTGCAGACAATTAAACAGGGAGCAATTGGTCTATATGGGGGTTTGCACCAGAGCAATTTTTATATTATTACTGAAAAACTTGAGTCTTGACCACCAGGTGAAATCAGGTGTCCTCCTGCTGCAGATCGCTGTATATGATAGGACAGCTACGGACCCAAGTTTCTTCCAAGTGAAACAAGAGCAGGCATTAGAAAAAGGGAACGTGAGTTTCATTCAACTGATTGGAAAGTGAGGCACAAAAGGATTACAGAGGTTCTCAAAACTGCTCTGGAAGCTGAGCTGGCTTCTGATGACCCTTGAGACTGTATCTATGAGCCTTACCTTAGTGAAGAACAACACGTGATATTCCCACTGAACTATGATGGTGATTTTAATGCAGAGAGAAAATGTTTGTTTCCTGACATTTGCTACAGAGAGAATGGTTTTTTGGCCTTTTTCTCTCTGTTACTTTTATTCAAGAACTTTGCTTCAGCTCTAATTTTTCCTTGAATAGATTTTGTGAGGCTGCAGGCTAATCCAAAAGCCCTCAGCAAGCACAAGAAAAATGCTAGTGCCAACAGCTATGTGATAGCCTGCGGCAGCTCAGCGGTGTACTGAGCAGCCAGAGCATCTGAGTGCCACTTTGGGAGCCCATTGCTGCTCATCTCCGCTAATTGGCAGAAAATTTCATAACTGCTATAAGTCAACACCACCAAGAGTTCAACACAGAAGTCAAACGGGGGGGGCAAATTAAACGGCTGTACATGGCAGGTACACGCTTCTAGCAAGAGAGCCAAAGGCTATGCATCTCTCTGCAAGTGAACTATAAAGCAGGTTCCTAACACACACACATAACCTCCAGCATGCAAATGTACTGAGCTCAGTGAAAATACTGATGACCAGGGACCTCGGTGTGTATTTAACTCATGGCATGGAAAGTGAGCTTTATGTAGTTAGGTTAAGAATTGAGAAGCATTTGCCTTCTTGTGTAAAGAATTTCTGAGACACACCTAGGCCTGTGAGGCCAGGCATAGCTCCTCATTGCTCAAAAGAGAAATGCAGGTTTCCAGCTCTGCTGTATACCCGTTTGCAGGGACCAGAAGGTTTCTAACTAACCACAGCTAAACTTGAGGAACACCCCTCAGTGAAGTGCACAAGAAACACCCAAGGTTTATTTCTTTTGACTCACATAACCCATCTAAATGGCCTTCTGCCTAGGTTCTCACACATTCTCTCTGCTGCATCGTCTTGTCTCCCACTTCTCTGCAGACTCACAAAAGAGCAGCCAAAACATGAGAGCCGAGTGATTTCAGAGCAGTAGTGCCAGTTTGCCCTATAAATAATGCACAGGGCTCTTTTGTAGTGGTGAATTTTGCTTCTGAATCATCAACAGTGTTATCTTTCCCTTTCCTGTCTTCTGCTGCAGCCTTCCTGTAACCTAGAATTAAAGTTTTGAACAGCAAATTTGAAGTATTTTTTTCTGCGGGTTCAGCAACCCACCGAACAGCTCCTACTACTCTCTGACTTCACAGCTGAGCAGATCTCCTTTTCCAGGGAACAGGCAGCTGTGGAGCTGGTGCTCAAAGACAGTGGTAGAGGGGAGGCCTTGAATTATAACAGTGCTGCAGTCCTCAGTGAGAAAGGGCATTAAATACAATTTTTGTAAGTAAACAGGACTGCATCCAAGAAAAGCCTGACCTTGACCATCCATTTTTCCACTTCAAGGGGGAAAAAACTCAAAGGCTTCAAATACTGGCAAGTCAGAAGTAGAAATTCAAAGATCAAATCAGACATTTTCCTATAAGCCAAAATCTAATTACAACTGATAGCTGACTTAGAGATAGCATGCTATACCAGTACAGTGGAGTGTGAATTATTGGCTGAGTGACATGCTTGTGCAGTTCTCTTCCTTAAAACAAACACAAAAGTGTAAGGTTTGTAAATTTAAGAGCTACTGGCTCATTAATTTATTTGCTTTGCTCATGGAGACAGATAGCCTGCTGAAAGTGTCATTCCAGCTAGGAAAAAAGTAATTACTTCAGGAGTTCAACTGTGGGGTTGCACTTCCATGTCTGAAAGATCCCCAGATTGAAAGAAATAAACAGTTTATCATAAAGTTTGAATTGTGGCTCAGCGCATTTATAATTGTATCAAGCATGCTAATGGCACTGAGGCAGAGACTAAGTGCATGAGAAAGCACCCATGCCTTCTGAACAAAAACATAAACAGATACTAAAAGCAAAGAGATAATAGGTTTAAAAATGACGCCTTGAAAACCCCCACCAGCTGAGTGATATTTATATAAAGATGCTTGCCAGATCCAAAAGCACCCAGAGGAGTATGTACTGTCATCTCCTCCTATCCACCAGTGGCTCTCTGAGGTTGATCACAGAGGCATTCCAATGCACTTCGATTCTTAAAAGTCCACAGAGGTCACTGTTGGCTAAAGGGATCCACTTTTTTCTCTTCCTACCCTGTGTTCTGACTTGAGAGGCTGAGCCTGATTTTTGACCACCCTTGCCTCACAGAAACTGAGATACTGAGATCTGAACTGAGCCCCACAGTTGTGCCTTGTGAGTCTGTAAGGCACCATATTTTTGAATGCCAGTGTCATAGAAATAGTTCAATTCTCAGACAGAAATAGATGGAGCAATTCTTAACTTATGTGCATTTTCTGCAATGGTGATAAACAGTAGTGAAGCACTGTAACAACCCAGCCTCCTAGCACATACGATGCTGTCCCTCCCCACCATCAACAGGGACAACTCCCTCTCCTAAAACTGTAGAAGCTGGTCCCTTCTGTTTCTCAGGTTGCTGCAAAGCAACAGCTCAAGGGTAGAGATGCTCTGGACTGCTGAGCTCTTCCTTTTCCCTTCTGCTTTTGTAGGGACAGTGTTGGCCATGGAGGTGACAGGATGGAGAGTCCAGAGTAGCACTGTCTGGCTGCTGTACCTTGGTGGCAGCCCCACAACTCTTGCAATGGCTGTCTGCCTTCCAAACCTCCCAGTGCTGGAAGCACTGGCAGCATGGGGACAATGTACTGGTGAGCTCTGTATCCTTTCTTTTCCACCTCTCTGCCCCTGGATTTTTATGTGTTCCAGGCTGGCACTGTCCCCTGTGCATTGGATATTCTAGTTTAGCTGAAGCGTCTAAGATATCACAGTTACATATACAAAGAATGTGGCTGATATATCACGTCTGCTTAATGTCTTGAAGGACTAGACTTCGCTAGCCCCATTGGTGCTGTTTTGTTCCCCAGCAACAGCTTATATTCTTAGTAATTTCCAACACTTTCACTGACCCCTGGTATTTTGTCCCCTGAACACCGGGTTCTTCCCATCTATCCCAGGAACAGGTTGGCACCTGGGTTACCTGGATGCAATTACTTGCAGCACATTCCTCCACTGACGTTTCTATTCCCCCTCAACCACACTGGATCATTAATGAGTCTGTTACTTGGATCATTGAATATTATTTATGCAGAAACTCAATAGAACACTGTCAACTTGAAAAATCATGTTCCTAGATGAAAACATAAATTTTTGCTAAAGCTTCAAACATGGACCAAGTTTTGAAGTTCTTGATGCACCAGCCAGACCCATGCCACTTCCTTGCTGCACTTCCATTTGTGCTCTCCAACTCAGTCCTTACCACCACTGTTAGACTCTTCTTAGGAATAAAAGTCAAAACCTAATAAAACCTAATTACTAGAATCATGAGGAAAAATATTTCAGATAAGCTTCCCTTTCTAACAACATAAACCTTCATTATCACATGTAGCTGTGGTTTCCTCAGGCATTTTCTAGCACTGACTCTTTCAGCCACAAAAGAATAAAGCTCCAAAGCACTGTGATTGAAAGCGTGCCAAGCTTTACTGACACGGAAGCACCAAGACTTTGGAGGACTATGAAACAGAAGCCTACAGAGAAAAAGGTACATTATGTGTAAGAACATATTCTAGAAAATACCCAAAGGGGAAAATTAGCTAGCCTTGAACAACTGTGACAGAGACTTCCAGCCTCAGTGCTTACATTTCTGTTGAAATCTGATGAGGAGAACTGATCGAGAACCTGAAATAGATGAAAGGCAACAATTCACAGGTTTCACACAGCGATGAACCTCTGTAAATTAGTTAGTTGGATGGGAAAAGGAAAGACGGGTGGAAGATTTGGTTGCTTATTTTCTGTTAGAAATTAGTAAGAATTGAGTTTTTAAACTCCCTAAGAGAGAGGTGAATTCTAACTTCATTGTCATAAAAGCTCAGAGGGAAATGTGGAACTGAATGAAGTTAACAGATGCATGGAAACAAAATAATTGTTAGCAAATGTGAAATTTCAGCCTGGTTGTCTACACATATGGTAGGCAAAAAGCCAGCAGGTACCAGAAAGTCTTGGAGATCCAAATGTACTGAAGACATTGACAAAACAAACCATTGCAAAATAAAAATAAACCAGTCTATGACTAACAATATTATTTATAGGTTCACAGCCTCAAGCCCTTCTCACATAGTTCAAATTCTTGAGTGATCTTACAAGTGTTTTAGGCTGTGGCTGTCACATATATGCTTTGGCTAAAAGCTCCTGATGTTTCAAGAACGTAGTTCCACCGAGGAGCTTACTCCCTTACAAATATCTTAAAAGCAAGGTGAAGGTGTTGATTCTCAGTATAGTTTAATCCATTCCAGAAGACCACTCCCAGCATCCCAAAACAGAGCCTAAAATGGCGATAAGGCTAGTCTTGCTTTTCCAGACAATAAAAAAAAGAATGGTTTAAATCCTAGCAAAGCTACAAATGTCAGCATTTTAACTTGCAAGAATATAAAGAGTGCTTGTTTCCCAAGAAAATGTATCAGCTTAACACATCTTAAATCCCACCGTGATCTGCTTGGACACTTTTTTCCCCATCCACAATCTTTTCAGTGTCCTAGAGGCAGACCCTTTTAAGGACACCTTAAGAATTTCCCCTTCAGTCTATGAAATCTGGAGGCTGAGTCAGCTGTTGGCTTGTTCAGCTCCTCACTACAACTTTCCCAGCCTCAGTTTCCAGCATTGCATGCCAAGTTTGATGAGAGTCAGACTGAAGCCCTGCCCCTTCACACTTCCTCAGACTGTCCTGATGGATAAATCTGGGCTGCTGGGTATAGTAGCACCTGCTTATCTCTTTGCTTATTAAAATTCATCTTTAAATGCTTCACCCCCGAGTTTCTCCAAGTTGGAGATCCAACCGTGCTGTTTGAAATATTTTTTTTGAAAGAATTGTCCCCAGGGAATGGGCTGAAGCCTTTCTGTTTCCTTTGAACTTTCCCAGCCAAAGCATTACCTTTTTCAGCAGGGCCTGGAGGATAGATACAGGGGCCTATCAATACAAATCCCTCTGACTCTCAAGAAGGGTTTCCTGAAATAGTCCTGCTGCAGTGCCCAGCTCACCACACAGGAGGGTTGAGCTACTGTTTATGTTCTTCTGGATCTTGTCCTGTGGGACACCCCATGAAAGAGGACCTACTGGAGCTGTTCTCTGGCTTTAGCTGTCCTAACTCTGCAGCCCAGTGGCAGTGTAAAATGAAATGTCCCATGACATGGTCTTTAAGTGGGAAAAAGCTGTTGGAAGCCACATTCAAATCACCTTTCCTGTTCTTGCTAGTGCCCATATTGTAAAGTCCCAAACAATTGTTCTTTAAATGCTGTTTGCAAAAATAACATTTTGATAGCTTGCATGCTACATTTCCATCGGGAGTGGATCTTTCTTTCAGTGGTTCCAAACACATGGATATATATTGGAAAAAACTATTGTGGCTTGAATAATGGCACCACCGAACAGAAAGCAAAACTCACCAAGCAATGAATCCCAAAGAGTACTGAGCCCTTGAGGTCTGGTTTTGCCAAGCTGTTAAGCATGGATGTATGTTGTTTTAAGCAAGCTGCTATGATAGCACCTTGCAAGATTTATTGTTCATACTCTTAAGGCACATACTGACTCCTGGGATGTGCAGAACTGAAACAGTTGTTACAGAAAGTATATCAGAGTATTAGGTTCTGAGCGTTGTATCTTGGCTCACTGTTCCATCCAGTTCATCTCTCCAATCTTTCTACTTTTGTTCATTAGTATCCCATGCACAGCTATCCTGTCTTGCTTTTCAAGCAAAACTTCTTAAAGCATTTCAAAATGGAAGTGATTCTAAGATCACACCTAAGTCCCTTGAGCTCCACAATCACTTCCTCAGAAAACATTTGAGAAGCCACCTGTGTGTGCCAACCCAGTATCTGCTTTTGCTTTATGAGGCACAACAAAAGGCAATTCAACAAACTGTATCCAAGTCTACATCAAAATGCAATGAATGATGTGATGTGGAAGCAACCTTTGCCTGATTCACCAGACTAAATTAATCAGTAGCTGAACTCTGAGAAAGTCAATGAAGTTCTTTGACTACAGGCTGCAGGGGTCTTTGCAGTAGCATACGACTTTTCATGCTCTAAGTACTGTAACAACCAAAGGCAACACATTAAAAAATCTCAACTCTCTGGAGTTAACAGCTTTTCAGATGTAATACCGTTTCTGCACTATTTCCTGCTGTAATTTCCAGCTAGCATGACTTTAAGTTTGAAAATTGGCACAAAATTAAGAGAACCAAAATGGATGTATTAATTTCATCTTGTGCTTTTTTAAAAAAAAATCCCATGATTTCTCCTATAGTGCTTGTGATTCTGGACCCCTGGATTTGGCAGTGCAAATAACCCGGCAGATTCTGTGACTGACAACAAGGTTGTTACATGGTGGTTCCCATGTAATTTAATCAGAGTCATGCTAGTAAGGTAATACAGTAGCAAACTGCATTTTAGGTCTGCTCCTTCCTTGCAAACAAACAACACACCAGCGTTAAACTGGAATCATCCCAGATTCTGCAATATGGCTGTCTCAAGATGAAAGGGCAGCTTTGAGCAATGACCGTCAAATACTACAAGGCTGGGGTTTTACCAAAGGCTGCTGGAAGCCAGCTCAGGCCAGGGGAATGCCCCTACTGAGGGGCCAAACCCAAGTGCCTCAGGCAAAAACCAGCTGGGGGTCTCCATTCCCACAGAATATGAAGCCTGCATATGCTTTCCTTCCATTAACACACGTGTGCTGTCCCACAGAGCCAACAGAGATAGGCAGAGTTGTTGGTTTCTTTCTGTATCTTAAGGTATATACAACTCTTTGCCTTTCTGCTCGAGCTTTGCATTCACTTTACAAAGGACAGGCCCAAGGGCCATTCTAGTCCCCAGGCACAGCCTGCTGAACACTTGGGGAAGTGACATGTCCAGGAAAACAGCTGATGACAAATATCCGCCATTTTGCCCCCCTGTTCCCAGACGTCCCTCATGGGTCAGTGCTCCAGAATGAGTGTTTTCATGCCCAGAGGAAGAAACAGAGGCTCTCACCAGTGCCAGCAACCTGATACTCCAGGGTAGAAGGCCAGGTCTTCAGTGTGGTGACAGCAGGGCTGTCTTCTGCCCTGAGACTCTGCCCACTGGTCGCCATTTTGTCTGCCTCCCTCACAGGTGCCATTCTAAGGGCATACAAAATGGCGCCTGGTCTCAGGCACACAAAATGGCACCATTAGTTCTGGCCATCCAAGCACAGCAGCTTGGAAGGCTGGTTCTCTTCATGGGGTAACCTTTTTCATCTTGTGCTTTAGGAAACTTCTGGGACTTGCCACATCTCGGGCATGTTTATGTGTATCAGATGTGCAGGCTACTGTTGATATCACACACAAAAATGAGATTCTGCTTTCTGAGTTTTTCTTAACCTATTCACGTATACCTCGACACACTTCTGTGCTCCACGGCGGCCGCAGCAGCACATCTTGCAGCGTACAGCATCCTGCTCTCCGTGCTCCGTGCTCAGCCATGCTGGTCAGCCTGCAAAAGTTCTCCGTGGGCAGGCTGACGAGCACCCACGCCATCAGGTCCCCCTGGGGAGGTGCTGGTGGCTCGCCCTCCAGCCTTGGTGTGCAGGAGCACTGCCAGAGGGGCTGCCGCCCACACGGCAGCCTCTCGCTCAGGCAGAAGTGGCTGGGTGCTTCCTCCGGGTTGGCAGTGACTGGGAGGAGTATATGGGTGACCGAACCACCATCTTTTCCCTCTCTCAGCCAGAAAGCCTTACACTTGCTAATTCCGGACTATGAATCTGATGATGAAGTTTGTGGCCTGATGTACATGAGGTATCTGGTGGCCTTCCGTGAATAAACTGCAGGTCTGAATGGCGACTCATCTTGAGGAGGCAATACAAAAATCTGGCTCACGTGCCACGTACAATGAAAAGTTAAAATGGACGTAGTATAAAGCAGACCTCATGTCAAATGGAAAGCAGCTAAGTGCATTTTTCTCAAGTTTACCCTACTTGTCTTCCCAGCCTTTAGCTACCAGTTTCATCTTTTTTCTTGAGTGTTGTGCGCTTGCACTTGTTCATAGAGAGCTGGCCAAGGTCCAACACTCATTAAACCCATTGAGGGCCCTCATTTACTCTCAGATCCAGATCCTCTCAACAAATGTTTGAATGAGACTAACTCAAACTTCATCACAATAACATTGTTTGTTTCTATTATATGACTGTATGGGAAACAGCTAATTATTTGCAATGAAGAAGTTTTTACATTTGCAACTTCTCCTTTGTTTGTTGGGGGTTTTTTTTGCACAACAATGAAGTATTCTGCAGTCTCTACAATCCATTCTTCAGAATCATTTCATGAATTCAAAATCACAATCATTGAATGCATTATTGGGCATGGAGTACTCTTCTGTTGCAGGCAACATACAGCAGCCTATTTAGATACAGAAGGTTATGTTAGGATGGGTCTTACAAGTCACCTATTAAAACTAGTCTCTAAACAGAAATTTATAACTTTCTCCTTTGTCCTCCTTTGTGAATGTTCATGAAATAACCTTGGTATTTCCTTGCTGTTGCCCATCTTGGTATTGAAACTTACTCATGTGGTTGTTTGGGGAAAGGAAATATAAGAAGCATAGTTCAGGAAGATGCATTAGAAATGTGGACCAGAATTTGAAGTAGAGTTTTTTCATTAGTTTCCAAGTAGAAAAATCAGTGATTTTATAAAATGACTTAAATGTTTAACACTCACCTCTTTATTTCCTGTATAAATTATCCAAATGTTGGCTAAACAGGCAATAGTTAGACACTAATTATTTGTATCTTTGACACTAGGAGTCATACAGAGCTATTATGTCTACAGATTTCACCTTATGTCAATTGCAACTTGAGTATTTTGCTGTTTTCCTCTATAAATGATGTTTGCTTTTAATACATCCCCAAGTGAGACACAGTGGTCTGCATTCTTCTTATGAAAAGAGTATTCCTCCATTGATGAATTTGGAGGCTGGAGATGGCAAAGGAAACATGGCCTGTACCCCAAAGAACCTGAGTAAGGCAAAGCTGTATCACAGCTCAAGAATTCCTGGTTTCCAAGTTCCTCTTCAGGCTTACACTATACCTAACTGCTAGTGATGAGCTTTACATGTTTACAGCCTGCTACACATTCAGCTCCCATACACACCTGAGTAGTGAGGTACAGGCAGTTTCCTAAGCAATTAAAAAGAAAAAGAATTAAACATCAGAGAAGATAGACTTGTTATAATATCATTATTGTCTCTTTGGGAAAAAAAAGTGTAGATCTATAGTTTTACCTCACTTTTAAAATTTATTTTTATGAAATGAAATCTGACGTAAAGAGAATCCATCCTTTTGAGAAGTGTCATTCTGTCCCCATCTATAAGGACAGATCAGTAAAAGCAGGTTGGTGTATCAACACTTAGAAAAACCAGATATAGTCAGTAATTGGTGCTGCAGACACCATCTGTCTTTAGTACTTTACATGCATTTAAGATGATGAAATACCTTCTGCACCACTACAAAAAGGGTAGACTTCTGTTTGTTATTTCACATGGTCAGTACTTAAACTATGGATAACATTTAATCTTGAAGCCAATTCGTGATCAGCTTGAGAAACACAATTTATAGGATTAAATTTCTTTAGCCCTCAGTCTCCTGTTCTGTATTTCTAGGGATAGGGAACAGGGTCTTTGCTCTCCCCAGGAAAGCCTTTTACAATAAGGGAACTGTAGGAAATCCAAAAGGCAGTTATTTTAGACACACACAGAGTAAACAAAGCACTGTGTTAGTGCGCAACAGGCCTGAGTCACCTCTTGTGGTTTTCAGTAAGTTCATGAAGAATCCCTTCTGAGCATATAAGGGCAGAATTTGGGCCACAGTGTTGAGAAAACAGCACTGATAATGATTTCAGCATGAACAGAAACATATGGACTTCAACAAATGCATTCAAAAAAGCCAGGCTGAACAAAAGGTCTGTCATTTACAGGAGACTTTTCTGCAAAGAGCTATTGCATGGAAAACATAATGATGGATATAGTGAACTGAAGCCTTAATAATGGACATTAATGATCATCAATGTTAATTCCTTTTTATCTGCTAGGGACAGGGCTGCGTTTACACACAAACAGAGCAAGCAGATACTTGGGGTTCCTCACTGTATAAAGCTCCGTCATGGGCGGCTGCCCTGCATTGCAACTGGTCCTTTTGTTTTTGCTTTTCCTCTCCATCATCTTTGAGCTCAACGGCCAACTGAAACTGCATGTTTCAGGGATCCAGCTGTCTCCCCTTCGCCACCCAGCTCAGGGATGCAGTAGGTGAGACAACTTTGTGGCAAGTGGGCTTTGGTAAAGTTCAACATGTGCTTCAGTCTCCTCAAAAATGATGAGAATGATGAAGTGGTTTTCTAACAGTCTCCTTGTGTTTCTCATTCCTCTCCTCTGGAGTTCAGGGAAGGAAGTTAGTAAATTCAATTTCTTTTCTAGCCATATATATAGTGAACATAACATAGGCACATATGCTTGTCCACATTGGGTTGGACCAAAGGCCCTTCTACTGTGGGATCCTTTTCCAGCAGTCAACAAATTTTCATGAGCAACAAAATATCATCGGGGGGAAAAATTCTTTCCTTCCTTTGCCTGTGTGGAGATGCAGAGATGCTGAGTGCATATTCTGAACAGAGCCTCAGGGTCTGTTCAAGGCACAGCGAGAATCAGAAACTGGAAAACCATGGTGTCTTTTCAGAAGTTTAGCAGACAGACCCATCCTGCTTCATTCATTGCTGTCAGAAATTATTTATTCAAAATGTTTACTGGAGCAAAAATGACGCTAAATATTTTATACATATATACATATTATACATACATATACATATTTGCAATTGATATTAGTTTTCCTTCTCTATACAACTTTTGCTGCCAAGAAGATTCTTTAAGCAAGTGCTTCTTTTCTCCTTGGCTAGTAAAAGCACCTGCAAATTAGCTTTCACTTAATTTTCAAATTGACAAGTACCAGTTTGCAAAAGATAGTTCTAGCTCTTCTGTATTTACTTTGGGAACAAGCACAGCAGAAAGTCTCCCTGAGACTTCCCATGTTCTGCACAGCTCCAGCTAAGGAGCACAGGGATTATTCACAACCACCTCTTCCATCTGCATTTCATAGCACAGCTCTCAAAAGCAGCTTCTGGAAAGCTTGGGAAGTTCATGTGCCATGCTTGACAGGAGTGGGGAAAATAATCCCTTTTTTTGCATCAGTGCACATAACATCTCTGCGCTCCCCATTTCAAATCCTGTTCCTGATACCGCTGTGCCGGCTTTGTCTGCAGCACTGCCCTCATTCAAAATGATTGCAACCTCCACTTACCATGCACAGCATATAAATCCTTAGGAGGTTGCAGCTCTGGCTTCTCACTCAGGAGCACTGATTTGCCAGGAACTCAGCCAGGCTGCAGAAGGCAGGTGTCTCTTTTCCCCTCCACAGTTGCTCTCCTTTCCTCTTACACATCGAGTCCTGGCCAGGGAAGGACTAAGCAGAACTTCGTTTTAGGCAAGGGGGTCTCTTTTCTGTCTGCCAGAAGAGGCAAAGGCAAACTTTCTGCCTTGTGCCAATTCCAAAGAAAAAAACATCCTTTATGCTTCCCTGCCTCAGGAAAGGCACAACAGCCTCAGAGCCTTTCTTCTTTTATATTACCTTTAAACTACACTGGAATTCCTGTTAGCCTCCTTCAGCACAGCAAGTGCTTTCTCTCAGCAGGGTAAGATCTGTCTTCTGCTAGCAAATGAATGGCCAGCATGAGCCCTCTCCACAAGTCCCACTGCTACAGGAGGAGGACTTGTTTCTGGGTACCAACCTGGAGCAGGTGAAGGAGGGGGCACAGAAACCACATGGCTACTCTTCAGAGAACTACCTACACACTTTATAACTATTGCTTAAAAAACAGGGCATGTATACTGGATGCTCAGATCACCCAGGAGTTGCCTACAGCCTAGCTCTGAGTACAAAGAAATAACTGATTTCTGAATATGAGATTTCCATCTGGAGAGGGTGTTCCATAGGGCTTTCAGAGTATTCCACACAAAAATATCAGCAAGGAACACCAGCCCATACACTAACCAGATTCAACTAACAATATTATTACTTAGCTTTGATGTTACCTAGCAGGAATCTTCATTACAAGCAAGATAAGATTGTGTTCCCATTTTTCAGAATGAAATCCAGAGACATGTCTTCAGAGAGTTGTCCTGAGACTGAGCTCAAAATTACTAACTTAGAATATACACAGAATTACACTCAAAGAAGGCATTAGCTCAGGTATGAGAAGCTGTGGATATGCAGAGATCATTACTAGGATTTATCCAGCACTTGCCGAAACAGAGATAGCACCACGCTAATAAGATTATACCATTTCTCTTATAGGGGGGACTTGTGCATCTTTACAGCCTACCACTTGCACTCCACCTTTGTGTACAAATACCATGTGCCCAGTGCTACCTGCAGCAGCACTGCACCAAAACAAAAGCAGACACAGCTCAGTTTCAAAGGTCAAGGGAACTGCCTTGGCTCTGCAGCAAAACTGTGCTGGAAGTGTGCAGGAAAACAGACTTCCTGCTTTAAGGCCTCCTGCAATTAAATCATTTGGTAAAATATAGTTTCTTCTAGTAAGTGGAGACTCAAAGGGGTTACAAATTTACATTAACTTCATGAGCAATAATACATTAAAACTACCTAGCTTTTTTTTTTTCTTCATGCCATCCAGCAGTTGTAAGGAGCTTTATCACAACCACCAAGTTCAGGGTATGGAGTCCTTAAAAAAGCTCACAAATACCATTGCAGTACTTTCAATTTCAAGTAAAAGTGAGTTTGATTTTATACTTCAGCAAATAAGAATACATTCATAAATTTACCCCAATACAAGATTTCTTTATTTTCATATTCAAAATAGCATTTTTTCTTTGTTGATTTTCCACCTAATTAAAGACCAGATATTTACTAATGCACCAGCACTATCACTTTTCAAATCAGTAACAAAGCACACCAAATACTATATTGCATCTTGCGCTTTTATTGTATTGTATTATAGACAAAGAGGAGTACATACAGAATAATCACTGTCATCACAACTGTAAAGTTGCAGTGTCACTCTGATCCCTTTGGGAGTCAGAGAACATCCATTTGTCATTCATTCCACTTTTTTATTGTAACAAGCTGCATGTATCAAACCTCAACTGTGAGCAATCATTTTTCTAAATAAAAACACAGCCAAAAAAACCAGTGTTTGCTAACGGGATTTTGCAAGATTCTTTAAGGTACCAGCAGAATAAGCATGCACAACAGCAATATAAAACCATAGACATGCTGCCCCCTGATAAGGTGAGCTGTGCTGGAAAATTCACAGGTTCAGGTGCTGGAACTCCATCTCCTGCAAACAGCCAACTCAAAATCTGTGCATTACTTTGGTTCACATCTAAGTGGGAGTAAAGTAACCTAAGTCTGGTATTTCACAAAGGAGTTGTGTTAAACCTATTGTTTTATCTGTAAAATAAAATATGGTCTATGATAGGAACCTCTATTGCTTCCTGTCAGTCAGTCACCACTGGAGTGTAATGCTACTAGAAGCAATGTGTTGCTGTGTCATGCTGCTTCTCTTTTATACAAACCAGATCCTGATGACCTATTAAGGGTTTTTCTAGAACACTACAAAGGACAAAGCAAACTCCCTGCTTGAAATGCAGGTGCAAGGAACCTTTTCCTTGCTGAGAACCACATGCTTTTCGAACAACTTTGGCAGAGTGTATGGCAATACACTCCTTTGTGTTACTGAGCATGACTGCACACACAGTAAGTTGGCAGCGGGTCACAGTTCCCCATTTCCCTGTGCCTAATGTGGTAGAGAAAATGGGAGAGAAGCACTTTGGAAACATGCAAATAGCTACCATCATAACTTACTGAGCAGCCTGACGGAAAAATATCAGCCATTTATGGGAAGAGAGACAAATTCTTAGGAATTGGCAAAATTACTTTGAAAGCCACTGTTGTTGATACTACTCCCATACTCTTGTTTGTATAAAAGTTTCTAGCCTGTACATAGATTCTCTAGCTGATATACAAATCTCTATTAATTATACTTCGGGGATGATATTTTAAGCCCTATGAAAAGTCTTACTGTTATCTACAAGAATTTTCCGCTGGGGCCATTTTCTGCTCTCCTCCCCAAAACAAAGGAAAAAAGGAAAATAACAAGAAAGGATTTGCTCTCCTTTTTCAAAGACTAACAAGGCGCAATTTTGCCACCTACTACTACTACTACTACACTGCCTAAATTGTTGTGTTCTCTCTTATCTCACACTGACTGCAGCAGGAATATTAATAGTATCAGCACTGTAACCCACCGCTATGGAATGTGAAGTCCATGCAAGAGCTATGGACCATTTTGGTAGAACTGGAATATTTCTCAGAATACAGTTTGCAAGAGACTCCTGGGCACGCAGGCGTTTTGTAGGCTCTCTGCCAAAACTCTCTGTAGAGGCCAGTTTGAGTGGTTCAATCCAGTATGTGATTTGCTTAATGAAAGACACTTCTCCAGAAGATTTTGGCAGATGCAATCAGTTCAATTGGCAGGCAGCATTCATGTGATTACAAATGTTACTGATCACATTAGATACTTAATAAATCTCTCAAAAAAAATCACAGCTACTGTGTGGCTCTGAAGAAGTTAAAATTGTGATACAGATTACAGTGTTTTCTGTGCATTGGACTATTGATACAATTGGGAACAAATACCTTCCTTGGACTGCCAAACAGTGACAACTATTAATTTCTATATAAAGCCATGACTGCTTGTTTGTAAATGTTTAGCTATGCATCGTTGCAAAGTAGCTTCCTTTTCATTTTAGGGATATGTTCTACCACAAATACAATAAAGAATTCAGCTCCATTGACTTTCACAGATCTATGGCAATTCACATGTGCTGATGGGTTGGCCTGAGAATCCAAGGACAATTTTTGGCTTGAAATACCAGAAAAGTGAGATGCTATCCTTGCATAAAAGCCATGAGCAAGAATTTGGCGCTGTTTCTTCTGTTGACATTTCAGCAGATGCAATATTGCACACAGTAATGATAAAATACATCAAAGCAAAAATTATCTAACTGAGCTGTACCTGTCTGGATAAAAATTGTTTTCCTTACGGTGTGGCACAACTTGCACTCTGTATCTTCCTGTAATTTATTGAACAGCATTTTAAAAATGAATAAATGTCCATTGGCCAAATCCCAGTGCTCTTTTCAGTGTATTGCACGAAAGCAATCACACAGGCCTCTCTTTTCCACTCTCAGGAGGAGGGTTTCTGTCTGCAGAAAAACATGAAATCAAAGAACTGAATGTATCAGTTTAAAAGATTATATAATTGATTATACCGAATCCCTCCACACAGCTGTAGCCAAGGTGCTTTGCTGAGTGAAAAATCATAGTTATTAGTGCTGGTTTTCATCCAGAAAAAGTGATGAAATAAGTATATTCAGAACCGAGGTGCACAGAGAGTATTTTTATAGTTTAAGTGTTTTCATTTTCACAGTTAACTACTAGGGAGTAGGCTGTCAAAATTATTAAAGTGTCCTTTATAAATGCTGAGAAAAATTCCACTTTCAACTGCACTGCTCTTAATTCCTTCGCAGTGATTGATGGCTTCCTGTTGACAATGTTTCACTACTGCATGATTTAACTGCACCAGATATCATGTGCTGAGGAGCCAGTTGTGCTCCCAGGTACACTGCTGTTTCTCTAGAATAACTCTGAGTTCAATCCAGCTGTCAGACTAACCTTGTGGTGTGAAACTCATGATCTTTCATGACTTGAGTTTGTGGCTCCTATTTTAACCTGAGTTAACTTACTGACAGTTGCCTTACTATCAAATCCATTTGGAGCCCTGCCCCCAGAACTCCATCAAAAGCTTAAAAACCGTTCTCTACATACATCATTTAAAATTACTTGCTCTTGTTTTTGGAGCACCTTTGTGGAAAAGCATTTACAAGCTTTTTTTCTCAGTATGCAGGAAAAAATATTAACTTCAAATCCTCAAAGATATTTAAGTATCATTTCTTTAATTGTGATCAAATAACTTAAGTCTTTTGTGTGTCCTGGTCTCACTTTTTGAGAAACAAAGGCTGAACTTCTCAAGTGGCACCATGATTTCAGAAGCTGAGTCTCCTGCAAGACTCAAAATTGTCGGTGCAAGCAACTCACATTAACAAGTGTAATTGTGACTGAAGAAAAACTTCCTCCTGAGCATATCTTGTGGTTTTCACCCTGTGGTCTGTGGTCCTTCAAGTAGTTTGTAGACTGACTTTGAAGAGTTTCTTGAGAGGGAAAAATGTTACTAGGCTTAAATTCACCATGAATAGGTTTCCCATCTGCACTGGGAAAAAACATTAAACGTTGAAGCCCACTTATTAACAAATTATCTCATGCTCTGTGAAACAGCAAGGTGTTCAGGCTGCTGGTGTTCCTCTGACATGATACCTCCTGACAAATTAGAAACAGCGAAGGGCTGATTAACAAAGACACACAGTTTCCAAAGGAATAGCCAGGCACTTCTACCTGGGGACCTGCTACACCAAGCTTTGCCTGCTTGGCCAGCAGTACCTCTGTCCCCTAGCAGCTCCCACTCTCTGCTCCTCATTTCGTGTTCTCAGACTGCGAAATTTTGCAAGGAAAGGCTGTTTGAGAACTGCTTTTCCCTCCCCTCCACAGCCCTGTGTCCTTTTCAACTCAGACTTTTGACATCCACGTTTGCATTAAAGACGACTTGTTCACTTTCCTTGTCTGCTTTCACTTATCGGCTTAGTGCAGTGGCAGGCATTATTAAACACTGTTCCTTGCTTGTACAATGAAATCTTGGATGAGTGAATGCTCTTGTTGTTGCGAGCCCAGTAGAAATCATAGAATCACCTTAACATCAAACAGGCTTACTGGATTTCACTGTAATGCCAAGCTGTCACTGTTACCACAGACCCTGCCTAGGCATCACTCATGACTGCTTACAGGCAGGAAGAGCAGCTCTGGGAGCACTCAATTGTAAACTGAAAGACTATGAAAGAGGAGCATCAATTACAAAATTAATTGCAGCCCTCTTGGCATTGGCTTAGGAAGTCCCTGATAGGAACAGTCCTGCATGGAGTTTGCCCTTGTAACAACTTTCAAGACTCAGGAGTTATTGAAGTTGCTTGTGTGTAAAACTTGAAAAATTATAGCTGGTCAGCATAAACCAAGCACCAGTAGAGTAAGGATATGGAGGCTGTACCTTTCAGAGAACAGAAAGCCACAGTGTGCTATTTGTAGGGCCCTGAACCCTGCATTTCACTTTTGTATTTCTGCATCATTCAATAATTTGTATTTAACTGAAGCATCTCCTCCAGAAAGGGCTTTGGAGTCTCAATTCAAAGGCTGAAAAAGATGGACAGTAATATACCTTTTCTTTACTAGTAGTATTAAACTGACAGTTGTCAAAGTGTGGGTGATGTTCCAGATGACTGGTTGTGTTTGTTTTGGTGATGCACTGCTCCTATGCCCCTTGTTCTCTAATACTGAAAGCTGGCTGAATCAGTGCCTTGGCGTCTTAGGCCTGTGCCACGTCCTCACAGAACCAGCTTATCCTGCAGCACTCTGAGACCAGCTTCTCCCTTTATATTCTGCCTCACCTCTTACAAGACAGCATTGCTCTTTGATGGGTTGTATTCTCACTCCACTCTGCAAATACAATAGCCAACACAGATATGTCTGAGTATGTCTGTAAGTGGGATTAAGGAATTGTGCTGCCTCTGTTGCATTCAAAAAAATCTTCCCAGTGTGGCTTAGAGAAATTTAGTACCTCCTTTAACTTCCCATGTAAAGCCTGGTGACAGTATAAGAACCAACACAGCTGTGATTGCACATGGTCTTGCTGTGTCATGTGAAATGTAAACATTCCAGCTGAGCCTAATCCAAACAGGTGAAACCCCACTATGTACCAGAACAGCCTAGCAGAGCTGCTGGGGGTAAAGACCCTCTATTCACACTCTACCACTGAAGAGTTATTCAGTATTATGCTAGTGCATGGGAAACTTTTGCAACGTAACCCATACTGCACCCAGAGCTCTGCCCTAATCAGTTTGCTATTGATAGCTCAAGAAAGCTAAAGTCACTCCAACCTTACTGTGTAGGGCCCTACATGATTGCCCAAGGTCACAAGAAAGCAAAGGTAAAGCAATGTAATTGCCCTTCTGTGTTATAGTTTGAGATACACAATTGATTTACCACTCTGGTTGACTCTGCTGTGAATGACAATTTGAGCAGAGCATGACTTCAGAGGAGCAAGGAGCCCTTCTCACCTACCAACAGAGGTGACAAGGGTCAAAGGCACTGAGCAGGCACCTAAAGGAACTGGGAGATGCGGCTGCAAACTGGTTTCACTCACCACAAGTTGCTTTACTGTCATGTTGCCAGTGTTAATGGAGCTGTTAGGGAAGGAGAGGCAGGACAAGACATACGTGGTGGGGCTTTATTAGAATTGAGAGACCTCCTGCCTCTTGCAAACTTCAGACAGCATGGGAACCACTGCTGTAAGTCCTACCGCAGTCAGTGTTTACGCATACTAATGATCCCGCATACGCATGAATTGCTAAAATCAAGGTATTTAATACACTCTCATTTTTTGTTCATTGGGACCTCTGCAGCACAAGACTGGCATGTGAGGAAAATGCCCTGTGTGTTGTGATAACTACCCGAGCAAATGTGCTTCCCTCTTTTGCACGGAGTATCGATCCATGAGTAAAAAATATATGTGCTTCCCTCTCCTCTCTGCCAGCCCTGCCTGCCACCTTCTTGCTCGCCCATTTGCTTTCCGCTCCTGCCCACTGAGCAGTCAGTCCACAGCTCAGAAGCAATGTTGTGAGGTAGGGAGTAAATCGTTTTTCTTGTTCTTCTCTCCTTCATACATCATCTTTCCTTCTTTATATGATGCAGGGACTGTCTGGGGTAATTCTTTAGCCTGTTATGCAAGAAGTTAGACTAGATGATCTTTAATGAACCTCTCCAGCCTAGGAAAAATAATCTGTACTTGGTACAATCCTATTTGCTGAAATGGAAGTGAGTCAGCAGGGATGTCATTTCTGCTATACACAGACAGGCAGACCTGGCCACTTGGAGATAAAGGCTGAGTAAGAGCATTTCTATAGAAACACATACCCGCGTGTCTAGATTATACGCCGTCTTCTTTAAATCCTGCAACGCCCTCTGCATGAACTCAAATGCATGGCAGTCAACACAGGGGCGACCTGGAAAAAGGTACAGAAGAAGACATCAGTGTCACAGCATGAAATTTGGAGTGCAGCAGTATAGAGGGGGAGTACTCAAAGACCTTCTAATGCCAGGAGCAAACCCATTTTGCCAGGCACCCACACCTGCATGTGTACAAGGTTAGGGCTGCCTGTGAACAGGGCTGTATCTGTCCTTGTGCAAATGTGTGAGGACCAGCAAAAACACAAGAGCATTTTGCTGTGTGTGCTTTTCTGAACACAGCCCAGGCTTCATTCTGCCCAGTGCTGTGTGCCTTCAGCCCCCAGACTCTTCCCTTAAAATTGAAATCCTCAACCCTCCTCAGACATGGGTTAATTGTCAACTGAAAATAGCAGTTTGCAGTGGTTCAGAAATCAGACAGGCAGGTCTGTTTTTACAGGAGCTCTTACAGAGTAGCCTGGCAAGGGACAGTGCCAGATCCGTATTTGCTTCCTTTCACCTGCTGCTGTATTTTTTCTCTGCCAGGAATGCAAAGCATCCCACTGGCTCTGCAGCTGATGCCAGTGTGTGTGCACAGAGGGGCAGCGCAGGGAAAAGGCAGAGGAGAGGAGGAGAAGGAGACAACAACAACTAGAGTGCTCACTTCTGGACCTGGGCATTTCCACTCTGCCAGGATTCACCCTGCACTGATCTTAAGCCCTTTTGTTCAGTCCCAGAGTTAATGAAGTGTAGATTTTCAGGAGAAGAAATGCAGGTACTGGAGGAGAGGCAGGTGGAATGGGGAGAGAGGACTTCTGCACTGATCACAGAGCCCCCATGTTGGGGGGAGTGTTGAAATCCTTGTCCACAGGCAGCCACTTGTGCTGCTGTGACAAAGCAAAGAGTGTGCAAAGCTGCTGCTGAGATAGCTGGGGAGCTACCTGGAGCCAGGGACCTGCTGCACAGCACTGCAGCACCCCACGCCTGGCACCCTGCTGCCAACACGGACTTCTCAGTTGGGCCTGACAGAAGGGAGCAGCCAGAGTGCTTCTTGGTCCCCAGCAAGCTTCTTAGGGTCTTTGACCTGTTCAGGAGGTGTTTCTCTCCCATCCATTCTCCTCCATCTCCCCTCCATGCAGCTGACATCTTGGGGAGACCCAGGGATCAACTCCAGGGATATGGGGAGATCCAAAGTCTTCACCTCTGTAAGTACATCACTCACAAAGACTCTCCAGGTCCAAAAGGAGTAGTGACAGGATGATTTCGAGCACGTTTCAAAGACACACAATCCCCTCCTGTTGTCAGTATTTCAGTAATTTGTTTTCACTTCAGATCATGGAGCAGAGCCCTCAGAAAGAACCTGCATCCTCAGTCTTCTGTCAGCAAATCCATCTTTTGTTTGGTGCCATGGCCTGCTCCCTCCTTTTGCTGTGATCTTCTCAGAAAGCACCCTGCCCTAGCTACACCTCGGTGAAGTGCTGCAAATCCTGAAGTACTTGTTACTAAAGTGTTCTCAAAATCAGAACTTGATGAAGAAAAAAACAAACTTCAGGTCATAAATGAATGTCTCCTGCTCTGGCAGTGTGGAGAAAGCTCTCTGAGGAGAGTCGTGAATTCAATAGTAAGTCATTGCCTGCCACCCAAGAAGTCTTCCCAGGCCCTTATGAAGGCGATGGCTGCATGGGATCATTCACTGGTATTTATCGCAGCCAAGTGCTCCTATGTGGACAGGGAGGTACTAGTGGAATGGCACAACTATGCCAAGTGGTTGTTTCACTCTGCCACCCCTGTGAAAGTAGCTGCCCTGGCATCAAAGCAGCTTCTGCAGGAAAATGGTGGTGACACTGAGGATACCTGCCTGGGCAGCTCTGTGTCCTGGATCAGCACATGCGAAGCTGCTCACACCACACTGCTTTTTGACACCACCGTGCAGATGCAGCCAGTTTCACCACATAATGAGATATTCATTCATACTTTCTAATATAGTCTCCTGGGCTGTCCTCCTTTGTGAGGGCTCCTTCTCCAGGCACAGCTACCCCTGGGTCAGGTTAGCACTCCTGCCTGCTGGGAGCTAGCAGCCCTGTAGCACTGGCAGTGGGAGAGCTCATGTGATTCTCCAACCAGCTACATCCCACTATGGGACATATCATTTTGACTTACAGCAGCACAGAGAGCACTCACTGAAGCAGCACCACCGGCAGATGAGAGGACAGCTGTACCTGGGAGGAGGTGACAAGCAGCCGGAGAGGTGGCTGGCTAGAAACTCTTCCACCCATGCAGCCCTGCAGAGTTCACATCTGTTCAGCACTTCGGTAACTGAACCGGGCAGTTCTGACCTCTCCATCAAGCACTAGCACAGAGCAACTTGCATGCAGTTCCCCAAATAAAATAGGCGTAAACCCCTGTTACCTGGAAAGCCTGTAGTTACAGTCAGACTTTTACCAGCAAACCTGCCCAAGTACTGATTTAAACAGGCTTTTAAACTATTACAATAGCCAGACTCTTGCAGTAGCCAATAGCAAATACTGAAGGAATATATAAGAATAAGACTAGAAATGTTCTTCCAGTCTACCAAGAGGTTTGAGGATATCCTGAGTCTGGCTGGTGTTTCTACATCTGATAAAGTTGCCATGAATTTTTCTCACATTCATTTGCCTCATTGCTTCCTGAATCCATGTAAACTTTTGGCATCTACAGCATCCTGTGGCAATGAGTTCCACAACTTAGCTATTCAGCGAGTGAACAAAATACCATTCCTGTCTGCTCTGAGGTTAACATCTGCTGCTTTCATTTCCTGCCTCTAATTTTTGCAGTGGAAGAGACAGTCATTAAATATTCACCATCTTTGTCCTGCTTATGACTTTGCTGCTCTCCATCACTCCCTGCCTCAGTGTCTCCTTTCCAGACTGAAGAGCTGGACTGGTAAACTGGCCTATCTAGCTAGACTTAATCTCTCTTCATGCTTACCATATTTTCAGCAGGATGCCCATGGACATTTCCCCAGCATAATGATGTCTAAGGGTCTGTTTTCACAAAGGTTTTAAACAAATCTAAACGTGCTGTTGCCAATAGGAGCAATCCCACCCTGATTTCTGTCCTTGGCTACATGTTCCCACACTTTCCCTCACTTACAACAGGAGTAACCATGCAGTTGCTTGGTCAGCTGGACTGCTGATTTTTTTTCTCCAGATCAGATCCTGAATGCCCAAGTTCTGGGGCCAGAACAAGAAATAGGGCAAGGGCAGGAGGCCAGGTTATGGGGAGGAGGGCAGAGGCAGCATAGGCTTACATCAGCTTAAAGTAATCATGAAACCAAACCTTAAGTCGCATCATAGCAAAGTACAGCAGAGTGCTATTAATTCCTTGCTGACAGCTGGGAACAGACTATCATTCATAGGGAGACTTAACAGGTTTGTGGATTAACATAATGAGAATTATCAAGAGTCAGCTATAATTCTTTAAATGGGTCCTGTCAGCATGAAGACTGTATGTGTCTTTGTGTGTTTGGGGAGAAGTGGGGGAGGAAAGCCTAAAATATGCTTCTTGGCTTCTTCTTGGTGAAAAACTGGAACTGAAAGCACTGTGGAAGTCTGATTTACTTTCCCTCACATGCACATGGCATTAACTCTTTGTATTTCATGCACCTTGGCTAATGAAAACAGACTGACCAGCTTCTGTTCTTCAAATTCCACATTTCAGCTTTCACAGTGGGTGATCTGGGCTATAAATGAAATGGGAGGTTGGAGAAATTACTTAATATTTTTTTAGTGGATTGCACTGAACTTTAAACAAAATAATCCACAAACGTTAGTAAGACCACTTCATACTCGAACAGTTTTTTGCATATGCAAAGTGCTGTGTATAAAGTATAAGGACATGATTAACCACTGCTAATTAGTGTTATTCATAAAGAGCTGGGCCTGGCTCTCTGGCTTGTAGAAAGTATGCCAAGCAGAGAGCAGCTGGTGCTACCCCAAGCCAGATATCAGCGCCACACACAGGGCAGGATCCCTCTGCAATGCTAAGAACTCTGACTCACTCTCATGCTTCTCTCAGGTGACTTCTGCACCTCCCACACTTGCACGAGGACATTGCTGTCCCTCTCCGGCTCATGGTGCCGTTGGAGGGACATGTTTCTCCCACCAAGTGGGAGAGAGAGGCTGTACGGCCATGTGGTCCACAAGAGATCGTTTCTGTGAAAGGCATGTTCCCAGTCCCATCTCATACACCTGGGAACAGAGAAAAGCATCGAGCACCACCCTCGTCTGCCCTGCAGAAGGACACTTGGTACAGTCCATATACGTCACATATCCCTGCCAAGAACATGTACTAGAGCCCCGTTTTCCTTGCTGGGTCATTCAGGATCCCACAGCCACCAGTTTACCTGAGCTGACAGTACAGACTTAAGTGCCAGCAATGGGGAAAGTGTGTGCACATGCGCCAGTAGCACTGCCCCCAAAATGGGTCAGTGCCCAGGAGGATTAACTCCGTGATGAGAAATAGCCAGTGCAGCTGACATCGAGCAGGAAAAGATCCAGGAATGCCTGCAGTAGGTCACATCAAAGGTCTGCCTGGCCCAGTGTCCTGTTTTTCATGAGCCACATCACTTCTAGTACAATAAATGTCTAGGAGCATTCCCAAGCCTTGAAAGCAGCTGGCATAGGACAGCTCATCTCTGGAACAGTAAACTCTGTCTTCTAGACAGGCGATAAGCCTCCTGTCATGGACAAAAGAGTGCCAGGGACCACCGTAGCAGGTTACTAGTACAGTCACGTCCCCATGCCAGGGAACATCCATAGGCACTGGTTATAGACACGACCTTCACAGCCAACAATGGGTGCCCATGAAAGAGTATAACAGCAGGGCAAGTATGGAGACACATGTCCCCAGAGACCCTCCCAGGCCTCAGGAATATGCTGAGGCAGCTCCTGAGCCAGAAGAACTGCTGCTGTACCTGACGGTCCTTTCTAACGCTTTTTTCCCTTGAATTTACCCAATCGGTTCTGCAATCCCAAGAAAACTTTTAGCATCCATAGTGTCCTAAGGGAGGACTTCCACAGGTTAACTATCAGGAAGAGACCAGATGGGCAAAGGAAAGTATCTGGAGCACTTAGCAGCTATGCAGCACTGTCTCAACAAGTGGCTGATTAGGAGCATCCTGAGTTCCTTGTTGCTTTAAAACTCTGTCCCTACAGCAGCACAGAACAATTTACCATTCATGATCAGCTGAGAGTCTTCCTCCTCACCTGGCCTCAGACATAAATACTGTTATGCATTTGTAGCAATGCTACCAGCCTCCATTACTTGGGACCGAGCAGCCTGTCTCTCCAGAAACACTGGCCACAGAAACACTCTGACCTGCCCTACACTCCTCACTCTCACATGCAGGAAGGAGTAAGACAAGACAAGGAACCTTCCTCAAGTGCTCTTCAGGGGTCTCAGTAGCTTGGCCAGAAGATACAAAAAATGTAACTCCTTGAGACTGGGGTCAGAGACCCTGTCCAAGAGTATTGGTCTACAGATAAAATGGGAGTTTCCACCACACAAACAGAACAAGGAACCACTATATACTTTTCCCCAAAAATGTGTTGACTTGCCTCTGCTAACAGACACACAAAGGGCACATATAATTTATTTTTCAAGCACGATTTTCTCCCTGAGGAGACAAAATGGACTACTTGTCACAAAACTTATTAAAATTAATTAATGCCTAACAAACACACACACAAAATAGAGATGAGGTTGATGAGGTCTGTTTAAGAACCAAAACTTAGCACTAATAGAAAAGAATGGAAAAAGAAGGGAATTCAGCATATAAATTCTGTAGAGACAAATACACATAGGTGTATTTGAAAACTAGTAATGGAATTATAGGAGAATAAAACAGTGACTAAATCAAGTCTTCTATTAAATATTTCTGTAGCCATGTGAAAAGATAGCTGTGATACAAAGTAAGCCTGACTAAGAACTAGATAGGTTTGTATACAATTACCTTCCCTTTTTTTTTTTTCTCCCAGAGGATGTTTTCTAATGAATGGCTACTTCCCACTTGTCATCAAAACACCCTGAGAACATTGACTCCATGTTTTGCCTCATTTTGGAGCTAAGAATGTTTGACTAGAGACTTGCTCAAAATGACAGAGGAAGCTAATACAGAGCTGTGATCCAAATTCAAGAGTTCCCAGCTCCATGGTGTGCTCAAGTCAGTCTGTCGTATTTATTTATTTATTAAGTCTGCAGAATAGCAACAGGATTTCAGAAATCTATATATGCTTTACAAACACACTGACTGGGTAAACTTCCCCTGTGTCAATCTGTAGTAGTTACAAGAAATTTCAACTTGACCTATTGTTCCAGCCAAATCCTAAAATAAGAAAAATGTAATGCCCTAGCAGAAATAAACACAAATTTTCTTCTAACAAAATCCAGACTAACAAGCATGTCACATGTATTGTGGCAAATCTAGAAATGAAACTCTCTAGAAGCAGGTCTAAAAGACCGAAAACCAAAGAGCTTTGAAACAAGCTCCAATAAAAATTACAGTATGCAGTTCACATTTTTTCCTAATGACTACTAATCCTTTGCTTGCTTGCTGTTTTTATAAGCGTTGTTTTCATGTGCTTTCCTGACATGTTACAAACTCATCATTACTCCCTCGCTAATCAGGCAATGCAGCGTTTTCCTGGAGCTTAAGGTCTGTGTGGCTGCTGTGGGTTACGTGGAGGAAAGAAAGCAGACACGGTGCAGCGGGAGGGCATGAGTGCACATGGCAGGTACATACTTTCTGCAGGAATGACACTCCCAGGGTCCTGGCCGGCCCCTACAAGCCTCATGCTTAGCAGGCCAACCACCGAGATGAACGGGATCGCCACACGCATCACACTCCAGACAGACGGCAACGCCATTATCTCATCAATAATTCAAGCTATCTTCCCTGCCTGAAACGAGGAGAAATAGTGAAAATCAGCAGTTTGCTTCCACACAC
Organism: Ibycter americanus; assembly: GCA_035590275.1. Taxonomy (NCBI): domain Eukaryota; kingdom Metazoa; phylum Chordata; class Aves; order Falconiformes; family Falconidae; genus Ibycter; species Ibycter americanus. Next base: position 47,336,136 of record JAVJGI010000001.1, on the reverse strand, counting down.
AAACCCACAAAGAAGTGGACGAGACGTGATAAGCACAGACCCACATGCACACGCAAACAAACCCACATGCACACATCACTGTAGCAACATGCCATGGGCTTGCAATGCACCCCACGGACCAGTTTGCCCAATACCTGATCTTTCTCTTCGCCTGTGTGCGAGACCCTTGGAGCAGCTGTAGCAAGCAGGCGAGGCTCCAGCAGCCGCTCTGAGCATGCGTCCCCTCTGCATCCCCCTTCCCTGATTAGGGTCATTGCCATGGAGATTTGCTATAGCAACACTGAAAAATTGGAGCTGCCAAGTGGAGAAGATTTAAAGGGACCACAATGTGGTAAATGGTCATCGCTGTACTCCTCCCCTGACTCAGTTCCTCAAAGGCTACGTCCTCTTCTTGGCGAACACTGGCGGCTGCTACTCACATAAGAGGGTCTCAGGCAGTCTTTGTGTTTGTTGATTTTATTCCCAAAGGGACTGTGCTGAAATATGCAGCTCCCATCCCTTGCTTTAGTTGTAACTCACTTCAAGTGAGATTTTGTTCCAGGAGGTTTCAAATGAGATGAAAACTCCAAAGTTTGCTTGGAAAAATAAAGATGCAGGGCCTGTTGATGGTGCCCTGCACTCCAGGGAAGACTCTATTCTGGGCTTCATTTAACTACCTTGAAAACAAAGCCTCGTGGACAACGGCAGCATTGGCACATGAACCAACCCAGGAGTATGGATCCTGCACAGCATCACACTAGGTAACCATGATAACAGCCCAGCCAAAACTTACATACTGCAAAAGTTTAAAGATGCTAACTTCAAGATCACTCTTGATCCGGGATTTTGCTAATAGGCTGTGTCCTGACAAAGCTCAAGCATGAGCCCTTCTGGATCTCCTTAGTACCTGGCTGAAAACAAGCATTCAGGATGTGGAGGTGATACTTTTTGTTACTTTTTGGAAAAGAGAGAGAGACACTCTCAACACCTGTTTGCCCCAGAGTGTGGTTCAAGACTCATCTCGCAAGGTACCTGTTCAGTTCATGGCTTTGTTGTTCTTTCATGGGAGGACACTGTGTCTCCTCTCACCAGGGAGCAGGCTCCAGCCTTCCTGTTCTGTACAGAACAACTAACCTGCCAGGCTGCGGAGGTACCAGCCTTCCCAGGCTGAGACACAATTTACCCCTGGATTTCTTCAGCCCTAGGGACTGTCACCAGCAATGTACTCTGCTTCTATTTTACCTGTTCCTGTGGCTTCCTCAGAATTACCTCCTACATCCCTCATTTAAATGCTTATGCTTTTGCACCAGGTTAGTTTTAAAGTCATCTCAAAGGCCCCCAGGCTCTTGACTGCTTCCTGGAAAAGTGGAATTGCCTTGTGCATGCCAGACTGCAGAGGGGCAGCCCAGAGTTGTAGAAGCACTTCCTACAAGAGTGACACATTGAGCAAATTTTTAGCCCAAAGTGCAACTGAAGCTCAACTGCCATTGCATGGAAGGTCCAAATGAAGGTCTCAGTCAGTGGGGTCTTCATAAGGTGAGTCAGGGCACACATACACCAAAATGGCTCCACTGACTTTATGAGAAACTGAGACTCCTAATCCAAACTCTGAAGTTGGATGCCCGAAGTGAGGCTGAGTGAGATGGCTCGGTTTAACATTGTTTATCTCTTCACAGGCCTCAGACGCCTGTTAAAGGAGCAGTTCCGTAAGAGCCAGGATATAATGGAACAACGTTGTACAGTTTGCCTATACACTCATCTAGTGCTGGTCACAGTCTAGCCCCTATCTGCAGTTTTAAATAACACCAAATGGAAATTCTGGCACAAAATGCAAACCTTACACTTCCATTCATGCTGGCATATGTGTTTCTTGCGCATACCCTCATTATGGTCCCATGGCCATATCATACTTTTCATACATGAGCTTCAAGAAAAGGACTGAAAGGAATTGCCTACAGATGCAATAACCTTTGATAACATGGAAAGCACTGTTTGTTCTAATATTTTTTCAAAGTATCAATTTAGTCTTTTCTAAAATCATAAGTATTTTGTAAAATCTTTTTCATAATTGCTTGGTCTTTTCAGTAGGTATGCAGAATAAGCAGCACAACACACAATAAGGCAAGGAAAGGAGTTTGACATCTCAGGGAAGAAGGCCAACCACAGAAGTAAGTAGAGTGTTACCCATCCTAAACAACTGCAAAAAGTATAAAGGGGATCAGAGCAGAGAACCTGGGAAAATTTGGAATAAAGAGAAGCTGAAGGTCTTGAAATATGTCATTCCCAGGATGCCAAGACTCCAAGCATGCCTACACATGGTCTGGTGATATCTTGTTATTAGGATCTCTATATCACAGCAAAGTTTTGCATAGTCATATATGCCTCCAACAGAGCTTCTCTGTGAGAGGATGGACCATCTTTGTCTTGGTTTCTGACTGCTCAGACACCCACTATCCAGACTTAACACTGCGATAGTACCACAGAAGGGGTCCTTGCTGAACTGGACTACTGCCATCCAGACAGTACACCACCATTGAACCTGCTCCCGCTTGTGACACTGGGAGAGATCTGCAGTAGGGCACCCTCTATCCACCATCTAATGGGGTGGATGGCGTTATTTCTGTGTTACAGCACACTACTAAGCTTAAAATAATGCGCATTTTTTTAATCGTTTGGTGCCAATGTAAAACAATCAGACATTGAACTTGCAGAGTTGGGTCAGTTTTTGTGTCAAATGACATGGTCTTTAAGAAGCATGAAAAAAGTTCCCAACTGCTCTTGTTAGCAGAACCGTGTGGTCCAAGACGCAGTTCTCAATTCACAGGGAACAGGAGCCAGTCTGCATGGAGAAGTTCCAGAAATCTGTGTTGTTCTATCACCTCCAGCAAAGCTGAAGAAAAGAGAAGCGTGAAAGCACTTGCATGACTTACATTGCTATTACATTCACTATTGCCTACCCCTATGACTAAGGAATATCAGTACTAAATTTACTTTGAAGGACAAGAAAATTCCAAGAGATTCACAGGAGTCCAACTGCTGTCTGAAGATTGTCATAGTGAATCCCAGAGGGCTGTTGGAAATATTTGTACTTCATTTTCTTTTTCTACAGAGAATCCGTACCTAATTATCATTTGCTAACAAAAGAAGAGTTTCCTCCAAAATAATCAGAACCATCCAGACATTTACTGGGAAGATGATCAGTGAGGGTAGACATCTGGTAGCTCCTTCAGAAAATCTCTTATTGATGCCTAAGTGTTACAGGTATTGAAAGTTACATCTTTGCAGTGGAGGAACCAAATGTATGTACCTAGTTAAAATCACTAACATTAAAGGCCTGAGTTAGATATGGGTGCCTAAAAGGAAGGTGCAGGCAAAGGTTCTAATTTTAAAACTCTATTATTATACTCGTGGGTACACATGGCAAATAGGGTGGATAATCCCACTCTAATATGAAGTGCTAAATCATTGCCTGCTAACATGGCCATAAGCCCTTTGTTGACCTCAAACAGAAGAAGAAAGCACAGAGAAAAATCTGTGTCTGGTTACTATCACTTGAATAACAGAGTGACAAGAGAATACAGGCCCCAGAAAAGCCAAGCAGCAAAACCAGATGCAAATAGTGAGAAACGTGAAGAATAGCAAGAAAGCATGCTTTAAACATATGGAGAGTGAGGAAGACGGAAACCAAGTGAAGAGTTTGTTCTCTGTTCAGCAGAAGGGGAAAGTTAATCAAGTTGAGGCCTAGAAAGTAATACAGGGCTTAGCATCTATTTTACCTACCAACCAAAATAAGGCAAACTAGTGAGCAGCAGACTAACATAACTAATACCAGTGCAAAAGTTTTAGGTAAGAACATTGAACAGAAATTTGCTTTGGTTACATATGCTTGTAGGTTTGTGGCACGTCACTTTTCTGGGTTTCAATCTGCCTAGAGCTCTTTTTTTACTCAGGGCTATCACTAGACCTACTTCAGGATACTTAAAGAAGAAACCAAAGCAACCACCATCAGCAATTATTACAGAGAGCTCGGGGAAGATGTGAGCTATACCGGCCATGGAAAAGGGTAAATGCAGTGACTATCTTTAAAAGGGGGAAGAGAAAATGGAATATGACACACAATCCAGTTTACCATCAATCCTTGTGAATGTTTTAGAAGCAATAATCCCACCAACAGTTTGTAAGCATTCAGAAAACAAGAACTGGAGTTGCAAATAGGAGGTATCTGTCTAGAATCAAGACAAACCAGTTTAGTTTCCTTCTGTGACATGGTAACAGGCATTGCAGGTAGGGAAAGCCAAATTTAATCAGCTTCAGGAAGATTTCTGTTTCTGTGTCGCACAGCATTGTCAGAAGCAAACCAAGGAAACTGCTCTGAGGCCAGCAAAACTGGCTGGGTCACTGCTGAGCACTAGCAATGGGTCACTGCCATCATGGAAAGATATATCATATTGGGTCTGCAGGGACTCACTTAGTTCAAGGGTTATTCAGCATTTCATTAGTCAGCTGGATAATGAATAAGCAAAGTGGTTATATAAGATGTAACATCAGTCTGGAGGTTATAAGCAATGCTGGTTATAAACTATTTAAATCATACAGACAAGTTGAAAAAAGTGGTCTAAAAACAGAATAAAATTTTACAAGGACGAGGACAAGGTGCTACACTTCATCGGGAATTATCAACAGCTCATATTTGGAATGGGAACAGCAGGTTAAGTGGTACTTCTACGGTGAAGCTAGGGAGTCACAAGCTGAAATCAGTCTACAATATTCTGTCATTGCCAAAAAAATGTGATTATACAGGGATATAAAAAAAAAAGTACAAGAGCTTAGACTGTCTTCAGCAGAAGGTCTGAGCTGTAGTATTGCATCTGGTTTGGTCACTGCAATACTACGAACTAGCAGAGACACCAACAGCAGCAGAAATAACCAGAGGTTTAAATTGCATCAATGAGGCACCACCAAAGCCCCTGGAAAACTTCTGAAAAACAGGAATGGCACTGGGATGGATTGCCTGTGAAAGATGAGGATATCTAAGCCTGTAGGTATAAACTAGACATCATTTGGGAATGGCATTGAGATAGTTGGCCATGCATAAAGACAAGGGATGAACTGGGTGATTTTTTATGGATACCTTTCCCGTCCTATTTTTCATGATCCTATGATTATGAGAATCATTTTGCTTCCAGGCAGTCACTTCCCAGCTCTGTCTTCTAATTCCAGCATAAACACAGACACCCCTGGGAGAAATGCGTTGCCCTTGCACAGCATCTGAAATTCAGGCTATTTCTCCTCCCCCAGTTATCGGGGCAAAGGCAATGTTTTTCTGCCCTAAGCAAGTATGATGGCTAAAGAACATTCCCATTTTGGGATGGGTCACTGATAAAGGAATTCAGAGACATTTGGCTGCAGGGCAGCTGCCAGGGCCCACAGCTTCTTAATCCTCCTTTAAATAATTATTTTACACTCTTGCAGATGAATTAAGAGGCAAGAGGCTGGTGCACTGTAGAAGTTTTAGCCCATAAACAGAATAAATTGCATTGCCTTTTTTTTCTGGCAGCCATCTCAGGCCCTGAGAAGGACTGAAAATTAAAGCACCCTGTACTTATCTTGTCTCTCAGGCCATGAGGTAATGATTCACCTTTGCTTGATGGCTCAGTATCTTCTTTAAACACTAAGTCAGAGGTTTGGTGGGGGGAAAAGGTCTCCCTCATGAAATGACAAATTTGTTCTTGGCATCATTGCTTGACAAGTTCCCCATCTTAAAGCTTCCTGGAAAACCTTTCAAGAACCCAACCACAAGCTAAACCATAGTCAACTATGAGGCTTCGAGACTGCAGCTGTCCCAACAAAGTCCATGTGACACTGCAAAACAGTGACGTGGCTGCAATTAGGGTATATTATAGAAACTTAGCCCCAAGATCCTTTAACGCAGGAACTAGTCAACTCCAAGAGGCCTCTTTCACCACAGTGTAAGATGTGGAAAAGCATCCAGGCTTGATCAGTTCTCCAAAATCAACTGAAGCCAAGCGTGACAAGCAATTTTAAACACCTTCTAAAGCCTACAATGCTTTCTGCTACACAGGAGGGGCTGCTGTCAAGCTATTGTGAAACAAAGGTCAGTTCGGGCTTTTGGTTCCAAGAAAAAGTAAGAACCACTGGCAAAATACCAGTTTTCCTAGTTCATATTTGAGGTTTGCATTGGAGTGCTGGATATTCAGCAACTGTCACTGTGCTGGACATAGGGTAAATCTACAGCACAGGCAAGGGTTGTGTACTGTTTGTGTACTCTCACTCTGAATGCCACTGACAGTGAAGCTGAGCTATTTCCCTCACTACTGTCAGTCTTATCCCTGTCTAGGAATATATAGACTTGTCATTTTTTACTTGCTAGAGAATTGTGTGTAAAAATCCCTTCTGAATTCTTGTGTTCTGAGAGCAGAACCTGTTGGTTGGTTTTTTCAGTGCTGGGATTTGGGCACACTGTTCTGTGGCTACCAAAACCGGAGCAACTAAAGGCACAGGCAGTTCTCCTGTGCACAGCCTGTATGTGCATACAGAAGGGGGAGGTAGGGAAACTCATGTTATTTTAGAAAAGCTATCGACTTCTGGGACATGGTTCAACCTTCTATGGGTAAAATACAGTTTGATTTTACATTGTATATAAAACAAACCATGCTTTAAATGGGCAATATACCAGCTGTCAAAAAGCATTTAAACATTGTTCTGTTCCCACTTCAATGAAAGACTGAATTGTGCATTAGTTATATTCAGTGCTGTTGGCTGTAATCAGATACTCTTCACAAGCTGGACGCTTTATTACAGGGTATATATAGTCCAGGATTAATGCAAGAGCTGCTTAGGCAAGAAATTGTATCAATGTGTATCAAATTTACTGCCTGTATGAAGTTCTGCCCTTTAACTGGGGAAGAGAAATAACCACAGTGCCCAGAGCTTTGGAAGTCAACAGCACTAAAGATGGCCTCCAATGAAAGCCTTGACTATAAGCAGTCACAAATGCTGGTAACTTTGATTTTTGTCTCAAAGTTTGTGTCTCCCCCCAGGCTCTATATTAAACTGAAAAGTTTTAGAGTGAAACCATGCTTGCCTTTTTAGGTTGTAAAGAGCTGAATAGATACAGCCTCACTAAACCTGGTATCACCGGGAACTTTAATGTCTGTTGGGATTTATGCAAATGAAAATGCTAAGTTTCACCAGGCTCAGTGTGGAAGCCACACAAAAGGACATATTTTGTCAGTATTATTTGCCTAAATGAACATTGGTTTGCTCAAAATATTTGACATTAAAATGTACTTTATGTCAGCAGATCTTTCCATTAATTTCGACTAGACACAATTCTGTTATACAGAAAAGCTCCTACACTATTTTGTAGAAAAGCCCCTTAGATAAATATTCTTATGTATATCAAAATGTCATGCAATAAACGTTTTTTGCACTTAAAGCTAAATAGAAGCTGTGTTTCGTCTCTACTTTCTGCAACAATTAACACAAAACCCTAACTGATGTAATGCCTCAACTGACACTTCATAGAGCAAAAAACTCCCAGTGACGTGATTCCTTCATTTCTCTGTTGGTGGTACCTACTGGCTTTTGCATAGCCAAATATTTTATGGAGTTTAGGAAAAAAATAAAGGGATAGAGTAAAATTAGAGTTCTAATCTTAAAAAAAAAAACAACACCCAAACCAGAAAATACCATCAATGCTTAGAAAACATCTAACAATTATAAGTAGCTCAGGGTGGAGGCTGTCATTCTATTTGCCTGGGCACAAACATTAAGTGCCAAGTGCACCTATTAATGCACACACACAGAGTATTCAGACCCTCCCACCCCAAAGTAAGAACTTGAACACTGGCCTCCCTTGAAACCAGTGCCCTGCTTCCCATATGGAACGGTCTAACTTGCATCACCAGTCAACAGTCTTTCCAGTTGATTTGGACTCTCAAAGAGTGAAGCTATATAAAGAATAATGAGAGTTGCCAGTCCCGTTCCATTTTCAGACTTGATTGACAAAGAGAACAAGCTATAGTTTTGCCACTTAAATGACTAGAAAAGTGCAGTATCACTTACTTTGATTTAAACAGCAAAAGGCGCTCAAGGCTAATGAAGACAAGCTGATATGTTAGTAAGGTTTCAGCAAGTGCATAGTTCAGAGCAGAAATCAAATTATGACAGCCTTGACTATCAGGAAAGAAAAGCGTATGATGACCAAAGTAAGAAATAGAATATATGCAGGTATTTGCATTTCCTTTCTCATGACATCCATGCCTGCAACTCTTTTTCTTCTGTTTTAAGCCACTTTTTAAAATTCAGGAGCTTGGAGGCCTTGAAAATACCTTCTCTGCCACTCCTCATCTCTACAAAGTTACAGTCAGAACAGCAAGCTGGAGTTAGAAGGTTAAGGAATATCTACACGGAGATTAAACTGCAAACCTATGCATAAAAGCAAATACTGTGTTTGAAACTAGAGCAACAGGCCAGCATATTTTGCATTGTGATTTTTATTTAGTAAGTTCACAACACCTGAACGTGTGATGGCCACCTTCCAGTGCTACTGACATGACAACTTCTCTGCCCCAGACAGCTTTCAGTGCAGTCACAAAGCAAGAGAAAATCACATAATGTACTGCAGGGAATAAAACAGGACAAGGTGTACAGCAAGGAGGATGCATGCATATTCTGATGGCCCTATTAAACATATATGAAACAACAGTTTGGATTTAGCAGGGACCTTTGGATTTTGAGAAGAAAAAATGCACTTCTTGTAGGAGGCACAGTGGCAGTTTTAATTATGATGGGAAGAGAAAGCCTGTTTGTACTAACACTTTCCATTTTTCATGTTAAAATGTTAGGCTTTCACAGGGCAGAGAAAATACTGTACGTGAGGATGAAGAGGGACAAGAGGCAAAACAGTGCCAGAGCCATCAGAGACATAGGACCATAAGTCTGGAAGAGATTTCCCAGCTCGGCAGCATGACCACAACAACGTACAATCACTTTCAGACATTTTTCACGTGCACAAGTGTTTGCTACTCACGAGTGCATTGCTGCAAGGCTTCTTTATGGCACAGGACAGATGATCTGCATATTGAATGGTCAGCACAAAGGGTAACTAGGACAGTGTCTTGAGCAAAAAGCCAAGGCAGATAGGGCAAGGAGTGAAAGCTAGACAGAACTGGGCTTGTACACTATCTAGGAGACCCTAATCTCTGAGTAATTATGTAGCTCCTTCCTGGCAGTAGGCAAATGTTTTGCAGTACCATTTCTTTCCCTCCAAAAAGGAGCCTTTACTCCTCCTTGTGGATTGGTCTCTGCAATGTCCTGGGCTGCAGAAGCAGGGCCACTGGCCTGCTTAATGGTGCCATGTCCTCAGCCAACAGGGAAACCCAGAACTTCAAGACTTTCTAAGTGTTTGTTTCTAAGGGATATAAAGGAGTGGCTCTCTGGAGCACAGGGAAGTTTATGTTATGAATTTGGGAAGAGACTCATTACTACACATAAGAACAACTGTACCAGATCATACCAAAGATCCTTCTAAGATCAGTATCTTACCCTTGGCACTGACCAATAAGAAATGTGTAGGGAAAAATATAAACCCAGGTCAGCGACAATGTCTTCCTACAACACTGTTAACTTGCAGCAACTTGTGGTTCTGGAAGCTTGGTGTTTCATATTTAACAGTTTGCAATAGGATTTTCAGGTATGAGTCTGAAGAGCTGCTTTTTAAACCCATGTAAATTTTTAGCATCAGCAACATCCTGCAATGAGGACTTCCACAACTGAAACACACAGTAGGTCAAGAGTGTCATCCTCCTATTTGCTCTGACCCTGCCTCCAGCTAGTTTCGTTCAGTGCACCCCACTTCTTGTTTGGGAAGGGACAGCAAATAGTCATTCTCTGGTCACTCGTGGTTTTATAAACTTCTACCATATCCTTCTTCACTCACCTCTTGTCTAGACTGAAGACCTCTAGTCTGTACATTACTTTGGACTATCCTAGCTGCTTTTGTCATCAGTTTATCTGGTTCTGCTATGTTCTTTTGCTCTATAAAAATAGTCTTGACTCTTGTCACTGTGTCATATTAAACCTGAGTTTACATATTCAAAACCTTCAAGAGTTTCTGTTTACTTGCCCAGAACAGATATTCTGGTTGCTGGGTGCAATTCCCAGACCTCCCTGACAATCCTTTTTTAGAACTGGTGGCATATTAGCTGTCTTCTGCTCTCCTGCTATTTTGCTAGTTTTGAACAAGAGGTAGTACAGAACAGTCATTCACCTAAAGGAAAATAGGTGAGGTGGTCTTTAAAGGAGCACACAGCAATTTGCACTAGGAAACCCCTGGTTCTAATGGATCTTCTGCAGACTTTAAAGGAATTTTTTAAATTTTTAAAAAATTTTCAGATTCTGAGGAAGAGAATGAGAAAGTTATCCCCCTTTCCCCATCTGTCCCTCTCCTGGCGGCTGCTTCTTGTGGCAACAGGTATTATGTTCTTGAGGGAATTTGGAAAAATAACATCAGAATCCCCGCTCCAGTTCACATTGAGCTTCTGCGCTGGCCTGTGTCCTGGTTCCATGCAGAAGGGCATGCTGCACTTCTCAGCAGGCAGGAATTGGTTTTCCAAACCCTGGGACTGGTTTGGCAAGCCACTGAGGCAGTCTATCGTGTTCCCCTACTCCCCCAGCTGTCTGTTACCATACTGGTACTGGCAGAGTAGTAGTTGTGTTTCCTCTCTCATCCACTTCCAGCAAAGTCCCACCAGCTTAGTTAGACATGTGAAGCCACAGGCAGGCACTTTCTTCCAAATTAAGCTGAAGAGATTTTGGCCTTCAGATGTCTACCTCCCACCCATTCCCCAAACCAGGTCAGCAACCCGCAGTCCCACTGCTGGAGTGGTTTGAGACAGCTCTAAACCACATCAAACAAACTCAGAGCACCTACTCAAACTGCTCAGCCTAATTCAGACTTGTGAGTGGATAAGGTATCTCAGAATAGAGTAGCAGAGTTGAGGATAAAAATAATCTCAGCTTTCAGGTACACAAGTCTTTCTTCACGCCTGAAACAAAAGGAGCAGCTTTCAAAGGCAACTACAAGGAAAGACCAAAATGTTCATAGTTCAGTCCATCACAGAATGGACCAAATATGCATGACCTTATCACTGTGTTTCACCTGAAGTAAAATAAGGAAGACTCTCATGAAGAAACTTCTTGGCACTGCACAGAGCTTTCCTTCAATGTGATGTTGAGCAGTTGCTGGTAGCAGCATTTGTTACAGCTGGAACTGGCAAGGCTGCCTAGTCATACCCTTATTCTCCTTTTTCTACTCTATCCATTTGACCTGCTAAGATAAAGCTATTTAGAGATACAGTGGGTTAAGAATGGAGTGTCCAGGGAAGGAGGGCAAGAAACTAAAGGTTTTAATTAAATAAGACAATACTTCTATGCAGGATATCAGAAAACTCAGCACTAAGAGATAAACTGTTCTGGTCCAAGTACAGCACACATAATTCCTCATGACACATACTTCATCACAGCTGATAGAACTACGACATGCCTGAATGTGGTCACAGCACAGACAACAAACAGAAAGGACTTCCATCATCTTTAATACACAGGCAAAGCCTACAGAGACCACAATGTTCGATCTCAATATAACTGAGTAAGTTGCCACAGATATATGTTCGTATTAGAGACAAAGAACAGCTGCAAATGTCTCTGGAGCACTGTTGGCCATATTTATCTTGTGGGTTACACTTGGCGAACTCTGATTTAAAAATCAAAGCAGGTAAATTTTTCCCCTGCTCTAATACCAAGTAAGATTTACTGAATTGAGCCCTTACTGGCAACCCAGTGGATGTGAAAAGAGGTTACTCTTTTAAAAAAAACAACAGAACAGACAAATATAGAAGACACAGCCCCCCAGTTTCCTCAGTATATTGGGGCTTACATGCTTGCAACATGAACTCCATAAAGCTGTATTTTATACAGCTGCATTTTAAAAACCGCTGAACAGGTGATACTCCTTAGCTGGCCTCCAGGATTCAGTTCAGCAGATTTGCAGTTACACAGTCGCACAGATTTCTCTTTTCCACCTGAAGAAGCAGAGTTTCTGTCTATAAGAGGGGGGAACAAGAGCAACATCAAAAAACAAGTGTCAGCACTGTAAAACTAATTAGGTCCCAAAGAAAAGTCCATTTTACTTTTGTTCTAAGATTTGGAATTGGCTGTATGATATGAGGCTTGAGGTAAATACAAGAGTTACTGCTTACTGCTCTGCAAAATAATTTAGCTTTTGGATGATTAATTGGTATACCAACATGGCAATACTTCCCCTGACATGGAGAAATTCAGTCCGGTACACATTCATGTTTTTCACATTAGTACATTCAGTATATGCCTGGGCGTTGTTACTTCTGTTTAAAGCTATTTTTCTTTCTTACAATCTTACTTCAACTGCACAAACTGGAGCATAAGGTCTCAAGTTCATGAAAGGCTTAAAAAAACACCAAAAACCTGTCAGTAAATTTACTTAAAAACAGACTGAAAAAAAAAATTTAAAGTATTACAGCCTGGACTCACTGCTGACATTTATACAAAGGAAGTAAGGCATAACTTAATCATGGAATCATAGAATACCTCAAGTTGGAAGGGACCCATAAGGATCATCAGGTCCAACTTCCTGCTCCTTGCAGGACTACCTAAAATTAAACCGTATGACTAAGAGCACTGTCCAGATGCTCCTTGAACTCTGACAGGCTTGGTGCCACGACCACTTCCCTGGGGAGTCTGTTCCAGTGACCAACCACACTCTCAGTGAAGAAATTTACTTCTGTTTTAACTTCTCCTGCTTCACTGTTGTTACCATTAATATGCTGTTGGAGTCTAAAATAGACAATAGGTGCTGAGCTGGCATAGAGCTGTCACAGTTCAAATGTGATGAGATTGCTGGCTTCTTTAAGGAAACGGGTCCCAAAATGGTGGAAGCAGTGGTCTCCCAGTTGAACTGGCATTCATCACTATCAGGAGATCACTGCTGCCCACAGGGATTTTTTTGAGCAGTGCAGGTAGATTTGGAACTTCTCAGAGCTGGAGCTGGTTATGATCAGAAAGGCCTGCACCCTCTCAGCCTACCTGTGCGAGAAGGGGCTGAGGACCAGGGAAGGGACAGCAGGGCTACATAAGGGAAAGGTAGGAATCCTTCCTCTCTAGCACACACACTTTGGTTTTCCTGGATGTGTGGAGCACTTGGCTTCAGCAGATGCACTATGGAGCACAGAGCCATTTGACATCAACACCGTATCTTCATCTCAGTTTGTCTATCATGAGCTGAAGCTGTATCTCAGAATCAGTCTGATCCGAGAGAGGATTTCCTCCTTATTGTCATGGGACACACTAGCTGCATGAAGTCCACTCACCAAATTAATCTCCACTGGTGTAACCAGATACACAAAAAAAGGGCATCATGAAGACTCTCAGCTCTAAATGCCAATGAAATCCATCCTTAATCTTCCCATCTTGTGATTTTTGTGTGACATGGCATTGTCATGTAATTAAATGCTGTGTTTTAAAAGCTGTGTTATCCGTTGACCCACATCAGCTAAAGCCACTTAGAGCAGAGCTGGGCTGAAACATTCTGCTTAGTACTTGCCTTCTGAGTACAGTAAAAGCTATCTATTGGTCACATTTTTTTCCCAGATAAATCACTAGACACAGCCCTGTGGTTCTATATTAGATCAGGTATTGCCTTTGATTGTTTCAGCTACCCTGCAAAACTGGAAAGATCTGATTAGACTTCGCTAATCACCTCAAAGACACTCAATCACCACCTCCTAACCATCTCCTTGACATCATTTGCAATGGTTTGAATAAGGGAGGCTGACAGCATGCCAACAGCATTGGAGCTAAGCCCCAAGGCTGCTTACCATTTTATATATCTTTAATAACATTTTCAAGCCTTTGTTTTTACTTTCATAGGCACACCTAACTTAATGTGCTTTGAACATTCCAAATAACCACTGACAGTTTAGAAAGGAATAAAGAGCAAAATGAATGGCCCTAAATACAGTTTTGCTGACTGTTTGTGAGCATGGTCACAAAACTATTTGCATAGAGGTGTGTTATTATCCCCTGGTGGGTTAAAGCACATTTTAAAAAAAAAAAACAACACAAAAAACCCCCCACAAACAAAAATAAAATCACACACATACACTCCCTGGGGCGGGGGGAGAAGACAGAGGAAAAAACCCCAAACAGGGCACAGTCCAGATTCTGAACCTACAAAAAAGCTGGTAAGTTCAAGCTAAAAATGCAGTTCCTGAGTTCTTTGAAGTTGTAACGCAATGTCCACTGGTTAACTCTGAAAAATGGGTTGGAATCTTGAAAATAAGTGTCTATAGTGCAGATTTACAGTGAACTGTGTAGCCCATGGACTCAATTTGTTTTACAGGATTTGTTTTATGGCCTGCTCCCTGCTGGCCTCTGTCTTGAGCCACTTTTAGATGCAGTAGGGAGCTGTCTGTGAACTGGCTGAACAGTTTTGATGGTAGCAGCTCCCTCCCAGCAGAACAAGAACCCACTCTTTAGTTCATGATCACAGCTGCACCTGCCACACACTGCATTTTGGCTGAGTGGTAAATTACAGATATCCCCAGAAAAGATTACCCAGAGTTGGTAACTGCTGTTAAAGCAACTAATCCAGCCTGCAGCCTGCTCCAAGGGGCCAGCAGCAACAAAAAGGTGGGAAACAGTACGCAGGGGGGCAAACAGATCTGGCACACGCATAGTAGTAGCCAGCTTCTCAGAGGTGGTCTGTGACCCTTCTCTCACTACATGAGCAAAAAGCAGCCAGCCTGTCAATCAGTAAGTGATCATCACATCAGTGCAGGTTACAAACATGTCTAGTCTTGTAAAAGGAAGCAGATATAGCCTATGGCCCCCATAAAAGTATGTGACCTATGCTAGAGTCAGTTTGCTTTGTGAGACACCATGCAAATCAACACAGGGCCAAATTAAGTGTGAAAACTCTTGAGTTGTGCAATAAAACTATATGGTTTCCCAGTATAGAACTGCAGGGTGAGATTTTCAGGAGGAATTAAATGGGAATTTCCTCTCTAAGCTTCTGGGAATCCCTCCCCCTCCAACACAGTTAGGAGCTCTTTAGTCATCATCTAAAAATCTTGCCTGCAAACAAAAGAGAGTTTTTCAAGGAAATTAGTGTCTCCAGTGGGAATACTAACAAAGGAAATTGTATTTTCAGGGACAGAAACATTTGCCCCATTAAGGAGCAAAACAGACTAAAATAGTCAAATGTAAAATATATATGTGGCTGAAAGCAATTGTCTTAAAACTCCTAGTTTGCATCAAATTGGGCCACAGCTGAATAATAAAACTAAGACTTGAAACACTGTTAGAAGGCAGTTCCAAGTCTTCAACTATTAAATATTTCCGTGTCTTTTGAAAATGCAGGCAGAACTCCTAGCTTAATGACTGGTATAGGCCTGTCCTAGTCCAGAGGTACTGAAGGATCTCAATATGGATTCAATTATTTAGATTTTAAAGTGGTAAGGAAGCAATAGGGTTTTTTTGGTGAGAATGTATCCTGGAGCCACATTTTCAGGCCAGCTGTCAAATCTACAACTGTGAAAGTCAGTAATAGGACATTCCTCTCAACTGAACCTTTTTTGTATTCCAGTTTCCTCTCCTTGGCTGTCTTTTATTTTTTAAAAAGTATTAAAATACAGTTGTTATCTTTGGGGCTTTTACTGCTACTCCTGCTTTGGACATTTGTATTTTATAAAGCTTCTGTCTTGGTCTGCAAGCTGTAGTTGTTGTAAAGGTCACTGCCATAGCCAGACAATCAGAGAAGATTTTAGTAGTTGAGATATTTTCGAATCAAGATTTAGAAATCCTGGTGAAAAGTTCAAAGGTTTGTAAAAGAAGGAAAAGGTGTGCTAGAACCATTTTACAGCACAATCTGAACATCTTGTTTGAGCTGTATACAGTGTTCAGCACATGTATTCATTAACAAGATTTCTTCATGAAGAAGTCCAAAATACATTTGACCTGCAATTATTGAACAGATTTTGTTTAACTGTAAATGTGCTACATACTAATGTGGTTCTGCTGGAATGTTTGTTTGGTTTTTGTAGCATGTCACAATTCAAGCCATCTTCATTCCTGCACCTGCATTTTTACCTAAACGTCATGGACCCTCCTCAGAGTTACCTCCAACCATTCTTCAAAGATGCCAATTTGCAGGCTTTGAACTGTGAACAACCTTGACCACAGATTAGAAAATCAAAAAAGTTTGAGTACCTTCTGTTGAAAAATCTGTGCAAGAGTGTAGATATAGCACTTCAGCTAAAGGGTACACAGGAGGTGGGGAAAAAGCTACCCTCCTGAGACACCGCTATCTGACAGCAGCTGGGATACAGCTAGTCACAGATTGCAGGTTGCAGTAGCAAGAGACAGATTCAACTCCCCTCACAGAAGGAAGATACCAACCTTGGCAAATTCTTCACACTGACTGCAAGCCAAACAAGTTTCATTCCCTATGCTGTTCTACTTTGTGGCATTTTTCATCATTATGGAATCAGAGCAATGTAAAAAGTATCTACATGATGATGTTTCCTCCCTTAGCTTCTCCCTATGGGTAAAAGCATATGCAGGGGAGTATTTTATTTTAGTAGGCTTTTTGTTTGATCTGGCTCTCTCCTTTTAGGTAATAAATATAAATGATGCTCTCACCTTACTCCCCCTAACATAAAAAAAAAAGTGTGCGCTCAGCATTTGGAATAAGAATAGCAACACTAATGGCTGTAACTCTGCAAGAGAAGGACAGAGGGCTGAGGACTGTTAGTTCACTCTTTCCTAAGCATCCTAGGGTCCCTGATACCCCAAGGCAGAATAATTCCACAGATTATTGCATAGAGAGATGAAATGTAATAACCCAGCCTCACTTTAGAAGATAGGACAGTACAGTTGACTGTCTTGTTCAAAATCCTTCCCTTTATCTACTTTTATCCAGAGCATTTTCTTCCATATTAAAAAAAAAAAAAAGTAATTGAATGTTTCCTTACCCGTGTGTCTAGATTATATGCTGTCTTCTTTAAATCCTGCAGAGCCCTCTGCATGAACTCAAATGCATGGCAATCAACACAGGGACGACCTAGGAGAGCATTTAGTAGGGCATTTAGTAAAGAATCATGACTATATGGCATGAAGTATTAAGTAGAAGGAATAAACAGTGATTCTGAGTATGAGGAAGAGCTACAGGAAAGAGTCCACAGAGTGAGTACTGATGTATGTATTCTTGAACAATCCAGGTTATTGTAAATGGTCCATCATGATGGTCCACACAGTCTCTCAATGACAAAAGAATTACTTTAACAAATTTGCATTAAAAAATTTCTTCCTCCTTTATTGCTGTTTCCCTCGTCCTTCTCTTGTCACAGTTCATGGTGTGGAAACACTAAACCCATAACTTGAGTCCTTCATTTTGCTCCACCAACACTGAGCACATTTTCAACCTCATCTTCAGATTTTTCAGAAATTACCTCTGAAACCATGAACCTGTTCCTTGGAAAATCTTGTCTCCTAATCTCACAAATTTGAGCTTTAAATAGAAACCTAATAGAATAAAATTGACTGCAATATCACAAAGACAGATCACTTAGTCTCTAACTTTAAATATGATACAGCTTTGTCCAAAGCTAGTAAAGCAAGGAGCAGATAAACACAATGCCCTCTCATTAGTGGGCACTGCTGATAAGCAGAACTGCTGCATTATGGACTAACTGCAGTGTTTGAGATATTGTTCCCGTATCTAGAGATCCAGACTGAAGGTCACAAGGTTTGCTTTGCCTTGATCCTCATGTAACACAAAGCTGTGCCCTAACAGCAGTACTGAGACAGAACAAATATAGACATGATGAAATGTCTTTGAATCATCAGGCTCTGCATATGCTCTTATTTGCTTCTCAGTGCCTGTGCCTCTCTGACAACTTCATAGGAAATACTGTGCAAGTGAGAAATTCTGAGCACAGGTTTAGTTTGCTTTTTGAGGTCTGGTAGGGAAGAAAGGATGAAACCTAGAGTGATGTTGGAAAATCCTGCAGTGTCTGTCAGCCTATTTTGCAGACACTTGATATTTGACTGATTACTACATGCCTCTGATAAACTGCAGTATGAGCTTCTAGCTCATGATCTGTGCGGTAACCAGCAGACAGGAATTCTGCCTGCTGGAGAAAAGGAGTCTGCCAAATTCTTTAACTGACTGAAAAAAGAAAAAAAAAAGATCAAAAATAAACATTGAGCAGTATTAAAGACCGCCCTTCTTACTGCTGTACCACCACCCAACCTTAGTGTTGTTATATTTGCACCAGACGAAAGGAGAGGACAGCGTTTTCCACATAAACAACTTGATACAAGGAGCTGTCATTATGATGTAAAATAAACTCAACACAGATCGGTAAAGGCGAATTAGGTGGTTGAAGGCTGCAAGACTAGGTGTTGACAAAGTGTGCTTTCTTGGCATCTTCACTGAGAATTTTTTTAATAAGTGTATTATCAGAGTATTTTTTTAATATAAAAAACAACAGTAGACATTATCAAGAATGAAAGATGTAATAAACAATCAATGTCAGTTGAAAAAAGCAGGTCACAATAATGTCTCTGAAAAGCAAACACTGATTCCTGGCATAGAAAGGGTTAACACAATGAAAGGGCTGTACAAAAGAAAAGTTGCAGAACAGTGGCAGATTTCAGGGAGAAGCAAGACAGCAACAGGCAGGAGACAAGGGTAAGAGAGTGGAGAGCCTTGGATGCGGGAGAAAAACAGCACTGGTATGCTATCAGTTGTGGGTTTAAAACAACATGAGCAAGACACATCCAATATTGTTTGAATTATCTGGACAAGCTTCAGTGACATGAAGTCCTGCAACATTAAATCTACAGTACAAGCTGTATGAGAGGACTTTAGGGTGGTACATACTTTCAGCTGGTATGGCTGTTCCCGCTTCTTGATCAGATCTAACAGGCTCCACGAGCAGCAGTGCAACCACAAAAACTAAAGGAACTGTAAGGACTGCTCTTCTCAGAAGGCACGGTGCCAGCATCTTGGAAGAGGTGCTTCTCTATTTATCAAGAGACATAAATAAGTTAGTGAGGAACATTACAGGTACAAGGGTTCCGTTACAAAGAACTTAATGTTCCTGATGGCTAAAACATTGGCAGACTTCCTTTGAAAGAAAAAAAGTATCAGAAGGTCTAGAGCATGGACAAAAGTATTCTATACTTTTCCAGCAGTGCACATAAAACCCAGCTGAGAGAGAATGTCCCTAGACTTCAAGAAGATCAGAAGTCTCTAGGCAGTTTTTTGTTTCATTTGCAAGCCAGGATGCTAGCAACTTTACCTGCTCTGTGACTCCAATCTTTTTTCTAACTACACAGTCCCAGACTAGCACATGAATCTGGACAGCTGGTACACTGTTAGACCTTGAGATCAAAACTTCAGAGATTACAGAGGTGGCTCAAATAGACCTGAACCTGGAAATGATTTTTTTTACCCTCTGGCTTGCCCTGCTGATGCACCATCTTTTCACAAACATAATAACTAAAGGTAACCATTAAGTACACACCACACATCATAAAAACTTACTCCTTTATGGAAGTAGCTGAAGGAAAAGACTTATAAAACCTTCACAAATTCATAAGTAGAACTTCTAATGGTAAATGCATCAGAACTCTTTGACCTTCTGTTTCCCCTCCTACTCTGGGTTTCAGACCTTTATTTGCAGCCATCCATCTGTTCCTGAACATCACAGCCAGGCCACACCACGCCCTGAACATACAGGTTGTACAGATTAGTCCAGCAACAACTCCCCTTCACACGGAGGGAGAATTTTTTTGTATGTACACAGGTTTCAAATTAAGTATTTTCTTGATCCAACAGGCAAACTGTTCAGATCAAGAGGGAACACAGGAAACTTGGACTGGGTCAAGCTGCAACTGTCTATTAGAGACTGCAATCCAAGCCTCGAGGATTCCGGCAAACTGCTAGGGTGGTTCTTAGTCAGTCAAGTTTACCTTCCATTCCTGTATATTCAAATGGAAGAAAGAATCAAATAAGGTTAAGCTATAGTGACACAATAAAATCCTCATGAAAAATGTCTTTAGCTAAACCTGGGAAAGCAGGACAACGTTCTGTCTCTTCCTGATTTTTAAGTCAGTGCATACTAAGCAAAAGATGTTGCATAAGAACTCAAATCTGTATATACTGAACGCAAAAGTACAGCACTCCCGAAAACAGCTTGTATTTCACATTTGGAAGGGCAATAGAGGGAGGCAGGAAAGGAAAGGTTTTTCCCCATCTTGTCACAAACACTGATCAGAACAAGCTTGCTCTTCAACATATGCAATCCACCGTTTCGGACACAACTAATCAGAAGCTGCAAATTCTGCACGAACACTTGCAGCACGTGCAAACCAGCCATTCATCCAGGAAAGAGGGAGCATTATACATATGCCCTGCCTGTGCATCTCAACCTAAACATAAGAGTAAGGAATGGTTCAGAAGCAAGAGACACACACATACATCTACACTCACAGATGTATTTGAGACCACATAAAAAAAAAAAGATCTGGTAATGTAATTCCTATAACCTCAGAACTGGGTTTTCTATCCTTCCCACTATTTAGAAGTGATCTGATGTGATCCTTCTTCTTACTTGAACAATCCTTAAAATAAAGGGATTAAAATCGTAACAAGCAGGTTTGGTTTTCTGTTTTAATTAACGGTGATCTGCAGTCAAAACAAGTACAGTCAAAGACACCAGGCTTTGCAACAGGATACAGCAGAGTATCTCTGAATAACAGTAAATTAGGGTAATGCCAGCCTCCTTTGAAAGTACCTAACACAGACACCTCCTGATCAGTAGGAGCAGAGGCTATTCTCATAGGTGACTATGCGTGCCTCAATGGTTCAACAAAACAAAGCAGATATGCTGTTAAACTTTTTCAGGCTACCTTACCCATCACCCACCCCAGCACCAGCTCAGCTTCATATGTAAGCCCCGCTGCAAAACAGTCTCTCCCTGAGTACAGCAATTACCTTAGATCACATCTAACTACTGCCTCTTAGTTATTCCACGGGAATTTGCTATCTGTGAGGAATAATCATGACAGGCTTCATTGGGTGGTCTCTCTCTGCAGTGCAACTGGGAATGAAGACAGATCTGTGCATGGACTTCCGTGAATGAGAAGTCACCCCCTCTAACAAAGGAAAAAATTTCAGTACCTGATCTCTCTCTCGTCTCTGTGATGGTCTCTTTGAAATGGCCGCTGCAAACTGCTAACAGAACAAGTGCAGCATTTCTGAGCATGTGCACTGTCTCTTTTTAACCTTCTCTGAAAGAGGTTATTACTATGGGGAGATTTCTGCCATGGCAACAATGCAGAGCACTGCAGCACACAGCACAGATTTAAAGAGGAACAGGCTGTGTCTCCCAGGACTTGGGAAGGATGTTTCTGCTTTGACATGCAAGTTCCAGCAGCGACTTAACTGCTCCAGGTAAGGTTTTTAAAGCCAGGCCATTTGATTCATCCTCTGAAGCCCGCTGAATGGTTTTCTCAAAGTCTGCTTAGCTGGATGTGGTGCCTGATTCAAATTGCTTCCCTGGTGCCTGAAAATAACAATGACAAATGACACCTGCTTTATGGGAAACCAGGAAAAACCACGGGATTGCACTCAGGAACTGCAGGACATGTCACAGGTGAGACTTCGGTGAAAGCCAGGAATTGTTCAGTCCATAGTCTGCCATTCGAATGGTTTTGAGTTACAGGGGTCATAACCACTCATGCCTGCTTTCTTGGGTGTTTCTGTGATCCCAGTCTCAGAGCTGCCAGAATGGCTGCAGGAGTCCGAACTCAGAGAAAACTTTACCTCCCTTTTCCAGCCTGCACCTCTGTTCCCCTTTCAATGCCCCATGAGCTGTACTCTGAGAACAACTCTGACAGCACTTGTGCTGAATGCAATACAATAATGGAGTGCAGATGATAAAATGCCTTTGTCAGAGCAAAGCTAAGTTCAGGGGTCTCATTACCCCCTAAAACACATTTCCCATCACAAATTAGACACCAGCAGTTTTCGTTCCAGAGAGAATGAGCACAGCTAAGGGCAGGCACAGCACTGAGAAGCATGCACAGAACTTCAAAGGGACCGTGCTCTGTGTTTGCTTTAGCCGGTTCGATAGGGACTCAGTCTTAAATGCTTTCATGGTGAAAGTTGGGGGCATGCAGTGTCCACAAAGGTCAGGCACACAACCTTTATTTTTTTCATGAGCAGAAAGTCCTTCTCAGAATTATGACTACATTGCTGGCTAACATTTTTCTTTTCAACATGCTCTATAACCAGTCTCTCCTGTACAGCCTTAGGGGAATAGTTTGCTCCCATTAATTCAACTTTTTAAGTAAGATGTTAAAATTTCACATGCTGCTGTATGAAGTTACAGCATCCATGAGCAGAGTCAAGTAGGGATTAATTATAGTACTGCCATCCTTATACATCCAAAAACAGAAAGAAGGGGAAAATAATTTTTAGAGACGGTTCTTTTGGGCAAACAAGATTTACCATTGTTCTTGCAGAGATAACCGTACAGGATTTCGTCTGATTAAGTATCTGCCTATATACAACTTACAAATGCAGAACTTTATTCTCACACCTTGGCCTCTCTTCTTGAGAAATAACACAGATATACACTCACTTACACACACACATCGTCCCACCCCACCCCCACCTTTTCTTAACCTGTGCTCTCGATCATTCCCAGTAAATTTTACCCTGTTCTTCCAAATCCTGTCCTTTCTGTATCACAACAGTAACACCAAGCAAGCAAACCCTGGAAGCCTGAGTGTTATCACTGATACATTCTTCTGGTCCCATGCAATGGACTTCTGACTCCCATTAAATAAAATTTTTTAAATCTGTTTCTGCCATTCTCAGCTGCCAAATTCCTTGCTCTAAGCATATCATACCAGCTACTGTGACGTCCCTTCTTCAGCCTTGTCCTAAATCTGCTTGTCCTGCAAGGAACAACTTCCTTTTTAGAATTTTAACCACATTTCTTCTTTAGGCACTTCTCCCCACTTTGTACTGTGTTAAGCACCATCTTTCCTTTTCACTGAAGCTAGTATTTTGTCAGCTGGAAAATATCAGTTCATCAAGTAGGAGATCATCTACAGAGGAGGCAGAGACCCCATTTTAGGATATTTTTACTTGAAAATGTTTTGAAAAAAATTATTTTGACACTTTTCAAATTGACAATTTCTGGCTTTCTGGTTAAAAAGCATTTCCTTTTTAAACTAAGCTTAACAGAGTAAAAATACATTTCCTGCTCAGTTCATGAAATTGCAGAGTGTGAGCAGCTCTTACGTTAAAGGTATTGGGGAACATCGCCATGAGCACATTACACCACCAATAAAATCTTTCCTTATTTCCCTCATGCACAAAGCATGGGTGGTACAGATGCTAGCCCAAGGACACCCTGAAACTGGAAGTACAGACCAGAACTGGGACTTCACAGCACCTGCACAACAGCCTCCAGTGGTGATTTCACTGGTGTGCCCAAAGTTGCAGTGGTGGTCATGTGGCACCTCTGGGCTGCACGTGAAAAGTGACATCTGGGTGAAAGCTGGATCTTTACTCCCCTGC
Organism: Ibycter americanus; assembly: GCA_035590275.1. Taxonomy (NCBI): domain Eukaryota; kingdom Metazoa; phylum Chordata; class Aves; order Falconiformes; family Falconidae; genus Ibycter; species Ibycter americanus. Next base: position 47,312,435 of record JAVJGI010000001.1, on the reverse strand, counting down.
TGCCCTGAGGGATCATTCATGAGGTAAGCAGAATCTATAGTTTCTTTTTATAATGAAGTCGAACACAGTGGACTTTTTTCAAGATCCCCACTAGCTAAAAAGCATCAAAGCACAGTTTCTGAGATTTCAATTTTTCATCTTGATAGCACATATTTTGATACTATAATATTTCTGTGGGATTGGGAGAAAAGCTCAAGCCTTCACCTTTAAATCTTTCCACTGCTTGATCTCTCCTTGGCCCTTAAATCTAGTACTCTGTCATAGCAGCAAACTTTCTTCCCTCACTAAAGGTAACAGATTCTGTCACTCCTGCAGACACTTTTATGCTTTCTCACAGCCTGCCCTCTAAATTATGGTAAAAATCTCCCCACAAGGTACCATCTTGTCTTCCATCAAATCCTCTTTTAAGCTTTACCTCTGCCACAAATCCTACAAAGCGATGCTGCCTGGCAGAGCCTGGGGAGGAAGCTGGCTGTGACTGCTGATGGTATGCAAATGTGCTCGTTATACCAATATCTTGCTGCCTCACACCTCTTGCTGAGTCCCTCTCTTGTCATCCCACCATAATACCGGGCTGCGATAGCTCGAGGGCAGGGGCTGTGTTTGCACTTGTTGGCACAGCACCACAAGACTGGAGTGTTGATTGAGGCCTTCAGGCAGATGTGATGAATAATAATATCAAACCACCTAAAGCTGATCTCATTGTCCCACACTCTGATATATGAGCTATTCATAGAGCAAGCCTCTTATTCTTTTCCTTCCAATTTAAAGCTCTTGGGAAGTGTCAGAGTGACCACATTAAGAAATGAAGCCTTCCTTTGTTCCCTGAAAAGGTCTCGCATATCTTGGTAGCAGCAAATAATTGCAATTGTTCCTCCTTTCATTTTCCCCACCAGTAATTTTAGGAATGATTTCCTTGTCAGTAACTCCGACTCCTGCAGTCCCTATCTGTCGCAGTGTAGCTCATCTGAAATCATTCTAGGCCCCAAAAGTCTGAGTTTCAGTGCAACAGTAAGGCTGGGCTCGCGTCCAAGCCTGACTTTTCCACACAGCTCTTAGGGAGACCTGCGCTGTCAGAACAACTTACTGCTTTTTGGATGAGATGCTAAACTGAGGTCAAATCTTTCAGCATCTCTCTGGAAGTTGAGAAGCATTTAAAAGTCCCATGACAACATTCAGGAAGAGTTAGCATTAGCTGAGCTATCCTTGGCTTGCACTGTCCCTCCTGCACACACATCTTTGGCGAAATAAGCTGTGTTCCAAGCTGTGCTTGAGCTATTTCTAGGTACATAACAGTTGCAACTTTAACTAGTTTGCTAAGTCCACAGGGATGTTTTGAGTACTTTGCAGCAACTACACAAATACGCACACGTAAGAATGGGCTTTGAACTGGAGGGGAACCAACTGCTTTCTTTTCAAGCTCCCCATTCTAGAACCAGACTTCAGAGTCCAGGGGCATCTTCTAACATGGGTAGTCTAGAAAGGTAAAGAGAAGATCTCTCAGCTGAGCAGCAGTGCACCATTAGCCAGTTTCCTTACAAAGGCTGCCTTGAAAAATAGCAACTGAGGAAGCTAAAGGAAATGAGATCGCTAAAATTGGAAGGTTATCAATGACCGTTTTTCCCCCAAAAGATGTTTATTATCTGAAGTCTGCATAAGGACTCTCAAACTTCAGAATCCAGAAGACCCACAGTCAGGGGGCTCCAAATCCATTCCCTGCGCTAGGAATCAACTCCTTCGCAGCTAGGACGCTGGTCCAGGATAACTTTTATGACACCAATACTTGGATCTCAATAATCAATAATTCTGACATTAAGATCTCTGTGATTTAATGGCTTAAGAATGGATGTACCTTCATACATTTATGTTTGAAAACAGCATCTTTAACCCGAGTTCATGTTTACAAGATATCTGCAAGCTGACAGATATGGCTTCTCCTTTTTACAATTTTTTTCCTTTCTACAATTGCAGTGCTACAGATTGCAAGCTGGTTAGTGCAGTACTATCCTGATGTTGCACTAACTGTGGCTGCACAGTTTCCAGCTAAGAGCTTACTCATGTCTGCCTTCAAAATGTTTTGTGAATTAATTCCTCATTTGTGATCCAGGGATGTTTTTAGACAGTGTTCAGTGACAAATAAGTAATTAATATTCCTTAAGTATCATTATAGTGGTCATAATCTTGGCTGAGATGCTGGAAAACAGACCAGAACCACCATGGCTAGTTACAGCATAAGTGACTGAGTCAAGAATCAGCGATCACAGCTGGGACAGACTCCCATCCTCAGGCAGTCTAGAACTTGATCTAGGCAGGGATCAAATTCTAACACACACTCATTAACAGATTACACTCCCTGGGTTCTCAAGCTCACCTGGATACCATTCTAGAAGAAAGACAGTGACCACCAGAGCAGAATGGGTTATTTGTTCCTTGGAGAACTTCTTCTAACTGTTGGCAAAAAAAGTGTAGGTCTACAACCCTCAAACAGAGTAGGTTCTTCTTCTGAAAGAAAAAATATGAAGAATTCTATCTTAATCTTCTTATTTACTGAGTTACAGTTAGTGGTAGCAACTACTGTCAACCTGTGTTAGTACCCCCAATGCTGTCCAAATGCACTGCAGGGCACATCCCACACTGGAGGTGATTGCCTTCCTATTCTCCACATCCAGTCTCAGTTTCTAAGCAATGCATTCTTTCATTTCCGGCATCCTGGGAAATATCTTTGTTTTCTTCCACAGTCATCCTCCTGGTTGTGTTATGGGCTTTCACTGCACGCTTTTGTAAATCACATGAATTTATGCAGAAAGACAGCATCTAGGCTCCAGCTAGGACAAGATCCCCATCCAGTTTTAGGCAGACAAATGCATGGCAACGCTGCTTCAAGACTGTTCACTCGCTGTTCATTTCCAACACCTGTTAGAACACGCGAGGCAGTGGAGTATCTCATGGCCCGGCAATATCAAACTCATGAATCACAATGGTAGTTCTGCAGCTCTGAGACAGAAGGGCAGAGATTCATCTATAACTCATTTACCAATATGAGAAGGAGATAATGATAAATTTACTATTGGCAAGTAGGCTGAAGGGCATGTGGGGAGCCGCCCCACATACAGGTCAGATTGAAGGGAGATTTGTGGAGAAAAGAGCAAGCATGGTCATGCAGGATGCAGACAAAAGTGGGAAGATTAAGTTAACAGCAAAAGTGGTATAAGAAGGTAAGTTGGGTAGGGAGAGAAAAAGAAGGGTTAGTTTAGCTGGAAAAGTGGAGAAAAGATCCATTTTCTTAAATCTTTCGAGTCCTCAGACAAGATCGGTGTAATTGTGATGGACAAGAATGCTTTATATTTGGAGATGAACAACAAATAATTTTTTTCTAGACCTTCTCAAAAATGTCAATAGTAATATATGGCACTCTGAGGAAGAAACAGATATCCTGACTTTGAAGGTCTAAAACTGATGCATGAACTGTAGGAAGAGTATAAGAACACTGCCTAGTTGGGTAGGGATGGGGTCAGGGAGGCCAAGGCGCAATGGGAGCTGAACTTGGCAAGGGATGCAAAGAATAATAAGAAGGGCTTCTACAAGTATGTCAGCCAGAAAATGAAGGTCAAAGAAAGTGTATCCCCCCTGATGAGCAAGACTGGCAAACTGGTATCAATGGATGAGGAGAAGGCTCGTTAACAACTTTTTTGCCTCAGTCTTCACTGGCAATCTCTCTTCCCATACCTCTCAAGAGGATAGACTACAAGACAGGGACTGGGGAGCAAAGTCCCTCCCACAGTAAGAGAAGATCTGGTTCATGACCACCTGAGGAACCTGAACATAAATAATTCTGTGGGACCTGATGAGATGCATCCCAAGGCCCTGAGGGAATTGGTTGATGTAGTTGCCAAGCCACTCTCCATGATATTTGAAAGTCATGGCAGTCAGGTGAAGTCCCTGGTGACTGGAAAAATGGAAACATTGCACCCATTTTTACAAAGGGTAGAAAGGAGGGCGCTGGGAACTACAGACCTGTCAGCCTCACCTCTGTGCCTAGGAAGATCATGGAACAGATCCTCCTAGAAGATATGCTAAGGCACAAGGAGGACAGGGAGGTGATTTGAGACAGCCAGCATGGCTTCACCAAGGGAATTCCTGCCTGACCAACCTAGTGGCCTTCTATAATGGAGTTACTACATCAATGGACAAGAGAAAAGCTACAGATGTTGCCTATCTGGACTTCCACAAGGCCTTTGATGTAGTCATCCACAACATCCTTCTCTCTAATATGGACTTGACAGGTGGACTGTTTGGTGGATGAGTAATTGGTTGGATGGTCATACCCAGGGAGTAGTGGTCAATGGCTCAATGTTCAGATGCGGATCAATGACGAGTGGTGTGCCTCAGGGCTCTGTATTGGGACCAGTACTGTTTAATATCTTCATTGATGACATACTAGGATTGAGTGCACCCTCGGCAAGTTTGCAGATGACACAAAGCTGAGTGGTGCAGTTGACACCAGAGGGACCTGTACAAGCTCAAGAAGTGAGCGCATGTGAACCTCATGGGGTTGAACAGGTCAAGTGCAAGGTCCTGCACCTGGGCTGGGGCAACACCTGGCATCAATACAGGCTGGGGGATGAAGGGATTGAGAACAGCCCTGCTGAGAAGGACTTGGGGACACCGGTGGATGACAAGCTGGACATGAGCTGGCATTGTGTGCTCCCAGCCCAGAAAGCCAACCGTATCCTGGGCTGCATCAAAAAAAGCATGGCCAGCAGGTTGAGGGAGGTGATTCTGCCCCTCTACTCTGCTCTGGTGAGACCTCACCTGGAGTGCTGCATCCAGCCCTGGAGCCCTCAGCACAGGAAAGACATGGACCTGTTGGAACAAGTCAAGAGGAGGGCCACAAGTCAGAGGGATGGACCACCTCTCCTACAAAGACAGGCTGAGAGAGTTGGGATTGATCATCCCAGAGAAGACAAGGCTCCAGGGAGATCTTATAGCTGCCTTCTAGTACCTGAAGGGTGCTTATAAGAAAGATGGGGAAACTTTTTAGTAGGGCCTGTTGTGATAGGACAAGGGGTAATGGTTTTAATCTAAAAGAAGGTAGATTTAGACTAGATACAAGGAAGAAATGTTTTCTGATTAGGGTGCTGAAACAGTGGAACAAGTTGCCCAGAGAGGTGGTAGATGTTCCATCCCTGGAAATATTCAAAGTCAGGTTGGACAGGGATCTGAGCAACCTGATCTAGTTGAAGATGTCCCTGCTCATTGCAGGGGGGTTGGACTAGATGACTTTTAATGGACCCTTCCAACCCAAACTATTCTACAATTCTATGAACTACAAAGTGTTGCTCAAGGGATGTAGACATCAGGGTGACACATTGTAAGGAATGGGATGCCATTATGCAACTTTGTTGTACGGGGTACTCTCTAGACATGTTCCATTACCATGACTTCTGTGGATTATTGTTTTAAGAAGCTTAAACCTCAGCAAATCAAGAAAAACGAGAGTTTCACTGTTATTCTGGAACCTAGAACTGTCAAGAAGGTGTAAGCATGTCTGTCTGATAGGTGAATCTGCCTGCCAAAACAGCTGAACACTTCTTCCAAAACTCAGCAATGCTTGAGTGGGAGTTGGACAGGTGCTTATACAATTTTAATAGCTTCAAACAGTGCTTATGTTTAAAAGCAGGAGCAGGTTATTTACAGTGCAGCCAAATTTTCAAGGTGAGGAGGAAGAGAAATCACAGAAGATATTTTACTAAGTGCTTAGAGATGTCCACAAGACAGTATGGCAGCCAAGAGAAAAAGGAAAGAGGTGTCTGTCAACTAAGCTCTTCCCTTTCTGACTTTGCCTCTGCTCCTTTCATATACTCCTCTTGTCTCTTATACAACTTCTGCTGTAATTATTCATTTGCTCTGTCTCTGCCTCTAAGTTCTTTGTCCCCCATTTGACATCCTTTGCTCTTCCAGCCCCTGATATTCTCCTGCAATCCAACACTCAGCTGCAGCATGTGAACGCTGACCTGTGGCTTGGGCCCTCAGCTGAGTGCAGTTTAGTGACCCTCCAAAGAAACAGTTATTTGTGCACCTCTCCACCACCTTATCCCTCTGCCAAAATGCTAGTGTTCTCTAGAAAAATGGGTGAAGCAAACACATTGGCTTCTTATCTCCTTGTAGTTGATAGTCTGGCATACTATGCCAGAACGGATCATAGAGTGCTTTGTAAAGGACAACGTGGAGTGTCACTGATTGACTATATGCTTGTCCCATCCACCAGAATTAGCATCAGCTCAGCTGGCTTTCTGCTCCTAACACAGCTAGCTCCAAGCAGTGCAGGCTGTAAACAAATACAGTATACATGAATGTAAAAGAGACATTCCTGTTTTTAAAAGTCATGTAACCACCCTAAGAACTTCAAACATGCGTGGAAGTCTCTCAAAACACTGTGGAGATAGTAGCATAGGTTCCCTGAGATCAGTCAATAAATTGATATGGGTACTTGGACTGTGCTGAATCAGTGCACATCAGCTATTTGGGGATAGTAAGAAACACGTGTACCCTTTTTTTAAAAGGAATGTTACAGGCAGGGGAGGGCTGGGAGAAAAATCTGCCCAATCCATCTCCCCAAAAATAAGAGCTGGCTCCAAGTCGAACCCTCAGCCATTAGCAGGAGGCCATAGGAATGCTGAAAAGGTTCTCACTAGTTGTTCTCCACCTTTTCCACACTGAGGCCCATCTTACCTTTTCTAGGACTTTCTACTTATTTTTAGGGATATGGGAAAGACAAGGCAGTAACCACCTGGTTATTCCTCTCCATTGCTTCTGGATGAGGAGTCTGCAACAGGGAGGACTACCCTGTCCCCAGGAATGGGGGTACCCCACAGTATCATCCTGAATTATTTTAAGTGCTGTATCTGCATCAGTGATAATGCACAAACTACTTCTCGTCTCCACATCTCAAAAAAGGAAAGAAAAGAACAAGGCAGAGCTCTCAGTTGCACAAATACTTTTCTCTTGCCAAGGAATCTTCTCTGGGCAAGCATCCTGCATTTTTATCCCAGAGAACAGCATCCTTTCCTCAGAAAGCAGGTATCTTAGTTTGCCACTACATTCTGGACATTGCATCAGAAGGGAGAAGAAAAGAGATTATGTGAGGCTTAAAAGATCCAATTTTTTAAAGCATAAATTCTGGTGATGTCTATGCTAATGCTCTGCTTGTGATACGCTAATTTTGCTAAGATGAGCAGCCACCTCTGAAGAGTTACTGTCTAATCTAATATGACCCTGAATCACTATGGGGCAATGGGTTCACATCTAGGGCACGTGGTTGTCATATGGGGAGATTTTTTAATAAGCAATTTGAAATAAATATTTTCAAGGTTTACAAAAATATACATTCTAGTGGATTTATGTCAACTTTACAATATAGTTGAGGCAAAGAAAGGTTTTCAAGTAACATTAGTTGAAGTCTCCTTTTGACAAAGAGGTACCAGGGCTCTCTACAGTGTTTGAAAAAGCATGCACTATACATGGCAGATAAACGTGGATACAGTATATTAAAGCTGAGTTACAGCTTTTATCATGATCCTCACTTAACCTCTCCAACTGCTATTTTTTTCATACACTGTCCCAGAAGAGAAGTTAATTTAGGGAAAGCACTTTAAACAGAATTGATGCACTAGTGTGAGAACAAAACAAGCCTACCATTCCTCATTGGTTCCAGTGGGTTTTTTGAGCCTGAAACACTCCCACTTGGCTCAGCTGTTTTTGTATTTAAACTTGAATGGTTCTGAGTCAAAAACAAAAAACATCTGTTCAGAATTTTAAAGCTAGAAGTATTTAACATTTTTCCCTTGATGTTGAAAACATTTCCCTTGATGATGAAAACAAATCACAATTTGATTCACTGCCCTGTTGTATTGATGCTACTGGAGGGGCTTAACACATGATTTAGAGGAGAGATCAGCATTGCAGGACACCCAAGATGGCAAGTGGGCAGGCAGCATGCTGTTGGGCTGGTGCAGGGCAAAGAGCCACAGCTTCTTTAGAGAGACATTTGTGAGAGGCAGTAGCTGTCAGCTCCTAGTTCAAATTGAGTCCTGAGCTCAGCAAGAGCTGCTGCCTTCCAGAGAGGCAAAGTACTTTCCATTAGCCAAACAGCTGCAGGACCTTGTTTCCTTGAGAGGCAGGATCACCTGGTTCCAGCCAGGTTTCTGCAGGAGTATATACCCTCTTTCTGAGGAGAGAAAAATGAAGCACTTCAGACCAGCAGTGTAACCCTCTTTATCCTGAACCTCAGGAGTGCCTGTCCTCATTATTATCACTTAGACCTGCAAAGCTGCTTTTCTGCTCCAGGCTTGCGGGGATTGGGGTGGGGTAGGGGGGAAGCATACGTATATTCTGAAATTTAAAAACTCTGAAAAGAAGGAAAATATTTGCTATTTACTATCAATTATTTTATTAGTTGGACTGTTTCTACCTAGTCAATTATTTTATTTATTGGAGAAAGTGTCAGATCTATTTTTTTTTAAAGGCTGTAATTAAGCACTGTCAGGAGTCATTAGATAATTCAAAAAGCCTGCTGTTTCCCATTAACTAACAGCAACTAGCAAAACAAGGGGATTTTTTAATGGACTAGGCCTAGCTGTAAGTGTAGAAGTATCTTGGAGGGCAAAGGCACACACTATACTTAGAGATTCCACCTTCATGCTATAGAATGCTGTATTTGGCAATTAATTCCCTCCAAGCTGGAGTTGAAAATTGCCTCTTTCCAAACACTGAAATTAACAGAGGATTAAACTGTCACCTTTTGCATAAAAATGGGCTTTGAAGATTGATTATGCTATGAGTCACCTTTTATCTTGAGATCAGCTATTTATATCTCATGCAGGTTGCGCTTTTTTGCTAGCACTTTTTATCTAGGTGGGAAAGAGACTGGATATAGTGGTGTGGGATGTTTGTGAATCAGTGAATTCTGGCTTTTCTATCTTCTAACCAATGTTAAATTGCAAATGTCACTGGAGAAAAAGAGAAGGGTATGAAGCTAGCAAAAATGGTAACTCCAGTATAAAGAAAATAAGAGTCTTAAGACCCCATCTTCATCTGAGACAGGCAAATGTTAAAAAATACCTTTGTTGCACCAGCAAAAAAAAGCCTTAAGAAAATGTTTGGGCGCTGTTCATGTCACACCATACTATGTTGGCATTTCCATTTGACACGCAGACTTGTCAGTTTTAAGCGTAGCTGTGAACTACAGATGCTTTTAAAATAAGGGGTAGAGGAAAATAGATTCCCATTCAAAATAGAACCTGTGCTAGGTCTAAAAAGGCCTGAAATTTACTAGTCGTACAGACAATTTTTCAGCTGCATTAACACTGAGGGAGGGAGAGAACATACTGAGGTGCTCTCTGTCCTTTATCTTTCAAGCTGGTTTTGAAATCTCCGAATGGAAATATTTCCTCTGTTTCTAGAGACCAGCTGTTCAACAAGAGGTGGGAAATGGAGGGAGCAACAGACAAGCAGCTTTGAAATCTGCTCATATTGGCATGGCTGAATTGTATTAACTCATCCCTTGGCTGACAGCATGTAAAATATAAGACAATTCACAGAGGATTTTCCCACCTGTGCAGTTGTAAGTACATAGAAGAAAATTAGTTATAGTCCCTTTTTGCTGTCTCTCCAATGCTAGACATTAAACCAAGCATGACTGGTGACAGGCATCCTTCATTCTGTGTAAGATACTTGCAGGGGCTGGGGCTCACCACGTGTGCCACCTTTTGTTGGTTATCATCTCCTTCAGGAGCCAATGCTGATATTGTGGAAAGATGACTGAACTGAGGACAGATTAAATAGGAAGGCAAGTTGCAGGCACTGACAGGCCAGAAGCAGCCACTCACACAATAGAGAACACAGAAATACTGCACAGCAAACCACCCACCCAGTGCCGTGCTGCTAGAGGAGCATCTTCATACAACCACCACATCAGTATCCTCCAGCGTCCCTAAAAGGCATCTCTACTTATGACAGGCCCAGACTAAAGCCTGGAAACCCTCCTCCATACGTGCTTTTACATGGCCTCATTGCTACGTATATTTTAGTACTTTGCATTCATGTGCTGGGCTAACATCACGTAAAATTTTCATATAAGCATCGTTGTTCCTCTTCTACTCTTATCAGGGAGAATTTGATGTTTGGGGAGCTTTTTTAGGTAAGTGTTTGATGTTTCTGTGTCAGACACAGCAGGTCAAAAACTTGCTCTTCCATTTGGAACGATGAGTAATAACTTAAGATGATCCTTAATATCTAGTTGTGTCTTCAGTCTATGAGCTACTCCCCAAAAATGCATCTACAGTGGCAGTTATGACTGAAACGAAGGATCATATGCTCTCAGCCACCTAAGCAACCTTCCTTGCATCTATATCTTGCTTGTTAGCATCAGCTTCCATGTCATTCTCCTTAATACTCCACCCAGCCCCATCTATCAATTGTCTTTCTCCATCAAATCTGATCTCTAGTTATGGACAGCAAAGACAGGAGGTATACTGCCATGTGGGTTTGCTGCTCACTGCTACCCATACTTGCAAGCTGCAGCACCCAGATGAACTATGTATATCATGTAACTTCAGAAAAGCTTCTGGATTCAGACTGGATGGCTGCTGAGGCTTGTACTTAGGGCATATTTTAATAGGCATCTACCAAGTTGGGGCTTGAAAGTGACAAGTTTTTTGTAATTATCTGAAGTTTTCTGTAATTATCAGACATACTCTTATCCTTCCTGTGCATCTATTCTCCAGCTGGCAAATGGTGATAACTGAAGTTCTCAACTCTCTCAAGTTGAAAGGCTTTATTTAACCCTGTGGTAAAAAGCTTCACAGTGCCTCAGGAACAGTACTGTTAACTCTGGCCAACAGTCCAGAGCAGTGTCATTTACAGTTCCCAGGCCAGACCATGAGGCAGCTGGGAAATCATGACTGAGACCCTGAGTTGGAGTATGGGAAGCCAGTGTAGGAAGCAGGAATCAGTTTGATATGCATGTGGGTGTTTTGATTGTTAAGGACACACACTGCAGTGTTCTGTAGCAGTTGTCTTTCCTGAGGACTTGCGGCATCGTGCTAAGTATACAGTACCCCTGCAGATTTGAGAGCAGGTTCTTTTCAGAATGCTTTCCTCTGCCTCTAGATCTCTTTACCAGCTGAAATGGGTGTCTCTGGGCATCTTTCCAGAAGCCACTGAACTGATGCGCTCAAGCAGCAAAACGCAACCAGTACATTCATATCCTTTTCACCTTGGTACCTGCATAAAATATTTGCCCTACCTTTGCTGCACCTTTGGATGCCCACTGGCCTTTTATCTGTTTACCAAAGCAGGAAGTACCTAGTAGGAACAAAACTGAGTTAATGTCTGACAGATCAATAGTATTTGCCAGGTACTATTGGCTCAGGCTTCTTAACAACCATTACTTTTAATGAAAGTGTTAAGATCTATAGGTAGGTGTCCCTTCTGAAGTTACACCACTGAGCTGAAATTTAACCCTTCACATTTCCAAAAGTCAATCAGGCTGTCATTGAAACAATGGAATAAAATCACCAGTCCTTGATCTATTGCTGTTTCTATTTAAAGTTGATAAACAGTTGATTTCATGTAAGATCTCATCAGCATTCCTTAGTCAGCATGATTGTTCTGGACTTCCTGGCATTCTGACAAACTGAGCAAGTAAGGTTATTTAGGAGCTTAAAGCTAGGATGGATGGAAAGGGAAAGTAGACAACATGCTGCCACCTTTTGGTTATAGAAACAAGAACAGGTATTATCTGGACAGATCTATCTAGTGGAAATTAAAATACATCTGTGCTTGTTTTCTGTAATAAAACAACCCCAAAGTCCATACAGCGTGAGATGCATCCCTTCATGTTTTAAACTGTTGCTATGAGTTTAGCTCACATTTCACACTTGTTCAGTCTTGTTTGGTCTAATTAATAATTGTCAATCAATAATTACTAATTTCTCTCATATAAAACATACAGGGTTGAGTTCACTCACCTAAAACTAATGCTTTGCATCACTAAACTGATTTGAGGAACATACCTGCAGAATAGAAGGTACAAGATCTCATGAATTAGTAGCTTGTAGAAGTAGATTAATGCATGTCATAACTCCTGTTTGGCTATTTATAGGCACACACATAGTTAAGGCAGCGTGACACTTTCATTAGTAGATTCGTTATCAGTATGATTGGTACGTTACAACTTTTAACCTTAACTGTTTGAGCAAAATTTTCTGTGCTGGCAGGCTGCTGAGGACCCAAAGGGTATTTTGTTTCCTTGCTTATTAAAATATTGGTTCAGCTTGTGAGAATAAAAGATGGAAGAATGCCCACCTTAATAAAAGAAATTAAAGATTGTTCTGTTAAAAGTTTGCATACCTTCTAGTTTGATGCAGAGCATTGAAATTTAACAGAGGAGCTATCTGTATCAGGGATGTGCTTCTCGATGCTCATATGAGTCACTGCACAAATTTGGGCCAAGTGACAAGCCTTTGAAAATCTCAGTTTAAATATGTTCTGTAAAGACTTAAGGGAGCTTGTGAGCTCAAGTCCATGAATGTTCTGTTACTCCCAGCTCTCAAGTGCCAGAGGGTCTTCACATTTACCCTGCATACAGATTCACTAAGCATGCCCCACCCCAGGGCACAAAAATCCATCAAACACTTGACCTTCTGTTTCTCAATGCTGGCACTGAGTTCTCAGTCTCTTCTCCTAGCATATGGGTAATGTAAAGGAGGATCCCACCTGCCTGTACTGCAGAAGGGACAGGAATTCTGCAGTCACCATCGAAGCAGTGTTGGTAGCCCTGTAATGCTGTATACCAGTGACCCATTAATCCTTGAGACCTGAAGCCCCTGATAGCCTGCAAGATCTAGCTCTGGGAGTACGTGATAGGGTGCTGAGGGCCCCTCAGGTGGAACATCAGGACAATATACCCTAAAGGTGTCTGGCCATGTGATCACCTTAAGGACACTGCTCAAGCCACCTGTGCAGACTGCACTTTGTTGCACCTCCCACCTGGATTAGCCCCAGGCATTCAGCCATGAGCAAAGCTGTGCAGCAGCCCTGAACTTGGCCCTTATGCCACGTCATGCTGTTGTTACACTTAACACCTGGGTGCTCGTATGCAAAATGTCCCTGTCTCAGGCAAGACTTGCAGACCTTTAATATCCTAATGGTGCCACCCTACACTGTCTGCTGCGCCACACTCAAAAGCTGGGAGTTAGAGAGCACCCTTGTACCTTGAGGAGTTCTAGGCTCTCCTGCCATTTGGAAGAGTACCCAGAGGACCAGAGACATGAGGAAAAACACTAGGAATTATCTTGTTTCTGCACTGACCACTCACTGACCGTCTCAGCAGAAACACTCAACAGCTTCACAGACACTGTCATATAAAGATCAAGAAGCTGAAGGAGACCTACAAGAAGGCTGTTGGTAGGAATTTTGAAGGAAATCAACCCCCACCCATGTGTTATCACTTTTTCAGGGAGTTTAGCTTCATCACCCATCAGGAAAAGGAAGAGAGGAACTGATTTTATCCTGCTCTTTTTAAGGAGGGAAGTGGTACACTGATTTACCATGCAGTGTGCTGCTTCATCTCTCAGGCAGGAGGGCATCCTGTTATCTTTCACAGGTCAGGATCATGCCATTAGCAATCTGGGTCAGTGGTGGCAAACAGCAAGACAGATCCATTCAGAGGTAAATGAGGCCTCCTTTTCCTACCAGTAAATTCCCCTAAACCTCTTGGCAACCAGAATTCCTTCTCCCAATCTCAGCACTCATCTTCCACACACCTCATGAACTGTTTTTTACCCATCTTCCAAGGGCAGTTTTTTTATCCATTTACCCTACACGCTCAGCACCAGCACAGAAGACACGCAGTTGCCCAAAGCAGTCACTGAAGCCACATCAGGTTGGAGAGGCAGGGAAATACCTGGACTAGCAGGCCTACTAGAAATACTTGCAGGGATAGGCTTTTTTTTTTTTCTTTCCATCTGCAAATTTTCCATCATTTTTAGAGAAGCATATCTAGCTTGTAGGTATAGAGCTGTATATAGCTACTCAGTGCACAGAATGGACCATGATATGGAGATGAGTCAGGATTGTGTAATGAATCAGATCTTGTCCAGAGGATCCTGGATTTTTTGTTGCAGTGAACACAATGACTGCAGGAAGAAAAAAAGTGATTGCTGGCTGAGGTGTTTGTATGCTGCTCAGAAGGACTGGATTCTATTTTTGTCTTTCACACAGACTACTAAATTAGCCACTTAAAAACCCATTTTTCATGGGTGGCCATGAACTGGGTGTAGGGTTTTGCTGCAAGCCTAAATTCTAACCTTGTGCTTTTATGGCTAAAACTGTAGCTGCAATGTAATGTAATAAGCTGTAATGCTAACTTCTCCTTACTTTATGAGGATGTAATCAAAATACATTGAATTCTGTCTGTGAAACTCTCAGTTCCTACACTGTTGTATACCATTGAAAAGTCCATAATGAAATTACTAACTCTGTCTTCAGAGCAGGATTTGAACAGTAATTAGTAAGGCATAGAGTCCCACATCAAGCATCAAAGAGAGAACAAAACATTGAATAGTTGCTCATTAAGTGACTACCATCCTTTCTGTGCACTGAATGGGCTCATGTCATGACAACTTTGCAAAATGTGAGGGGAGACAAATCAAAGTTCTGCAATCATGAATTCTGGCATTTTTTAACTTCAGAATCCTTGACTTTGCAGCCTTAAAAGCTTTTATAGGATTTTTGTGTGGAATTTGAAGATACATTATGTAAAACAAAGCATTAAGAACCATAAAAGGAATCCCTGTAGATTAAAAGTGCAATTAAGACTGACATTTTTAATACTTTAACCCTGATTATTATGGATTAGTTTAAACCTATACATTCATCAGTGCAAGCTTTATCATAATATTAGAATTGTAAAGAGGTCCACGGAGTTTTGAAGTAGTTGAACTACGCTACTGTCAAACAGTAATGAAGCAGTGTAACTCTGTGTATAAACAGACTTAAGATAATAATATGAAAGACATTTAAAGAGATAGGGAAAGTGTAAATTAATATAGAGTATTCTTCTATTTCAGCTAATTATTCACTTTGGAACATTACACTGATGAAATTATGCCTGTAGCTAACATACTTGAGCATCTGTGTCCCATGCTTCAGTGCATAAAGTTGACACTCTTGGCCCTGGGTCTGTGGCACTGCAGTAGGTTGGTCTTTGTATTCATCAGGATATGGGTTGTTTGAACTGTCAGTAACAGATCCTGCCTCTTAAATTCAAGCTGTAGGAGGTAAAACAAAATCCCAACACATCAGTTAAGAGGATAGGATCACACTTGTAAACCAGCTATTAGAACACTAATGTTTTTCATGTTTATGGTTCTACTCAGAAGACCTCTCTCTATACCCACGTTCATCTGTCCTTGTACCTCACATAGCTGCCAGAAATATGTTTTCCAAAGACCTTTAACTGAATTTACTCAAAGATGCAACAATCCTGTCATCTCTGCACGTGTGACCAAATTGCCCCCCTCTGAGCTTTCTCCCTGGATTCCTGCAAGCTCTTCTGAAAAGCTGGTTCTGGAATCAATTTTGTAAAGGTTTGTATGTGAATGAACAGGACCTTTAGCATTTCATCTGTGAACATTTTAACAGTGAAAAAGCAAATAGCAAATGACAGTAAAACAAAAAAAAACTTAATTCCACCATTGTTTTCATGTTCATCACCACCCCATGCTTGGCTGGGATCAGCTTTCCCTTTGCTTGCTCATTCCCTGTTCTGCATTTTCCTGCCACGTTGTCAAATGTGCAACAACTGGTTTATCCCTGCCCCACCAGCATCAGCATTTTACCACGTTATTCCCCCAATTACTGTGGAAAGATTCTGAGTAGCCTGCAGGTTAGGACTGTGATATTTCTATTTCAGTTTCAAGGCTTGCATTCTAAGTGCTAGGATTAAACAGGGATCTTTACAAGGCATCTGGCAGCTTTGCATTTGGCAGTTTGCAAAGAAGCTGGGCACCTACTTCAATGGTGGAGTTACTTTCCTTGTTCTGTATCACTTGATATATAATTAAGATACAATTGCACTACCGGGCTTTCTGCATGTCAGTGTACGATCTATTCCATTTAGTCACAGTAAATTACACACTCATCATTATCCTATGAAACAGCATAGTACCAGTGAGTCAATTATACCTGAGGTCAGATTGCTCTCTGTTCAGTGTCTTCCTATTATGCCTGATCTTCCTGCCATTAAACTAAATTATGATCGCCTATTGATTTAAAAAAAGTAGGATTTGAAGGGATTTAAGAAATAATGTAAAAATTGCTATCATTAACTTCTTCCAAAACATTTACTAAAATAAAAAATATTTTTTGGAATTACTGAGGTTTTTTAATTTACTCCTTGTTTTTCTTTTCCCTCTTTTGCTCTACTCACTCCCATCCTCCATCAGTTTGAAAACCTAAATCCATAATGTCACCTTTGAAAAGCGCTTTGAGAGCTGTGGATCAAGAACTCTTCTACGTAAGTGTCAATACAATCAATTTCAAAACATCTTCCTTCAAGCTAACTGACCTCACCTAACAGTGTAAAAGGAATTAACAAATTAAGCTGGATTTAAACATCCCTCTCATTAATACAACTGAAACTTGGGAAGAGTACAACATTATTTTTAACTCCAGCTATCTCCTCCTTGGTTTAGCCCTGTTAAATTTCAGAAGAGGAAAAATGTAGAGTAAAAATCACTGATCAGATACTGGAGAATTGAGTTAAAGACCTGCCTCATGTAGTTTTCTCACCGGGCCCCAAGCATATAATTTCATCTACCCTAGTCCTTAGCTGCCTCTTTGTTAAATAGGGTAACACGTGCACAAATCTCATAGAACTGTGAGAATCCTTTTCACAGGGAATGGGTCAGTAAAATCCAATAGCAATTAGAACCATACAGACAGATACACATAGTACATGTGAATGAAATTTATATCTTCTGAAGCTCCCTGTGAATGTGTCCATTAAGACATCCTGAGTTACTAAATACAACAAAAGTCTTGCTAAAGTTATACTAATAATTTTTAAAAAGGAATAAAATTCTCAGCACATCAGAGTGAAACAAATAATACCAATCCAAAATGCATGGAAAAGTAAAATGGTCTAAAAAGTTAATTTACTGGGTCTATTATGGACATGCAATATCAGTTTGTACTGAGAGTAGCAATGCCTCAATAATTCATAAACAATCACATGCTAAATACTGTAAGTTTGCCAGCAAAAACTGCAACCTTGTAAGTTATTATTACAGTCCCAGAGGAAATCCAGCCATGCTGAGAAAGTTTGTACTGAAAAAGAAAGTTTGTAAGGAGAGGTAATTATGTTTTATTAGATGAAATCAGACCAAATACAAGGACTGTAAGCCTGAAAGCTTGTTTATTTTTCCAATTATATCTGATAAAATACAACAATGTCTTCCTACAAGCCTAACCTTTTTATAAATTACAAAAGTATTACTTTAAAAGTAAAGCATTTACAAGAACTTTACTACAGTTGATAAATATTAACAAACAAATGGACATGTGAAATGACATGAAACACATCCATTTGGAACCCTTCCTTCGCCAATAAAGCCTAAGATAACTTAGAACTGAAAAAGATTAAAAGAATTATAATAATTTTCACTGTTCTCTACGTAGCTCTAAAACTGTGTAAAGCTAGTAATTTTCCCCTGCTTATTTGAATTTTTCTCATAGCAATGAAAAGAACAAAAATAAAAAACTTTAAAGAGCCATAGTAAAAACATAAAAATGGGTGGAGAAAATTCACTGGCTTGAAAAAACTTGAAAAGCTTTTAGTTCATTTTAACTTTCAGTGACTATAGTTCAAGTTCACAGTATCCCTTAAACTATGACAGATGTTTTGATTTCAGCCAGACTCTTCAGTTATGCATATCTTGTCATGCTCTTCAGAGGTCTCTGTATTTTTTTCCACTATAATCTGTGTTTTTCAAAGACTCCAGTTCTCAAAGCAGTATCTGAAATAACACTAGAGATCTTTATTGCCAGCCACTAACTGACATTTACTGTTTATTCAGACAAGCTGAACAGCATGTATGCATTTGAAATTTATTGTGGGTGAATTTGTATAATTTTATTATTAATGATTTGCATCAAATTATTTTGTGTGTGTGTGTGTGAATTCTCTGGCTTTATATGCACTGCCATTAGAACTTCTCTGGAAAAAGTATTAGTCAAACACCCATTAGCCCAAGCATGTCTTGCTGAAACACTATCCTGAAGCCATCCTTCTGCAACTGCTAATTGGTTCTACCAATAAACCCCCATGATTTTGCTGGCTACCCAGACTGTCCTTCCTATCAGACTTACCAGCTGCCTCTACAGTCTGAAATACTGGTGTTCCAGTTTCTGACACTTGCCTGTACCAGCAGACCTGTGTCTGTACAGCCAAGCATCAAGCATCAGTGTAGTCTGGTACTCAGCTCCTGATTTCATTGTCCTCAGAAAAGGAGTACTTGCTGTCCCAATGAAATCCTGCCCAGCAAGCTGCACAAATACAGAAGCAAGTATCAACAAATGAAGGAAACAAATGGAAGATAAGCAAATACTGCCGTAAGGAATCTCTCTTTTAATTATAAGGAGCTACTATTAAAAGCAGGAAATTTTGTCTGAGGGACTTCTAAATTCAAGGACTTCTGTCTTGTGTCACTGCCAATGCTGGTACTGACCACAATCCAGAGCAAGCAGAAGTGGACTGTGAAATCCAGGTTCTCCATTGACTCATAAATATGGAAAGAGTTTCAGGCCCAGATAACCTGCATCTCCTAAATCACACCTAGAACATCCAGCTGTATCACACATGGAGTCTCTCAAACAGTGGAATAAGGTACATACAATACAATACAACTTTATGGTAAGACTTAGGTACTGTAACTCCTGACTGGATATTTTAGTGCATCCTTTCTATGCCTCCTGGGTTTTAAAATCTTCTCCAAGTGCTCAGTGTGGGACCTATGCCAAAAAATTTACAAATTTTCAGTTCTCTCCTACTTTAATTTATACGGTGACATGAAAATGATCTTTTTTTGAGAAAGCATGGGCTGGGCTACCAGGCTGTCAGATGATTTGAAAATTGGCTGGACTGCTAGGCTCAACTGGTAAAAACGAATGGTTGATATGTAGCTGGTAAAGAACTTAGTGTTCAGCATCTTGAAAAGGCCCAGATGATGACACAGAACACACCCTGAGCAAATTTATGGACACCAAATTATGGAGTGGCTGACATGAGGACTGGCAGAACTTAATCCAGAGACCTCTCAATATATTTGAGGATTAGGCCAACAGACGCCTCAAGCTCAGTAGAGAATAACCTCAGGCATCAGGACAGGTGGGAAACTGGCTGAGCATCAGCCCACAGAAAGGATCAGGGGATCACAGTGATGTCAGGCTGAGCATGAGCCCATTAAGCCAACAGTGCACTCTCACTGCAAATAAAGCAAACTGCACCCTGGACTCCATCAAGAGAGATGTAGCAGGGAAGATACTATCCCACACTCATTAAAACAGAGAAATTAGGAGCAAAACTTTTCACAGAGGCTGACAAATTCTACTTTAACTAAATGTTTATCCAGTATGCATAGAAAGTAAAAGAGCACCTTTTCATAAAAATGGGCATAATCTAGCTGGGAAATTAGAAGGTAGCAATCCTTGCCAAAGCAGTGAGTTTCTGGAATAGTTTTCCATTTACAAAAAGACCAACGCAATAATTTTGCACATGGCAGCAAGTGGTGATGTCGGAGCTCTCATCCAGTCCTACATTCCTGAATTCAGCATGCTTAAAGAGTGATAAAAAATGAAAGAAGATAAAAAATAGTTTCTGAAACATAATAAATTGGGAGAGAAAAGAGGAGATAAACATATGGGTGTTGGCAAACAAAGTCCCTGGAGGCAATGAAGAGGAAAGCAATCTTCCTTGAAAATTTGGTGACTTTCTTGTCGGAGACCACGTCGTCTCAATGTGGCCTGACGCCACTGCTTTTAATAACCCTCATTTTGCAGCACAATTTTATTGTGATGGCTGCTAGAAGCATTACTGCTTCCACCAAAACAGAAATACCACATTTCATACAGCATATGCCATGGGATGTCAAGTAACAGATGATCCTGAATGATTCCCTTGAATCCCTTACCTACAAAGCAAGGCCTTTCTACCATATCGTCATATCATCATAAGCAAAGATGATTTGAGGCACCACACATGCACAAATATATGACTTAGAAAAAACAAGTTTATTTGTGTGCACCACTTTGCATTTTAGGTCCTAGTGGTTTTTTAAAACCCCTAATGGTTTTTAATTTTGCGCATTGTTATGCCTGATTAATGATATTTGTACTGCTCACAGTGATTGTATTCTTGTTTATTAAAAAGTAATTGAGAAGGTAATTGAGCTCTGCATTCACAGTTTTATGTTTTAAATAACTATTTAACTGCCTCCTTTTGTTACAATAACACATTAAAAAAAACTTACTAAAATCAGGAGTGAAAGAAAGGCAGCATAAGAGGTGGCAAAGGCAAGTGCTGCTATGTCAGTGGAAGCAGCAGCAATGGCTGTAGGCAGAAATGTCCAGAAAAAGCTAAAGGAACACTCTTCAGCCAGACTTACCAGCCCTGAGAATAAATACCCTTTTGATGACCTCTGAGGTCAAACATGGGAAACAAGTAAGACTTCAGTGAAATCTGGAAGTCCCATTAATCACCCCATATGCCCTGCTAGATAGGAGAGCAGCAGCTTTTTCCAAAGCAGTGCAAACTAATGAAGCCAGGGCAACCCTAAGGAAGATGCACTACCACCACACTGAGTAGCTGCTGTTGAGTGACATATGGAGATGCGGGAATGTGGAGGGGGAGTTTCCAGACAGATGGCTGGCTCCTCAAGGATGGGACCTGTCACACAGGTATGCTGCTCTGCACAGACTTCAAGGAAATTGTTTCATCACTGCTGATAACCTTCAATTTTCAGGCCCCATTAGCCACTACTAAACATCAGAGCCCAAAAGCGGCAGTGTATCAAATGCAGCTCTCTAGACCAAGACAGAAAGGAAATGACTGAATTCTACTTCTCACTCTTCATGGGCCTTTAGCATCTTACGATTAAAGTCACTACACCATGAACTTTATTTGGGGAAAAAAATAATCACAGAATCGTGTGGCTGAAGTCGTAAGAGGGTATGACCGCAATATAAGTGTAATGGTGGCCAGATGGAGCACCATTGCAATAATTGCATGGCACATCAGGCCATGCCAATTCACAAAGGAAGAGGTATCCAGGACAATTTTCATAGCTGTTATGTCTATTTATCTTTATTTTTGCAGAACAGTTACATAAGTTTCAACAGACTTTGCCTGCCAGGGAAGGTAGCTGTGTCACAGCTCACACAAGAGGTTACCAGGAGCAAGCTTCCCATTTGTCTTGAGGAAGTCAGTTAATCCAGTTTTGAGTAAATTCTCAGTGTTTCCTTTCAGATCCCATCACTACAGCAAAGTTTTAAGACACAAAATGAAAATGCATAAACTCCTAAAAAAGCAGCATTTTATGAACTGAATCAGTATAAAAATGTATTGTCAGGTACTAAAACTGATAGTAAACACCATTTTATGAAATCAACTACTGCTTAATGATTATTTAATTGTGTATGTAAAAGTACTGAAATGGATTTTCTTTAAAATTATGTGCACCTTAGACTTACTGGCAAACCTCTGTTGCCAGTTAACATAAAGGAGATATTAGCCTGTTACTACTAGCAGTCACTCCATTAGTGCCCCTGACAGCTCTAAAGGTTTAACCGTGCAGACAACTTATGTGTCAACCTGATACCACAGGACAAAATTTGTCCTCTTACTGTGCTTCGAAAACATAGGAAACTGCACTTCAAAAACATAAAAAGTTGCAGTGTTTAGAACTCCAGTTACAAACATGAAAGTAAAAATAAAAGTGCAGAAAAGCTCAGTTATTCAACTTTAATGGCAATGTTGGGGGGGCAGGAGGGTGTATTTTATGTTAATACACAATCTACTATTTTGTCTACCTTCTTGGGCTGGCCCCTGTCATCATGGCATGAATCACAGCCTAAAGCCTTGTTGGCTCAGAAACTGCGATACTAGTCACTGTAGGATGAGATGCCAGTGGGAACTCAGTGCCACTGCTGATGCTAATGTTGTGTTTATTGCACATGCCTCAGTGCTTCCTAAAACACAATAAAAGCAGCTACTTGTTCACTGAGAACTCAATGCCAACACAAATCTGAAATCTCTGCCTATTGGTGTACACCTCAACTTGGATGCCCAGCTGAGATGCAGTGCTGCTTTCCCCTGAACCAGGAAAACTCCAGGCTCTAACCCTGTAACATTCTTCTGAGTATACACAATTATTCTGAGCCAGATAGGGTATACACAATTATTCTGAGCCAGATAGGTAGTAACACAGCACTCTGCTCTCAGAAATGCAGGACTGATTCACACCAGCATGTATTTTTCAACAGGTAACAAGACAAACTGCAGGTTGGGAAATTCCTGGAGCACTGGTTTTGATGTGAGATAAAGTCATCTCTCTTTTAAAACAATTACAAAGTGAATTCAAGAGATGAACCCTTGCCTATGTCTGTTTTTTATTTGAATACTGTCACAACCGGGCAAGTGAATCTAGGGTGCCTCCCCCCAGTCTACCTTGTAGCATGCTCAACTCTTCTTAACAATCTGATACTCAACATCACCATCTTTGAAAAAGGGACTTGCAACCTGGAGAAAACATGTGCAGACAGTTAACAGTGCAATGCAATATCATGTGGGATATAAAGCACTTCCAGAGAAATCCAAGTATACCCTTTCTAGCTCCAGGAGTCCCTGAGGAATGAGCACTTTTATATTTGCCATTTTACTCTGAAAATCAATACTCAAACTAAACAAGATTTAGGTAAAAGAATAAATAAAGCTTTATTATATTCAAACAGAAAGTTAAGGTACTAGTAACTAGACAGGACAAATACATGCTCTTAGAGCTAGCTAGCACTTTGTCTTAATCTCCACAGCGTCTGTATGCTCAGTCAACAGCTAATAGGGATAAACTTGCAGGTGATAGGACTGGAGCCAAATTGACTATGCAAAACCTTATATTCCAGATACATATCACACAATACGCTCCCTTTTCAAGTCACACTTCAGATAAGAACATAGAAGTGATTACAGTAGCTCAGACTAGACAGCCATGCAGGTCTGTGCTTTAACACTTGACAGTATCCAAAAATAGATGCCCCCAGGAAAGCATAGGAAAAAAGAATGTAATAATACTCCCTTAGTTTCCAGCAGTTTGACATTCCTTGAGAAAGCCAGTACCTAATCCCACAGAAAGTTTACTGCAACAAAGGTACCCTGTCAAAAAACGTTCTGTCCTTGTGAACTGGTAGAGCTAGGCTGAACAACTGCACACTTTGTACTATGGCCTTGTGGAGCCTTTATCAGATCTGATGCTTAAAACCCATTCATGTCATCTCATGGTACCAGGTTAACTCTCTGTGTTAGCTACTGCTTGAAGACAACCAGCTGCGCAAACCATTGCATGTTCTCTGATTTACTTCCTCCAACCCACCTTTGAAAGGAGTTCATTACTTTTCTCCTCACATTTGAAGGCAAGAACATTGCTAGCTTTCTTTGCTTAACTAGGTTTTTTTTGGTAATTACACTATCTCATGGATTATACACCTTCAAAAGCAGCTGACAGTAGAAAGCAGAGTGAAGGGTGAGATATCAAGCTATGCCTCACAAATAGGTTTGGGGAATTTTGTCACAATTGTGCCACTCCACACTTTTTTTATTTTCAGAATGCTTTCTCACAGCCAAGTCCATACCCTTAAGTAAAATCAGACCTAAATCTATGAGGGACTATGTAAATTACAGGAACACATGCTCTCTACCCCAGGTAATCCAAAGCCCACTCTCCTGTCACAAAACAAATAGTTCCAGTGGACTTGATAGGATTTTGCAGTACAGTTAAGCATCTACCTAAGTTTTACCAAGAGACTTGATAGGATTTTGCACTACAGTTAAGCATCTACCTAAGTTTTACCAATATTGGTGCCTACTTTAAACAGCTGGGTATAATTAATAGAGGGTAAAGGTTATTAGTGAGTGACATGTTAATTATATGTCTAAACTAATACCATTCATTTTACAGCTGTTTTTTAAAACTTTTGCTTTATTTCCTATTCTGTTTTCACTTTAATCATTTATCCCAGTCTCTTATTTAAAATTTTTTTCTGTGCAAACCAACAGATAAATAGTTACTAGTGGATAAATAATTATCCTCCAACTGTGTACGGAACTAACCTACTGAGATAGAGGTCAACTGAAATTCAGGACAGAACAATTTATATGTTAGACCAACTGTCTCAACTTTGATTTTGCTGTTCTAAAATGCCAGCTGACTGTACTACAAAGCTGAATCTTAAATCACATTTGTTTTGAGTATACATTGATAGTACCAACAAAATGCATCAGTGTTCATTTGTACACACAAATTATTAGCTGTGGAAAAATATTCCTAATGTACTAATATATAATTTATTCACATAGAAACTCTGCCCTAAAACACTTCCACCCCGATAAAAGTCAGTGTTTCATAGCACCCAAGAGCTGCAGACACTCAGCATTTTGGATATTAGTAAAAGCTAGGAGCAAAAATAAAATATAACACTCCACAATGCCGTATTAAGGAAATACAAACCACCTCAGCAAGAAATCGTGCTACTCTCCTAGAGAAATCAGGTTGTAAGCAACTTCTTTAAAGGAAGAACGTTGTAAAGAAAACGTTTTCATTCAAAAACTTCAGAGAAAGAGAGAAGGTGAATTTGCTATGCACTCCTACAACTCCTGTGCTTTAATTTCAGTTAGAAAGACACTAAAATGAACCGTTTATGTCGCAGTTGAAAAACCCTGAGTCTTCTGGGATTTAGGCAATTGATTCATTTTTCATATTTAAATAACAATGAGCCGAGTCACAAGGGAATATGAATGTATGCGTACCAACCCCCAACTCCTGAGTGCCTGCCGCTAGCGTTACAAGCCACTGAGGTAACCCCCTACATCGCTGAAGCACCCAGCACAAAACATCTCTGGGGAAAAGATGAAAAAGACACTCAACTCGTGCCAGACCGTAGAACCACAGGGGGGATTCACCATCCAGCACCACACCCGTAAACTACCCTTGCTGGTTTAGCCGAGAAGCAAGCCAAGGGCCGACAGGACCTGAGGAAATCAGGGAGGTAAGTGCGCTTTAAGGTGCTATTAGCACCTCCAATAAGCTCCCCATGGTGCTGGGTGGGGAAAACGGACGGCCATTTCAACGCAGGCCGACCAGAGCCAGCACCAGGCGTGCTGGCAGGGGCCTGCTGTGCTTGAGCGGGCGCCGCTGCGGGACCGCGTTACCCGCCCCCTCGGGAACATGGGGGCTGTGAGGAAAGGAGACGTGGTGCCCTGCCAAGCGCTGTGTTGGGAGGCCCGGGGGCCGGCCTAGCCCCGCGGAGGAAGGGTGGGCTGGTAGCAGGGCCCTCAGCCCTTCTCCCGCCTTCAGCGGCAGCCGCTCGGCGTGCCGAGCCACTGAGGCGGCTCCTGGGCGGGAAAGGGGAGGCGGGAGCCCGGCGGTCTCGGAGGGGAGGGGCGGGCCGCGGCCTACCTCCGAGCTGTGCCGCCCGGCTCCCCCCCGCTCCTGGTTCTCATCCCTTTTCTGCCTGGGAGAGCGCCGGAGAGGTTAGGGCGGACTGTGAGGAACAACGGATCGGGGCTGACAGAGAAGCTTCTCCGCGCTGAGGCGGCGCCATCTTGCAATACGGAAAAAAAAGCTGTGGCGGGCGCCATTTTGCATCTGAACGACAGATGAGAAGAGCCTCGTTATTTTTCGCCGTCTGGGCGCCGCCATTTTAGGTTACGGCTGAATCTCCGCCTTTCCTAACGTAACCTCATAGTGCGCCGCCATTTTGGCTTGCGAACAATACAGCGACCCGCAGGGGTCCTCACCCCTTCCATCCCTCCCTTTAGGTGTCTTCATAAAATGCCCGTGGAGAATCCCCTCTTTTTTCGCCCCGCTCCCAAGATGGCGTCGATGCGGGAGAGCGACACTGGCCTGTGGCTACACAACAAACTGGGCTCCACAGACGAGCTGTGGGCGCCGCCGAGCATTGCCTCGCTGCTCACGGCTTCGGTGATCGACAACATCCGCCTCTGTTTCCACGGCCTCTCCTCGGCCGTCAAGCTCAAGCTACTTCTAGGGATGCTGCACCTGCCCCGCCGGGCAGTGGATGAGGTGAGAGCTGGGTAGGAGCTTGCGCGGGAAGCTTAACCGAAGCGGGGTGCGTGTGTGTGAGGGGGAGAGGTCGGTCGGAGACGGCGTGAGGGGGGAAGGGGGCGCAGCGCCAGCCACCACCTCCTCCGCCCGCCCTTTTCTCATGGAGCCTGTGGGGAGG
>JAVJGI010000001.1:47240412-47285832 GCA_035590275.1 Ibycter americanus | reverse complement strand
GGCCGCCTGGCGCTGCCCCCTCCGGCGCGGTGGGAGCGGGCAGCCCCCCGCCGCAGCCCTGAGGGGGGGAGCCGGGCAGCGGTTGCTCCTCAAGGGCAGGTGCCCGGCCGCACTCGGCACGGGGTGTGTAGTGAGGCTGGTGCCCACAGACATCCCTGCCTCTCCCTTACAGCCTTTCGTGGACGGGGAGGAAGGGGAGGAAGGTCTCAGCTGGCGGGGTGTCGAGGCCCAGTGCAGAGGACTCGGTCCTTGGTGTGAGGAAAAGCGCTCACGTTCCCTGTGATAAGGGAGTGACTGGAGTGGAAGCTTTACTGCTGCTGCTCCTCCTCCTCCTGCTCTCCGGGAAATCTCTGGTTAGCACTAGTCTTTTGAAAGCAGTTTCGACCTGAAGCCCATCTTATACCTCCACATGGACTCAGTAGTTGTAAGGCTGTGTTTTGACAGTTTGGGTGCCTTTGGGAAGAGAGCTTTTCTGAGACAGTGGTCCTCCTAGGATTAGGACAGAGAG
Source organism: Ibycter americanus (assembly GCA_035590275.1). NCBI lineage: Eukaryota > Metazoa > Chordata > Aves > Falconiformes > Falconidae > Ibycter > Ibycter americanus. Next base: position 47,285,324 of record JAVJGI010000001.1, on the reverse strand, counting down.
GCAGGACCGTTTGGGTCACGTTAGGCTTCGTTCGCTCTCCTTCCTTAATACTGGCAGCTGTGTAGGTGTCCCAAGTCCAACATCTCGGCTTTGGAAGGACAGCAGCAAGTGCTGAAACTTAGGGAATGGAAGATCTGGGGTCTGCACTGAACAGTGGTTTTCCCCACCTTCTTGCAGTCAAGTCTTGCTTGAAGAAAGCTGCCATGGGCAGTTTTTTTCTGCTTCTCTTTACCTTTCTGGGAACAGCTGGTGCTTTCCTTTACTGACCTACCCCAACTAATAAGCTGGCTGGCTCAAGTCTGAGCTGGCTCTGCAAGCTTATTTGCTTGGCCCTGGACCATACCTCATCTGGAGCTGGCTTGTTCTTACCAGTAGGCAGCTACTGATGTTTGGGGCAATAGCTGGAGAATGACTGGGAAACATTTTTAAGTTTCTTCAGCCAGGTTTAAGGAGTTCCTCTCCTACTTCCACCATGTATGGTATTGGATCCCAGTAATGATCGTGGAGGTGGTGTATAGTTAAATCTCACCTTCTTGTGTAGAGTATCCTCAGCTGTGCTTGCACCAGTCTCTTGGCTAGGACACAGCTGCTGCTTAGGCTTAATGTACATATATACTAGGCAGGGTGCGGGGAGACGGTATGTAACTTGGATTATTGTATGCTCAGTTTTTGGGTACTTCTAAGCTGAAAATGCACAAGCATTACAATTAAGCAGTGGTTTAGTGTTTGTCAGTGCCTGTCTTGCCACATGCATTTGTATGATCACTCTTGCATGTAGTCAGTGTCACTTTAGAAAAATAAAGTAATTCTTGTTCAGCATCTTTATTTTTCAAAACAAGGTACTCATGTTTAGTGCCTGTTCAGTGCACAAACTGTCTCCCTCCTGTGTGACAAATGCAATTTTGTTTTGGCCAAACAAAATAACCAAGGTCAGAAGGGGGCATGGGGAGCTATGCATAAGCTCATGTGAACTCTTGAGTATGCAGGATTCTTCTGAAGTAGTGTGAAAATCCAAGTAGCCTGGAAGAAATTAGTATTGCGATGTTTAGAAAAATCTAACAAGTTGGTGATCTTTTTAGATCAAAAAGAGCTTAAGGTTTAGGGACCTTCATAAATAACACTCTTCAACTCTTTGAGGGAGCAGCATTCAAGCAAACTAACTTGTTGAAATGCTGGAAGAGTGTACACTGGGTGGGTAAAATAACTTTTTGAACAGATTCAGAGGAAGATGGTAGCCAGCAACTTGCTCTGTTTTTGTTAACCATGGAGATAAAGTGTATGTAAAGAAGAGCAAGTCAGTTGCTGTGCCTTTTAGTGTATTGTTAAAGTGATCAGTTGTGTTCCAAACATAAAGCTGATCTTACTGCTGTAAGAAAAGAGATTCTAGGATTTTTCACTATTTTGGTGCAGTTTGTGAATGCAATCATAGATTTAATCCTTCATTGTAAACAGAGCACACTTGATTGAGATCTAGGGATTTAGCCTATTTTCAGTCCTTTGCAAAGTACCTGTAACATCTTAATTACTTCAGGGATGTGACTTTAAAAATTATATTTATTTTTTAACTGAGAGGAAGGGCTTAAAAAATTGTTAAAAATTAAAAACTCATGAGGCAGAATCCTTAACATCGGTTGTACCAGAAGGAAATGTAATGATGCAGCAGACCTACCAGAAAACTGCTGACAGAGTGGGATGTTGTCTTATCAGATACTCATAATTTGTAGTGGCTTTGCTCAGATAGGTTGTATTGTCATAGCACTTGGTTTGGGTTGGAAGGCACCTTCAAGATCATCTAGTTCCACCCCCTGCCATGGGCAGGGACACCTTCCACTAGACCAGGTTGCCCAAAGCCCCATCCAGTCAGACCTTGAACACTTCCAAGGCAGGGGCATCCACAGCGTCTCTGGGGAACTTGTTCCAGTGCCTCACCACCCTCACAGTAAAGAATATATTCCTAATACTCTGTCTAAATCTAAAACCTAATCTAAATAAATATATATGTTTGTGTTCAGTATATGTGTGCAGTGCACTTCTCTGTAGTGTTCTCTGCTCAGTGTATTGTGCTGAACGTGGTGTCTTTTTGCTGGCAGAAATACACTGTACAGGATACCTGTAGCTGCCTGGAAGTGAAATTCATCATTTGGGAATCCTACCCATATCTCAGAATGATTAAACTTAACTGTGAAAGTACTTCATTAGTCTCTGTGGAAAGTTATATGTGTGTTTTCCATGCCATGTGCCAGTCTGTATTGATCAAGTGTGAGAAGCACTGAGCTGGCATTTGGAAACTTAATGGCACTGGAAAATATATTGCATCAGCTTTGTAAAGCTTTGGGAATCTTGATAGTAGATGCAGGATGTGTTACTGGTTTATGTAAAATGTTAAATGATATACCCCTATCCAGATAACAGATTGGACGTAGTTACTATTTTCTCTGCAAAGTACTGTTTTTTCCGGTTTTCTATATACTAGCATTTTCACTGAGGCATGGAATAACATGGAAACCATTTGGGAGCAGAAATCTGAGAAAATTATGTGGGAATCAAGGAAAATGTGGTGGTGCTTGGTTTAGAAGGGGTTTACTTGGCTGCTGATCATTCCTAAATCTCTGTGAAAGCTTCAGTCTAGACAAGTGAATCTTCAATGAGCTGTCTTGAAGGCTCAGTTCTTTACTTAAGTGCTTTTTTACCTCAAATGTAATATCCTTCAATTTTCATAATGTTTTCATTCAACACTCCAAATACTGTATAGATATAAGTAACTTAATCCTCATAATACTCCTGTGGGATAGGTAATAAACCTGATTTTTTTTTTATCATGCTGTGAACCTCATTGCTACTTGTTTGTTCCTGCTGACTAATAAGAATAATTGGCTCCCATTTGTGTTTTAAGTGTGTTTTTTAGGCAGTTATCAAAAATATCCTTTACCATTGTAATTCTCTGGGCGGAATTTGCTAACTCTTGAATCTCCCTGCCCCCCAGCTTTTCATCTGCTAATTTTTTTCTAGATAATTGTGCTTATTTGAAATGATGCCTAAAGCTCAGTGTAGTGCTGACCAGAGTTTCAGTTGTGAATTTGGCAGGACAATTACTTGTGTTTATTTTGTATGTTGTATTCTTATTAACCTGATTCACAATGGCAAGTGCAAGTTTTCTTTTTGTGCCAATGTTTAATTTATTTGTTCAGGGTTAGACTGTGATGTTACAATCAAGTCTGGAATGAGGACTGTGTGCTTCAGTGCTTTCTGAATTTCAATCTTGAGAGGAAGATCCCTATCCCAGCAGCAGCCTGCACTTTTGTTACAGTAGCTGCAAGAGAGCGAAAGTCAAGACTGTTTCTTCTTGCTTGCTTATGTGAATCAGGAGTCCTCTATTCATGCAAGTGGGACTTTTGGAGTACTACTGCGAAGGAGTAAGAGGGCTCGTGACGCTTGCCTTTCCCTCTGTTCAGAGCAGGCAGGCTGCTATGTATTTTTCTGGCCTGCATGAGTGTTCTTAATTTTTTTGTGATGTAATATGGTATATTTTAATCTAATACTACCCTTGGCCACTTCTGCTCTTTTTCATTATTAAAATAAAAAACATATATGACAGTGATATTTGATCCATCCTGGTTTTGTATTGCATAAATATTAATACTGTACTTTCAATCCAATGTTATAACTTAATGAAAATGATGTATAATAATACAGATACTAATAAATGTCACCTTCTCTATCCCCCCTGAAAGATTAAAACTTGATTGGGTTTATTAGCCAACTGTTGATGTAATTGTGTAAAGGTGTAGTCACATAAATTAATTTATGTGTACTATAAAGCAAATGAATGGGAAACCTTTGCAAGAAGTCATCTTGGAGCTATCACTTTGTGTGTTTCCAATAACATTTCTTTCTTTACCTCTTCCCACGGTGCTGTTTGTGTATTCTTCCTGCACAGCCATTATTAATCTCCCTTTGTCTCTGTTCCCAGACTTTTCCCATCCTGCCTGATCCTTTTCTTCTCAGATGTTTCTAGTTGTGCCCTATGCTTTTTTTTTTTTGTGCCAGCAGGCTGAGAAAAATACTTAAGATCCTTAAGTTTTAGATGAGAGAAATGCCAGAACATGTTGCATCAGATCTTGACATTCATGCTTAACAAGATGCTGGTTGTAGCTGATGGAGCTCTTGCTGACCCAGTGTTGCAATCTTATACAATTAAGAGCTTGGGATTATGGCTGTGCTCTGTAGAGTAACAGAAAAACTGTACGTAGGTTTCTCAGAGTTGCATTTCATGCATTCTCAAACCACAAAGAAAACTTTTTTTTTCAGTTGCCGGTTCAACACTGAACTGGGAACATATATTTAAATTTCTATTGGAAGACAAACCTGAGTCAAAACTCAAATCCAGGCTTGTTAAATGCAAACCCATATTTAGGCAATGTCTCTGGTTAGCTCACAGTATGTGTTAGTGTGCTTCGCTTCCCTGTGTATGACAGTGACTGTTTTTTCATCATATGCTTTCTGCCATGAGGCCTTGTGATGATGTTATTTGCCCAGTGCTAGGCAAACAAGTTGTTTATGGGCTCCATTCTTGAAGGAGCCGAAGTCATGTGAAGCAGTGGATTGTGGCATAGGTGGATTGCCTGAATTTTAGCTGCTCTGAGAGCAGCGCGGATGTAACATGCCCAGACAAGAGCTCCATAGGAACAGACAAAGAATCATAGAATTGTTTAGGTTGGAAAAGACCTTTAACATCACGGAGTCCAACCATTAACTTAGCACTGCCAAGTCCACCACTAAACCATGTCCCTAAGTGCCACATCTACATGTATTTGAAATACCTACAGGGGTGATGACAGCTCTGTTAATTTTTGGTACTAATAGGAGTTTTGTGGAGCAGATATGAATGGTAAATTGGGAGGATACAGGAGACATCTTTCCTCCAACTATTGCCCGAGTTTGATTTGGTGGAGGAAATTACATTCTATACATTTACCTGCATTAGTTGTGTCAAGATAAAAGCTTGTAAAAGAGCTATAAATAAACCATAGCTTCATCAGCTCTCATGACATGTTTTAAATTTTCAGGTGTTTTAAGTAAATCAGTATTGTAATTCCTATAGGGATAGATAGGAGAATAAAAGACTCTTTCAATAGTATTCACACTTGTCCTCATCCACTGTAGTGAAGTGACTTCTGATGAGCAGTTTAGGGTTGGAATAGAGAGATTGCCAAGTCTGTGTGGAGTCTAGGTGGGTTTTTATGTTTACTGAGAAAGAAGTGAGCAATGGAGGGCAATAAAGACTAGAACTTTAGGAATGGATTCTTTCCATTGGGTGAGTGTTGGTTAAACTGGACAACACATTAAACAGTGTGTGGTCATGGTTATGTGGTCAGTTTAATCCAAAGCAAATCAGTAGTGCTGCTGAAGACGGTAACTGACTGTTGTAGTGTCTCTGCTCCACTCTTTTTGTGGTTCTAATGTTTGTGTGACAGTAGTCAGCCACACCAAGGGGCTGATCAAGCTTAAAGCTATAGAGAGGTGCCGTTTTAGATCAGATGAAATGATCTAGTTTATTTCACAAGCATGTTACTGTAAGTGCTAAAACTTGCAAGAGGTGAAGGACAAACTGCCCCTATAGTGCACTTGTAAAGCTTTCTGAAGGGAGAGGGCAATAACATTGGGTGAAAGGAATTGAGAAATGTCAATGTTTGCCTCTGAGCTTTGAAAGGCTTGAGTGGGGCGTGGGCGGATGGTAATAGAGACCAGAAATTTACCTTTTATTTCTTAGAGTTGCATGGGTAGAGTAAGCTTATTTTACTAAACCTTTTCATATAAGAAAAGGCTGGTTCTAAATAAAGGGCAGGAAATACAGCATAAAGGTGAAGATGAATCTCTTGCTTGTCTCCCTGTGTTCAGAAACATGTAGGCTGTAACTAAGCTATATGTGCCTCAATGGGTTGTGAAAATCAAAATTCAAGTATTTCCTTATACCTGCTTGTAAATTCTTCAATGTTAGTACCATACAGATAGAGCGTGTCTAAATAATTTACGTAACTTTACTGTTACGTTTTGTGGCTTATATGCGCGGTACGTCTCATATCTTAGTTCTGTGGAAGCTAATGCTTTAATGCTTACATGAGAGTTTACTTAAAGCAAGTGTTCAGTCTTTATTTGGGGGGATTTAAGCTTACCTGTGAATGAAATGAAACAACTAATTTAAGAGATTTAACTGTGTAAACCCCTGTCTGTAGTAACCTTGACTCTTTATTTCATTTCATAGTGCGAACAGACATGTTGTTTAGTAATTTAAAAAAATTACTGTGACAGTCAATATTTTTTTTATGCATTATTTCCCCTTTTTCAAGATCGTGCTTAAAGAAAAATAACTTTTTCTGAGTATAGAAACTTTAGATAGATGGAAAATCTTATTACTTGTGGCATATTAGAGGGCTGGGTCTGTTTCTGTAATATGTAGTTTTTGTCAAACAGTAGTTTTTATTAGCATGAAACACATTTTGCCTAAGCAGTAAAATTTTGAGGACTTAGTTTATGTTCATATGATGCAGATACGGTCTGTCTGCTTAATTATTTGGTAGCCCAGAAAGGGGCACATCTTCATTTAGATGACGGTTCTAAATAACTTGTTTTCTAGTTGTGTATTTTTATCACTGAATATAAGGTGTGGGGACACTGGGAGTGTAAGTGTAGAACATAAAGAGACAGTAGCGTAAAAATCTGATCTGTTACATTTAGTAAAAATGTTCAGTGCTAAACAAAGCTTCAAGCTGCCAAAAGCTCAAATCAAACTTGGGTTAGATTGAGCGAAAGCAATATAAAAAAATATTTTGGTTCATTCTTTACTTAGTTCTACAGTTAATGTGTAACTGTGTTGAAGCAGCCTCCCTTTTCCCTTCCCCAGTAGTAAAACATTGTGCGTGTTTATGCTAGAGTTTTATTAAAATAAAAAAATCCAACTAACCTGTTTAAAACTGTTTCCAATTGGCTGATTTTCTTTTTCTTTTTTTGGTAGATGAAAGGGGCACTGACTGAAATTATCCAGCTCGCTACCTTGGATTCAGACCCCTGGGTCTTAATGGTAGCTGATATTTTAAAATCCTTTCCAGATACTGGCTCCCTTAACCTTGATCTTGAAGAACAGAATCCCAATGTTCAAGATATTTTAGGAGAACTTAGAGAAAAAGGTAAGCTTTTTCTGTTGGTGTGAATTATAGAAATATGGTGCCTTTTTTCAGAAATAACCTGTTGTTTCACAGGCAGTCTTTCTGTCTTAATGGTATTGGTATCAGGACAAATAGGGTGTCTTGTCTCTTAACTGCCACAGTTCATGACCTGGCTTGTTACTGGTCTGGGAACTGATATATGAGGAATAGTAACTTACGAAATTTCTTTTCGTACATCGTCAGAACTTACATGTTGGCTGTTACCCTGAGTGTTTGTGAAGGGCAACACATAAGGTGATGTGGATTCATTAATATCAGGCTATATGTGCACTGATAGGTAATAACTGGCTTACTGCAGCTTAGGAAGTTGACGTTTTTCATGTATTGCTCTGTCTTCATATGTTGTAGTACCAAAGACGACAGTAAGGCTCCGTTTCTGCAGTGCTTGTGTGGGCAGCCTCGTGTGTGTGTGTGTGTGTAAGCACCACTGTTGTGTTGGGCAGGTGGGGTGCATTTCTGCTGGAAGTCTTCCTCTAGGCAAGAAGTGATAGGTGCTGGTGGGGAGACTGATCACAAGAAGAGTTATGCTGCTGATGACTGACTAGCTATGGATTGCCTAGCAGCTAAAAATACTGGCTCAGGCTCTTGAACAGTTGCTGCTTCAAACAATGTAGTAAATGGTGATGCAAAGCTGCTCCTACTTCAGGGAGTTTGATTTAGCACATTGAGTAGCAAAAGACCTTAGGCATCAAGGCACAGACATGGTCTTGAAGTCAGGATTGCAGCAGACCAATAATGAAATGAGGCGGTGGTGGTGGAAGTGTTTTGTTTTCTTACTATAAATAAGTGATCGTTTGTTTGTTCACACTTTTGGTTTGGACTTTGGTGTAGTAGTTTCCTTTTTATGTGTAATTTTAAGGAATCTGAAAATTCAATTATTTCTGTTATCTTTTACTCTAATAGCATATTTAAGATTCCTGTAATTTGACTAGGTGTAATTAACATGGAAGTTCTTATGAAGCTAATGTAAAAACCAAACATTCTAATAACTGGTTACATACTGTGTAATAATTAGAACTAAATTACTCTCAGTGCTTAAACAAGTAATCTAAAAACACCTGTACAGTCTAGCTGTAAAATGTTTTGTAATTAGCTATCAAAGAGGTGCTAACACACATATGTACTGTGTTAACTTTTTATGCAGTAAGTGAATGTGAAACTTCAGCTATGTTGCCGTTGGAATGCCAATACTTAAACAAAAATGCCTTGACAACACTAGCTGGGCCACTTACTCCCCCAGTGAAACACTTCCAGCTGAAAAGGAAACCTAAAAGTGCCACTCTCAGAGCTGAACTCTTGCAGAAGTGTAAGTAGTAGTACAGCTAGTTGATAAGGTTGAATAACAAATTAAATGATGAAACAAAAACTGATATTCGGTCTTATTCCCCAGTATGGGGATATACGTTAAAATTATCTGTTACAAGAGCTTTGCTGGCTGTTTGTTTTTTTCTTTGATAGACTGATGTGTGGAAGAGCAGGTGCAGGTCTTTCCAGCCATGATTACATTAAAATGCTAATCTTGATTTAAATGCTGTTCAGATTTCAAGGCATACAAAAAGCTGTAGCTTTTTAAAGCACAGATACATTCTCTCATGGGTATGTTTAAGTCAGTTGTGAAGACTCATGAGGGACAGCTTTGGTTAAAGCTCCTGAAACAAAACTGAAATGAGAACATAGTTCTTATTTTGCCATATGTTTTTGCAACAGGGAGCAAGAGCTGCTAAATAATGCTTTCTTTTGCTCGGTGTGGTTATATAGGGTGTGAAAGCCAAGAGGGTTTTTGCTAACAAAAGGCAACATGTGTACATACATGTATTGATAGCTGGTTGAACTAAGCAATCTTAAAATAGTTTACTGTACCTGCTGTTCTGTTGCAGCAGCTTGCTGCTTTCTTGCATGTGACTTGAGTAGTTGGTCTGGTTAAATACAAAACCTCTAACTTTTTATGATGTTATCTAGAACTTTAATTATTTCAATCTTTATTGAGTAGATTTCTGCCCTAATTTCTTTTAGCTTAGACCATCTTGTTGGTTGCACAGTTATATTGATTTTGCATTTTGTCCAGATACTGTGTTTACCTTGCATAAATGACCTCGGGCTTAATTAAAATATAATTCTTTGTTGCTATTCCCATCTTTTCATGTATTAGTTAATAACATTTTATATAAGAAGCAATGTGTTGTATTTTTTCAGCACAGATTCTGTAATAACTAAAGCCCTTTCTCTTTTTAGCAACAGAAACTGCACAACAGCTAAAGAAGACTGCAGGAGTGCCTTTCCATGCCAAAGGCAGGGGACTGGTCAAAAAGATAGATACAACAAGTATGGCTCACTTTTATCACTTCCAAGAAAGAAAGTCTGATGAAATAGCCTTGATGAAGAATAAAATTAGTCTGGTTTTTATAAAAACTTACTTTTTGAAGCAAAGGATGTCTCCCTTTCTGCGCCTCTCTCTCCTGATATTTAAATGTTTCTGACATGTCTTGTCAGAAAGAACAAGAATGTGGGGTTTTTCTTAAATGGCATGTATATCTGCCATGCTTCTTAAAATGTACGCAGCTAGATCATGCCTATAGACTTTGGTAAGAACTTAATTTGCATCACCCCAGGAATAAGTCCTGACTCAGCCATGTTGCTCCAAAAGGGAGCAGAGTGGATCTCAGTGATCTGCTGTGCTCTTTGAAATGCTGTGAAGTAGATTGAAACTATCCTGTATTTGTTTAATCCTGCATGGAGGAAGAACAGGGGACAGTGTGTTCTCTGCCACCAAGGCTTCTATTTAATGGACATGACAAAGATGTATAATCATTCTTCCACTTTGCATGAATAGATTTCAGCTGTTTGCTGAAGTTCCTGAACTGCTTGAATTTTTCAAGTAAGTTTTTGACTAGAAGCAAGAAGAGGGTTCAAAATTAGTTACATACTTCAAATCACTGCACAGATGTAACTTTTGTAACCACCAATATGATGCTGAGATGTGAAACTTGAATAATTTCTTGGTGTGGTAGCTAGAAGCCATGAAGTTCTTTGCGCGGATGCTACTGAAGATGTGGTCTTGAGCACCAAAGTTTGGCCACATGTTCATGCAGGAAATGCAAAAAGTGTACTTGGTAATTTGAACTAAAAATTGTCCCTGTATAGAAATTGACTGTTAGTTCTTGGCATTCTTTTTAGCTGTTGAACTAATGAAGCTGGCTTTCATACTTGGCTGTCAGAGACAAGTGGTCTCTAGAAAGATGAGTTATAGGACTAATGAGATTTACTCTGCTGAATCTTACTCACATTGGTCAGAGAGGATTGTCCTGTGGGGAAAAGGTTTTCAGTACAACGTATAGAGGGATACAGAGTAACTAACCGCAAACTAAAATTTGGTGGTCTTTCTTCAAATTGTAGGGTAGATGAGATTGTCAGGAGGCTCAAAGACCTGATAGATATGTTTGTCCCCCTAAGTTTTTAGCAGTTGATGAAAGAATACTGTCTTCAGCACTTTTGTCAAGTGTGAAGGTAGAAGGGTAACAGTGTAAAGTTGGGGGGAAGCAGCTTCTTATAGGTGTAGCAGCTTCTACTGAGTATTGAGACAGCAGGTTTTCTGTTCGCAGTGCAGATCCAAGTTGGATCCTCCTGCAAACAGCAGCTGATTTCAGGCCCCTGTGTGAAGCAGTAATTTATCTTTCCAGTAGATTATGAGCCCTGAGCCCTGCAGAGCTTGGCTAAGAATCTTTGATCAAAGACAGTTTTACCAAGTAACTAGATCTTAAAGTTCGAAGAGCAACTTTGGCAATAATTGGATTCAGAACATTCATGACCAGTACCTTTTAATGTGTTTCAAAGTTTTTGTTATCAGTAAGGAAAGTAACAATGTATTTAGGAACAGTATATTTTAATAGCAGTGCACCTGTTTGATCACTTCCTGTGGAATGGAGTTGCAAGCATTAGCCTAGAGGTCGGCTCTTAGTCCTTGTTCATAGGGTAAGATGTGATCTGACCTTTGAGGGACATTAGTGTATTATAGAGAGTTCTACATTAAACACCTTTGAAATTAAGGGGATACGTGGGGATACGTGTGTGTGTGTGTGTTAAGGGGAAAAGCTGAAGAACTCCTCGTTACTGTTCTTTGTAACTAATTAGATATATATTACAATTGTTGCCTTTTTGATCTTCCCTAAGCACCACTCAAAGGAATACCAAAACAAGCTCCATTCAGGAGTACTTCAGCACCTAGTGTATTTAGTCCTTCTGGAAACAGAACTCCTATTCCTCCTTCAAGAACACCTTTGCGCAAAGAAAGAGGAGTAAAGGTAGGTGTGCTTTTTCTTAGTCTCTTGCTTCCTGCTCAGTTCTCCTCCCTGATCTAAAGTGGATTTCTGATGCTGTTTTGAATCAAGTATCCATGTATTAAAGAAGAAAATTAAGGACAATATTTAGAGATAAACTATGTAAATTTAACAATGGTTATTAAGTTCTCTATGGTCTTTTTAGCTTTTAGATATCTCTGAGCTGGATATGGTAGGCGCTGGCCGTGAAGCAAAGAGAAGAAGAAAGACATTAGGTTGGTATGCATGCTACTTAGAAATGCTGTTAATATGTCTGCAAATAGGATCTAGATTTGTAGTACCATTTTGTTCTTCATTTGTTAAAACTTCTCTGCAGCTAAACTTAAAAAAAAAAAAAGGCGGGGGGGGGGGGGGATTCCAAACCAAAAACACTTAGAGAGGATTTTCACTGTTTTTTTAATGCTCCTAATCATACTGCAATGTGCCTAGATAATAACTTGATTCAGTTGCATGAAGGGATTGAACCAGTCAATTGTGCTTTGGGCAGAACGTAGGTGTATGAGTGTCTTCAGTACCGGAACTGTTCTGAGCTGTTTTGGCGTGCTTATTTCTACTGGCTGTGTGGCCAAGTAAATTAATTGAAAGTAGTGGTGAAAAAATGTATAGCACTCCAACATTCTGGCTGAGAGATCTTAACAAGTGGATAATATCTGATTTACTGCTCTTAAGTGACAGTAGAGTGCTGTACTTCACCATATCAGGAAGATACACTAGGCAGCATATTTGCACCAAAACAACCTTTTTGTATTTTTTGCAAAAAAGAGTGCCATTCCAGAACAAAATCATAATTGCCATTATATTTTTGCTTGGGTTTTGATGCTTTCTGATATCACAAGATTAGCCTAATTATCTGCCTAATACTCAGTTACTGTATCTTGGTGGTTATATGTTGTGGTTCAGTTCGTAATTGGGTTGATTATAAATTTGTGTGTGAAGATTACTGTATCTACCAACCTTTCAGCATGTACCTCTTTAAGCATGTTTTAGCAGACTTTGAGAAATGCATTTTTATATCTTTGTTTAAAAAAAAAAAAAGTGTACCTACTTCAGTATTTCAGGAGACTTCCTTGAACTGACTTTTATTTTTATGTAATAGATACAGAAGTTGTGGAAAAGCAAGCCAAAGAAGAAACAGTGGTAGAAAATGCTACCCCAGATTATGCTGCTGGCCTTGTGTCTACACAGGTAAAACCAAACAAAACTGAAATAGACAAAACCCAAACAAACAAAAAGAAGAGGAAACAGTGGTGCATATTATTCTTAAACACTGTAATGATGTTTTACTAACTTGTTGAAACATGCCTCTTAATGTAAAAATCTTTACATAAGTATTTCAAAATTCCATTATATTTTCACTAAACTAGATAAAAAAAACTCAAAGCAGGATGAAGGTAAAGCTTTTGATGCATTTTTGGTGCTATTTTAGCTTTGTGATGGGGTATGGCATTTCTGTAACTGAGGATTGTAGTCTTCTGTCAGATGAAAGGAATAGGGGGGCTGTCTAACCATAGGTAGATAGAATCATTTTCAGTAGTTCCTGCAGGTTTCACTTTGTGCCTGTACATCCTTTGTGACCCTGATGGAATAGTGTCCACAGAAGTCTGAGGAGCGCTTCTCACTGGCCTGTGCCCAGGAGAGACAGCTGAATATAAGCAGCTGAGTAAGAAGTCTTTACGACTCATCTGTCTTCTGGCTTGAGAAAAGAACCTATAGCCTAGTGCCCTTCTGTGGTTCTTTCTCTGTTTTTAGCTTGTAATCTTTGAGAATTGATGCTTTAACCCAGAAGGGAGCTTTTTCTGAGGTCCCCAGACCTAACTAGGTTTAGTCAGTCCCACGACTACTGAAAGGGAAGGAGAAATACAGTGGAATTGATCTCCATCCAGATTACCCATGGCTTATAAATTTGTGCTGCTTAAAAAGCATAAAGTTCAGAGGTGGCTGCTCCCTCTCTTTAACAGTTGGGTTTGGTTTTTTTCTTCTCCTTTTAATCCAAAAGTTGTTCAGGATCTACTGAAAAAGTTAGCCTGTTGCTAGAGGTAGTTCAGTTGGGGAGTGAGAGGTGAGGAGAGGAGTTGTGTTTAGGGTTTTTAACCTATTCCTTCAGATACTGTGCATTGGAAAACCTGATGCAGCTTTGTTTCCTCAGTCAGGACATAACTTTTACAAGAATGTGAGATCCTCCCTCCATTTCTCAGTTAGAAACGTTCTGTTCTATTCCAGCAAGCTTTGGCCTGGAATTAATTTGAACAACTGTGTTCTTTAGGTACTAATAGATAATTCGAGGCTGCTGCACCCAGTGTTCGCAAGCCTCTTGGGATGATAGAAATCCATCTCAAATCTTAAGTGTCGTGTCTTGTTCCGAATTTAAAATGGTTATGATTACATTTGCCTCTGTTAGTCCATGTGTTGACATGCAATGCTTGCCTTTAGAGAGCACTTTATTTAAAAGACCTGTGGTTTTGTTGGTGAGCCAGGAAATTTTTCCTCTAGAGCTTAATGGTAAGCACATGCAACATTGGTCCCATGGGGGGCAGCAACCTATGGCACACGTGCCAAAGGCAACATATAGGCAGGTATCGGTAGACCTCTGTAGAGTGAAGGTCATTGCCTGTCTTTCTGCAGAATGCAAAGAGTATCTCTTTTGGCAGGTTCCACATTTTACAGAATAACAGTCTTTTGTCTAGTAAGGCTACCTTAAATGATTTGTCTGCCAGACTTACTCAGAATTTCTTTCCTCTGTCAACCCTTTATGGTTATAAGCCTGGATTGGACCAAAGTGAAGATCTTCATAGAGATACCATGCTGTTCACTTTATGCTGTGTGTGCAGTATAATGTATGGTCAAGTACAAAATGTGTCATTTTCTTTGGCTTGATCCTAGATGACATCTGTCATGTTGTGTTGACATCCTGTTTCAGTGGAGACAGGGTTTTACCTGTACTTTACTGCTGCCTTCTGCTTGCTTATGTCCCAGAGGTCTTTGCATTCTCCTGGGTGATATTTTAGTAGGCCATTTGCCCATGGATGAACACAGGTTTCTGCTTGCTAATAATAAGGAGCATTTTTGCTCAGGCGGAAGATCTCTTATTACTATAGTGTAATTCTTCAGAGAGTACCATCTGCACAAACTGCATCGCATGGTTTCCACACTACCAGCTGAGGAATGGGACAAAGGAACAGCAGCTTGACTCTTTGCAGAAGTACATTCTCTGTAATAGTATTTTTTTTCTGGCTCGTACTGTGCCTTTGGAAGCAACTTTGGTATGAATTGGGGGAAACAGAAGCTGGTTTTTCTCTTCTAGGGTAATTCAAATGCCTGAAGTGTTTGTATAGGCAGCTAGGGTTGAAAGGGGAAATATGCCCTAATGGAGGAGTCCATAATTGAGTTCCCAAAAGGAATATCATAGCAGAACTGATGTTGAAATTGGATTTAAAAAAACAGCGCATGAATATATGCAGTATGGCTATAACACTTCCTTTTCTGTCTTACAGAAACTTGGTTCATTGAACAATGAGCCTGCACTACCTTCTACAAGTTATTTACCTGCTACCCCCAGTGTGGTTCCATCTTCCTCATATATCCCAAGCTCTGAAACACAGCCAGGTAAAAGACACTTGTTTTGCTTTTGGGACCTAATACTTCCAACTCTGTACAGTTTTACTGTCTAGCTGTTCTTTATTTACAAACCTACTATCCCTAAACTCCAGTGAAACAACCTTAGCAGTCTAAAAATCAATTGCAGGAACCCAGCCTTTGGGTTTGGGATAACCAGACATATCATTTAACCTAAATAAAGAAAATGCTTGTTGGTTTTAAGTCTTAAAATGACTGATAGTTAAGTCAAGCAAGCAAAGCAGTGTACTGGTTGGGTTTTTTCTTACTCTGTAATAGAAAATCCAACTTCTTTTTTTAATCCCTAAAGAGACACCAGAAATACTCTAGACTTATGTGTATGTACTCCATACACACATCCATATGCATGCACTTATCTGACTCTTGAAAGCAACTATTTCATGTTTCCAGAGGCAAGTACATATTAGTTTTCACACAGGCTGGTATCAAGCCATCCATTTTACTTTTACCTTTTATAACAGTCTGATAGATGATAGCTGAGCTGTTGCATATTTTGAAAAGTGCTACATTATTTTCAATTCTATAAAATTGCCTGTAGTAAAAAATAGTGTTTGTACAAATCCTTTATTTCTACACCTTATATTTTAACATGCTTGCTTTTACTTTTCCTTCCCTGCTGCGTATAAAGTCTTAAATGAGTGTATCAGTTTGCACTAACAGATGTGCACGACTGGGATTCATTACCAGACCTTGTAGTTAACTGAAATGTTGGTTCTCTTTAATGCATTATTTTTACTCTTGCTTGTTGTGATTTGGTACTGTAATGTTTGTCTTTATGTATGTGAGCTGTGGCATGTTGTTCACTAGAAAAATGCATATGCAAAACCTGATCACTTCACTTGGCTCTGAAACAGTTCAGAACCTCTGTGAAGGTCCATGCAAATCTTTGTCTGGCAGAAAATTGGCGTCTTGGAAGGAATGCAGCCAAGAGCCCATCAGTGATGTCAGCAGCTAGTAGTATTTTCCAGAGCCTTGGCATTGTATTCAACAGCAGGAAAAGCCTAGTTTAAAATTCTCTGTTGTCTTTGTTCTCTGTTTTTTCTAACTTATTTTTCCTTTTGGAGTGTGGTGTATCTAGCTTTTCTTATGGACATAGAATATAAAAATTCTTTCCTTGATATAAGGTGCACACGGAAGATCCACAGATTTGGTCTCATGTAATCTGAGGTTGCATAATTAAGACATTACTTTATACAAGTTAAATACAAGTGAAAGGAAGCCAGTAATAAAACTTAGATATTTGTACAAAATTAGGGGATAACTAATAGTTACAGATGTTTGTCCTGTTCCATATACTGCTGGGTAATAGCCATAACGTTGAAACCAATGCTGTGGCTGTGCTTAGATGAAGAATGGTAGACATCTCATTCTCTAAAATCTGACCTGAGAGACCTCAGCGTAGCTTTGGTCTGTATCTGGCTTTTAGTCTACTGTAAATACAATGTGAATAGGTTAGCTTAAACCCCATGAGATTCCTGAAGGATACTTAAGCAGCTGTGTCTGTGTCTTAAGAGCTGCAATGAATGTAACTGGCTAGAGTGTGCGTTGGGTAATTGTTTGCTGGACAGATGGTAACTTATGAAATCATGGTAACTTGATCGTATGTGTAACTGCCACCTGCAGCTGGGTTTGGAATAATAACTGCCTTAAGTGCAGGTGAATGGATCAACTCTGAGAAATGACAATTAGGACTTGTCAATACTGTGGGGTTTTAACCCTCTTAGCAGTTAGTGTTTAAATAATGAGTGATTTGTGAAGACTACATCTAATTCTGTCATCTGTTTAAGTATTTGTGTATTTTCAGTATTTGCTACTGGCTGAAACTTAACTACCATTTCCTTTGAAAGCTGCTGCTACATTAGGTAAAAACTGATGAAATATTTTTTATGATGAAATATTATGGGTTTGGCTTCTACGTAGCAGTACAGCAATAATTCTGGTAGGGTCAGAGTACAGTTGTTACAGTAATACAAGCTAAAACGTAAATAAAGCACACTCAATAAATCTGATATCCATTAAACACAAAATTTGATGCTAAATATAGAGTAATCCATATTGGACAGCTAGTCACTCAGTCTAATTATTGCTAAAGTTAATTGCATGGAAAGAGCATTAGCTTTTCAATTTTTCATATACTTATTAGAAGGCATGTTGAATCATGGTGCTAAAATGGGATAATCAGAATTTTTAGTTTTCTTTAAAGGCTTTAAATGGTGATGCTAATCCTTGTTTGAGGATTACAGTGTTTTTAATTATCCTGATTGGTTTTTGCAGCTGGCTCTGCACGAGAGGCCTTGCAGACTAACAGACAGCCTGAAGAGCCTGCAGCTCCAAATGCTACTACAACTCTTCCTGCACAATTCAAACAAAGAACACCTATGTACAATAGTAACTCTAATCCACCTGCAGCTACACCTACCTCACCCCTAACACCTACCACACCTCCTGCCATTTCCCCTGCGGCACAAGCACCACAAGTAGCCCCTCAAACTCAGCAGCAGCCGCCACCAAAAAAAAGCCTGTCTCTCACAGTAAGTAAAACTAGGTTTTTTTGACTGCTGCTTTTGATGTAGGTTGGAAAACACAACTTCTTATTGTTGATCTCATTTAGTATGTTGGCAGTTCTTGGCCTTTGAATCATGGAGTGATTGAGGCTGCTTTTTTATAACCAAAGATAATGAAAATGTTTTGTGGCTTTGTTAGCATTTCTGTCTTAATCACAACATTTTTAGTTGTGCAGTCTTAATGTCACAGTATTTACTGCTATTTGTTATGTAAAGTAATGCTGCATTACTCATTATAAAGAATTTTGGGAGAAAGGTGTATTTCCAGCAAAGCCGTTGACCAGCCAATTAAATATAATGTAAGCTGCTAAAAAGGATCCTGTCATTACTGTGGTAGGAGAAATTATATCAATATGTTATTCTAAGGTGAAAGCCTTTATTTCTTGATCCCCTCACCCCCACCGTTACACATCTTCTAAAGCCTGAGAGTGGGGCGGAAACTAAACTCAATTATATATGTCCTGGAGCTTCTTATTGCTGGTATGTTGGTATATATTATGTGCATGCTTAAAGTTAAGCAGGTAGCTAATTCAGGATGCAACTGATTTGAAGATTTTGCTAAGCAAATCTGTAAGCCTGGCTTGGAAGACCTGAACTTTAAGAAGCTGGGTGACTTTCTTTTCAGTACCTCTACTTCATTTATTAGAGGGGGAAAAAAAATTGTTCTGAAATTATTGCAACCCTGGGTTTGTTGGACTGTAGAGGAAGCGTTGGGGTTTTGCCTCCTTTTTTTCCCTAATGTCATGAAGAACACAAAATTAATAATGTAAACATTAGTGTCTCACCATGTGTTTCTGTAACTATTTAAAGGCGTGTGAGTTTTTTCCAGTTTTAGAATTGTTGTCATTGCTGTGTTAGGTGTAAGCATTAAAGAGGAAAGCCTTGAGGTTAGGCTTTTTTCTGTTCACTTTTTTTATAGGTCTACAAACTTCCATGTTACTCCTTTATGCTTGTCTGTGGCTATTAATATGGTGCCTGTTGGCAGTGTTTTCTCCAGTGGAATTCATATTTGTTGTGTTTGTTGCAGAGGGAGCAAATGTATGCTGCACAGGAAATGTTCAAGACTGCAAACAAAGTTACAAGGCCAGAAAAGGCTCTTATACTTGGATTCATGGCAGGATCAAGAGGCACGTATTGAGACTAATTTAGGTTGCTTTTGAATACCCAAATCTGAAATACAGCCTAGCATTTCTAATTGTGTGTATGTGAGTGCAGGACTTTTGCTTTAGCTCTGCTCTATACGTACTTGACTCTTTGCTTTACTCTGGACTGTACGTAGTTTTATAATTTATATTTCTAACTGGTTTAGTCCTGACTACCTGGAAACAGGTCTTTAGGGTCTGTTTCCAGTAAGTCAAACAGTCTGTCAGAGCAGCTGCTGAACACAATATATACGTAACTGAGCACATGTAATACAGTGGCTCAGCGGTTGAAGAGAAACAGGGCAGCCAGTCAAAACAGTGAACAGACTGTCAGGTTCTAGTGGTCTGTCTAGAAGACCAATGAAAGTATGTTCTTTCGTGGCAAGTCAGGGTACAAGCTGGGTAGTACAGAGCTTCTTTGCTAATTCCTTAGCATTAGAAATGTAGCAACTTTTGTCTCAGAGACTTTAGGTAACTGCAGGAACTGTGAATGACAGGGAGATAAGCTGTCTGTTAGCTAGAACCTGTCATATATTGGCCTGGATAGACCAAGGCTCTTTTACCCAGAAGATTATTGGATGTAAGATGAGAAGGGGCTTAAGAGTCCTTAAGTGAACTCTCTCATCTACACTAGCTCTGGTTTCTAACTTGGTATTTGAGGGCCCTTATCACTGGATTGCTGGAGCCTAAATGTGGCTCATGCATTTGGATTAATGCAATACATTACTGAAGATGACCAGGGTAGAGTTACTGTGATGGTCCTTGGGCTTTAAGAAAGTTTTGTGTATCTTGCGTTAATGATGGTGATCTTAGTACTACTCAAATTCCAGTAGGAAGGGTGTAGTTTAATACCTATCCAGGCAGTTTTTTGTAATGCAAGGTAAAATATTTTGGAAGCGTGCATGTGTGTGTTATCTATATATGCATATGTGAATATATAACAGTATGAATTCCTTCAGTAATAATACCAGCACCTTCTGAAGGCTGGATAAATAACTGCCAACTATTATATTCTTGAGTTTCTTGAGTGCCAGTTCCAGGACCTTGAAATGTAACATCGCATACTTCTACTGGCATGAAGCTGAGTCTTGGATGAGTGATTTCAGTGAAGCTGTTTGGGCTTCCAGAGCAGCTGAAAATTGTTGCTTTTAACTACAAAATGTATCCCAAATAAAGTAACTCTGGTAGTTCAAGTTTACAAAAATGCCATTTAAATATAAACTTCTCTTACAACTCTTGAAGCAGAGAGAAATGACACTGGCATGTTTTACTCTCCCTTTTGTTGTTCTTCCCATTACTTTAGCCTTGGGGTTCATCTTCTGAGGTCTGGTTTTGTTATCCTTAAAACTCAGTCTGTGATGTATGGAGGGAAGAAGATCTTTGTGTGGCTATGTCTATTAGGGACATTACTTGCTTAGGCTTGGATTTGGGTTTGTTTTTTTCTTCAGCATAAGTCAGCATAAGTTAAGAATCTCAATCAAGTGCACTTTGCCTTTTCTAATACAATGTTGAAAAGTATAATTTGTTTCTATTTGTTTTCACAGAGAATCCTTGCCAAGAACAAGGTGACATCATCCAAATTAAACTTAGTGAGCATACAGAAGATTTACCAAAGGCAGATGGCACTGGCAGCACCACTATGTTGGTTGATACAGTCTTTGAAATGAACTATGCTACTGGTGAATGGACCAGATTCAAGAAGTACAAACCTATAACTAATGTTTCCTAAGAGATGCAGCAACAGCAGACTGGACCAAATCAAGCTTAGAGTCAACCAGCTCATAGAGTATGTCAACTGTACAAAATGGCATTCATGTGTACATTTCTTATTACCCTCCAGAATAGAGAAGTTGTGGCTCTCCAATAACTTGGCTCAGTGAACGCAGAAGATGGTGTCAAACTCGCTTTGTTTTTTTTTTTTAATTGTGGGAGAGGGAGAGGTGATCTTAAGGGAGGGGGAAAGTTGTTGGTGTGATTTTTGTTTTCCTACAGTTCAAGATGCCGGAAAAGGAGATCACAACTTGAAAGATTATGGATGGGAGCAGTTTACTTCTCAGTACTGAAAGATAACTGCTGCACAGTCATTCACGGTTTACCATTAAATGAGGGCACAGGTCTTTATTGTAAAAATATTTTCTTTGGCTACATGGGTTCTATTGTAAGAATAGACATTTAAAGCACCACAGGTCAGTGCTTGATTATTTTGTAGTTCAGCTGCAGTATAACTAAATATTGCAGGTGGTATATGTCCAGTGTCTGATGGTACCCACTGTCTGTTAGCTTATTTATGCTTGGGTCATAGGATGAGATTGAGCAGCTTTGTTAACTCGCTTACTGTCCATGTCCATGCCCAGCAGAGTTAATCTATATTTGGCATTATTTGAGAGAAACTGAGTATCATAGCTTTCCAAGGAAAAACATCAAAATAAGAAAGAAGTGATGGTGGCTTGTCACTGCCTGGAAGTGATAGCTAGCTCTTTGCCCTCCAAGTCTTAGGGTAGAAGTGATCTATGGTTCCTGCATAGCAAGTCCTTTGAACTGCATAACTTACCTGGGAGGAAGTGAAACTATGACATTTTGAGACCAATTGCCGCTGAATTTAAAAATGGCCCTAGAAATGGCTTAGTGACACATCTAAATATAGATAGTTGGGAAGACTTCTTGTCTTGAGGCAGTGTTAATTATGTTTGGTTGAGCAGTCATAACATGTATGATTGCCAAGCCCTGATCCAAAAAGTTTTGAATGACTGTAGCTGTGGTTGTTACCAGTGTAGTTATATCAGTATAATATCTAATGTGGCCACAATTATATGGGCATATGAATGTGCCTTATACTTGTCCCCTTCTAGTAGAAGCACATCTTTGTCTTTATAACTGCGTTCACACCACTGGAATAATCTGGCTTTAATAGTACAAATAAGTCTTGGAATTATTGAGAGGGCTTATGTACATAGTTCAGGATTCCTCCTCTGGAGACTTGGCTTCATCATCTGAAGGAGACTTGGCTTAAACGTCTGGCTTCTGCCAGCACATGTGTGTGGAGCTGTGCTTGGTTGGGAACAGTGCTTAAAAGGAAGAAATACAAAGATGAGTAGCATAGTGGTTGGTTGGTGCTGAGGAAGTATCTTTGGCTGATTAGAGGTTCATGTTAAAGTGGAACTCTTAGGACAAAATGAGTCTTTTTGCTTTCTTTTTTCTGAAAAGAAAGCAGACCAAATCCCGTAAGTACACATACTAACAAAGACTTTTAGATGATTGATTAGAATCTTTTTGTATTGGGGAATTTTTATTGGATTTTATTTTTAGTTTTTCAAACAAATTATCCAACAGGACAGGGCAAGCATAAATAATAAGAAGATCTATATTCTGCAGCATTTTAAGATGTGACCAAAAGTACAGATTTCTTAACTTACATAAAAGCAGATATACAGAGTGTTCTAGCTTCTGTAGTGGGCAAGTTATTTGATGGTAGCTGCTACCATTACAGTGTGTTGTGCATGTAATAGTGTGACATTTACTAACATAACTGTCACACCGGGGGCTCTCCTCCACGTAATTACCCCATTTCAGAATCAATGCAGATTGTAATTCTTATTGTGATTTTTCTTTAAACAGTTAGAAACCAGCCTGAGAAGTGAGGATGAGTAGTGGGGTTTAGTTTTTAGGAGTTCAGTAGAATGCGTTTTCATGATTTAACTTATTTGATTATAGTATGTTACACAGTAAGGGCTAACAGGAGAATATAAAAGTACTTGCCTTTTAAAAGAAAGGTGTAAAGAAAAGTGACATTCCTTTTCTTGTCTGCATTCAGATTTTTAAAGCTTTCTTGTGATGACCAGTTTCCTGTAAATGTGTATGATACTTCTGTCTTAACTGTTCCTGCTTGCTAGATAAGCTGCAAGTACCAAATACAGTTTTTAAGAAAGAACTTTTAGAAAATTGGCTGACTTGAGGGACATGTATTGACACTGTAAATTGTTGATGCAAGACTCTTTGCAATTTAGTAGTGATCAAGAAATGCTGTCTGATGGCTCTTTTGGCTTACTTGAGATTAATGGGGGTCTCTTGCTAAACTTTCTTGGTCCACAGAAGTCTGTATTTCAGACTGTGCTGTTGGGATGGAGACAGGTGTCCCTCTCCTCTTCAGGAAGCCCTTCTAGAATGCAGTGGGGTCATTTGAGTGCAGTAGTGTGTAGGAAGCTTAACTGTGCTGCTATGTGTATTTGCTGCATAACAAAGTTGGTCTCCAGGCCTATTTGTCTAAAGTCAGTCATATGCAATAAATTGAAATTTTAAATAGAAGCATAGTATATTTTTAATTCCATTAAGTCATTAGGATGAGACAATTTAACACTGCAAAAATAATTTATTTTTAAAAATTACTTTATGACTCTCAATACGAGAGCATTACTTCATCTTGATCTGTGAATCTAGAAAGTTTTTAAAATGCATAAAGAAAGGGAAGTCTTTGCAACATTAAAATCATAGGGTAAGAAGAAAAACTACATGGAGCTTTTTGGTTCAGAGAATGCAGTCATTGAACTGGTGGCCTGAAAGCGAGGATAATGACAGACAATTTGGAAAGGGCAACATCAACTTTTAAATTTCAATATAATAAATTGTTGCATACAGAACAAAATCTGGCCCTGGAACTTGGTATTTTTTGTCTTGAATATTCAGTCACTTGGATGTCAGCTAGATTCTATTCAGTGAGGCTCAATGTGTGCTGTAAGATTAAACAAAAACATTTGTTGACTCTAGAATGACTTGCAGATGTACTGACATATTGACCAGAGAAGTAGTTCAGAGTTTTCTTAAAGCTTTGTTTGTGTCCTTTTCTCTTTCCCGTTATCCAAGCATGAAATTTTAGGAAATAGCAAGCCCAAACTTCCAAAGTGAATTAGTGCACCTCAGCAAAGCATGATGTCCTAGCTTCTTTTGCCCGTGCTTATAAAGAAGCACCTGTCTGTGGAAGCCTAGGCATGATATGAATTAGTGTGTTTGGGTTTTTAGGGTATGGAATACTGGAAAAAGAATCAATGAAAGTGGCTTGTGTTTTCCCTGTCCTATCTGAACTTTTTATTCTTAGGGGAGAAAGACCACATATATGCATACCCAGGCTTCTTTAACAACTTGTCCTAGAGCGAAGTGCTGCGTTTCTTTAGGCTCCTTTTTCTTTCATGAGTGCTGTGAGGACCAGAAAGAGTGAAATGAGTGTAATGAAGATGGTGAGCCCAGGGAGGATACTGAGCAAGAGTTCTGATCATAGATGCCATCTTCCTTTTCGACAGTTTCCACTTTCCTACCCTAGTGCTCTGTAGTTATCTCCATACAGAACAGTCTAGGCTTAATGTGGTTAACACTAGTATTGGGCCAGTATTTTGGGGCTGACTTGATTTTTCACTGGTAGCTTTGCTGTTTAATCTTTCAGTTAAATACCATAGGATGCTGGATGCAACAGGGAGGACCCTTTGGTAATTGCTTGACATCTCTGTGTGAAATTGGTCACTTCTCTCACTAAGTTGTGTCAAACTGCAGACCACTTGTCTAGATGAAAGAAGCTTGAGACTTTGACATTATACAGTTTCAGAGCGAATCACATTTTCATAGTAAGATCTGACTGGAAAAAAAGACTTAAAAAATGTTAAGCCAGAGCCCTCTGGGAATCTGGTGCCTTTAACAAGAACTGTCATTTTGTAAAATGTTTCATCTATAGCATAGCCCGTATGTTTTCTATTGTTTTTTTGTACAGTTGTAAATTCAAAATATTCTGTCTTTGGGTACGTATTTTCAGTGTAATACAGTATGTATAATAAAAATCTAGATTTTCTAAGGAAGTGGACTGGTACTGTCTTTAATAACCAAGTTGCATATTGTACGAACAGCTGAATTGGTGATGAGTACCACTAGCTTGAGACGAAACAGCCAAATTGCATGATAATGTGTATCCATTTTAGATTTCTGTCACATTGCTTCTGTAGATGCATTTCAAAGTTGACATTTCAAAGTTGGCATATGCTAGTTTTGTTGGTTAGGATATTTGCGAGTAGGAGGTTTACCAAAATACCTGCTGCTGTTTTCTGGGTGGATTTTCTGAAAGCTGATTAACCTTGGGTGATGCATCCCCACAGTGTGTGGGTGAGCATATACTGAAGCACTCAAGCCACAGACCAGACCTGGTGGTACAAGGAAGGTATGCCATGCACGGGTTCTGTGGATGGCTCACATGGTAGGAAAGCAGAAGAAACTAATGCCACGTTCAGTTGAATTACAGCAATGGTGGCTTCTTTCAGTTTTAGAGTGCTGCAGAAGGTGGCTGTCTTTTGGCTTGGGATTGGGGTTGTTTTTCAGGAATGGTTTTCGTGCTCAGAGATAACATTTCTGTGGTCTAGTTTATCCTGTGATAAACAAAGGCTTATCTTACAATGTTGAGTCATATGGATGTGTGCAGCTGGCCTCATTCCAATTTTCTTAGGTACAGCTGTGTGACATGGCTCTGTTACACTTGCCTGTGCTGGTGCAGTGCCAGATGTAGTCTGAGGCTTTTCTTTTCTGTGTCAGATTGACCTTATCAAATAGCTAGGGAGGGAATCCTGTTCCAGGTCAACTGCTCTGGTAGAATGCTTGGGACAAAGCTTTGAGAATAGGTTGGGATGCACGTTTTGTTTATTTCATACGGCACTTACTCTGTCAAAGAGGTTTCCTGGTACCCAGATGAGTGACTTGCCGATACATTTTATATGAATAGGTATGTGCCAGTTTGCCTGTCTTCTGAGAGTGGCCTGTACAGAATCTGACGCACCTATTTTTAGCGGTCTCTGTGTCACTAGACATTTTGGACAGACTTAGCTGGTGCAAGCACGTAGGCTTTTTTAATGTTTAGGATGCTGCTCTGATACTGTCATGACTGATGATTGACCAGACATTGACCTCTTTAAGACCTGGACAAACTAATGCAAAATACTATCCTGAAGCTGTCCTGTATTCCTAATACCTTTAGACAGAACCTAAAGCATCTTGGACCTCACTCTTCTCCCTGCCTTTGTGCATGTAGGTGCGCACGTATGGTTTCCAAGAGCAGGAAAGGAAAAAATAAGGCAAGAAGCAAAAAAAGTGATTGCTCTAAAGCAGACAAGGTAACTTTTTCAGAACCTGCTGTGTTTGAAGACACTTGCATGGCGCCAGGCTTTCTCCCAAGGAACTTGGGGATATTGCTTCATCTGGCTCTCAGAACATGGTTTCTGAGTAGCATTTGGTATTAAAATATACTTATCCTTCCTGGTAGAAATTTCATGAACAACAGAAAACAATCCATTTCTCTTGAGTGACTGATTCAAACCCTCAGTAGCATGTAAGTTTGGTTCTAGTGGACCTAGATTCATCATTTGGTGTCCTTATAGTCCATAGTGTCTCTCCTTTTTCCTCTTCATCTTTAAGTAAAAATTATTTTATTATTGGCTAGTTTCTTCATGTAGGAGAGTTGGAGGCAGAAGCTCTTGTGACTGATCTTGCTTATGCTAAAATGGTCATGTGCATTGATCCAGAGCTGTTGGCTGGATGGGACCCAAGTTGTACCTAAATGGAAGATCAACCTTGTTGCCTTCTTCCCTCCCCCAAATGCAACATGGACTGACAGCAGAAGCAATACTCTGCACTGATTTTTAAATGTCTTTCTCCTCTCTTGAGTAGAACAGAGTTCTTTTGGAAAACAGTCCAGCCTCTTCTGCAAAAACCTTGGTAATGTCCATTAAAAGCTGTCCCACTGAGTTACAAACAGTAAACAGATTCTGTTTTCTGTATCTTCTATGATACAGTGCCTGTGAAGTATTTTGGTTTACTCTTACAGACCACCAGCTACTGTCAGCATTCCTGAAGTTTGAGGCCTGGGGAGCTAACACTTCGAGCTATAGACGTGCTACATATAGGAAGCGTTGCCAGAGCAGTTCTTCATGCTGCTTCGTTGGTTGGGGTTTTTTGACGGCTGAAAGCTGCCCACAGTATGAATGTGTATGTATGAGCAAATGAGTTGAAGGAAAATGCAAGGCACCTTACCTTAAGATTCTTTGAGCTATGTATTGACAAACGCATCTCTCCTTCTACAGAGTCCTTTTTTTGAATCCCGTAGAGCTGGAGCACTGTAGGAAGGCCCCATCCTTTCATATGTGCTGTTTTGTCATGAAGGAGGCAGGTTGTTGAAATGCGCTGGGAGTGGCTGCTGGAAAACCCAGCATCTTCAGTTTAGGTGTTGGTCGTGTTCAGGGGTTTAAATCCCCACAACAATGTGGGCAATGTGTTAGAGTCTCCAGTTGCTGATGAGTGATCTTTCTGACTTGGTAGTGCTTTTAGTAGTCTCTCAGCTGTGTCTGATCCTAGAGAGCTGCATTTCAGATCACCACAGTGACTCCCTTTTACCTTTATTTCATTAAATCATTCTTCTATGTATTCTGCTCTAAGGCAGCTGAGCAATTTGTATAATTTTTCTGCCTAGAGTGCTAGATGGGTTGACCTACATCCTTAGCACTGACTACACCCAAGACATGCTGGTCCGTTTTGGACTTCTTCACATTAAGACCCTCCTTTTAACTGATGAGGACTAATTAAGAATTAAGTGTTCAGTGCTGCTTGTGAGAAAACAAACTTCTGGACGCAGTTTGTGTATTATCATGGTTGGATAAACCGTCAGATCTCTGCTGCAGTACCACACCTTTCCTTTGGCTATCTCTACTCTTTTTCAAATTAGTATTCTTTCTAAATTCAAATGCAGAAGCAGCAAATTTTTTAAAAAGAGGTTTGAGCTATTTGTTTCAAAGTGACTGTAATAACTCTTCTTATTACTTAAATTTCTTCAGCTCCCTCTTGTGGGTTTTGTTGTTCCATCTACACAACACGGATGATGGAGGCTTCTGCTGGTGCAGTTTGAGATGACCCGTGCTACCTTTTTTGCTTCAAAGGCTGTTAGTTTTGCCTGAGTGCTGTCATGTATCCTTGCTCCCCGAAGCTGTGGTGCCATCATGTGGCCATTTGGTCAGGCACAGGTTTTAATATCTGTTCAGAGCACAAAAATGCGTGTTCCTTCAGGAGCACTGACAACTTTGGCTTGCTGTTTTTCTCTTACCCGTGTAGAAGTCTCTTGGATCTCCTCTTGGGCACGAGGCTGGTTTCAGTATCGTTCAGCAGCAGGGCAGTATGGCAGAACTTCTCTACTTACTTGAAATGAAGGAAACTCCTGGTGGCCTCCTTCCTGCTCGCCGAGTTCAAGATCTACCTAAAACTGTTGAGGAGTCTGGTCATAATTCTGTAGCAAAGGTCCTACTGACTGGGAGGCTCATCCACTGGATATGCTTGTAACTGTTTTGCAGGTAAACTGCTGAAGAGCCTGCAGTGGATGAGCTGCATTTACTTGCTGACTTGCAGGCTGTTGGCTGGCTGTTGGACCTGTGTTCCTAAAGTCTGAGCTCCTGTGCTGATTTATGAGAGTCCGTTTATATACCAGGGACTTGAGAGAACCTTGCATCTGAAAGGGGGTTCTGGATTCCCAGTTGCTTCCCAACCCAGCCCATGGAGTGGTGCTTCCCATGGGTGTCAGGAATGCTTCAGTGCTTTTTTTGTCTGCCAAGAAGGAAGTGATACCTGCTGGCCAGTACCTCTTCTATATGCAGCCAGGTTTTGGTATGACTTGCAAGCTGCATTGCTCAAAGAAAAGTTCTTTTCCAAGAAAAGCACCTGTCAGAAGCCAGCTTGCAGTTTGAGTATCTTGCTCTTTCCCAGGCAATAGATGCAGCCCAGCCCCCCAGTACTAGCTCAGCATAGGGTACAAATTGGGAACACCCTGCCAAAGGACAAGGCTTGTCAAATAGCTGGATGCAGTACAGCAAGGGCCGTTGCTTCCCCTGGCATAGTGGGAGCAAGAATGGTTTTGCAGTAGCTTGCTTGGCTTGGAGCATGACAGTCATTTGGCACTAGAAGTATCTGTTAAGACCTTAGCAGTGACAGTGGAGTGGTAGATAATCATGGGAAGAGCCTAAGGATACAAGAATAAAGTGATCTTTCTGCTCTCATCTGCTGGCAATTAACAGGGACTTTCTGACCTTAGAGGCTCACCCAGTGACTGTGACCATTTTCAGGCTGATGGATACATCATCTGCTCTCGGCACCATGGGCTGGTGTTTGAGAGACTTTTCCTGTTCGGTGTTTCTTATTTAATAAGTAGGTCTCCTTGTAAATAGACAAGTCACTTGGATATCTTAACACCCAGGTGACTTGCAGCCAATTGATGCACGGTCCTGTGGTGGCCCTCAGGTTTGTAAGGCCTGGGTAGCTCAGAAATCCAGATCTGCCCTCAGCAAATGGCACTTCCTTTAGCACAGCACGCATCCATCCAAGCACATCCTGGCTTGGATGGATGCGTGGTTCTGGGCAGCCTTGGACAACAGCTGTCCTCTCCAAGCTAGGCAACACATGAGAGTTGGTACAAGGTGTTGGAGTGTTTGAGCGGGATGCAACATCCCTGGGAGAAACGTCACCACTGCTGCTTCTGCCCTGTAAGGAGTCAGCCAAGTTTTGAGGGTGGAGGGCAGTGTCTGGTTTATTTGGGGACACAAGGTTCACCACCCATGGAAGAGCAACTGAACTGACAAGAAGAGGACCCTGTGCCAGCCTAGAGCATCACTTTTGATCAGCCTTGACACTGGTTTTATTCTTTGTGAACCAACTAGCAAAAGCATTTAATCTCAACAGAGACAAGCCAGGGCAGGTCAGGAGTTTATAAATTAACCTACTTGTACTGCTCTGCCCTGAAGTGGTATCAGACTTCTCCTGTTGGAACAGTATTTCCAACTTGCCCAGTTGCTAAAACAATTGAGAGGAAAGCAGCCTGCCTTGCCTCCCAGCTGGGCTCTGGTAGCTCATCCAGAAAGGGGGCTTTGAGTGCACGGGAAGGGGTTTAAAATGCAGTTGCCCTTTTTTCCCTGTGTTGGGCTGAAACTTGCCAGTGAAAGTACTGTCACAGTGGTGAGTGTCAACATCCAGTTCTTAGGTGCTTTTCCTGTGTGTATGTGTGCTCTAGCTGCTCAGAAAATGTGTGACCCGTTCCTGGGACACGGGGGTGTAGGGAAGGCTCTCCACAAGCGAGATGTGCAGTTTCTGGTATGAAAGAGACTGCTCTGCCATCAGCTCCTCTAAAAGAAAGATCTCACTGGGTAGTTGCTGGCAGTGTTGTGTCAGCGCACAGGGCTGCTTTGTCCCGCAGTGATGCCTGTGCAGAAGTTGTGTACCACTGCGAATCCTCAGCCCACAAGCTGGGCTGCCAAATGGATGGCCCCACGCAGATATGGGTGGACCAGGTTGTTGCCTTGTTTACACAGCCTGAGATCAAACATGCTGCGCAGGGACTCGTAAAACCCATAAGGTGAGAAGTGTCAGGTTGAGCGCTTGCCCACCTGCAGGGGAAGGGCAGCCCTCCACCGCTGCCTTGCCCTGAGCTGCTGCATAGTGTCTCTGCGAGGGGCTGCTGGGCCTGGGGCTGTGTCCTTAAGTCTGATATTTTGCTCGCTAGCAGTAAGCAATTCAGGTTAAGGTTATATTTGGCAATGGGAAGCCAGCTGGTCACTGACTAACCTATACCCACCCAAACCAGTGATAGCAGAGCTGAGGTGGCTGCCTGCCCTCCCTGCAGCTACCATGAGGCATGTTAGCATCAACAGACTGTTGCTGCTGGAGACAGAAGGACAGAGTGTCCCTGGCAGAGCTGTGGGTACCAGAGAAGGTCCTTGGGCAGGACTGGCAGGTGCTTGCATCTCCTGTAGCAGGGGCTGTGCCTCTTTGCAGCTTGTGTGGGAAGCGCTGCTAGGCTGCGCAGGCAGGGATTGCATCAAAACTTCCCTTGTGCAACCTCCTTGCCCATGCAGCAGTCATGCAACGTGGGGGAGCCACCACACGTGCGGCACGGTGCTGTCGGAGCACTACGTGCGATGCCAAACGGACCCTACCTGGGCTGCTGAGGAAAGCTGGAGGGTTTGGGTTAGAGCACGCTAACTGTTGGCTCGCCACGTTGAGCCCTGTGGAGGATCCTGGAGCACAAAAGACATGGATAGTGCATGACAGCGCCTGGACTGCTCGCTGAAAGTGTGCCTGGGGGGGGATTGCATGTGGAACACCCACAATCCTGCAGGAGTACCCAGCTGTTCCCTGAATTTGGGGGAAGATGTGATGTAACGTGACATGTGGCCTTCAGTTGTGTGCAAAAGCAATCCTCTGTGACAGTGGAGGGTCAGCAATGCTGACTACCAACCGATGGGCACAGAGGGGAATGGTGAGCGGGGTGTGTGTCTTTCAAAGCAAGGCTACAAGGTGAGAAAGCCACGGCGACATCTGTGTCCTTGGGCAGCACAGGCACGGGAAGGAGAACCTGGCCTCCGGGCAGAACAGCAAACAGGATAGCCACCGGATATTATGTGGAAAATGGGATGGGGCCTCGCTAAACTTAATGTACTGGTCTCAGAATCATCATAATCAGAGCCATTGAGTTCGATCCTGACCACAACAACTTGATGCATCAAGTTTGACAGCTTGGGGGCAACAAGGTGGGGGTTAAGCGTTGATTGGGAAAGCTCTACGCTCACACGAAAGTGAATTTTGGTTATGGCATGATTGGTCTCAGTTAAAATGGGAGCTGCTTTGAACTGTGTACTCTTCTTGAGGTTGTTTTTCTTCTTGTTTTTCTTCTTGCAGGCAATCCTGGGTGTCTAAAAAATGAAATCCTTTCACTTGACGAGGTCACGGGGGGCTGGCCAGCAGCCAGGCACAGGGCTCTTGCGCAGCTCTGCCCCATCCTCTCTACAAGCCCATCGCTTCCTCCAGGGTGCTTCTCTTGCATGTACTTCTGCATGCTGCAAGAAGAGGCATAGATTTGCTCTTCTGCTCAGTGTTTAGCTTTGCACTATGCTTTGAGGTCAGTAACGTCTTAAGACCTGTTGCAGTCTCCGAATATAAACCCCCCCCTTTGTTGGGGGGAGGTTGACTGAGCCGCATGATCAGAGTCAGGTGACAATATTGGGCACAAAACCGGAGGAGAATAAACAGTTGGGTGTGGGAGATCTGTAGCTGCTGATCTAGCCTTTTGACAAGCTGTGTTACTCCTCAGGGAAAAATGAGTGCCTGGCCTTCTCCTCTGCTTTGGAGCTTAACCACGGCATGTCTAACAGGTAAGTCCTCCTGAACCAGCGTTTCTCTTTGCTGGCTGAGCACGGAGGTGGGTAAAGCCGTAAAGGGCTGGTGAACACGCTGGGCTTTGCAGTCTCGGGATGCTGCAGAAGGGCGGGTGAAGGCAGAAAAGGAAGTGTTGAAAGATAGGCACTGTTGGAAATGGGCTGAATGTGGTAAATATAAACACTTGCTTTTGTAAGAGGGGGAAAAAAAAGAGAAAAAATAGAGCCCTGTTACTCTGCATACTGAGGATTTACAGTGGCCTCTTCATGGCTTATCTTAAACCCCAAGGAACAGGATGCCCCAGTATGTTCGTTTTCTTGGGGTATTTTGGTAACTGGGTCTTTATAAGAGAGAGCATATAAAAAATATTCAGGCATTTTTCTAATCATGCCTCTATCTGCTCCTTACCTTGTCCTTCTCATTCTTTTGTACTGCTTAACTATATATATTAAAAAAAAATAAAAATCTTTGTTCTTATAGTTAATATTTTTGCTATGTGGAATATGCAAAACTCATTGCACTTCAGATCACATACCTTCCTGCAGTCCACCTGCATGCGGGGGGCCAGAGGCTGCCGGGGGCCCTGCGGCCACCTCCCTTCTTGGATCAAGAACCCATCAGCCCTGCTAGAGCAATTTGCATTTTACAGAGTTCCTTGTCAAGGGGCAGAGCTGCTCAGAGCAAATACCTGCTGAGCCTCATCTTATCTGCGTGCATACAGGGCAGCCTGGGCACGTAATGAAGTACGAGCCGTGGTCTGGCACTCTCATGGAATTAACGACTTGAGGAAACTCTCCATTTCAGGATCCAATTATTCACCTGTTGAATTCACCAAAGGTGATTATTATCTTCATCTAGATCTGTAACTGTTGGCTCGGTTGTGTTTTGTTTGGCTTGAAGGATTAGTTTTTCAGAATGGCAGGCTGTACAGTTGTCCAAGATGGAGGGAAGGAAAAATAAGGGAACGTCCATCCTATTTCTGCATTTTGTGAGTTCCCAGCCAGCGTCCGTGTGCCTCGCAGGTCAGCAGGGCTGCTGGCCTCGTAAGTCAGGAAGGATTAACTCTGTAGTTAAGAGTTCAGTGACCTTCCCTGACATCCTCAAGGCTCTTGAAGTGAAACATGGTGCCAAGGTGTCACACAGAATGGCCCATCCTTGAAGTGTCCCTGGAGATACCTTTGTTGCTTCACAGCATCCCTAAAAAAAAAAAAAAAAAAAAGTCTAGAAAGCAAAATCACTGCTGCCCGGCATAGACAGGGTAAGTGCAGGAGAGAAGAGGATCTGATGAAGCTAAGGTTGTTTGAGTACTGTTTTTTCACCGGTGATACTACAACTGGTAAAACAAAACATCACCCATTTTAAATAGTAGATGCTCAAAACTATTTTTTCCAGCCTGCCTACTTTATAATTTCATTTAAACAACTTCTGGAGGAAAAAAAAGAAGTACTGGCTACCGAAGTTTTGCAAGCAACTTTTTAATGACTATTTCAGTAACATGTTATGAAAAGTTATTTTCCATTTAAAAAAATTCATCCTAACAGTACCACCATTTAACACCAGAACCAGCCAACCAACTAAAGCTTACAAAAAGGCAATATTCAACTAAAAAATACTGTGCAGTCCAATGTGTTTAAATCCCCTGCAGTGTCTCTGGCTGGCAGAGCTGAGCAAATGTTGGGGACAGGCTGCTCTGTGAGAGATTGGGCTTTGATCCCAGTGGTCCTGAGAGCTTTTCCCGGGAGAATTTGATGGGGCCGTCAACTTACTGCTAGTGTTTACTTTGAGATCAGTGTAATAAAACTCAGCAGAGACTCTGCTAATTGTTGGATGTGAGAAGAGAGAAGCAGACTGACTTCAGCCCTTAAGGCAGGTGAGTCAGATGGAGAACTGTGCATCTTGGTCCTGGGTCAAGGCACAGCCAAGGTAGCAGTGTCCTCTGCGGGGTGCAGAGCTGCTCTCCCTGCCTAGGACCAAAGCTGGTATTTCCAGGTCACTTGGAGTTGGGCCTGGGGCAAACAAATATGCCACAAAATGATCACTGTTAAATTCAGCATCTGTGCTGGGGGCCACAGCAAGAAAATGTGGCCCAGATGGCTGGGTGCTCATCTGCTGCTTTCCTCAATAGGTACAGAAAGATGTTTTTTCGCATGCGGTGGAGTACAAAGCAGGCAGTATGCAACAGGGGGGAGCACTTCCAGTGAGCTCTCTCCATGTGATCACAACTTTGTAAGGGCTCTTTTATTCAGTGTCCTGATCTTGCTGTAGAAATTTAACTAGAGTTACTAGTCAGCTTGGTCTGCATATTGTTGTTGTTCATACCATGCCGGTGCTAAGCACTGGTACCCATGACACCCAGCCTCACGTGATGTAGCCAAAATTGAGAGAGAACTCAAAGGCTGGCTGGAGGAGAAGTGGGCTTGGGAAAAAGCCAGCAGGGACCTGTGGGTCTGCAGTCACCTGGTGCTTGTCCTGTTGCTACTCAACAGTGCTGCCCCTCTGAGTCCCCAGCTTCTCATCCTGCTCATGTCCTTCCTCATCCACATCCTGCTGTTGGGTGTCAGCTGCACTCTTTTTGCTCCTTGAAACCCATAAAGCAAGCCCTTAAAACAGTCCTTTTACTTTCCATGCCAATGGCCACTTGATGCCAGCAGGCCCTCTTGCTGTCATGGCTTAGCACGTGTGCTGGTTGGAAGAGCATGTAAACGCCGTGTTATTAGCCATCGTTGCATACTGCTGCTGTGTGAAGTTGGACATTTTCTGAAGCTGCAGTTATTTTAGAGTATCCTTGCCCTGTGTTTCTGACCCAAGCTGATGTGACAGCTGTTGTGGCAGGAGCTGGCTAGTTTGTTTTTGCGTTGCTTCCTTTGCTTTGTACCACGCTGCTAAAGTAAAACCAGCTTGCTACTTTTCATGTTTAGTTTTATGGGTCTCTTCTCTGTTCAGAGACTGGAAGACATCCCCCGTGCTTTTGTGCCAAGAGATGGCTTGCAGCAGCAGATGACATTTTGGTCCACTACGCATCATGGCAAAACAACTTGAACTGTAGTAATACCCCTTTTCTTGGAAGATTACAGCTGTCACCGCTCTGAAGGGGGGATTTCAGGATCAAAGCGAGTCTTGGCCTGTGGGTTCCCTTCTGGTTACTGGCTGTATCTCCAGAACAGCTTAAAAAAAAAAAATAATAATCCTACACCCATGACTTCTCCTTGTTGATCCCTTTAACAGAGATGGGATAAAACAGCCAGCTACTTGACAAGCATCTTAAGTCAGACTGTTGGGAGATCTCAGGGTAAACTGTCTCAAGGAGCTGTAGCTAACAAAACTGAGTGCCTCAGGCAATTGTTGCACCCTTTTATTAAGGAGAGTCAGACCTCCTGGACACCTGCGTCTACTGAGTTGCGGCCTCATGGACCCACTCATTTATTTCCTTGATAAGTCTCTGGTATGCCAGGGATGCTTAGATGCTGCCCATGTTTGCCTGCTTTTTTCTGTATTGCTCTGCAGCGGAACAGAGCAGAAGGGGATTTCTGGACATCAGACAAGGATACAGGGGTTAAGCAACTGATAAAGCCCTAATGGGAAGCCTCCATTAAAAGCAGAACAATAATATGGCCACTAAGGATGTTACTTCTTCTCTTAGGTATTGCTTTAGGCCAGACAACCACCACCCAGGTCCCTACTGCATCAACACCAGCGCCTCCCAGTGCAACCATCACGCAGGTCCTCATTGCATCAACGCCAGCACCTCCCAGTGCAACCAATACCAGAGCCGCCGCTGCCCCAGCTGCCCCTGCAACGCTCTCAGCTGGCGTGGCATCAACCACCGCAAACTTTGTCGCGCCCACAGCAGCACCCTCTGCTGATCCAAGCACAAAAGAGCCTGATCAGGCGCTGCCCACCACGACGGATGTGACCGTCCTCACCTCTGGCAGCACGGCCACCTCTCCAGTGTCTACAGAACCGATGGCTGCACCCACCAGTGCCCCAGTGTCCCCTCCAGGCATGACCACATCTCCCAGGGTGCCGTCAGCAACTCCGTTCCTCACCACCACCAAGCCCTCGAACTGCAGCAGAGTGAACGTGATGACCTGTGCCCACTGCTCCCCAGGGACGTTTCCCAGCGAAGGTAAGAGTCCCTGCTCGCCCTGGCTGTCATGTTAGGTGGCAAAGTGACTTGTCACGGGAGGTGAAACCAGCACACGTTCTCCTGTTGGAGGCTGGGACAGGCAGCAGGAGTGGGAGCTGATTCATTGTACTTTTCTGAGGTTAGACTTGGCCGTTGCTGGCCTGGTGCTGTGTGTTTGTCTTCCCAAGGATTCCCCTGTAGGATGAAGAAGTGGTGGGGTTCTGGCACAAAGTGTAGCACAGGGGCAACCCTGATCTATTGGCAGGAGGGTGTTGTTTTGAGGTACAGTGCCAAATATAAGGACAGCTTCTAAATATGCCTCGAATGTTGGAAAGAGAATCTCTGCTATAGAAACAGCCTTTTCACTTCGGCTTGGGAAGCTACCCAGTCAGCCCCTGCTGTGGTCAAGAATGCATAGTATTACCTTTTCCAGAAATGAGTTACGTTGTAACATCGTTGGGTTTTTGTTTCTTTTTGGTTTGCTTTTTTTGGTTGTTGTTGTTGTTCTTTTGGGATTTTTAAACGCCACCACCACATCCCCCAAAAAAATCCGAAATAAAAAAAAAATCCCTAAAATACAAGCCATGTACTTTTTGCTTACTTTCCCCACTGCAGGACACTTTTAAAAAGAGGAATGAGCAGCTCTGATGCTTTGGGGTAAATCTGCAGAGGACGGGAGGTAATTCCTGCCTCCCTCATGTGCAGGATGTTCATCCACAGGGTCTTCTCCTCTTCCCGTGCTTGGTTGCTGCAACACCAAGGACGGGTTCCTGGAAGCAGTGGGATGGCAGGTCTGATGTGTGCACCTACAGCAAATTCCACATGATTACTCTGTGTAGCTTGGATTTGTTTTGCGGAGCAGAGAGTGCTAGAGCTTGTATCTGGTGGGAATGCCATGGTACCTGTGCTTAAAGAAAAGCTGCTGCTGCTTAAGGCAGATCCTCTGCTCTGGGGGTTTTACTTTTCAGTTCTGCTTCTCACAAGCCTAAACTATCAGTTATCCAAAGAGGTATGTAGTGGTTTTTTGTTTGCGTGTTGGAGAGAAAACAAGGAAAACCCTCCTGGCCCCTCAAGTTAGAAGAGAAAAAAGCAGTTATCTTAATTATCAGAAATCCACATTGATAGACTGGAGACCTTAGATCATCTTATGGCTGTTCTTCAGCTTGCTAATGATGCACAGCAGCATAATTAGCATTAATATTACAGTTTCTATTCTCCAAGACTGTCTTGCAGGTGAGGTTGCATCCCAATGCTTCTGCATCCATGGCAGCTGCTGATGGGAGCAGGGGTTTAAGTCAAGTCTCGCGATCCTGATCCTGACTTTTTTGTTCCAATTTAGGCACCTTGAGCTGCTCGTGCTGTGTGGTGGGCTCGTGCGTAGACCCCAGTGCCTGCACCTCCTGCCCACTGGGCCACTACCAGCCTGAAAGTGGGCAACCATCGTGTCTGCCTTGTCCGGAGGGCCATTACGCCAAGTAAGTGACTGAGCTGCTGGGCATGGGGTGGTGGCTGCTCTTCCTCAAAACGCTTCCCAGCTGGCAAAATCTCCTATGCTGGGCTATAGGAAAAGTGCTGCCAGGGTTGTTTCTCAGTGGGAAGCACAGGGTTTTTACGTCCCTGAGAGAAAGAGCAGCTCAGGGCTCGCTGCCCCAGCACCCACCCATGGTGCAAGACACTCGGTGGCGGCAGCGAGAGGCCACGTGCTCCCTGGCTTCTCGCCGGGCTTTGTGGCAAACTGGGTCAGGGAGCTCAGTCACTGCAAAGCTGACACAGCTACGTGCCTGTTCAGCTAACCTACAAACAGCCCAGCCTCTGGAGAAAGCCCCAGGCTGCCCTTCACTCTGCCCTTCAAACGAGCTCCCTGTGGGGCAGGCGGAGGTGTGAAGGTGCCTCCTCAGCACTGCTAGGTCCTTCTCACCGGGAAACTTTGGTGTGGGTGTCCTTGTGCTGAGGGCTTCCCAGCCGCAGCTCCAGCTCTCTGCAGGCTGCCCTTTTTTCCCATGGTCTTTTGTATGTGTTAGGAGGGAGAAAAAAAAAAAATAAATTTTTTTTTTTGTGATGGGGGCACACTTGGGAGCAAGGTGTGGGTTCAGTTCCTCAGCTTTTTTCTAGGATATCTCTAGCCAACTGGCTTTATCTCTGTGCTTTGCCCAATTACTTTCTCAATCCCTATTTTGTTGCCTCCAAGGGATCTCACTACATTTAAGTCACTGGCATCTAAAGCAATATACTTGGGATGGTGTAGTGTGGAAAAGCTAACGATATCTCAGTCAGAAGCCCATGGGGAAGGGGGAGCTGACCACACAGCTTGTTTGCAGCAGTCCCTGAGTTTGAGGGGCCACCAGCTT
Source organism: Ibycter americanus (assembly GCA_035590275.1). NCBI lineage: Eukaryota > Metazoa > Chordata > Aves > Falconiformes > Falconidae > Ibycter > Ibycter americanus. Next base: position 47,246,748 of record JAVJGI010000001.1, on the reverse strand, counting down.
CCTCCTCCATGCTCCTCCCTTGCTGTTGGTGCTGTGAGGACCTGCCTTACCTTATTTACCACACCACCACCCCCCACCACCCCCAAGCGCTTTAGGAAAATAATCAGGAGCAGTCTCCAGGGCACCACACAAACATTGCTGTTGGGATGTTGGAGAGGGCAGTGCAGAGCCGGGGACCAGGATGGGTCAGCAGACAGCGGCTGGGGTTATGCATGTTGAGGGGGGACCAGTAGAAGGGGGGATGCGGGGAAGCAGAGGCGAGGGGGTCTGGTGGGCACAGTGTGTGCATGGCCATCTCTGTGGCAGCTGCCCGGGCCTCAGGGCTCCGATGGGATCGTTTAACATTTTTGTGGTATTTGGAGAATCCAGCACTCCCTGAGCTTTGAGCGGCTCTGGCCGGCGCAGGCCCTGTATTGGTTTGTTTTAAGCAAAGCATTTGCTATGTTTCCAATTGATTTTTATTTTTTTCCACAAATCTTACTCAGCCCTGGGGTTTCCAAAGGAATTAAAGAACATGCCCTTGTTTTCCTCCAACGCATCTCTGAGTATGTTAACAAATTCTTATCCCCACATGCTTGTTGGGGATTTGGCTCTGTTGGTGACGAATGCAATAGCTTTCTTCTTTCTCTGCCTTTCCCTCTTTTCCTCCCCCTCCTCCTCCTGGAGGTCTAACATATTGCATCCCCTTTCCCACAGTCCCTGTTATTGAAGGTCAGGACTCTCACACATCAGTGCCTGTGGTTCAGCTCCTTTTTTTGACTCTGAAGTGAGCAAACTTTCAACAATGGAACAGCTCCTTTAAAAATTGCTGATGGATGCTGAACATCAGCACCTTTCCAATTCAATTCAATTTCCAAGTGTGGATATAAGAGCCTGACTTTAAACCCAGGTTTTTAAGCCTGGCTACAATGTAATTTTCAAGACCTAGAATTCAGACTAGGAAACCTGTCCCTTTCCGTATAGCCCACAGGCACAGGGCATCTCTAATGTCAGTAATACAGAAAACTTTGTTTTTTCAGTGGACCTTTAACATGCAGGTGAGTGTTCATGTTGTTGGTTTTCTGCCTGAACTCCTTCTTTATAATTACCCTGTTTCTAGACTTCTCAGTAAAACAGAGTTATGCTCTGCTCTCTCCTCTTAAAGTGGATAGAGGCTTGGGTGACCTAAAATAGCACTCACCTCTGCTCCCTCCTCTCCTAGCTTCACAAGGAGCACCACATGCCTTCCCTGCCCACCTGGCCATTTTGCTAATGAGTCTGGGGCTGCAGCCTGCAGAGCATGTGAGAAAGGTAGGCTTTGATTTGTATTCAACCCAAATGCATTTTCATCAGGCTATGCGATGCTTTTTCCCATGGCCAGATGCAATTACCAGGTAACTTAAAAGCACTGGAGAGTAAACAGGTTATTTTGTTCAGGCTAAAAATAGAATAGCAGATCTCTTCCCGTTCTGTTATTGACATTTTTATTAAAATGAAAAGAACAGATCTCAGAGTCATGCTTCTGTTAGCAACAAGCTAATACTAACACTGCAACGAAAGCCTTTTCCAGAAAGTCAGGAAAAAAGGTTTATGAAATGCAGTTATAGCACAAGGGGGAGGAGGGTGTTAGGAAAATAAAGTATTCCTCTATTTTTAATGGCAAAAATTAGTCTAAGCCATCTTTGTTTTCAGTTAGGCAATCTTCTGCAGTCTGAATGTTAAGTGTAATACTCTCCTTATTGCCCAGACATTAAAACCTGGGTTTTCAGCAAGCTACTTTCCACCTGGCTAATGCACAGTGAACCTGGTACAATGAGTTCACAGACAGTGTAACAACATGTTCAAAACAGACTAGCATTTACTTATGCAAAAACCTAATTAACACATGCAACGCAACAGCTATTCTGTACACAAATTAAGTGCTCCTCATACGTGCACAACTGTTCTTTTGAAAATCCGCCCACCAAACTGTTTGGCTAGTACTTAAATCTTGGCTATCACTTGCTAATTTTGGGAGGGAAAAAGTCTTAACTGGTGACAGTGCTGCAGTATGTCACTCCCTTTATTTATTTATAAATTCCAAATGCAATTTATAAATGTGAAATGCATTTCAGGGCGTTTCACTCCTTGTTGTGTTTTGGGGAAGGGTCTGTACCTGTCCTCCTGCCCATTCATGGCCCTGGTGGTGCAGGGAGGGAGAGCGAACAACAGATTGCTGCGTTGAGCAGAGCTGTCCTGGGTGGTGGGTCTTGTGCCCTTCCCTTTCGGGGGAAGGAGATGCACCCCAGGCTTCTTGGGGTGGGGGAATCCCTGAAGGGGCTTCCCCTGGCCAGAGACATGCTCCAGCTGAATAACCTAGGAGTTGGCACTGGGATCACCTATTTCAGCTTCATTCCAGTTGAACCCAGTGCTGGGAAGGTTGACAGGTCCTTCTGTTTCCCTGGCAGGGTTCTGGATGTGAGAGTGACACCAGGGAAATCTGCCTAAGCCCCCCCAGCATGGCAGAGGTCGTTAGGAAACTTTCATTGCTCTTTCAGGACTTTTGACAAATAGAAAACTGAAAGTCCTGAGTTAGCCCATGAAATAGCACTTCAAGTGTGTTGTGGGGAGGTGATTTGGTTGCTTGTAAAATGGAGATGAGCAAATACGCAATGATGTGGGGTAGTGATGGTGGAGGAAAGATCCTGAAGCTTTACTTTTTTCTTTTTCAGGCTATTTTAGCTCCAAGCAAAATGCAGCTTTTTGTCTGCCTTGCCTGCCTGGATCATTTTGCAAGTAAGAAGTCTGCTTGTGATGGTGGCCATCAGGCAGACTGGGAGGGGTGGTTTTCTTTTAGCCACAGACCTAGAAGAACCAATGCAGTGGCTAAAAGTGAGTTGCGTGCAATTTTAGCTGTAGGGGCGTTGGTGCTGACCCTGGTATGATGAGGGGGGGATCCTGGCTAGGTGTGGAGGTACCCCAGGATGAGATGGTAGAACATCAGCTCACAACCCACTTCCCAGCATTGCTGTGCTGCATGGGCATTGCACACCACTGACAGACAGACTGATCCTGGCACAGGGACTGAGCTGAGCACCGCTCTGCGTTCTGTAGGTTGAAGCTGAGCTGATGGTTTGTTTATTCTGAGTCAGGATGTGCAGAAGGCAGTAGTTAAACTGCTCTGGCTGAGCTGTCACCGCCGGGGTGGGAGGGAGGCCCTGGGAGAGGTGCTAGTGTGGGGTACCCTGTGGTGGGCTCTGCACCCACCATGTAGGGGTGCTTGCGTGGGGGTTGCAGGTTTACATCCAAAGCAGGTGAATTGGCACATGAATACTTACCTTCCTCCTGACCTCGCCTTGGGCTCATTTGTCCCATGTTATGCAGCAGATCTCTGCTGAACCTTGATTAAATTGCCACAAGACTGGACCTGGGGCTCACCTGGCTGTATCGCAGGTCTCTCTCCCAGCTCCCTGCAGTACCCACTGACTGGCTCCAGCCAAGTTTGCTAAGGAATAGTGACTTCTGGGACAGCAAGTTCCTACAAGTGTCATGCAAATAAGCAACCAAAGAGAGGACAGAAATGCCATCATGTGCCCAGCCTTAATTAGACACGCAAGCAAACCACACTGGAGAGAGGCATGGTGAATACCTATAAAATGGCAAAAGCTTAGTTCCTGGTAGACCCTGGAGACTTCAGTCTGTGCATACATAAGAGAGCTGGCTTTGGTGGGCTGGGCTGGTCTTGGAAGTGCAGGTCCTACAGCGTTGTCTGCCTCCTCTCCCCTCCGCAGCAGCAGCAGCTGCACGGCGTGCCTACCTTGTGCTGCTGGGCAAGAGGCTCCTCGGGAGGCGTCGGAGGCGTGCACGCCCTGCCTGCCAGGTAACTCCTGCAGCTGGGGCAGGGGGCTGCGGGAACATGCCTGGGAACGCATGGCATTGGCACCAGAAGGAACGGTGCGTTCCTGAGACTTGAGCCTTGGACCCAGAGGATGCTGCTCCTTGCCAGCACAGATGCCCTGGCTGACATCTGCAGAGCAAACTGCTGCCCCCACACTGATGGGAGGGTGCTGGGGGTTTTTGGCTCTTCCTAGTTTGCTAGGACCTACTGCTGGAGGCTGTGCCTATGCCATGCCTTCCCACAGGCATGGTTAATGGCTTGGAGGAAGGCTGGTCACCTGCAGGCCAGCGCTGCTAAAAGCTGTGGCTACATACGGTTCTAGAAAAAAACCCATCTTCATCAGTGGTGGTTGCTTTGCTGATGAAACCACAGACTTGCTAGCAGAGGTGGGGGATGCTCCACACCCAGCAAGAGCGAGGCAAAGGGGACGGTCAGTGAGCGGGGGTGAGGGAATGACCCTGCTCCTTGCATCGCTGTCTTAACGTCAAACCCCAGTGGGTGAGTCAGCGGGAGGGCAGAGCGCTCCAGTTGCCCCCATAACCACCGATGGTGAGCCTCCGCTCTGGAGGCAGTACCAGAGATTTCTTGTAGGTAAGTTGTGTTATAAACATGCAGAAAAATATTTACCACTTTGAGACCTGGGATTTCTGTGACCTGTCATTCCCACAAAGCTTAGGAAACTGATCTGTGCTTTAAACTTTGCTCAGCGAGTTTCAAACAGCTGGAAAAGGTTTTGAATCCAGAATTGGAGAGGATGAAACACTGCTGACCTCCAGCTCCAACCTTCTTTCGGCTTTAAAGCCAGAGCTCACTACTAACCCATCTCCTGCCATACTCCCTCTCGTACTTACTCTGTTTGCCAAGACCTAACCCCAGATATCCTTTAGTCCCTCTGTCCCCGTTTGTTCTCTGTCCTGCCCCTTTGCCACCGAGCAAGGACCAAAGTCCAGGCTCAGCTTTTGTTATACACATGAAGTATTTAATGGTCTTTCTCCTTGTGGCTTTGAAAGCTCAGTCATCCATATGCAATTGTAAAGGCCTCAGAGTCTAGTCCCAGATCTTAATTTTTGTTCTTACTTGCTGTTTTAGGTATGTTCAAAGGTCCCAGTGATAACAAATGCAAGCTCTGCAGGCCAGGAGAATACCAATTACAGCAGGGCAGGGAGAGCTGTGACCTGTGCCCAGAAAATCACTACTGCCCTGTGAGTCTCTGGTTTGACAGTCTGGATTAACAAATACAGCTGTCCCGTGACAAGCTAAATACACTTAACACCATTTTTATCTGAGCCTCTTTCCTATTCTTAAACATAGACAGGGCCCTGATGGAGGGAGGTTGTTAAAGTTATGGCACCTGGAGCTTCGCTTTGTGCCACCCTTGGAGCTGCCTGGTCTCATCATGGGAACAGCAGAGGATAGTGTGTCCTTTAATGAGGGGGGTTGGTGTATGGACGTGATGTATAATGACACCTTCTGCTCTTTGCCTTGCTCTTAGTAACACCACAGGGGCAGACAGGCTGAATTTAATGATGGCAGGTTAATTTTTTGGTTATTTTCCTCATGTTTTTTCAATGCTGTAGTGTCACCTCCCTTCACACTAGTTACCTTCTGCAGTCTTCCCTGTTTGCTGGTGCTGAGTTACTTCTTCTCTTGGGCAGAGCCCAGATGTGACCCCGGTCAAGTGCCCTCCCGACGCCTTTTGCCCCACGGGCAGCACTGAGCCGGCGTACTGCATGGAGGTCTTTCTTTACAAGGCAGGGAACTCCTGCCAGCTGACTCCCCTGACAGTCGTTCTCCTGGCCGTCTTCTCAGCAGGTAAGTGTCGGTCTTCTCTGTCCTCTGCTAAAACTAGACACCCGTCTGCAGCTGGGTGCCTTCGCGTTATGCCAGTGGTGTTCTCTGGATGCTGTGTTTTGTGTTTCTGGAAACCTGGATTTCTAAAAAAGGTCTTTCTGTCTGCTTTCAATGCAAATGATAATCCTTTCCCCATTTGTAAGTAGGGATATTGCTGTCCTTGCTTGAGGGAAGGCTGGCATAATGCTGAAGGTTTGTTTGCCTTTGGGAAGCAGGTATGTGTATGGACCACAAAACAGGAATTTCTTTGCTGCCCAAAAGTTGAAAAAGGGATGATTTCCTTTTGGTATGAGACTTCAAGTTTTCCCCCTGTAGCTCTTGCCACAGCATCCAGCAGGACAGGGCACTGTCAGCTTGTGCAGTGTTGGTTGTATCGATGCTCTAGGGCACCTTGTAACCAACAGCATGAAAGACAACCAACACCTACTGAGTATGTAGAACCACAGAATCATTTAGGTTGGAAAAGACCTTCAAGATCGTGAAGTCCAGCCATTAACCCAGCGCTGCCAAGCCTGTCACTACACCATGTCCCTAAGCACCACATCTACATGGCTTTTAAATACCTCCAGGGATGGTGACTCCACCACTTCCCTGGGCAGCCTGTTCCAATGCTTGACAACCCTTTTGGT
>JAVJGI010000001.1:47210566-47239313 GCA_035590275.1 Ibycter americanus | reverse complement strand
GCCTGTAGTTCCCCGGATCCTCCTTCCTGCCCTTCTTGTAGATGGTGTCACACTGGCTGAGCTCCCATCTGCTGGGACCTCCCCAGTGAGCCAGGGCTGCTGATCAATGATGGAGAGCGGCTTGATGAGCTCCTCTGCCAGCTCCATCAGTACCCCCAGGGGGATCCATGTGGCCCCATAGACTTGTGTGTATCTCAGTGGAGCAGCAGGTCACTGACCGTTTCCTCCTGGGCTACGGGACTTCATTCTGCTCCTCGTCCTTGTCCTCCAGCTCAGGGGGTTAAGAGAGTAACTGGTCTTAGCATTAAAAGTCTGAGACAAAGAAGGCATGAAGTCCCTCAGCCTATTCCTCATCCTTTGTGGCAATGTTCCTCCCCACATCCAATAAAGGATGCAGATAGTCCTTGGCCCTCCTGTTTCTAATATACTTGTAGAACATTTTTTGTTATCTTTTATGGCAGTGGCCAGCCTGAGCTCTAGCTGGGCTTTCACCTCTCTAATCTTTGCCCTGCGTAGCCTCACAATGTCCTTGTAGTCCTCCGGAGCCACCTGCCCCTTCTTCCAAAGCTGGTAAATTCTCTTTTTTCCCCACCAAGTTCCAGCCAAAGCTCTCTGTTCAGCATGTGGAGCATCCCTCATCCCAGATGCCACCTGCTGGAATTAGCTCATTTTAGGGCAAGCCAATGGGTGGATGAGCTTTTCTTCTTGGAAGCTACACCATGAATACTCATTGCAAAACAATGAATAAGCATTTGTAGTCTTAGCAAAGGGAAAAATAAGAGTTCTGTAGTTTTTAATCAGTGTTTGGGGGAGGCTTAATCAGAGATAATGGTTACAATGCAAATGAGCAACTGTTACTGCTGTGGATTGCAAAAAGGGCAGATGAGAAAGCTGGGAAGAAGGACTCATCTGTGCCAGGCAGATGAACAGAAACCCCACTGTAAGTGCCTCTTACGCTACCAGCTCTCTTGACACAAGATTATTCATCTCTAAGTCATAGAGATGACTAAGTCATCTGAGGATAAGGAATTATAGCCTCATATCTGTGGGTTTCTCTGTTTCACGCGCCACAGTTATGTGCCTCCTGAAGACCCATTCTCCATGCTGTTAAAAAAGGCAGGGGAGAGATAAAAGTTGACGTGTTATTCCCCGTGACAAACAAGAGAGAACAAAGCTGCTTCTCCAACAACACAGCAGCACTAGTTGTTCTCATCAAACCCTTCTCTTGGCACCTGAGGAGAGGACTGCATGGATGCACAGGAGGCGGGAAAGGACAGCAGGGTCTGGAGGAGCTATAGCTCCAGCAGCACCGGTTGACTGCTCATCTCCAGAGGGCTGAAATGTCCCGGTGGGAGCGGACAAGGGTTGTTCTGACAAGCTGTGGCCTGGAGCTGTGTGAACGCTCCTCCCCTGGCCCGTATCCCCTTGTGCCAGGCTGCAGTCCAAAAATCTGCCAGAACAGATGTCATCTGAAGTGAGCATTAATTAGGAAAAGTAGATTAAAATGAATTGTATGAAAAGTCTGTCCACGCAGGGACAACGGCCCATTAACCAGCATTTCAGATAAACATGCCTGAGGGTCACAGAACAGCATTCCTCAGTGAAGTCCTGCCTGTGACGGAGCTTGCTATGAAGAGGGGTAAAGGGAAGAGCCACGCAGGAACCTGCGAAACACGGCTGGGCTGACAGATCAGTTGTTTACCACAATACTGTCTGCTCACGCAACCTAAATTTGGACTTATTTGTCTGGCCACATTGCATCACAGGGACAGATTTGTGCTCTTCTGCTAAGATCAATTTTCTCTGATTATGCTTCTGCCAGAAAGAAACAAACAATGTTGCGGTACTTGGTATTTACCAATTATTTCCATGTCTATGCCCAAGCTAAAAGTAATTTTTCCTGACAGTCCTGACCTCAGTCTAGACTCAAAGTTAATCTTTAGTTACTTCTTGTGCTTCAGTGTAAGTGCTGCACAGAGTGAGCTCATTTGTCAGCAAGATCCTTCGGTGGGATCTGCAATGGGTAAGATGCCAAGTGCAAAATAACAGTTCCGCAGAGTAGGAAAGCAATTTTCTGAATTATTTAATTAAACCCTGCCATTAGTCATACAGCTTCCAGAGTAAAGCTGAAATGCTGAAGCTGGTTATTTATTATTACAGCTAGGTTTTTTGTGTTTGTTTCTTTGTTTGGTTGGTTTTTGTTTTGGTTTCGTTTTGCCTTTTTTATTCTTTTTTTTTTTTTTTTTTGGTGCAGAGTATGTAGGAGAGGAAACTCCCTTATTTTACCGGAAGAGAATCCTTGAGTTGGGAAGCCCTAGAGCAAACATCACCTGAAACTTTACTTTTCCATCTGAAAATAACTACCATACCTTATTTTCCAGGTGGAATTCTTGTTGTCTTTCTAATAGTTCTGAGAAGAAGGCAAGAATATAGCAAGAAATTGTTGAAGTCTCTATTGCTACCCAGAGGCTCAGGACGACACACAACTTATGGGGGGACTGAGCACACAGAACCAGTCTATGCTGGCTGGTAGCGTAGGACATGGTATCAGCAAGCATCTTGCTTCTCTTTTGCCTGGGGCAATACAGATGTGTGTGTATAGGCAAGATGTTTAACCACGAGCAACCTATTTCTGTATAGCTAAAATAAGTGCCAAGAAATAAAACTGAATTTTTGAGTTATGGCTACTTGTGCTAACCAACCCTGCTGCCTGCTGTACTAAAATGGACTGACAAAAAAAGTCTTAGCCTTTCAATTCCTGCCTTCTTTTACAGTTAATACTTCTTTCCTCAGGAAAAAAACCCACAAACCCACAACAGCCAACAGTTATGTCTCTCTCTTTCCATTTCAACAGTCAGCTCAACAAACTGAGTGAGGATTTACTGCTCCAGTTATTGAGGTTCCTGTGACACAACAATCACTTCCACCTGAGCAGAAACTAACCTGAATGTGCTTCCTTTTAAGAATATGCAAGTTTTAATTTTTCTTTTCCATTCTCAAAACTTTACCATTACTTTAAGTCAAGGACAGGGATCCTAAAGCCTTCCCCTTCCTCTCAGCTGTGAGAAAACATGCAACTAAAATAATGGTTGATTCCTGGACAAGTATGTCCCTTTTCTTTCTTGTTGTAAGATGGTCCTTCATACTAGAGCTACAAAAGCAACTCAAAACTTCCAGCAAAGCTCACAGGAATTGTTTCTTTCTCCACCGAGCCACATGGGTTAAGACATGAAACTGGCAATCATTTGGAGCCAAACAGAACAGCATGCTGCAGCCATGGAAGATGCCTCACATTTTTGCACACCTAGATGTGCCTGTACTAGACCCATTGCTTTAATGCCCGTGTAAAGTCTTTGCCCTGATCACTGACACTTGATTCATCTCCCACCCACAAAAGCAGCACGCGTGATCTCTACCTGTTTGCCCTGCACAGAGCTGTGGCACTCCAAGCTTTCTCCTGTGTGTATTTTTTGTATTTTACAGGGATGATTTCAGATCATGCAGGTGTTTGTATGGCTCGTTGACCCCTCTCTTTTTAAATTTGTTTGCTGCATTTTCCCTGTCATGTTTTTTTCTCACAGTGGTGTTTATCTTTCTGCACCTGGTCCTTGTGGCCATTTGAGGCCACCATACCAGGCACTCAGAAATGCCCATCAACTGTAATGGAGCCAGCTTCAACCGCTCCATGAAATCAGTACCTGCAGTCTCTTAATCTTCCCACCCTGTTGTCCTCCTTCTCTTCCTACAGTGAAATTCATACACATAGTAGCTGTGCTGTGTAACCCCAGACAGGCCAGCCACCTGTGACCCTTTGTCACAGCGCTGTGCTTCACCAGCTCGATGAGTGCTAGTAAAAATAGTATCTACATGAAAGGATCTATGCTTTTAAATGAATGTGCACCAAGGTGGAAGCAGGTGTTATTTCTCACGTTAAGTCTTTTGCTGGGCTAGTGCAGCAGCAGGCAGCTGAAGTAACCCAGCTGGTGGGGGGTTAAGTGGTCACTGCCCTCAGCTGTTCACTCTCTTCTCCCCAGGGGAGGTGTTACCCTGTTTAAAAAAATGATAAAAAAAATATATATATCTCTCTCAGTTCTCTGATCTCTTTCAACTATGTCAGATGAATAAATGGATAGGAAGGGAGGTACCTCATTCTTTGTGGTCAGACAAATTGCCCAGAGAAGCTGTGGATGCCCCATCCCTGGAAGTGTTCAAGGCCAGGCTGGATGGGGCTTTGGGCAATCTGGTCTAGTGGAAGGTGTCCCTGCCCATGGCAGGGGGTTGGAGCTAGATGATCTTTAAAGTCCTTTCCAACCCAAACCATCCTATGACTCTGATCTGGATCAGTAGCAACATGGATTAGTACCTATAAACCACACCCCAGACTCCACTGCACAGCACTGGCAGAGCTCCCCGCATCCTCCCGAACAGTCTCTCTCACAGTTAATTTAGCAGACAAGCATTAAGTTTCTCAAATGGCAAAAACCTGTGGTTTTTCACAGCAGCAGCATAGGGGCACAATCCTGATGCACAGCACCAGATGATCTCAGCAGAACAATAATCCATTAGTATCAAAGCAATTTTCTGAAATGCTCTTAAAAATATATGTATGTAGCTGCTGTCAGACATGGGAGCTTCCACACATGAAGTCAAACCAGACCCAAACAAAAACCCGGCTCAAAAAGCAAAATGCAGTCAAATTCAGACCTGACCAAGCAGGAACAGCACAGCACCAGTGACAGCTGAATGAACCCAAGGGAATGGAACTGGTAGGACTCCATGACCAGCTCCAAGTTGTTAAAGCCTGTGACATTATGAGCAACAGGAAAGAGCACTGTAACAGGAAAAATTGGACTGCAAAAAATGTCAATGCTTTTGTGATAAGCAACACTGTGAAAACAAGCCAAAGCACAATCATTATCACCTCCATATAAGCTTGAAACTATTTGCACAGAGTCTCTTAGGAAGACCTGGAGTGTAAGTTTTCACTATGAAGGAACAACATCCAGTTCCCTCACTGCCAAACCACAGGATGCATCATTTCCCATTTTTTTTCTTTAAAGAAAAAAAAATAAAGGTGCAAAAATAACTATACAGAGCTGTTTTACAAAAAAGAATTAGCAACCTCTTAAATAACTAGGAATGAATTTTAATATTTAATAAGACACTGAAGTTTCTCAAGCAATCAGACATGGAATAATGTGACTCAACAATGTGGAAAAATCCCATTAATGTGTCTTTCAAGATATTTTGTTTTTCCAAGTAATTCAAATTAAAAAAAAAACCTAAAAACTGACCATGAACACAAAGCTATTGAACAAAACAGACATTTAATTTGATTAATCTTCCTAGATTGTATGAAAATACATCTAACATATTCAATTGAAAATTGTTTCCATGCTTGCTCATGTGATAAAAGAACAACAAATTCTGAATTTGGCTATTGTGTACCAGCTTAGAGGAGTTTGCTGGAAAATGAAATACATCTTTCTACTTCGATGGGCAAGACACTAAGTACATAATTTAATGCCACATAATATGCCATACTTAGATGTTATTTTGATGAATTTATAACAGAAAATCTTTCAAGTTACTGAATGCTAAAAAGAATTGAGTTGCGTCATGAGGAAGCTTAATTTTTCCAAGATTGTTTTCCCTTGTATTTGAACAGTGGGAGAAGGAAAGTAGTGAAACAACTTTTGTCTTCTTTTTTCACAAAAGCCTATTTTCCCAGTGCTGCAGAGTAAGGTACAGAAGCCTTCATTAAGACACCTAAAAACCACCTTTCCGGATTCAGAAACTAAAATTCTAGCAGATCACCACCTGAGTGATGTAGCTGAGCTCATGGCGTTACATGATCAGTACATACGAAGGGAGAACACGATCCACGTTTCTGTTACAGATCAATCTCCAAGTATGCGGTCAGCAGAAGGAACGAATTCCTCACAACTCAAAAGCAAACTCCCCAGTTTGCAGTCTCAGTGGTGCAAGCCTTCGTTGGCCCAAAGAGCTGAGTAGTAAAGAGCAGAGAAGAGGTAGAAGGAAGCAGAAAGTCAAGCAGCCACTTGCCAAGATCTGTTTGTGTAAATTTAATGTCACGAAAAGAGCGCCGAGAGGGGTTGCTTTGAATGCCAAAGTCTTTATTTACCCATAGACAGATACAAAATGGGTGGCTGTCCTGCATCCTGCCATACTAAATGTGCTTGTGAGCCCACCTGAGAGGCAGGCAGGGAGCTGTAGGCTCTGTGACCGATCTCAGAATGGATGGTGTTCCTGCAGCAGTGCCCATCAGTAACTATTTGAGATGGTGGCTTCTGGAAGTGGGTATCTGCCTCTTAGGACCTGGGGCATAACTGTTCCAGGGTGCCAGAGCTGTTACACCTATACATGAAGAGGAAAAAGCAACGAGACAACTAAAAAATTAACAAATTATAAAAGCAATGGAATGTAAAGGTAAAATTTTATAATAACTTATTTAAAGGTATTCTTATAAAGCCTTCCTTACATGGTAATAGTATTCAAAGAATGGTCCCAATGACATCAAATTCCTTCATTTTGTTTAAAAGCAATGAGGAAAATCTTTCTGCTTTACTATCTGATCTCACTTTCCTCCCCTCAAAAACCAATATTGTAGAAACACATATAATACCATTTTTTTGTTTTGGTTTTAGGCACATCTTATGCTTCAGTCCTGGTATAACAAATAACCATAGCAGAGGGAGTTTCCCTCAAAATCAATTAAGAAACCTTGATTTTTAGCTCGAGTGCAAGGCTTGGCATACCACTTTAAAAAATGCAAACATGTAACACTTCCCCCTATACTGAACTGTGCTATTTTTTCAAAATTATTTGAAAAAAATTAACCTTCCAACAGTGTTTATGAAAATGGATGAAAATTTGGTCACAAAATAGAACGCAAAGAGTTCAGGATAGGGCAATGCTACATTTCAAACCTCTTTCAATTAATCTCTTCTAATGAAACCAAAGTTTTTATGTGTTGGGAACAAATGGGGTTTTCAACAATTTCAAAAACTAAATCTGCAATCAAATCCTGAAGAAATACTTTGGAAAAAAACATACACTTTCATGATATAGCAAGGCTTCACTTTCAAAAGGGCTACACAGAGTGCACTATTAAAGGCAAACTAAGCTAGAACATACACAAATTACTAAATGGACATGAAGGCGCACATTGTGTTTACATAGGCTAGGTAACAATGGCACAAGTCAAAACTTACTTGTAACACTGCCTAATCACACACCAATGACATGCACTGGGAAGAAAACAGGTAAAGACATTTTTCTTTACCGTTTTTTCCTAGTTCTAATATTAATTTCCATCAATACTAAATCTTGTATATTTATCTCACTGCAAGTGTGAGAACCTAATGGGAGCAAAGTATTCAAAACAGCTTTGCTGACACAACACGGTGGCAATAAGATAGTTGAGAGCAGAGCTCCTAAAAAAGTAAATAGTTTCAGTCTGCCAAGTCAAGTAGCCAGTTTCAGACAAACCTTACCAAAAGGAACAGAGTCAGGCTAAATTTCACATTAAAATTGTTCCTTATGTGGTTCTTCAAAAATCTATTTCACTTTTAATTAGTTGTTTTGAATTTAGTTCTTGCACTTCAGTCAAGATCCATCTTCTGTTTCATTCATGGGGTTTTTCTGTTCCTTGTTGGGCGTTTTTTGCATTATCACAAAGTTGTAATGCTTGGACTCCAAGCATTCCAAAGAAATGTTTGCCTCTGTGTCTTACTTGACATTAAGGGAAAACAAAAAATCAAGTACTTTTTTTTCAAATAATAGGTTTGATAAGATTTTTTTTTTATTAAGACACAAAACCCCTAGAGTATTGGGCCTCAATTGCAAGACAATATCCCTTTAAATCCAGACTTGTACAGCTCTGCAAGATCAAGTTACTTCTATTTTGCTGGAATGAAATACAGGAAAAAACAGTATAGAAAAAAATCTCTCCTAATGTAATATTTCCCCTCTGTGGTACAGGGTGTGCCTTTCCCACCACGCACTATATTTCTTGGTGGAAGGATATTTGAAAACATGTTTGTTTAAGAATCATTGGAGAGCTATTTTGTAAGAGCACAAACAAATTGTTATGTGTGTGGTTATAGCGAGATACGCACCTGGATCATGAATGGCATTCAAGCACTTGCTCAAAAACACACAAGGCAAGCAAATCTCATTGGGACCACAGACCAAGCCATTTTTACTTAAAAGGACTTGAGAGCTAATAACTTCTTTCAAGGATATACTATTTTAAACTTCTGTTGGTTGACAAATACTAACTCAAAAACCTATGTTTATGCCTACCTGATTTGATTTTAACCTACCTCCAGCCTGACAGTATTTTGGAGGGAACCTTTTACATTCGCAACAATTCAAGTGTAACTGTAATGCTGAGTAATAAGTTTGGTTTGTCCTGAAATTTTCTGAACTATGCAGTTCGTTATCAGTGCAGAAGCAGCAGAAGACTGCTGTCGTTGGCTCAGTGGATTTATAAAAACAAAACAAAACAAAACAAAACAAAAAATCCCCCCCATGTAACCTTTACAGAATATATGTAAAATTGTGTCCTTCCCTGGTCATATTCACAACTTATCTACAAGATAGTGTTGGCAGTAGCAACTGCAGTCCATGACTATTTGCATTCAGCTCTCATCCATCTGTTCCTCTGCTTTCTCTTAGGCTTCAACTTGTTCAGTTTTTTGCGGGGTTTCTCAGACTTCTGAGTTTCAACAGAATCCACCCCGAGAACATGTTCAGAGCAGCATAACTGTCCATTCAACATAGAATTTAGTACTGTCCCGTCTTGGTGTTCCTTGCAGAAAGAATTTGGGCAGAAGTGGCAGAAAGAAACAGAAGGTTTGCCACAAACATCACAGTGGTGCCAAGGACACTCCCACTTCCCTGCGATCAAAAACAAAGAGCGCATTAGTGGGGAGTACGAGGTGTCATCATCTTTTAAAGAAGTTTTGTGTTTTAGCAGCTGAACAACACACGATTTTCCTGGCAAAGCACGATGAGACAGCAACTATCAGGGCTAATCTCAAAAATCAAAATGCTACATCATACTTCTAAAGCTGAACTGACACCAGGAAGTAGCAGACCTGACATCCTCTCATTTAAATACAGCAGCAACTCCAGCCAGAAGAAATTATTCAGGCTTTATTCAACAGCATTTTATAGAGCTTGCATCTTGTAGGGCATCCAAACATCCAGTCAACTGCTGCCTACAGTTACAACGCTCACCTGTTTGTTGCAAGTTTTGCTCAGGGATAGCTAGTGTGCTTTACCTAGAGACACTCTTCCGCCCCAGCATATTTTGCCAGTCATCGTCTTACTTGTTTCTGGAATAACAGGCTTTGCCTCCTTCACTTCTTCATAGCCCACCTGACATGGCTGACCGGAACCAGGTAGCTCCTGTGGAAGGTGGAACTGCAGCCTGATGTCTGCTGCCCTTCACATTTTCCTACTCGCCTTGTTCCAGATGCTGCTGCTATTCTTTTGGCTTGAACCAAACTGGCTTCATGCATTTCTTAGATATAATCAACTTTGCTGTGACAGGGCCTCAATGCTCCTACCAAGTCATGTACTCAGTCACCTACACTTGTAAAACAAAAGGCTCATTTTGCCAGAGAAGCAGGAGAAAGGCCGTCATCTTGTCCCCATACTCAAGATGAGCTCCTACATGATGCACGAACAAAGTTCTCACCATATGAGAACAATGTTTTCAAGATGACACTCTTGACAAGGTTTCAGTGCAATAAATGAGGCACCTGCACAAGTTATCTACAGAAGTTCAAGAGGCAAGCTGACTCACCAAAAGGACGTTTCACCAAACCAAGACAGGAGAGATGATAAGCTTTAGTACAAGATTTCCTGTCGCACAATACCAGCTGGCCTCCATCACCACAACGGAAACAATCATCTTCAGATTCTTTCTTCCCTTCATTTTTCGTTCTGCGTCTCCGTGTTCTCTTTTTGGTCTTTTTGCCTTTTTCTTCTGAGGCATTAGTGGAAGAATTCTAAAAGAGTAAGATCCAAATCTCTCAATGCCGGTTTTGCACAGGAAAAATACCACATAGTCTAGCAAAACTGTTGGCATGCCTGGCAGACCGTGCACCCAGGCAAAGATTTGCCTTGGTGCAGACCTGTCCAGTGCCTCACCACACCTCTGTGTTGACAAAAAATCCCACACTGAGCCTTGTGAAAAGTCATCCCAAAACCGGATCTAGTCCCTACAATTCCTTCTTACTGGAAAGCTCTTCTAATTTCTTATCACTGGAAAAAGGTCTTCCAACTTCCAGCCTAATCTACCTGCGGCTAATGTACCCCCATCTTGTTCTTGCAGCACCAATCACTTCAATATCCATTTTTCTCTTCCAGTTGTGTACTCAGGCTGGAATTACAGAAACCAGCCTCCTCTTCTCTTTGAGGAACAGACAGCAGAATTTCAGGAACTGCAGCTGTGCCCCTAATTCTAGAAAGAATATATCCTTATCCGTATTTCAATCTGACATTCTGCTGCTTGCACTTCAACTCTCCTTCACCAAATCATAGAAAATCCATTCTGGATGTTTTTCCAACATTCCTACCATCATTCCCTCCAATCTCACTCCAGTAATCATTACCTACTTTCTTTAAAATTAGCCCATTCTCCCTACCAATGCAGACATCTCTGCAAAACTGAACTGTATCTTTTCATTTCGTTATGGCTGGCTGTGTAAACTGATCACAAGCTTATGTGAAACCTCACTTAAGCCTATCGCTTAACAAAAACCAGTCAGGTGAATTCTGGAGATTTTAAGTCCACCCTCTGAAGTGCCTGATACTGAGCAGTATGTAGGACCACATGAAAGTGCAGCCTTTCTACATCCACAGGTCAGATTTTTTTCTCTTGGGAATGTACTTGTGCCTTCCCTCGTACTCCTATGCCAGCCCTTCAAGAAGCCCCATCAACTGCTGGATTATAGGTTTTTAATTAGCTTGACACAAATAATACAGGTCATTTCTTGATGTAACCTGGTATCATTCAAAACTCACATTTCAACTGAAATTTTTTTAACAAATCTTAACAAAATAATCATATTTTAAGGTTTAGATGGCAGAAATATAAACCGCAGCATCCAATCTCACTGACTGTAGTTAGGCTTGTTCTTGGTCAGTTCCTACCTCCTACAATCCTTTCTCTCCCCATACTTCAAATGGGACTGGGAAGGTTACTCCTCCTGTAACCCCTTTTTTAATATGCTTTTGATTCCAGAAGCTAGCACCAGCAGCTAGCAGTATTTCTTATTCAGGACCTGAAGTAATTAATTTCTCATAGGAGAAAGTGGGAGAAAATGTTTTAGGGTGTTGGCAAAACCAGTATCGCCTGCTGTACTATTACAGCATAAAAATGTATTCTTCAGCACCAAAGTTATGTTTGGCAAAAGAATCCCTCCATCTTCCCAGCGAGGGAAACCATAAGCTTTTTCCTCAGAGGACAGCTAGACTCTGTTCAAGCAGCATTAACCCTTGTAAGAACATAAAACTGGTCCACCCATGCATACCCCAAAAGAAAAAACAAGGCTAGCAGGCAAGATACTGTTAAAATCTCTTGAGGTATTACTTGCCTTTGGTCTGTCCCCAAGAAATCCACTGCAGTTTGGGGCACCACATTTGCAGACTGTTTTTTCATTGCCCAGGCAGTCAAGGTTGTAATTAAAAGTCAGCTCTGTACCTGAGTGAGATAAGACATACCCTTTCATTATGAAGGACAAGGTAACAAAGCCTATCAAAATTATTACAAACAGATACAGGTTTCATTATCTGTCACCTGGTTTTCAGACTATCTGTCTGCTGATCTTTTACCATAACATCTTCCCCCTCTTTACTGCTCATAAGCACTGACAATGATTAACTAGATGCCAGTACAGCATGACGTCTTATGCAATTACATTTAAAAATAAATTGGTCTGCCCTCACAACACTGTGCATGTGTCGTGTCTGGTCTACACACACACATGTTATATATATATATATATATATACACACACACAGCTAGACATAGCTACAGATAGACAGATATATGTGTATGTGTGCATGTGTGTACACAAACCAGAACACACATACTTTCAAACAGTTGACTACATCCACTCCTTAAGCTTATTATTATCTTCACTTGAAAAGATGCAGAAGTACTATCTGAGATACCTAAAACAAAAACTGTGCTCTACAATGTGAAGCGAATGCGAGGATACTAACGAGGGGCTCTTTGGTGTTCCTTTAGAAGCAAGCAACAAAAAGCAGCCATGAGACTCACTATTAAGAAACATTAAAAGTAAAAGGCAGATCACAAAGTATCTCTTCCGTGTGCTGAGTTCTCTACAAAAATACTTGTATTGAATCAGTTAAACCATGATCGTCCCACTCATAACTGCACAAAAGGCTTAACTCAGAGAATATTAAACCAAACCCAACATAAGCTGATATACCTGCAGGAATATCGCACACAGCAAACAGGCCGACACGGGTGTCTCCATTTACTGTCCATTTTAGAGTTTCACAATTTGGTTGGCAGCTGTGATTCATAAACCGAGAATAGTTTCCTTTGGGGCCAGCATCAATAATACGGTCCTGGAGATCAAACCAGCAACAGAATGAATGTTTTTTCTCCTCCCCCCGCCCTCGCAAAAAATTAAATATCCATAAATTATTTCAGTAGCTGCATTCAAAACAGACATGGTGTTGCTATCCAGAAGCACACAAGCAAACCGATGGTACGTGTTGTATTGAAAACTGTAGTGTCTCATGTGGCCTGGAATGTGACACTCCCAAAGCAATACTCATGCTCTAGCTCACATTTTCCCAGAACCCATCGCAGCCACACACGGCAGGATAAGCGTTCTTGTGAGCACTGTGGTGGTCATGTTAAAGGACCCCCTCCCTCCAAAAAGCCTCAAAACTCGAACTCCATCCATTTACCTTTTACTTTGCATTCGCAAAGCTGTGACACATTTACAAATACTGTGCTTTATGGTATTTACCAAGTCACTGCATGATTACTTGCAGAGATTACCAGTTTCTCACCAGCTTTCTTTCCCCAAATCAGCCTAGTTTAAACAAAAACAAGCTCTTGGTAAAGTAAAAAAATCCCATCCCTACACACAATTGCCTTTTAACTTTTATCGTCACCAAACATACTAGACTTTAACAAAATAAAATAAGTCTTTAAACAGCCAGAACTGTGTTTCTTTGCAGAGCGGCTTAAGAAAGCTCTGCTTATTTATGAAATATTATTAGTTTCCTTCTAACTAATTCTTATAATGCACATATATGATTGTCCTGACTGTGCACATACATCCAGACATTCTAACTACATGGCCAGCTCAGACTCACAATAACATAGGTGTTTTTGCAAGATAAAACCGCAATCAGCATTTGTTAACTATGGCAAGAGTCAAATACATATTCGCTTCAGATATCTAATGCACTGATGCTGTATGTCAGTTTAGTAGAATGGTGAGAAGCTCAAGTGTTCAGAGAATTCTGGTTTCACCATTCTTGGGTGATAACTCCTGTGCAGGAACTCCTCAGTTACAGGACTAATGAAAACAGTAGCTGTGGAAACACAGAGCAGGACAGTCTTGGGCAAAATAAAGGTGATTACAGCTGAAAAAATATACAGGACTGACAGCCAACTCTTATTTTTCTCCTAAGTAGTTGTTTGGGGACTGAAGCTAATATATATATATATGTATATATATATAATCAATGCCCTCTGTTGTCCAGGTTCTCTACTTTCTTCTCTTTCTCAGGAATGAAATAGTCAGAGCTGTGCACAGAGAACACAGATCCTGGATTAATTTGCTGCATTAATTAATCTGCTAGATTAATTTGCTGCAGAATCGATTTGCGGAGTGCTGGCTGGCTACAAAACACAGTTAGTGATTTCAGAATAGCTTCTACAAAAGTTAGTTTTGCTATAAACAAAGAAAGCGACACATAGTTGCAAAAAAGATTAAATGCCCAATATAGGACACAGCCTCACAACTATATTCCATGCCATTCTCAAGTGAGATTTTTTTTGTTGTTGAAATTTCAGTAAAAGGATTGCTAACAGTCATTCTTTCAACTGTATCATTACTATTTCCTGAAACTTCATCCTTCCTTTTAAGACTAGGCAAATAAATATTTTTGCTGTAATTGATTTCAAGCAGCAAAGCACAATTTATAGACCTTAACACATACTTTATTACATTACACACTTAGAACTAATGAGATGCATTATATATATAGAATGGAGCAAGCAGGCACAGAAGGTACAACATTGCAAATACCTGGAACTGTAGAACATCAAACGTAGCAGAGTGCCCTACCAAGGTGATCAACAGAAGGAAAAAAGATCAAAATAATGTTATAATTAAACAAGGGAAAAAACATACAATACTATACCTTATCAATAGTAAGCATATAGAAGTGGGTGATGTCATTTTCATGTGCATATTTGATTCTTGCCATACACTCCTCTTCATCAATCAGTTCACCAACATACTCATTCACAAACTCTCCCTGAAAGATACCAAGTATCACTAGTAAAGTATATACCAAACCCACAAACAACATCACAAGTCACCGATTCTTTGCCAGGCAAGAATGATTCATACCTTTTTAATGTCCCTCTTAGCGACCAGACCCCACCCTTTGCCATCAGTTTTGATGATCTTTGTCTCAGGGTACTGACGTTTTGTAAAGCATTGGTTTTGGCACCGTTCTCCTGCTGGACAAACTTGTGGATGGCATTCGTACATCAGCATCCGATTTAGGCACTCGGAATCAAAGCCACAAGGGTTTTCATCTGTGGGTTTGCAGTTGCACTTGGGAATCTCAGAAATGTCAGCAGTATATATCTGCACTTTACCACAAGGTTTATTCACCTGAATAACACATCAAAATAGTTCAAAGATCACTATAAAACATTTGAATTTATTGTAAGAGTTATTGCAATGGTTACTGATTTGGTTTTGCAACACTAGATGTTCCAATGAAAGCAAAATTTCATCATCTCATGACTGTAAAAGCATGATTACCAGCACATCATTGCACCCTCTCCTCCCCATCTCACCACTCAGCTCTTCCACTCCAATGCTGACTTAAGACTTTTGAGTATCCAGTGTAATTTTCTCAAACTTTACCTTAATATGCTTGTATGGTGGAGGTTTACGTTCACTTTCTTGGGTTTCTTTGGCTTCTCGCTGTAGCTTTATTTCTCGAAATCGAGCTTCAGCTTCTTGCAAAGCTAAAAAAGATTGTTGTATTAACAGAAATGCTAGAAAGAGGATTACTTCCCCCAAGCTGACTTGACAACACTTCCCATGTGTGTTAAAGGATCATCTTCTACTTCCTAGTCCCATCAATCAATTTTCTTGCAAACAGTGCTTCTGGAGTGTTAATGCTCTTACCAGATGTATCAATCCTACTCTTTCTGTCTCCCAGTTACACTCAGCATTTCCTTTCCAGAAAGTAAAAATCATCAGAAATCACTCCAATTAGATGCTAGGCTTTTACAAGCCATGAAAATAATGCTTTCATTCACAATAATAGCGACTACTGCCCAGGACACCAAAACATTTTTTTAAATTCAATATTGTAAGGCTATGTGTGAAGAAAGTAAAGCATGCATATCACCAGATTAATTTTTGTTTACTTTTAGCTATGTACCATTTTTGAAGACTTTTCCAATTCCTTTGATGCCCTGGTATCTACTCCCTCTGTCTCCCTCCATGTAAGGGAACACCCGTGCTTGGTGCGTCCAATAGTAATCCTTAGAACCAAAGAAAAACACAGGAAATTCTCCGATTTCATGCTTCATTTTCTGGATATTTGGGGGAACGTTTTTCGGATGGCAAACTTCTGCAGGCCACCATCTAGCACAGACGTACAAATAAAAAAATACAGCATTTTAGTCAAGCTCCTTCTGCAACAGTTTAACAAAATCACTGTAAACAGCAGTAACTGATTATTATTTCTAAGATCCAAGCAGATTTAAAATCTTTTCCTCCCCCCACTCACTAGGCAAAGAGAGAAGAGAGGGCTAGAAAAGGAAAGCCCGATGCTCAAATCTGTGGGGCGCTTTTGCCGCCTGCAAGATAAACATACACATGAAGCGCCTTGCATCTGGTTAGCAAAAACGTCATCTTTAACAAGACCTGCAATCACTGTAATTGTCAAAGATCAAGAGACAGCTGATAATAGCTATTAATGCTTTCTAGGATAAACCCCACCCACCTCTATCTCACTCAAATCTCAATGAAGTGTAAAACACTGACAACCTGAGCGACTTATCTCCCAGCCTGCAAGGCAGTAATTTAGCCAATTACAAGTTATACCAGCTTAATTATTTGAAGAGATCTCTGACACAAAAAGGGTTGAAGACTTGTGCACTGGAAGCAGATGTCAGAAGACAACAAGGAGTCCTGTTGGGGTAATGCCTTGGCCCAGAGCAACAGTGAAGCTGCAAGTCTTTGAACTTGAGCCTTGCAAGAAGATGGGGTCCCTAGCTCACAGAGGAATGAGAAACCTGTGTGCAGCAAGGCTGGCCTACAGAAGCAACCAACTGTATGATCCTGAACTGCAAAAAATAAAACTATTAATCAGACCTGTAATTTCCCAGTTTAACCCAAATAATATCCTGGAAATGGAGCTTCTTCCCTGCCCTGCAGTCATTGCAGTACCAGCTCCCATCTGGCATTTCAATGTTTAAACAGTCTGGGTGAAACGCTGCAGGACATGACTCGCAGCACAACAAACTTCCTCCTTCAGAGAGAGAAAAAAAAAAGAAAAAGGTTGGAAACATCAAGACAAAAATAACAGTTTTGCATTCCAACCAGGTTCAAAGTAGTGCAAATACACACGTGGTAGGTTCAGTTAGAAAATAAATGGTTAAAACACGCTGGCCTGCAACAAATACGTATCATTTTGCTGTGTACAAAACCCAAAAAGTCCTTATAATTTGAATGCCTGACAGACTAGGATTAATAATACATACAAAATTACAAGCAAGCTAGTGATAAAAAAGCCAGAATAATGTACCACAAATTATAATTACTTTGTTTTACTTTAATGTTTTACTTTTATAGTTAACGTATTTTACTATATATTAATATTTCACTGTCTGCAAAATTTTAACAGATTTCTCTTACAGTTTTTTTCCGGGGGGGAGAGGGAATGAGGTTTTTAGTTTGCTCCATGAATTATCAAGTGGAAAGTTAGCTGAAGCTTAAAAGCTGCTATGCTGCACGTTAATTTGTTAACAAATCAGGTAAAATTTCACTGCTACAGTTTAATCAGCACTATGCACTTTGTGGTTCTCAATAAGAAATAAATTTATTGTACAATGTAAAACAAAACACTGTTAATTAGTGGCTCTCCCAGCAACAACTAATACTGATTCAATTTGCTGTGTGCTGCTAAACTAAAAGCAACTCTTAAAATATATTGTTTTAATATTACGTATTAGAAATAAAGAAAAAGCTTCAGTACATTGAACACAGGGGAAAGAAGAGAGAGATACTTCTCATGACGTGTCTCTGGTAAAGAATGAAATCAGGCTTCTGGTTGCTGGACAAAGTCCAAGTAAAAACATTCTTTAACAAATGGTATCTGCAAAAAAAGGATACTCAAAAACCTGAAGCAGCACAAGCCAACCTGAAGTTATTTCAATACCTAGCGGAGCCTAACTTCATATGCCACATTTCTAATCATTTTCTATAAACGTATTAGTAAAATAAAATTTAAATTGAAGAATAAAACATTTTGATGCTGCATTTATGAAGAGTTTTACATCAGTTTACCTTTTGAACACACAAAGCACCAGCTCACATTGACATGCGCATGATGAGTTTTTCCTTTCATGGCAGTGAAATGATTCGTACAAACAATGCTGTTGGAAGCGATGACTGCACATCCCGCAGCAATGCAAACGTCTCCAGCATGGTATGCAACAGGACAGCGAACACAACGCATCATCTTTCCTAGCAAAGCAGAATACTGCCATATTATTTTTCAACAAAACCGATTTATTATTTGAGCTAAAAAACAGTAGTACTGCCTGAGGGAGCCTATATACACAAAAAATATATATCTCAATTATGTTTTCAAAGCCTGCATATTTGCATTTAGCAACAATACTGAATTAACAAAGGTTTTTTAAAAAACCTTACACCAAATTTAAAGCACGATAATATTTATACGTGAAGGCTTTAATTATGCATACCAGGGTAGACAAGCTTTCCTCAGTCATGCAATTTTGTCTACAGATGTTGCCCAAAGCTAAAAATATGCACAGAATCAAATGTCTCCACATTCCGCGAGCCTTGCCGCAGTACTTGTACATTCACAGGTCCTGCCCTCGCTCTGCTCAGCCTGTCTCTCCTCATCACATATGCATTCTAGATCTCATTCTCTCTTGAGAAGAAAACGTGGTTATCTATAGATAACTGAAAGCTAGTTAAATAAAAGAACACAACCAAGGTAAATACTGAAGGTGGCTAAAAATGATTCAATTACTGTTTTCAAAAAAATTCTGAATCTATGCATGCCTGAAAAATTGCAGCTAGCAGCTATTAAATGGGCAAATTCCTTACCTTAACATACCATAAAAAGACTTAATTCATCAGTCATAAAAACGTAAAATGAAACTACCTTTTGAAATTCGTGGATGTAAGGGGTTACTAACATGACAACTCAGGCAGCTGTGGAGAGGACATCGAAACCCCCTGTTCTCAAACACAGTAAGATGAAATTTTTTCACACAAGCTTCATGGTAGAATTTCCCACAATGGGATACAACGCAGCGTTTCACATCTGCCTTTCTCTCTTTACACACAAAACAGGTATGCACACCTAGTGGCAAAAGTAATAAAAATAATGTAACTCATTTTTCATCCAAACACGTGAATTTAAAATGCTTCTGCTGTGAGTTTTTCTTATGCACGAGGAAGTTGCTTTTGTTGTGGATTTTTTTTTAACAAACTCAGATCAAATCCTCTTATTTGATGCAGCAGTCTATTTACTTTAACTCTTCAGTGTTAAATACTAATCTGCTCAGATACACATAAAACGAAGTCACAAAGCAAACCCATTGCAGTTAAAAGTGTACACAACACCCAAAGCTCACCGATCTGCTTTCACGTTCTTATTTATAAGCCTCAGTACACCAGGATGACTGTGAATTTTATTTATTTTTTTTTTAAAGCAGTGAACTAGGATAATGTGTTGTCTGTGATCCTGTGAAATTTGAAGCAGGTCCACAAACCAAAGACAAGCATCCTCTAATCTTATCTCTGGACCGCTTGGAACAGCTTTATTTTGAAGCAGCCTTGTTCCAACAAGGTTTACCGTGTGTACTGAAATAAGCTTATGAGCAAGAACGCAAATCTTTCATGTAAAGTTTTGAGATTAAGAACTTCCAAGCAGTTATTATAGGATTAAAAGCAAATGAAATTAATAGCAATAAGGTAGTCTTTTAATAGGAAAAGCAGAAGATTGATATAGAGAGACTGAAAAAGGACTTAAAATGTTTCACTTGCTGCTTTTTTGCTAGGATTTCTTAAGTCTTTGTGACAGACTTTAAATTTAATCTGTAATTGTACTCAGAGAGCAAATGTTGTGCAGTTAAGGTGCACAATGGAATTCAGATTAAATCAGCCAAGTTGCAAGACAGTTCTCACTGAAAACAGAGTGAGCTTTCTAAAACATGGCACACTTAATGGTACTATATGAATTCCCACCCTGTCAGGCACCAAAGGATAAATATGGTTTCTCCAAAGACACATACTCTGTCCAGGAGGATTTCCTAGAACAACTTATGGGAAAACTAAAACTTTTTTTTTTTAATTAATAGAAAGGGACAAACTTGCCTGATGTACATTCACTACAAATGAATTTTCCTGCTGGTCTTCCAGAGAGCCCAAGGCAGCTTACATGAAAAGCTCGATAGCAAAGTCCTTCACACAGTAGGAGATCACCTGTTTTTTCACACAGCTTTTACAACACAAAGGCATTGAATGTTAAAGAGAAGTTCATATGTGGAAAAAACTGTTTTCTTTATTCCTTTTCATATATTGCCTCTCAAAATCTCTTTTCCCGTTGTGGAAACTAAATTTAACAAGTGAAAGATAATTTTACAAGCATCATCACGTGCCCTGGCTTCCAGTCGAAACAGGTAACAGAGTCATTAAACCGCTAGAAATATCACTCATAGAACCACGGTTCATGAGTAAATACAATCT
Organism: Ibycter americanus; assembly: GCA_035590275.1. Classification (NCBI taxonomy): domain Eukaryota; kingdom Metazoa; phylum Chordata; class Aves; order Falconiformes; family Falconidae; genus Ibycter; species Ibycter americanus. The sequence continues at coordinate 47,219,022 of JAVJGI010000001.1, read as the reverse complement.
GACAGAAAAAAAGGAAAAGAAAAAAAAGCTTTAAGAAATTTTCCCTGAGCACACTGATGCATCTGAGTAGGGTTAAAAAGCATCCTTACTTTCCTCCTCCTCGACAAAAGGAAATTAATCCAGGTGGCACAATCATACTTCTATGTCTGAGCGGTTAGCAATGACACATGCATAACTAAAAATGAACCGAACGATAATGCTGGCAGAATTTAAGGGATTAGCCAACATTTACAGACAGCTATAACCTCATCACGACTATGTACAAGAAATGGAAATATAACTGCTTGCCCAGTCTCGTGAAAACGAATTTGATCTGTCCATTTGTATTGTGTTATCATTTCATAATCTAAGCACTCTCTAGAATAGTTTGAGAAGGCTTTTTGCTTTCAATTAGCTTGCCACACGCACGCTGCTACCGATGCATCACTGCAATCTCTGCTGCACGCAGAAGCACAAAACCCACTGGGTTTTACTTCCCCCTCTTTATTAACAGATAAGCAAGCAGCTCTTCTCCATCATTTCACTAGTTACCTGGCAACGCTCATGCACTTATTCTGAGGTACAAATTACGCTTATCGTAGAGATCTGGAAACTCAAGCAGAAAGGCTAAGTCACTTATTGGAGGTCAAGAAAAAATAAATAATTAGGAATGAAGAATTCCATTTACTGGCATGGCACCCTCACCACTAACAGACATCTCAGATACACATAATAAGCCTCTTTCTGGTCTATTATTGTCATTTTCATATTTAAAAAGACCTTTTCTAGGAAACCTCAGAAAACATGGCTCGCTGCCCCAGCTAACATCTCTCACCTGACACACATATTCTTTTTTTGTTCCTGCTCCTCGCTCAGATTTTTTGGATGATATAGACACTTCAGTCTGAGTTTCATCAGCACTTTCATAGGGAGACTCTGACCGCTCATCTCCTTGGCCATCGGAGATCTGAAGATTAAACATACGTGTTAGAGAAAGCAGTCATGTATGGTCAGTTTTGTACAGAATATCAACTGAAGGAAGCAAACAGACTGCAATTCAGACTAGCAGATTTAGGCACACTCTTTCAGTTTGGTTTCCCCCACCTTTAAAAAACCAAGCTTGATTAATACCAGAGTATGCATTTGTGGAAGTCTCATCAAAAGGACTATATAACCATCATCCTCAGCAACTCAAAAGCAGCCAAAACAAAACACCAGAACTTTGTAACACAGCTTTTTATTTATACTCGGTTCTGTAATACAGTTAGCTAGAAATGCCTAGCCAGTAACGCAGGGATATCTTCAAATCCTTTGATCAAAGTTTGAATATATATTTTATGAGAGAGTAACAGTTAATTTTTAGAAAGAAACTCAGAAAACTTCAAGCCGCATATGAAAGTCTCCGACCCAAATACTCTCCAAGAAAGTGGGAACAGTATATAGAAGAGAAGAAAGAAAAAAGTTGCTCTCTGAATATATTTAAAGAACATTATAGCCAATAACAAATTCAAAATAATACAACAGATAGAGCTGTTAGGGATAAATCTTATATAACAGATCTAGATGTATTAAAGATGGAGGATTTTAAAAAATATTCATAATGTACCTAAAAATACCTCCAACCTAAGTAATATACTTAGAACAAAATATAGGGCAGTTTTCAGTTCAATAGAATTTAGGGAGGAATGGACAACAAAGTCATTGGCCTTATCTCATGTTACACCAGAAGATGCAGAATTTCATACTGTTGCCCCCGGAGGGTACTCCGTGAGTTGTGTTTCACTACGTACATTCTCCAGGACAGCATCAGTTGGATGCTCTCCATCAATTTGGAATTACAAGAGAAACCTGTCACTTCTCAAGCTTGTTCTAACGGCTATCACACATACCATCAAAAATACTGCCTCATGCCCCTTTTGAGTTGTCTAAGTGCAACTCCCAGTTGACGATGATTTCTCCAGGTATATCAGCTATATTAAAAGTCCTTTGGAAGCAGACATTTTCCTCTTGTGGAAGCATGCTGCAACTAAGCCCGTTTCAATCTTTTTTGGTAAGCCAGAACGCCCTCTTATCTTCTCCCTAAGGAACATTTTCCAGCATCAAGGGAATTTTGGTGGGTTTTCTCTAAAACTTATCTGTACTTTAAGAAGGCTGTTCAAAAATCAGGCGTTGACAGCTGGAGGCAATAGCCCATTACAGTCTCGTAAGCACAATACCCAAAGCAAACCAACATGCCACTCTTCCTCACCGCTTCTGTTCCACTGTGTAAGGATTTCCCCAAGTCTTTTCAATACAGCTCTGAAAGTCACTGTAAATTGCCGTGGTACTCAAGAGATCATTCTGCCCATAGCCGTTTGCCAGGATACAGACACCCCGCTTCAAATGAAGAATGTGCTTTCTGTTCTCAGACATACTATCTCTTATTTATCTACAGTAAAGCACAATTTATTAAAAATGGTCCAGCTTACCAAGTAATGGAGACAGCCACGTGCAATCTCCCTATCAGCCAATCTCCATGTAACGTGCAAATTTATCAGAAGTGATTTATTTTGAAATCAGAGAAAAATGTAAAGCTGAACCAGGCCTAGCGTTACTCTTTATAAAATCCCTTTAGGAACACTGGTTTTGAGCAATTACTTCTCACTGTTGCTGCCAGCTAACTTGCATTCCTTCGTTTAACATTCGCTTTCCTTGACCATGTCTAAAAATATTTTGTAAATTGGATCAGATTAGCAGTTGTTGGTTGGTTGGTTGGTTTTTTCCAGATTACTTGCAACGGTGTAAATGCACTTCCTCTGTGCAAATGCATACTATCAAAGCAACTCGTACCTACACTTCACCTATGAATATTTCTACAGCTGGAGTGATTTGGAGATTCTGCCCGACTGTTTTAGAGGCGGTTAAAAGAAACTGCATGTAAAATCATTGCTTTGATCAGGCACCAGGAAATCTCTGTCCCCTGGAAGGAGCTGTGGAATAGTAAACTGCAAATGCAACCTGAGTGCTCAGCCAGGAGCAGCCAGTTCTGGCTGGGAAGAGGCAGATACAGAAAAGTAGCGTGGTAGTTTGGCAAAAACACAGAAACATTTTCCCTTACAATGTAAGTAAACTTACACACATGCTTATTTCTGTTTAAACTATTCCCACAGAAACATTAATTAGTATAAGCAGTGCACTGTTCTAACATTTTTAGTGCCTCATTACGTTCCTGTTTCAACTAGCCAAAATTAGTCATGTTTCGAAAAGAAGAAAAAAAAAAAAAAGAAAAAATAAGCTGGAAGGTCTTAAATCTGTATTTCTTTCCCACTTAAAAAAAAAAAAAATTACTCTTAATGCTGTAAACAAAACAAGCAGTCTTATGTTAACTTGACACTATGGTTGTCCTCCACCTCTTACCCACACCACAAAGTACACCTAAAGCCCTGAGAAAAACCGCTCGTGCAGCACACCGTAAGAGTTATGACAGTCTTCTTTCCAGCAGCAAAAGCTATACAGTTTTGCCCTTGAGGAGGTACTCCTCTTCCCCCAGCTCATTACTTTTGAAGGCAGAGCAGAGAAACAGAACATATCCAGTGACAAATCTACTCAAGTCACGAGAGAATGAGGTTTGTTGCAAAGCAATGGTTTCCCAGCTTTTCTTTGGTTTATATACTTGTAAAACGTTCAAATGAAGGATGCAGACTTCTAGATGGAAAGGTAACTCTACTGGCAGATGACAGTTTTTCAGAAACCCCCTAGATACAGGTACCAAAATCCCAGCTGCTTGTGAAACACAGGTTGACAGCCATTCTCCTACAGAACTGTGATCTTACTGCCCCAACATCAATGCACCAGCCCTTCATCTAAACTAAACTGTTACTGAGCCAAAAAGGAGCTGTGCTGGCAAGAACCAAACTACATCACTAATGCAACCACAAAACCCAAACTGTATCAGCCCATTCAAGAGAACACTTGGCAATTTACACCCGCCTATAGATTAATGCCAGATTTCAAGCATGAATACCAACACACATAGCATGAACAAAATACCTTTAGTTCATCAATCGTATGGCTACCAAACTGAGAGTATCTTTCAAGATCTCTCCTCCACGGCTGTCAGGAGCCTCATACACTTCACAAATCAAATGCTCTATTAACCATCGGTTTTGCACTACAGACAAGCCTGGATAGCTGCTTATGGCTGTTGCAATTCCTAAGAATCAATACATTCCTAAGAAGCTCAGCAACACACTTCTGATGCAGGCTGCTGCTGCAGAATGTGTTTCTTGGTCCCTGCTACCATCACCAAAAGTTTAGCCATCACATCCAACAGCCACGTCACGTGTAACTCATGCACAGCTCACACCCCCTCCACCATCATCTGAGAGTTTTCGTATCAGCTAATTTTAGGGGGCTAATAAAGGGGGAGGCTAGCAGATTCCCCGTTATAAGAGAGGGAAGCATTTCTTCAGGATAATTCGGAGTTTGACCCTAATTTCGTCTTACTTCTATCCCACAGAAGGCGCAACACCCTGTACCAGCCACCTCCCTTTGCAAGTAACCCCTGGTCTATCCAACCACCTTTTGGGAAAGCTCCCTCTACGAAGAGAGCTGGAATTCAACACCTGAGCTCCTGAAGTTATTTCAGAATAGCCGATGGAAATACCAGGGACAAAAAATGAGCATCTGTCCCTTCAGGCCTGTGTAGAAGAGGCTGAGACACCCTTCACCTAATGCTTCTCAGAGAGGACTTATAACCTAAAGACAGGTAGGGCATGAAATGGTTGGGAAAACTGTATTTGTACCCCAAGCAAGCTGCAGCGGCACTAACAGGTTCTGATTCACCAAGGGGACAGCTGAGTTTCGCAATAAAAAATACCTTTAGATTAAAAACAGTCACAAACAAGATGATTGCTGGAAATCGGCTCATGCTGACGTGAAACACAGCCACCTCTAAAATTAAACATAAGGCTTTTGTGGTTTGTTAGCATGACTTTCCATCACGGAACGTTTAATAGTTCACAAACAAGTGCCCAAATCGCAGCATGCAATAAAAATCAGCACAGGTTTTTGGGGGCTTTTTTCTTTAATTGTTGAGTTACAAATGTAAATCTTTCCCTTATGATCATGCCAGAGCTTGTCTTGTCCTTGCTTTTGTAATATAATCCCCTTAGCAAAGTAAATTGCATGTAATTAACTCTCCTGATATTCAGGCCAAGGTTCAAAGTAATCAACGTTTACATTAGCAGCAGAACCTGTTAATTAGCAATTTGTAGCAATTGCCGGTTTGCTCTTTTAATGTGTTTTTCTTTTTGAGTAATTTCTTATTTCTCATAAAGGCAAAGTACTATTTTTAAGAGTGCAAATTTAGGGGAAAAAAGGCGAGGCTGTTCAGATTCACAGCAAGTGACAAGCTTCTGCAACGAAACTGCACCCAAACTCCGGCATCACCTCCACTTTTCATTAGCAATTACTGATGCTGCAACATGGAAGACACTTTTCTTCTGCTGAAGTTAGTATCATCGCAAGCACCATCAAACTTTACATTCTGCACATCAATCAGGCTTTCCTTCCCATTTCCTTCTATTACTGAACGTCAACATTATTTTGCGAGGACTTGCCTGTAGAGGCTTTCACACCGCACTGCCTGAACACTCAGCAGCCGGGTGGTATTTCAGAAATCAAATGCAGCCCTTTCTACTGGCAATCATGCATCTGCGTGCACAAGTGAGAGGAAGGGAAAAAACTGGCTTAAAAAACAAATCATGAGCTTTGCTCTTCATTTGAGCTGGCCCAGAACTGACTTCAGAGATCAGTGAGGTTCAGGATAGGGTTGCTCACAGAAGCGACACATTTACCGTCAGGCTCCCAAGGCAATCTTTCCTTTCTCATGTGTATCAGTTATTATTCACTACTATTATTCACACGTTAAGACTCAACGGGAACATGTAAGGACAAATTACTGCATTTTTCCAAGTTCTCTACAGCTTTGTTATTGGGAAAATACTCATTACTGAGTCAAACTGGGACAAAATTCTGGCATCTCTCTAAATTCTTTGGGTTTAGTATTATATTTTACGCATGAAAAGATACAGACTGTGGCAATATGTCATTAGCTTAAGAATTGGGTGTACTCATCTCAAGGTATTTTGATCATACATTTTCTACTACAGGGTTTTTTTTGGCAACAGTTACTCAAGCCAACAACAGTCTGGGAATCAGCATATCAAGACTTTGTATCCCCAAAGTATTTTTAATTTTCTTTTGAACTATACACTAAAACTCCCAGTTCACAATAACCAAAGGAAGTGTTTAATGGATTCTTTCAAACATAGACCTATTTTTAGACAGACTATATAGAAATGCTTATAAAAACAATCTTCAGCATTTTTAACTGAATGAAGATGCTTTGCATACTGCAATATTTGACGTATAAAGCCAGATTACACCAGCAACCACCAGTGAATACTGGGTAATTGTTTACTTGCTAAATATAAGGATGAGACTTACTTTTTTTTACTGCTTCCTGAACTACTACTCCCTGTTTTGTGCAAAAGGAATATACAATGTGCATAGGATTGTTTGTGCAGTAACAGAGTTTCCTTCTCATGATTACTTTGAGTAATTAAGAATTTGTTTTTGATGGAGGCTGCTGGGCAGGCTAAGAAAAGAGGAGGAAATATACGTGCAACTCCATACATTTGAAATAATACTTAAGACACCAGAGTATTAAAAGGAATTAAATTGAGTCAGCTACGTGCATCTTGTGAGCTTATATGTTTTCTTAATTTTGCCTTTTGATTGAAGCTTCCTAAAAGGTTAAGGGGGGTGTGGGCAGGAAAATTATTTGACAGAAGTATTGTGTAGAAAATAATTTCTCAAATGTTTTCCCTACTGCAAGACTTTCCTCAGCTGCAACACTGAGTTTCAGTTAACTGCATAGTTCACTGCACCACGAATTAAAGCATTCAAAGGTGAAAGGATAAGCACTAACATACAGAAACATTGCTCACACCATTCAGTACATCTAAATGCTGAGTTCAAGTCTACAACAACTTTTTAAGCATTTTTTTGCAACCAGGTACCTGATTCCAGTCCCAGCCACACACCTCAGCAGAAATGCGAGCCAATTCTTCAGTCCCTCTGGCTCTTTTTTAAAAAAAAAAAAAAAAAAAAATTGGATGCAGGCTGGTATGTACGCTCAGCTTGCATATTTCTAGAATCACGTGGGTGAACTTTGCAAATGGTATTGTTAGTTCCACATCTGGATGGCTGAAATTCCACTTATTAAAAAAAGATAGGTACTGACATACTCTCACTTGGCATTCAATCATACTGATATACAATACAAGAAAGGATAGTCTGGAATTTAAAATTCAAATGATGCTGTGTTTCAAACTAGGTGAGGCTGATGTGAAATACTTAAGTGGACATTTGCTCTATCCACTCACCCACTTGAGGAAAAAAAATTTTTTTTCCGTTTAAAATTTTCTACTTCCTTTCAGACAGCTCCACAATCACAGTAAGTACCAGTGCCAGCAAAACCATTATACTGCAATTTCAAGGAAAAAGACATTCAGAAAGTTTAGGCCTGAAAATAAATGGCTGTACTCATCCTGTCTGCAGTCCGAGAATTTAAGAAGTCACTATAGTAAGGACATAAAATACAGCTGTTCTGCTTGTCAAGACTGGCCCTCAATCAGCTGTTGACCTGGCTGTTAAATGTGCTTTTTGTCTTAGGCTTAGGATTAAGTCTTCCATTTTTAAAAGATGATCCATAAAAGCATCTTTGCTGGCTCAGTGTTAGTCTGGGGGGTGGGGAAGGGGTGGTGGTGTTGTCTTTTTCACTTCCCAATAAGTAACTTCTGGCTAAAGGATGGCCTAAAGGACCAGAGCATCAGTACTTGTTAAGGCAAAAACTCATGCCTCATGGAGCACAAAGCAAGTTTCAAATACCACTCACTGTGTGTTAGCAATTGCAAAGGGAACAACATTCACACTTCTGGACTTATCAGCTTCACTGGGACTCCTCTCCCAGATCCAATTCAGACAAGCTTTCCCTGCCCAGTGTTTAAAGGTTCAACAGGAATCTGGAAATTCTGAGTGAAAGAGTTGCCAACATTTATGCATCTATGGTGCCCACAATGGAACAGGCTCCAACAGTTACTACTCCACCAGTCACACACCTTTTCAGACTTCTCTAGCTACCAGAGTGCAAATTTCATTAAAATATTTCTTCCTCAGAAAACTCACTTGGATTAACTCATTCAGTCTTATAAAAACATTTGTTATATTATTCATATATACCTGCTTAACACCCCTTCTTAAGTATTAAGAATACAAGCTTTGGTCTTAGTCATATTCAAGACAACGGTGGTGTTCTGTCTTGTTGTGCTTAAGCAGTTCAAAAAGCAACTAAAGGGCAAATTTCTCCAGAGCCAAAAAAGTTAACCCTCCCGCTTCCCCTTGTTTTACTCGAGCATCTCTTGGTTTATAAT
>JAVJGI010000001.1:47156347-47210556 GCA_035590275.1 Ibycter americanus | reverse complement strand
TCCAGGCTGTAGAATGTCAAATGGAAACAAAATCCACTACGTATACTTATTTTAAAGCTAGGGGTATATAAAATGAAAACAAAAGCATGGCAGAAAATTATTTCCTTTTGGTTTTTTTGTTTGGTAGGCAAGTTACCTCCCTTCCACAGCAGGATCAATAAAAGGGCCCACAAAGAATGACCTACCACTCTTTCAGAGTTGTCTTAAGACACTTACTGGCTTAAGGGGCATCCTCTCTCAGGTCATCTGCTCTCTTTTAACAGATACATTATATCTTTTAAGAAGCATTTTAGAAGCATGTTTCCATGACTTCTGAATGCTGTTGCCTATTAAGTTCCACCTTGCTTAAAACTAAGGACACTGCTACAAGCTCAGACTTCCTGACCAGAGTTCAGAGGCAGTGATTGCTATACCACAGTCATCCAGGAGGAAGTGGTCTGGTCTGGCTAAGCGCTTTCTCTACAAAGCTTTGAGTATGCATGTTCTGATAAGCAAACTCTTTAGTCTCTCCACAGACAAAACCCCAACTGCATTATTATTTTTTTTTCTTATTAAGAAAATCTCAGTGGCTAGAGGGTTGGGCTTTTTTAATCTAAGCACAACTCATATGAGAGTAAGTCAATAAGCAACATACAAACAATAGATCAGACTGTATTCAAAAGACAATCTATTGTGCACCCACACGGAGACAGAAAAACTGACAGAGCCAATTGAGTTACAGTTAACATTTCCTTTATTTCAGTATAAGAATTCCTGAACTGAATGAAGAATGATATTTTGGCCCATACTGCTAGACTAGATAAATTCTTTAAGTATGCGGTGCCACAAGTGTACACAGTACTAGAATAGCAAAAAAGACGGCCTGGGACAGGTTTCATTTTTATTATTAGCAGGAGTTAAGACGTTTCAGATAAGGATATTATGCATTTCTGAATTTGCCTGAAAAGTTAATTAAAACTATCAGAACACTTTAAAACATTATAAAATTGCCTACAGATACTCATGATACTTTGGTAGGGGATGTGGAATAAAAACCTACATCAGGTAAACATTCAGTAAACAGATTCTCTGCATTCTGAAGCCTAAGTAATACACAGGATGAAAATAATTACATAAGAAACTTAATTTTCTACACCGAACGTGCTGCCAAAGAACAGAGCCAAGCCTAGAAATTTTTTTCATGTGAAAGTAGAAGCAATGTAACAAAACTGTATGATCTGGTGGGCAATGCAGGTCATTTCCATTGTTAGAGGCTTTAGCAGAGGTTTAGCAAGAAGCAAGTCCAATTACTCACAGTGTTCCACAAAAACGTACCCCTGACTGCTTACTGCTGCTTTGAAATGGGGGGAAAAAATATCTATAGGCATAAAGAAACAAACACAGGAAAGAACTGTCTGCTAAGTCAGAGGATTTAAGGTGGCACTATATATTAAATTATCCTTAAGTATTGTTTTGAAGAGAAAATTATCTTCTTAGGAAGCTAGAATGAAACGCTAGAAACACACTGATTTCATTTAACAACCTGCAAGGTTAGTTTCAACTATTTTTTCTTTAGGGCAGTAGTTTGTTTAAAAGAACATGAATTCCTTTCTTCCTTCCTGTTCTTAGGATCTCAAAGACAGTTATTTTTACCTTCAGTATGTGTGCCTAGAATATTTTAGTTGTATACTGTAGGATAACTAGACTCCTGGGTCAATAAATGGAGCTGACATACTTTTTGTTCCAAGTTGTCCATGTCTCATCACTGCATTCTCAATTACATACCTTACCTTTTAAGAATTGCATGTTTTCTCCATTGTGTATACATGTTAATACCTATTTAAAAATGCAGATGAAACAAATCTGCCTCAAATCGGTAATGTGAAAAAATTACACTGTTTAATATGCAGAAAAAGAGCAAAACTTAAGGCTTGCATTATTATAAGTTGCATTATTAGGCCTTAGAAATGCAAGAAATTGTAGCTATAACCAGCTTGTTTTGACACTGGATGTTACAGAAAAAAGAAATCCCTCTAGGGAGGATACAAGGAACTTATGATAAAAGTAACACCTTCGAAATCTTTCACAGGCTTCTTTAAACTGCCATCTGCTGGTCAGCTCATACTTCATGAGGATATGATGAATGACAGGCTAGCTAAGAATTTAAAGTATTACATGTTCTTTATTTTGTCCTCTCTTAGAAAGAAATTACAGTTTCTTTGACAAAGTTCAGAAGTAGTATCTAGACTCTGCAGAATACTATGATACTTATCTACTGTCAACAAATCCATTCAATTTAATGAAGCCAGCCAATAACCACAAAAACTGATTGAAAAGCTAAAGCAGGTACGTTTCATGCAAACACACAAAGTGTGCCAATAATCCAGCAGTAATGGTCATGTAAAGCCTTCTTTATTTATTAAAAAAATACTGGTTACACTTTACTGGCACCTACTACATTATGGGGAGGTGGAGGGCCAAGGTAAAAAATGAGAATACACCACCTGTATCTCTTCTCACAAATATAATGAATTTTGGATGGTTACACCAAGTCTTACATAGGCAGTAAAAAACTACTCCAAGCTTTTGCAGACTCCGAAGTGTTGAGTTTCTTTCTCACATCTGGCCCTACCAGTTGCTCATTAAAAATTAGATTTTAAATAAAATCATATTTCACATGAAGTACTGGAGGAAATGACTACCGATGTCAAGTGCCTAGAAGTAAAATTAAGTATTTTGTTTCAAGATTAAATGCAGATATGAAATTTATTTATTCATGTATAAACACCTTACTGCTTCTGTCCATCCATCTTAAAACGACTTCAAAACCCGATTTTTTGAAGGGAGTGAAGGCCTACCTTTTAATCCCTGATATGTCAGGTCTATAAATGTTTGCTTGTTAAGGCAGTAGCACACACCCCCACCTGTCTCTCTCCCCTGTACATTACATACCCAAAGTAACTTATCAACTGAAAATTTGGCCTTGACTAATTTTACAGTATTTCAGGTAAACCCCATTTAAAAATTCCCCCAATAACAACAAAAAGCATTCAAAATATTTTTAAAAAATATCAAATAAGATGCATCTTTCAAACAAAAAAAAAAAACAACTGAGCACACCCTTCATACTGAACACTTCTTTCCTAGAACTTAGCTGCAATGAACTGACATTTAAGAGGTGTGCAGCTAGCAACAGTCCTCAACAAATAACAGTCATATCCAGGTTCCATTCCGGAACCAGCTGTCCACAAATGGGGGGAGGGGGGACAAAGGAGAGGGAAAAAAAGGCCAGAATCCACTTAGCATTGCTTGTGGAGGTGTATGTGCTTGTGGAATATGCAGATTTTTTTCTATCTTTGTTAAGAGAGCATCTAAACCAACATTTAGAAGTATTACAGTGAACACAGAAATATAAAAGTTAAACAATAAATGTATTTAATGTTGAGCAGAATTACATCCTATTCAATTAGCTGTGCAAAGCTTTCATCATTGCATGATTGTATTTATTTTTTAAACTCTTTCCCTTAACATTCTGGAGAAGGTTCCTCTCTGGATGACCGCTCTCTGGGCGCACACATATTTAGCCATTTAGACAAGTGCTAAATAATAATACAAAAGGGAAAAAAAGTTTTTAAAGCCACCCACACAATCAAAAATTTGTATCTTTCCTTGTTTTGTAGAATAGATCAACAGTAAGTTCAGAAACACATGCCTGACATTTGTGTTTTATTTAAAGGCGAAATGTATCTATTATCATAGGAAACTGGGTCCAGTCCTTAGCTGGTACAGGTTCAGGTTAGTATAGCTTTAAACCATCTAAGGATCTAGCTCACTAATCTAGTCCCCCCTGCACCCAGCCCTGCAAAATCTCTGTTATTTGACAGGGTGTTATTTTCTGTTATGTCGATTGGGATTGCTTTGATATTTTAAAACCTTTTAAACCCTTGAAAACAGTTAATTCATTTTCTAGTTTGCATATCTGTGTTCCGTGAGCAGTGTATGATGTTAATCTTTCTCACATCTTCTGCTGTGTAGCAGTAACTGAGTAAATTAAGAGCTAAGTTTTAAAATTTCCATCTCAGCCTATATAACCATATCCTTTTTAACATGTGAACCATTAAGTCACAACCCAAAATTTTAAAAAAAGGAGTCCTTTGTTGAGAAAAATTTCTGGAGATGTCAGTTTATAAACACCATATATAGAAGTAGAAGATTCTTTCTCCTGAGATTACAACATTTAGAGACACTATTTAGAGTCATAAAGACAGTATGTTCCTTAAACTGGTCTGGCTGAATAGATGGTCCCAAATACAAACAGCCATTACACAGCAAGTCCCAGCAGTAAAGCCAACACAGCAGAAGCTGTGGTAAGTCAATAGATGGGAGTCTCTCAATCGAGAGAACAAAATGAGAACAAGCATTGCTTTGACTGCTGCTATGGATATTATTTCCTGTGGGACTTCCTTTGCTTGTTTCATTGGGTTACAAAAGGGAGAATTTATTAGGGTTTTTTGTTTAAATATTTTTCCAGTTACAGTAGGATATACAGTCATTAACATGCAATCTTTTTTCCCCACCCAAAATGTAAACCATGTACTGAAAATTGTCTAGATATTTTAACTGCATTCATTATAGTGTCTAAGCACCTCATGCGTTTGTTAGGGGACATGGAGTCTCTAGGATAGCTGAAAGCCCTACTCCCTTGTTAGCAGGCAAGTATTTTCTCTACAGCTTTTGTAATACAAACTGCTTGAAGCTGTTTGTCTATAGATATTTTACTAAATCCTACCAACTACATTTCTGATTCCACCTGCAAAACAGCATGCATACTTCACCCTCATGCTGCCACTCTTTGGCTGATTGGTTTTAACAGTGTAGATGACTTGGAGAATGGTTTAATGGATTGTATGAATACACTTCTGGCACATACCTTTCATTTATTGTATGTCAGTTGAGAAGAATTACAGTTCCAAATATGCAGAGCTAAGACTATGATTAGTAAGTATCAAAAAGATACATCCTTCACTGCCTGTTTAACTCTATTGGGGATGAAGCTATTTGCATCACAGAGAAATAGCACTTAGCCTGAAAACTAATTTGAGCTTAAAGGGGCTCTGCTCAGAAAAGTGTCCAGTTCTAGATCAAACAGAGGATTAGGAAACTTGCTTCAATATAAAAGCTATGGCAACATGACAATATTGAGTTACATAATGTAACTAATGTAGTACACTTACATAAAGTCTGTAGAAGAAAATACAGAACACACTGGCATTTTACTTTGCCTCTAATAGAAGGTTACAATTCTAAAACTTTGTTGGTAAATACATTAAAAACCACAATAATATCTCAACGTCCCCAAATCAGACGTTCGTATTACAATAAATGAATTTGCAATGCACACATTAACAGGTTTCACAGAGGCCAAAACTGTAACTTGTCTAGAGCACCAACGTTAGAGAATTCGCCTTTGATTTTGTTTTTAAACAAGATTCACACCTGAAAATTTCTGTAATTAAATGGCTGTGTGCAAACACCACTTTTTTTTTACCTCATTCTCAGTTAAGGAAGCTGAAGGAGATGAACTCTTGCTAAAAGCAAGAGTTGAAGATTCTGCTGCTGAAGCCCGATTTCGCTTCTTCAGAGGTTTACATGCATCAGACAGATTTTTCGTTGCTGTAAAATAATTTTGGTTTACAAAGTGAAGTTTGGAACTTTAAAACGTTATCTCCCTGAAGCCATTTAAAATACTCCTTCAGATAAAGGAAGGAATGATTTAGGTAGGTCTTCTGGGCACCTATGTAGGGCTGAGAGAACATGAAGTTTCTGAAACTATGTGTTTTGGCTTGATTTTAAAAATAAAGCAGTTTCTATTAATCAAATATATACTACAAATGGCTAAGAAATGCCTTCCCAATTTTTTTCAGCTCATTTCTATTAAAATAAAAGTATCTTGTGACTTATAACCTCTTTAAAGCAGAGGTAACAGTTATCTCCTCAGATAAACATTAGAAGGCCTGTATGATCTCATCACAATCTGAGTACCACTAACACTTCATTAAGAGAATGGTTATATACAGGAGCCAGGTATCAGACATTATCTATGGCACGTCACCACTTCTACATTGCACAGAACTTGCTGAAGCTTACTCATCTTTGGCATATCATTATAATACCTAAAGAGACATGCTCTACAGAAGTTACCTTAAACTTGAGCATCATTAATTAACAAGTCTGACTTTTGGATTTTGGTCCAAGGTTATTTCTAATTCCCTCTGGCGCTCCACGCTGCCTCCCATCAAGCATCATTTAAAAAGACTAAAATCACTGATTACATTGATGGTCACTGCACTTGTTTTGTTGGGCTAATGCACAATAACAAACTGGAGCAGTAGGATTTGTATCACTGCTCGCCAAGATCACAGGGCAATAGCTTTAATTTGGTGCCATCAAATGGTGAACTTGTGAACTGCTGCTCTAAATCAGCAATACACAATTTCATTCACGTATATACTGTTGCAAATGGTGGTAGTTAAGGAAGAGGGCATGCTCCCCCCCCCATCTGTGGCATAGTGGCTGTAACTGGTTATTGTGTCAGCAAAATTTAGCCGGCTGCCTCAGACAACCTGTTTATTTTAAAATTATTTAATTGAAAAAGTGACATTAAAACTTATTCTGACCACATTACCTGACTGGTTCTTTTGTGAAGAGGAGGTTTCTGTGACCTTAGAAGAGTTTGTTTTTGCTGTTTTGTCATTGCTTGTCTCCCTCTGTCACAAAAAAAAATATGAAAAAATAAAAAAACTCCTAATTTATGAGTGGTTGGATAAAACTGGCAATTACTTCTGGATTTATGTTATTAAAAAGAAAGTGTCTTTACAAATATCTGAATGGTAATGTAGTTAAGCTAGCCCCACTTACGTGATTTTTAAAACTCATTTACAGCACAGGGTACAAACCCATAAACAAATGAGAAAAATTAAAGAACACAATATTCCAGCATCCCACTTATCCATCCCAAACTCAGCATATCAAAAATGGGAGCTCTAAATGAACACGAAACATGTAAATTATCCTTACTATTCTTTGTCTAAACTGGTCAACTTAAAACCTTTAATTATTAAAGGTAAACTGCAGAATTAGTATATAAATTTGAGAATAAACCCTGTGCAGAATTTTAAGTCTCAGAGAGGCTTGCTTTCAACTCCACAACTTATAGCAGTGCCATTTTTTAAATTACTATGGTTAAGATTGTTTCAGCATTTCCAAAATAAAAACACTATTTTCAAGGGAGCATAAACAACACATAAATTTGCTCCAGATTGAGAATTTATCATTAAAACTTTAGGCCAAAAACTGGGGAAGTTTTTGTCAAAGCTTTCTCAAAATTAGACACTGTTCCTTACACATGCCACTGGTTTTTTTCTTCTTGTATGTTACAAAAGTAATTCAAGTAATAAGTCACTCAATTGTAGCCGTGAATGCTTAACAAATGCTCACTGGATTTGTAAGAATAATTCTACTGAACAGAAGGTTTTACACACTTTTTCAAATTCTTCATCACGACATTCAGTTTTACAAAAGAGGTGCAGGTGAACATCTCAAAAGCCAGAGAACTGGTTTACTTTGTAAAAATAAATATGAATGGCTACTGCACTACAGATGTGCTACACTGTGCTTTTACTGACTTCTAAGTAGACTAAGATGCCCTACCACTAGTGCCACCGGAGGCTCCCAGTACCAGTTTTGTAAGATTACGGTTACAGTTCTGTGTAAAAATGAAAGAAAACGTACAGTATAGTTCACTCTTAAATTTAAAGCGTGCTTTACAGAACCCCCATTTGTTAATGTGCATTTTTATATACATCATGAAAGCACCAACGAACAAATTAGTTTTTCAAAACTTCCATATGGGTATTTATGACTTAGTTAGTGCAAAGACATTCAGATTTCATAAATAAGAATTAAGGACAAAAAGGAGCGGATAATGCACAACTCTCATGCAAGAAGTAAAACGTCATGGAAAAACCCCCAAAACATTAAAGTTCCTCCTATCCAAAATAATTGTAACAGAAGCCTGCAGGTAAACTGAGAATAGCAGAAGGAAGGTGTATGGTTACTGTCTGCTTTTTTGAATCATTACATGGACATTTTCACTGTCATTCACTAAATGTTTTACGAAGCAGCAGCGCATACAGCTAGAAGTACCTGGGCTGGTGAAGGCAGGAAAAAGACTAAGAGATAATTCATAAAAGAAACTGCAAAGCAACCATGCTACGGTATCTGACCCTTCTGTGGACAGAAGCACAAACACTGCTATATGCATTTAGAGTTTCCAAATTACCTAATACTGACACACACCAGATTCCTTGTAACTGGTTCTGATAAATGGATCAGATAGAGGACAACACTTCTAAAATGCACATTACTAAGTCAGTGTTACTAGTGGTATGTATCCTATGGGAACCATTAATCTAGTTTATTTATTTATTTTCCTGTTAGCATTCACATCTGCATCACAGCATCAAAGATACCAGAACCTCGTCTGCATGAACTATATACTGCAACCACCTTTCATTCTACTTGTAATAATGCACGCTAACTGTACTGTACAAATACTGGTGGGACAGTAAAGAAGTAACTTTAGGGACAGTCAAAACAAGGACTTCACAGCAAAAATTAATTGCAATAAGTCAACTTCATTATTCCATGGATCTAGTGTATTGTAGTGAATTCAAATCAATAAGACAAGTTTAAAAAGGGCTCAAAAACTTCTCCTAGAATATAAGATGAATATTCAACAACTAACCTGTTAGAGCAAGAAGTGCAAAAGCCAGTTTTGGCCCTTCTTTCTGCAAAGGTAACAACATTTCTCTAAGAATTATCTTTGTCCCTTGCTAATAAGCTCATTAAGTCTGACTATCTGAACTTCTATTCTTTTTTATACTGAACTCTAAACAAGTTGTCTGAATATCCACAATATCGAGAGATACTAAAATAACCAGCCTACCAAACAAACTGATATCTACACATCTAACCTCCATAATTCATTTTAAAAATAAATCCACTGCCTTTCCCTATATTAGGTTGTTTCATTTAATCGCTGTACCACTAAAATCCTGAAATGAGGTCTGCGATGTGATACACTACAGTATGATACTATAATAACATAGCTGAAAACACTTGTGAGCTAAGCTTTCCACACAAGTAAAACCCAGGAAGTTCACTCGTCTACATGCATGACTAAATAAACCTATGCTTAAGTCTCTACAAGATTTGGGCAGTATCCATATGTAGTTTTAGTGACCTATGTAAGGAAATTTCTCATGCTCACAGGCAAGCTTAAATGAAAAGGAGCCTGTGATTTGTGCCATAAATATACTGCAATACTTACTGCAGTTTCCTAACTTAAGAAATGGGTCAGCATGCCACTCTAAAATGTTCTATAGGCTTCCAGTTCTTGAAAAGTAGTTTTTCTGTTTTGCTTTACTTGCTTTCCTCTCTCCCCCCACTTTTGTCTCAATTAAGTACTGACTAAAGATTTCTTTCTTTTACATTCTTGTATATATCTCTGAACTCCACTTCAGGAGCAAAGAAAAAGAACTACAAAGCATGACAACACAGAAAGGTCATGCCTCTGCACATTCCTTCAGGAAACAGGTTTTCTGAGCATACATTTTCACCACCGTTTAAGTAGTAAGTGCAGCTTATCATACCTCCATCCTCAAAACCAAAGAAAAAAAACCCCACAGCGATAAGCTCACATGTATCTCTGAATATTTACAACAGTTTGGTTTGATATACAGACATTACTTTTTTAATCCTGAAAACGGAAATGCTGACAAACTTAACTACAGCAATGTGATTGGTGCTGCTATAAATCAACCCAAACAAACCAATGACATAATTACCTTCCGATTATTCTGTTTATCCATCCTGAGTCTTTTCCTAGGTGCTTCCTGAACTTCAAAATCTTCTGTAGGTTCCTTTGTCCTCTTTTTTTGGTTTCTTTTATTTCCATGTAAGTTACCTTGGGGTGGGGGATGGGGGAAACTTACATGAAAAATAATCTAAGACCCACTTTCAAATTATTTTGAACTGATCTAGTTAAGTTACTTTTCTTTCAGTCATTATTTTAAAAACATAGTTAAACATTAACACAGTTTGACGACCTCTTAATACTTAAGGTCTGGTTTCTGGTGCTGAAGACTAACTAGAACACATCCAAATCGACTGCTTCATAGTCTATAGTTATTTTAGAAAGATGAGTCTACCTGCATAAGCACTAGTTTAAGATCTGAATATTACTGCCCAACATTTGTTTCATATTGTCAGACTGCACATGATTGATCTATACAGCTTTTAACTCCCCTGCCACTTTGTAACAGTGTCTCATCACTGAAATGAATTAAGTCTCCTCCTTAAGTCTCCTTTAAGTTCTCCATATGATACAGATGAGGATACTGGCGACATCTATTAAGGGGCCTCTGGAAAAGACAAGATATCACCACCCATAGAGATTAATTCTCTTTTTCTAGTATGGCAGTTTTCAGACTCTCTCTAACAAGTTTACTTGTCTTTTACAGGAGACTGTAAGATCCCCTTCCTTTGTGAACCAAAATCCTAAGAACAGAATCACGTTGGTCATTTTAAACCAACGGACTTATTCACATCTTTAGATGATCGTTTACCACGAAGTTCAAGCAGCTGCTAAATTACAAAAGGTCAGTGACTGACCTACATACCCCTTCCACAGGTTCAGCTACTGTTTGCACTTTCTCTACCTCAGAAAGATAGATGAAGGTTTAGGAAGTGGTCTGCTTCATCAGGATGAAATGACAATGTTGTTACACTCTCCAGTACTCTTTAGTTTATGAAGCTACAGAGTATTATTAGTACAAAGATTGCAAGCTCCAGGGGCACAGATATGTTAACTGAAAATTGCCCTACTGCTACAAGCATTTTATTCCAGTGGGAACAAATAGCTGTAAATATTAAAAATATAGCAACTTGAAAATATGGGTAATTTTCAAATTAATGTTCTTATCTAAACAATCTAGGACATACTCTATTATCAGACTCTGAATCCACAAAGCAGACTGAAATGGCTCCAGGAGAACCTGCTACTTACAAAAAGCCAGCAAAAGAAATCCCACAATATTCTTTCAAGTTTAAGATAAGAGGATTTGGGTAGGGGAATGATTGAACTGACATGTTTTCATCTGTAGATAACTATAAATGTACACAATATATGTACTAGAAACACCTGGTACAGGTACAATTTCAATTACATTTCTTGCAATATGACACTGAGGAAGGTGAACAAAATTCAGCACTACAGCGTTTAGATATTTAATTTGGGATCCATTAAAATTCTAACGTCAAGGAAGACAACATCTGAGATAAAATAAAGAGATTATGATACGTGGGCGATTACATAAAAAAATACACTCAATAGCTACTTATAATGATGAACTATTTGCACACAACACAAATTTCAATTACTTCTGGATCTTGATCTCCTTTTAGGTGAGTCTTGAAACACTTTACGTTTGGCCCCTCCAATATTCTTCAATGATGAACCTTGAGAGATACAGAATGTGTTTTTTTTTTAAACTGATATCCAAATATTTAACATTTAAAATTTAAAATTAAAAACTTTTCAATTTTCCACAAAATGATGTTATTTCACACACACACATAGTTAACAAAACTGACTGCCATTTTTATACAAGTTTTTCCAAGTCTCACAAACTTTCAAACACTCCCTCTCATTCTTGTCATTGCCCAAAGCAGCACCTGTAGACTTCTAATACTTCCATAATGTCTTCTTGCAGTGCTGTAAAGCTATTTAAATTTGAAAAATCATAGCTAGTTAAATTTGATAAAGTTCATGCAAATGCCAAACTATCTTCCTCCATCCTTCTCACATAAGTGACTCTAAACTCCCTCAAATATTTTGCAAAATAATTGAGACCGTTTATCAAAACCAAACGCTAGACAACAGCAATAAAAAATAAAAGGAGAAAAAAGAAAGTATTTGCAATCTTGCACAATGTCCTAAAAACTTTGAGTAGCACAATAAAATGCCAAATGCATGAAAGTTTCAGAATAAAGTTTGGAATACTTCTTCCTGAGTTGATGATGATATGAGGTAATATACTTTAGGTATACATGAAGAAGAGGTATAGCACTGATTAAACTTTTTAAACCATCTCCTAACTATTCTATAAAAATCAAGTCAAATTTTACAAGTAGTAACACTTCGACTTCCCTTCCCACCATCCACTCATAACAGGCAGTGGATGCAATGGCAGCTGCTTATGGGCAGAAGAAGAATGAGAAATCAGCAATCTCTAAACAGCAGAAGGTTTACATATAACAACTTTTCAAAACAATGAGCAAGAAATGTAGACTTCATGGGTTGCGTTTATTGTAACCATTGGCATTCCTTTGCTATTGGCACAAACACCAAGAATTAAAACTGGAAAACAGTGTGAAAGCTGTTTTCCCTACAGGTCTCAAATATGTGCTTAGTTTAACGCCACTATGTATATCAAATTTAGTTAGAGTACACTAGCACAGTTTTACGTTTACCAGAGTCTTCTTCAGATTTGGGAGAGGTCACTATGGCAAACTTTGTGTTATAGCGAGCTTTCTGTTTTTCACTAAGCATGTTCCACTGCGATTCGAGCAATTCTTCAATCTCCTCACTTGAAGCATCTGGATGTTCAGCAACCACCTATACATGCAGAAACAGGGTTGTATTAAAAACAGGTGACCATTAAAAGAATGGTGTACACAATTCTATTGCTTTGGAAAAACTGGATGAAAACAAGTTATCTAACATTTCTGCTGTAGACAGAACTAGATTAAAACTTGTATCCAGTTTTTCTTTGAATAACCCCTTCTCTCTCTCTGTCTCTTTAAAGAAAAAAAATATCTGTTAGCATATTTAGAAGTATTAAGAATAATTTTGGAAGCATCTATTTGCCTTTTCACATTCAAAAGCTGGAGTCAGTGTAAATTATGTCTTGTGGTCATTCAAGGAAGTTTGTATAATTTCTTGATGAAGTTTAAATCTATACCACAACAGACAGACAAGCAATATAGGAATGTATGCTAGCCTAGAAAGACATCCATCAATCCACAGGAGAACTCATTAAAACCCGGAACTCATTACACCTATCTTAGCAGAGCAATTTAGACAAGCTAGCATCTGATGCAACATTTTCCTGTATTAATACACCATTTTATGCTACATATATGAATATTAGGAACTCAAAAAGCTGTGCATCTTTTCTTAGTAATATGAGCATGACACATAGAACGTGTCAACATCTATCAACATAGAATTTAAAGAGAGTTTCTAGAAGTTTATTCAACACAAACAGAAGATCCAGTATTAAAAACAAAGAAAAAAAAAATCCTCTCAACTCCTTCAGTATTCCCATACTTCTGCTTAAGGAAAACGAGATTTGATTAATCATACAAGTCAGAAAGCTCTAAGATTGTATGATCTACAGAAATAAAATAGTAGCTTTAAAAATAATCCCTCTCATCTCATTACCCAGCGTTCTCCAAAATCCTATTACTGGAGTGATGCAACCAATACACCAAAATCATAGAGCAAAATAAAAACCAGGCCAACAAAGCCAAGCGGTCAAACCGTAAAACCATTCAACAGAACAGATACAAATTTTCTGTGGTAAGTGGATATGATTAAACCTAATTTCTTAGTGTCTTAAAATTGCATTTCGTGTTGTCAAACAGGATGCAAGTGTGACTGAAGCTTCTCCAGGGGGTTAGATTTGTTGTAGTACCTTCCTTCTATTGGGATTATTCAATGTCTAGCAGGGAAATTCATGCTGTAATTTTTCTCCTAGTACAGTACTAAGAGTTCTCTTGCTTCTGTGTGGCATAACCCATCTGCATATAGCTTGGGGAATACAACTACCTTTGGAGGCCTGCACTCAAATTTTGATTAAAATCCAACAATGTCAAAAAAAAATTTGACAGGTGAGAACATAGACAGACCTACAAGATACCCCTCCCACAAATCTCGCTTCTTTAGGAAAAGAAATTAGTTTCAATTTCGGCCATTGCTGCTGAGTGTATAGTTCACTGTGCTCAGCTAGGGCACAGAGTTATTTAATTCTCCAAGAAATAACTAGCTCTGTTCGCACAAATGAGATACAGTTTAACATCACCTCCAGTCTTTCAACTGAATAGGAACACTGTGAAATAACAAGCAAAAGACACTCATGATTCTTAATAGTTAAGGGATCCTTGCAAAGAAGACCCCCAAGGAAAATGCCCAGCAGTCTTCTCTGAAGTCTTTATACTCTAATACTCAATCCTGGCATACGTACTGGAAATGATGTATCAGGTATTGTGATGTACACGAAAATCATGCACTTCTCCCTGGCACTTACTCTAACTATGGTACAGAACACATGGAAGATCTTCTCTTGGATCTGGGAATTAGTATGACCATAGGTGTGGAAAACACAGTAATTAAACCAAGCGTCCTAGCTCATCCAAGCAAAGCATATTACCTTCACTCTTACTTGTCTTAATGTTCAACCACTCCTTACGCATGCAGAAATCTTCAATTGCAAACCCTTACTAGTGAAATTACGTCTTAATTTACCTCAAAACAGACTCAAGGCCCAGATCAATGAATTAATAAACATATAGCTGTCTACCTCTCACTGAACAACATCTTTATCAAGTCAGACACTCCCTTCCAATGATTACATGTCACAGAAGCAGCACATAAGAATGCCCATAGTACAAAATATATCTTTACTCCTTTGGTAAAAGCACAAAATACTTAATGCGTCACTACAACCATGAAAGCGCTCCAAGCTCTCAATGCCTCCCTCAGGGAAGTATGCCTCCTGAATAATTAAAAACATCTTCCAGCAGTTCATCCAGTCTTCCAGCAGCCATCATTCATTTCTAAAAATTTCAACTATTCCTCACCCTGCCATCCCCAGAAAAAGTAACATAAAAAGTAGTAATTAATAAAACCAAACTGATACATGAATCATGCTACCGTACAAAGCTAGTCTCCAAGCAAGACAGAGCAGAAATGGCTCTATTTTTGAGAGAGCTTGTGATTATTAGAGGTACCAAAAGAATAGTCTTCAGTCATTTGTTTCCATTCACTTCCATCCCTTCCCAAGTCTGGGGGACAGAAAGCCTCTTCTGGATCCATAATTTTCCTTTCTGCTAAGTTTCTACATGCAAATACTGAAGTAGCTATACATTGAACTCTCAGATGCCATCAATAAAGTAGCTCAAAAACAGGTCTGTTTCTTAGCCAACGTTATCACTCCTTCTAAAGCACCAAAACATCTACAACAGCAACAAAACAAATCCTTGGATGGAAAGCAAACCATGCAAATTGAACCAGATAAGCCTGAAAAAAAGGGAAACTGAATACCAGTTTGGATACAATCTCCACCTTCCACTGAAGGCACAAAATTGCCATTTTAAAAGCGATGTGACAGGCTGGAAGTGTTAACTAAACTCAAGTAACTTAGGTTCTGTGCAAAAAGCATTAATATCTAAAACAGTATTTCCCCACTTTGCCAGTTAACTTTGAATCAAGAGAAAGGCAAGTCCTACTGCCCTGATCAGGATCGGTTAGAGGGACTGTTACGTGCAGCCACCTTGTATCGGCATTTTTTGTAACCTAGTTCTCTTCTCTGCACGGAAGTGCTTTGCTACCTATTAGAATGGATCACACAATCGGGTGGATTTGGGTTTTCATGAAATGATCTTATTAAGGTATTCTAGGCAGAAACGGTAGGATGTCCTCTCTGTAAACATATGTAGTATTTTGAAACCTACTTCCTTCTACTTTAATTGCAACATTAGCCACTATCATCAGTGTGTTTTCAAGTTTATGCAAATTTTTCAGTTTCCTGAAATGACACTGAAGACACAGCGGTTCCTCAATGTTGAATATTGTAATAGCATTCATATTTTCCATCTATTAATTTGAGAATTACAGTATAACCATAGTAGGGAATGAAGCTTGATAACTGGCACAGAAAATAGAAATATAACAAGAGAGACTCATCATGTCTCTTCTGTGGTAAGATATATTTGGCTAAGAGTCCATAAACCCAGTCGTCACAATCTCATTTCTTCCAGAGAAGTAATTTCACATCCCTCAGTATTGCACAAGACTTCTTGCTACCTACGTTAAAGGCCAAGGAAATTCCCCCTTGCCACTATACAAGACACAAGATTACTTATAGAAGAACTGGAAATAGAACTCAGGCCTCTCAAACATGAGATACATGATTTACCCACGAATATGTCAAAATCTGTAATTAATAGTCTGGTTACAAAACCCTTTCCTTTCTTGAACCAGCAAACTGAACTGCCAATGCTTCTCTCAATTTAACCAAAGACACTGAAAGGTATGTGTCATCTTGTATTCATTTTCATTCTCAATACTAGCTTAAGTTGCAATGATCTAAAAAGATCCTAAGTTTAACCACAACTAATTCACTTTCATACAACAGAATCTGTTTTTCAATTTTTCTTTATAAGGTTCATGCCTATTAATGTTTTCTAACGCAAATATCCTATAACAAAGCCAATCATTCAGTAGCTGAAGAGTGTGGCAATGTCACCACTAACTTTCTGGTCCTTCTGTAGGTATTACGGAATAGCACAACTACAAGAAAATGAGAACTCATGCTTCTTTCGGTGCATGGAATTGTACTGCAAATGGATCAGAGGGTGGTAAGGAAGAAAAATCATGGTCATACCTTTGAAATCATGAGCTAGAACAGCAGTACTGCTTTTATACTTCCAAGAGGCTTCCTAAGAAATGTTATTATTCTACCTTGTCTTAGAGCATAATCCTCTCAAGAGGACCTAATTTCCGTCCCAGCAGACTGTACACTGATGGTGATTTTCACAAGCTTTGGTAACAAGCTTCTTTTGAAGCTCAGCAAAAAATTCTAGGTAGGTAAATAAGAGTTTTTGAGGAGTTCAAAGACAAGGAACACACTGAAGGAATTGAGCCACATCTTCAGAAAGAATGTACAAGCTAACTACAAGTAGACTGCCATAAACAGCATGAGCATATGTATGCATATCTACTATATTTTTTTAATGTATGTAAAATAAATGACTAACACAGAGTACTATTAGATTATGTAGGAAGATACCAACATGACTTACGTTTAAAGTACAAGGGCATTATCACTATCTTGTTTATACTGCTCATCTACATTCCCTTCTTTCTCTGTGTCTACACTAAGACTTGATGCAGGCATACCTTATCAAGCCCAGAGTATTAAGGATTCTACAGTAACAATTGGTTTTTGCCAACTAAAGAAGCTTCTTCAAGTACAAAAATGAGAAAAGGCAATCAACAATAATAAATAAAAGAGACTAACCTCATCTCTGTGCTTCTGACAAAAGACCAAAAACTGAGATACTGCATCGCCCTTTCTGCTTCGTGGAGTAGATGCTGGAGTTTTCTTTCTATTGAGAGGGGAGCCTATCCCTCTTTTGGATTCTGCCTGTTCAGATGACTTTTGAGGAGTAGTATTCTTAGTCCCTGACTGACTGCTTTCTCGCGTATCATCAGTGGCAGACAATTTTGATGTCCTTCTCCTCCTCTTGTTAGGAATGCCAGACTCCTTCATTGATTTCAGATTTTGAGTGGTTTCTTCGTTTGAATAAGATGACTCATCTATCTCCTCTAATGGTTCCACAGCAATGCCAACTTCCTTTGCCACTCGAGGATTAAGATGAGGTCTGTCCCTAACATAGATGAAGGTGTACTTGGCCTTCCGCTCTTCCACTGTCATGCCTACTGCTTCACTTGCTTGCTTAACACCCATCTCCCACTGTGGCCGCAGCTTCCCTGAAACAGGCTTTAACATCTGCAAGATAAAATGACAGTGTGAGAAATCTGCCCACTTTTGATTTCAAAATGCCAACACTAACACAAAACAATTCCAGGAGATTAAGTGTAATGTATAATTATAATTTAGACATTCAAATGGAATTGTATTTGATAGTACTGATACCATGCATGAATCAACGACAAAGCAAAAGAGTACTGATTTTTAATAACCAACAGTGGTAAATCATCCCATCCTTTGCATCTGTAAGTGAAATATAAGACTACAGGCCTCCGTAAAACAAGCTGTCTTTAAAGCTTTCCAGAATATCTATCTATATCTGTACATACCTGTAACAGTAAAATAAAAAGCTGCAAATTTTGTGTGACTTGGTCTCTTACCTTTATTTTCTCTGCTTTAGTGAGGGCTTGTTTTGCACTTTCCTGGCATAATTGTTCAAACTGGTCTTTTTCTTTGAAGGGCACAAGGCTTTTCTCAAATATCCAGGCTCGCTCTGGGGCATCTCCAAAAAACTGAACATGATATTGACGAAAACTCTTTTTCTGTCCTGAAAAAGAAAAAAAAAGAAGTATTTAAGATACAACATAGGTTGTTCTGCACACTTTCAGACTTGAAGTCTTTTGTAAGCTGCTATAGTTACCACGATGAAAGCACAGTACAACTGGTCAACCTTTCAAGAACCACTTAACTGGCTTGAAAGTCTCTGAGCTATGATCTATGAAGTTTGATACAAAAGCCCAATAGTTTAATTCCAAACGAGAACATGCTTTGCTAATTTAACTTAAGGTTATAATTGTCTTTCAGTGCTTTCCATGTATATTAACTTACATGCAGGCTTGGATGTTTCTGAAAATTCTGCATTTGGGAAAGTTTCCAAAGCTCAGATAGCCTGTGCACTCAGCCTCATCTCTGATTGACCTAAACTTTATCTTTAATATTCTTGAACAGAAGCACATACTTAGCTAGTTTTAACACTTGCAATCACAACTTCATCTTAACTAAGCTTTTAAGGAATCAAAGCAAGAAATGAAAAAGGATTTCGGTGGTAAAAGGGAGAGAGGGAAGGTAAGAGAACAATTCTGAAACCTAGACAAGAAACATTCATTCTCCTAAGATTGCAAAGAGGAATACTGTCTCACTGTAGTAAGACATAAGCATACAACCTTCCCCTTCTAAAGATCTCAGCTACTGAAGGGGGAAGACAACACCTTCAAAATTCGAAGTTCACAGTTACCAAAACGTCTAAAAGGCAGAGGTAAGAGAATCAGACTTAAGATGTCCTCTAGCATCTATGTAATTAAATCTCACAGATTTGGGATCTAAGTGTTCAAGATAGAGTCTCATTTAAAAATAGAAAAGGTTTCAACTGCAATGACCCACACTTTTGTGTTCATAAATTCAATCCTGCTAGACAAGGATCAGTTACACCCCCTGCAGTATCTATAGTTCTTCAAGGTGTCACCACATTAGTATATCTAACACATAGTCTGAGAGGAAGAGGAAATCAGGTAAGGATGTCTACCCAGTAAGAACAAATTACAGTCACAGTTCTCTGTTACAGATGTCTTCAAACTAGGTCTAGATTTTGCTAGGTTATTCTGAATTTCTTCTGCCTTAATAAGCAAATACATCTAGTTGATTGCTTCATGCACTATTATTAGTGAGGTTTCCAGACTAGACTCAGAAAGAACTTTCATTTCATAATTACTCAGCCAATAGTTATTTTTAAAGAGGCTCGATCTTGTCTCAAGATATGTCATCTGGACTGGTAATACGAAATCAACCTAATAAATGGTATGTGTGTAAGTTTTATTAAGCATTACATATATATATTTATTAACCATTAAATACATACACATATATATAAAAAACATACATGACAGCTACAAGAACAATGATGACACATTTGAGATCAGATACAAGAATCTAGAGGAATGGCACAGGGAAAGGTCTTGGGACTATATGCATCATACATCCAATCCAGTAGTCTAATACCTGTTCCAATAATGCACAGTCAGGAGCAATTCTCTCACACAGTAACTACTTTGTCCTCATCAAGAACATGTTGCTTAACTAGGGACTACTGAGGTCCGATGACAATCTCTCTATGATGAAATTAAGGATAATATTTGTATTTTACCAGGACGTCCTAGCTGCAGAGAGATGGCACTGACTATGTTTACAACCAGCTGTAAAGTTCTGCCCTTGAGCAGCCAACAGCCCAGTTCCAGGTAGACACAGACACTCTATTCCTTTTACAATGTAATATTGGAAAGCTGTAACTGCCTAATTAAGGAGCCTCAACAATAGTGCCTACCACCAGAATCATTGAACCTAACTGTGTACCTTCAGGTATCTTCTCTGGGCTGAATATAGTATTAATGCTCCTGGATGAAACAATGGAATTCATTAAGGGCTGTTATATACAAAGACATAATTTCTGGCTCAGAATCCTGGAACCACTAGTTATTGAAGGTTTGGGAGAGTATTCTGGGGACCCACCACTATTACTTGTCTTTTTCTGTATCCCAGCATCTGTGGTTGACCACAGTCAGAGACAGGATATTGAATGGGATGGAGCTTTAGTCTGACTCAGTATGGGTCTTTTTACATGGAAATGTACATCCCCCCTCCCGAGTCAAAAGTTACAAACTTTTCTTAAGCCTAACCAGCTGGAATGATGAAATCAGTATCAGCATCCAGAAATACTGATTGTTTATAAACGCTGTTTATATCTGTATATCCCATATATCCTATCCTAGAAATGAGAAATACAGAGACCTAGCTGAGTATTTCTACAACTCCCAGATAAAAGAACTTTCCTGTTTGGAACAGGAGACTTTTGATAGTGCCTCAACAGTAAATGGTAGGTGGAAGATAAGACTGGAAATACATACTGATGGGAATAAGCCCATCAGTGTGCATTTATCAGTCATGATGGCTGGCCAAACCTAGTGAAACCTCCTGAAGGCAGGCCCCAAGCCAACTCCAGAGCACATATCAGAAGTGGCCATCATCTGTATTACTTCAAATTGATGGAAGTTAACAACTTGAAGCACACAGGCCCTTCTTTCTGTTAGTACTCCACAAGTTGCATTCAAATGTATGACATGTTTTTTTGCTAGGTCTATTTCTACAGTTTCTTATAAAAAGCTACCAGACATTCTTGATAATGAAGCATAAACCTTGCTCCTTTCAAGGAGCAGAGTAATTCAGTTAGGAACAAAATAAAAGCTTTATTTCTCTCAAAATCCAGCTCTTTTATCTCATAATGGACCTAATAATCCAAAGGCTAAAATCACAGGGACTGCCTGATCAAAACTCTGAAAGACTACTACAAGAAGTATTTGTCTGAGGAGTCTATAATAACCATTCTAGCAATTGTATGAATGCTTGAAAGGGTTATCAAGAAGACATTTAGTTTACTACCAACACCAAGTCTAGCTATAATTGTAGAGATCCTCATTCAATTTGTTCTTAAAAACCTCCTATGAATGAGATCACACCATTTCTTCAGGCAACCCACCCCAATGCTGCATTATCTTTATCCCTTCCAAATTCTTTTAATATGTAGTCTAAATATTTGTTGCTACTAAACTCTCCTCTTCCCAGAACAGGAAGGATTTATGCCTCTTCTTTGCACATAACTTATTTCAGGCCAGTTACTGGGTTCTCCTTCAGCTCCTCATCAGAATAAACAGCCCCAGTTCCTTCAGTCTGCCTGTGCAGGTAAGACTCCCAGATTTCTGTTCATGCTGTTCTCAGAAGCTTCTGTTTGGTCCATGTTTCTTGATGTGAGATGGCCCAAACAGGATGAAATGAAATGAACAAAGCACTCCCACTGAGGCCATGCTACCACTGGAAAAGCAAAGGACCTACTTCATGGTTTTTTATAAGCAGCACTATTAATTCACGTCAGTGTGACTGTGGTCTTTCTGCAGAGAAAACTACAATGCGTTATCACGACTCCCTAATTCCTTCCTGCAAAAACGCAGCTTCCCACTCATCTTCCAGCTTGATCACCCACTACTATAAAAATTCAACACTTATTGCTACTAACTGCATGTTTTTTCAGACCATACCTCTAAAGTGTCAAGATTATTCTGATATCTAACCCTGTATGCTTACAGTCCCTCCACATTGGAAATTTGTAATTCCAATGCAAATTTTAGCTGTATATTCTAGTCCATTTTCCAAGTTCTCAATGCAACCCTTGAAAACTACACAAAAACAAAACTACAAAAACTCCTTTCCCAGACTTAGAAATACATAGTTCAAAGCTACTGCAATCTCTAGCAACAAGGATATGCCCTACTCTGTTCTTAACAACAGAAGGCAATACTTCCACTTGATCTAACAAGATACATGAAAGTATTTAGAAGCATAAATATCAAAACAGTTATGTGCTCCTACTTTGGTTTGATATTCCTAATAACTTCTTGCTTTTCTCCTTAACATGCAAGTTTTCTTGAGTCAGTTTTCAGATTTTCTAAATTTTCAGTACAGTTTGGCATAAACACAATAAAAAACATTTTACAGTGTTCAGCTGGAGCTAAAACTAGTGAGGGATGCAATGTGCAGCAAGGTTTTCTGTAAATACAACCATAGCAAAATGAAGGCTAAGGAATGCTCACGGGGGCAGGAGACTGAGCGACAAAGGACACAGGCTGGAGTACTCTATGACTTCTCTGTCTCAGGGGTTTGTTTGTTTTTTAAAACTGTAACATCTGCCCCCAAGCCTTCAGGTCCCTTAGTCTACTGCTAAAGGCTGCAAGACTGAGGCACTACCCACAGCACATGAAGAAAAAGTCTGGGAGCACTTCATCAAATCAGACATCTATGAGTTTATGGGACCACATGGGATGCCTCAGAAGGAGCTGAAGGTGTTGGCCAGTGTGATTGCAAGAGTGACCTATATGATTTTTGAAAGGCCACAACCACCAGGGGAAATACCCAATGAGTGGAAAAAGGCAAACACTGCAAACATCACACCTATGTTCAAGAAAAACAGGAACAATCTGGGGAACTACAAGCTAGGCTGACTAGCTTACTCCCAATGCCTACAAGATAATGGGGCAAATTCTCCTCAAAGACACGTCCAAGCACATGAAAGACAAGGCGTCTGGGAATAGCCAGCACAGACTAACCAAGGGCAAATTGTACCTAACCAATCTGATTCACATAGTGCCAGTGTAAAAGGCAATGGACACAGGTTGAAACAAGGGCAATTTCAGCTAGATAAAGGGAAAAGTCTTCTTGCCATAAAGGCTGCCAGTCGCTGGAACAAGCTTCCCAGAAGGGCTGTAAAGTCTCCATCCTTGGAAGACATTTAATATTTGACTGCACAAGGCCCTGAGCAACCTGCTCTAACTTGGAGACCGTATGACTCGCAGAGGTCCTTTCCAACCTGTACTATTTTATGATTCCACAACCAGCACACACAAGCCTAACAGTTTCACTTACCAGAACAGAGGACAAAGCAGCAAATGGGATTAAGAAATCGTACAGATTCCTACTTAAAAATGTCACTAACACTTGGTAATCCCTGCATTTCGAATCAACTAATGTTGTCTGCAGATAACAGTATTGATTCTGTGAATCACAGAAAATTTAGCTGCCTGAATTACAGATTGCTTTTATTAAAGCATAATCATCAGGAGTGTTTAATTCCCATTAGCTTTCAAAACAATTTTTAGCCCATATCACTTTCTCCAAATATCTCCATAAAACCAATGGAAAGTACCATCAGGTAATTTTTTTTAATAAGACTCCACACAGTTTCATAGATCACAATTTTGATATATTTTGGAGAATGTTCAGAGTTAAAAAGACCAGAGTGGAAAAAAGGCTCTGTCTGCTATATGCTCAAGAACAGCGTTCCCATGATTTTAACATTCTTCTTGTCAAAATGGAGCTGATTCAGTTACTGATACAACTGAATAGATAAAATGAAGAACAGAATTTTCCCAAAATAATGATTATGTATACCCGAAGAAATCTGGATGTTTGTAGCAACACTCACATACCTTTTAGTTTAGTGTACGAATGGAGAACAGGATCAGCAGAAACCATACATGGCCACCATGGGAAACCAGACACTTTTGACCACACTAGATCTCCTATATTATACTTCAACAGATGGACTTTGTCTTCTTTGATGATACTTTGAGTTGGATCCCTCTTAGCAGGAGCCTTAAAAGATTAAAAACAAAACAAAACAAAAAAACAAAAAACAACTATCACCATATTTCTTCAGATGTGCACTAGGATTACTAAGCAGCATACAAAAATAAACAACAAACTACAGTTTGTACTCTGTTTAAACATTCTCATTATATGTCAAAACACAGAGTGGTAATGGAAGGAGGGAAATAAGAAATAGTTCAGCAGCATAAAGAGCTATCATGTTTACTAACAAGCAATAATTACATTACACATGTAATAAAAAGTTTACATTGCAGTTTTTGTTCTCTTAGCAAAAAAATTCCAAGTTCCATTTATGTTCTTGGTTTTAGTTAGAAATATTGGCAAGTAAGCTGTGGTTTGCCTTTATCTTTTCAAATAACTGCTGAGACCATCAGGAATGCTTACTTTAATTTCAAACACATTAACTGAGCACTGGATTTAGATGTGGAAGAGCCAACCTCCCTCTGTATTGAGTGTTATTAAGTTTAGCAGCACACACACAAAAGTGTTCTTAGATTTAAAAAAAAATAAAATAAATCCCAAACTAGAAGACTGAAACACTGTCTTTATGTCTGAATAGAAATTACATAAACAACCAGTTAAAAAACCCCAAACTCTGCATCTTTCAGCTGTCTTTTTACATACTGAGAATTTGTGACATAAGCCCTTCCCCACACCCTTTTGCAAGATTTTCTTTTTCTGTTCCAGTTCTAGCAGTAAAAGTTTGTGAGTGCTCAGCTGGTGCTCTAGAGCTATTTTAGGTATTGGAAAACAATTACAGAACTATTTCCATTCCAAGAGATAGATTTAAGTACAAGGGAGTTTTGTGTTCCCCTACGATAGACACACATTTTTACTGCATCATAACAAAGTTCAGCAACACAGACGTTTATTCACCAACTAAAATCATTTCATGAAGTTAGGTACATTTTGTATTTTTGGCTTCATCTGTTCTATTTGATAGAAATAACGAATGCCTTTATCTAGGTAAGCACTAACTCTGGATGTAAGAAAGCACAGAAAGTGTCTCATTACAGATATCTTAAAAAAAAAACCACAACCCCACACATTTTTAATTTGATTTTTCATTTTTCTAGTACTAAATTTATGTGCAACGTTATATTATTCATCTTATGTGGTACCAGTTCAACATACAGAAGGTGGACCAAAGCTTCAGGCTTTCAGTAGATTTAATGTTAGAGCTGGAGCAAAATTCTGGTTTAACTAATTAAAAGTGGCAAGAAGAAAGAGAGAACACCTTTAGGAAACCAGAAATCTAGAATGCAGAAACAAGTATTTGAAGCATTACGTTGACCCAGAGTAGATCAGGTTACTTTGTACAGGTTTTTAAATCCACAGAATACTACCATAACTAATTACACATTATTTTCCAAACACAAACAACAAAAACCTTTGATGTGCTGCAACAACACAGAGATTTTTTTGCAACTCAAACATAGAGGTACATCCAGTCAAAAAACCCAACGCTTAATGTACTCAGAAACTTCTTTCCTCAAAGCTTTGAAAGCTATGCCTGGTAAACACACATGATGCTATGTCATCTGATCGTTAGGGACAGTTACTCATCAAGTGATTCAGCTTTTCTGATTAATTCCGACTTGGTTCATGTGCCTCTAGCTAGAGCCATGTTCCCATGTCTCAAGGTTTTTGGCTCTCTAAGGATTCTGTAAGACTCTCAGAAAACCCCTCCCGCTGAGCTTGCCTCAAGTCCAGCACTCTCAATAGACCTAAAAGATTCCAAGCAGATGTGAAAAATCAAATGCTGCTTCTAGCAGTTAAACGTAACAGGAGGAGTTATGCTTAAAAGCTAAAAATTAAGAAATACATGCTGAGAACAGGTCTGGAAAAACATTAATCCTAACACACACAAAATGACTTCAGCATTTAAACTAAAGAGGTGGGATGAAAATATTTTTCAGTGAGTTAACTTTTCAGAAATGTAAAAGTTATTCAGGATTCTGAATCTCATTTTTAATTTATGAGTCCCTGTATTTTTCAGAAAGTGCAACTAAGCTGCAAAGATTTACGACTACAGTCTGAGAGGGAGCTGGCTGGAATAATGAAAAGGCTCTAGCAGTGCTTCTTATTGCAGCATAATCTAAGAGGGGTGGCAGTACAAGGGTGAACATCGCATTTCAATGTATCTAACAAGCACTCCACAAATTTTAAAAATGCCCAGAATTCTTTTACTATACTGGATGACGATAAAAAAAATTACAGGCTCTGATAAAACCTGCAAGGTTTATCTATATAATGCTTGCTGTATTTATGTTTTTATTTTACTGATAAAATGTGCAGTCTAAAAGAATGGCAAAATACAGCCCAGAATTCTAATGTCATATATGAGCTCTTAAAAAAATGCTTTTAATACCCATAGAAAATATCACCATGAACTCACTCACTTCCATCTTACTTTTTCACATCATTCTGATGTAGTTCCATTTTCTCATTCTAGAAATTACTCTGATCTATTTAACACATATCTCAACAGTGAACAGTGAGCTGAAATTCCTGTCATGTACTTCTGAGACAAGCAGCTGTACAACACCAACAGTCTCTTCAACACTTCCTCACAAAAACATTTTTGCCAGCAGAGCATTAAATGCTTAAGTATTTAAATTGTTTAAAAACACCAGAAAATGCTAGATAATGGAAGGCAGTCATATGCATAATTTCACTTCAGAATCCAGGTTGGATTTTTTTAAATTATTGATGGGATGGGATGAATTGGGCATTTCTAAACAAATTTGCCTTCCAGTTCCCTGATGGTATCTATGTTCTCATATGACAAGAGCTGGAGCTTCTTTACGAGGTACTTTGCAATTTTTAAGAACAACAAATCACCATTCAAATTACTAAGTGGTATAGAAAAAAGTAATTTGGCTTGAAGGTTTTTTTCCTCCAGAAGAAAACAAGAATTGTTGTTTAGGCAGATTTTGATTCCTAACAATATGTAGTCAGACAAAACAGGGCATCTGACTGTGTACCTGTGGAAGACGGGGAGGCAGGACTGGAAGTGCTCTTTTGGTGGTCTGTGTGAATGCACCAGAAGACAGGGAATACCTCTTCCTGCCATAGCCTATCAATTCCTTCTGTGATGATAGTTAAGCAAGCAAATTAAGATGGGAGATTCCTGGTTTAGAGCACAACTGTAAAGCAAGGGAAGGTCACACAAAAATCAAACTATTTTAAAATACCTCCCCCTCAATTTTTTGTTCTCTGCATCTTTTTGGTGACTTTTTATTTCTTGAAATTGTTCTCCTTTCTAATTAGATCTCCCATCCATACATGTCAATAAAGTAAAGCCTGTTGGGCTTTCTGTGCTGCAGAAGAGCACAGAACAGTCTTTGCTTGCTGTAATTGCTAAGTAAGCCCAGACTGCCCTGCGTACACCCCATCCTGTTACCTTTTACTGCAGTTTTGACAGAAGTAAACATACATTCAGTTGCAGAATTTCCCCTCCCTCTTCTTCCTCAATTATAGGCAAGCTCTGCAGCCTCTGAGGTAACTACCACCTCAAACACCTTAGACCCAAACTTTAAACCAGTTATGCTAAACAGAAGGAAACAGCTTGTGATCATACTTCTTTTTTACTTTGGGAAGGAATTTCAGGGTTTTTTTTTCCCTTTCAAACACTAGACTGCAGAGAAATTACATAAATGGGCAATCAAAGCCTCGGTGAGCAGGCGATGACTCCCACACAGACCAGCCCTAACAATGAACACACAGACCATACTACTCAGTATGGCAGACTATGTAATTCCAGACTTTCTCGATTAGTATCCTAATGAAAGACTGGCTCTGAAAGGCAGCTAGATGGATTTTAAGTTTATTTTGTCCATGAGGGCACGGAGTGTGGAAAGGAGTAACTCCCTTATTGCAACTGAGTTTTTGTGAGAAATTACGCCTTGAAGAGTACCAGTATATCCATGAAAATTCATTGAGGCCAGCAGCTGCAACAGGCTGAGAAGGATGAAAAAAAAAAAGAAAAGAAAATCTAACATGCCTTTCTTCTTCCCTCAACATTTCACAGATTTGTTTGTCATTTCACTCAACACTTTCATAAGCCATGAGTGACAGGCAGATCGAGAAGATTTTATGACAATGCTGTCAGCATCCTACCAGCCCAAAGAAGTGGCCTGGCCATAGAAAACACTGGTATTTAATTAACTTCGCCTACATCTGATCAAAAAAATCCAATCAGTTTCTGTTTAGTTCTGGTCTGACTAATGAATATGATAGTGCAAGAACACACCATGAGTGATGGGTAATTTCAAATCTTAAAACTATCTTAAAATGGCCAAAGAAAAACACCTTTTAGGGCAGCACCTTTACTGTATTAAGAGCTTTAGGTTTGTTTGTAAACTCTTGTTATGAAAACATCATGATGAGTGTTTAGTAAACATGGGACAAAGAAAATATAAAAAACCCCAAACACCTAGAAGGCTTACTAGGTGATGTCAAGAGAGAGATAACTTTATCTCTTTTAAAGTGATCAGTGGTAGAGATACTAATATTATCATTATCTATTTTGTGCATATATGCAAGGAATTATAATCCCTCAAAATTATTACAAATTACCTTAAGCATCAAAAAGCTACCATTTCACTATACAAACTTGGAAAGCTATAGAAATCATTAAAAAAATCTTCATTAACTGTAAATTGTCAAAAAGGGATTAGACAAAGGACAAAGCTGAGAATTGGTAAAGAATACACCACCAGAATTTAACACTGAACAAAAAAACCCCCAAAACACCAAAACAACAATTAGGGCAAGTAAAACCTGTAAATGCTCTCCTCTGTGTAACGGGGAAGTACATATTGAACAGCTTGCAGCTATCTGATATCCTCCTGTTTTCAGTTTCTATTCAGTTCCATCCTGTATCAAATAACTTGTACTGGACTGCACTACAATAGGCCATGCTACAAACACAGAGTGCTGGAGGTCCGCTTGCACTCCAAATTAAAAACCAATCTACTAGCATTACAAAGAAACTAAAACAAAATAATCAAGGTCCCTAAACATAATATGCGATTAAAACGTACTTTGAATCAAAGTTAGAACACACAGCTTTAGACAGTCAAACGTGTTTCTTTACTACGGAAAGGTAACATTAATTGCTGACCAAAACCATTTTTCTGGTCCTGCTATCTACTTGTGCTGTGTTTCATCCACCAATACACTCCTATTTTCTATCATGGGCTTGTGTAATAAAAATAAAAGTAAAAATGTTTTCTTTTCTCTTGCCTCTCTATCAGGAAAGATAGTGAACTAAGGAAATTGTTGTAGAACAAACTTCATTCCTTTCAGAGGTTCAGGAGAGGTGGTAAGTTTGTCTGGACACAAAGGGAGCTACAGAACAGAAAAGATTAGTTTTGTAATGCTGTTCTGTCACTTCAGAACTCACCAATGATTAAGGACACTATAAACAAGCAAACTAACAAAATATGTAATAGGACAATGATTCCAAATGTTTCTTCCTTGAAAAACCGCCATCACAATTATGTTCTTAGGAGAGCTCTTGCTTCCTGAAAAATTCAGGAATTTAATTTGACAAAAGACAAATCACCATTCAGTCTTCAGGCAAAGGAACAGAGGAATGCAGCTACTTTCCCAATGAATGATGTCCTGTCATTCAGGACAGAGAAACAGCTCCTTCTCACTATGTGACTGAGGACAAAAATCTCTTGAAGTCAAACCACTTCAAAACCAAAAATTACAACTACAACTGATTAAAATCCTTGCAAAATCCTCAATATACACTACTGCTTCAAATGAACAGGGTGGCAACTTAAGACTGTTAAGAAATGGCCAGTGTTCATTCTAAATGATATAAAATACAGTATCCTCACAAACATAACTGCTGTAGTGTTTTGGTTTTTTTGGGTGGGGTTTTTTTGTTTGTTTTTTGGGTTTTTTTTTTTTAAAGAATATAATTCACATATTACAGTTCATCTGTTTATCCCAGAAGGACAAATCCTTAGAGGCCCCATGTTTATCCAAATAGCTTCCACCTTCTGGGATGTGGGGAGTACATTTAGATAGTAAACCACAAGTCACTGAATGTATTAAGAATAAAAATAAGTTTTTCCACTTTGTCTTGTTATGTTTGTTTATTATTTAATGTAAGAATGTTGTGTAATTACATTTTCAGCAAACCACTGCCTACAGAGGGAATACTTCAGGCAGAAGACTGAAGAGTAAACCAGACCCTCACAAGAAGTTTAAGAGAAAACACTGAATTATTACTACAAAATGGAGAAGAATAAGAAAACATGATGAAAAAAGCAGTGAGTTGGCAAAGTTTTGTGTTCCATCTTCAGTAAAACAAAAAGGGACACTTCAGCAGAGCATCCAAAGACTGCTGCCCTCAAAAGGCCATTACACCAGCCTCTGCACAACTACATCTGCAACACCCTTGTAAAACATGCATTATATTGTGGAGAGAGGTAAAGACTGAGGGGGAAGAGGACATGAAAAGTCCAGATCAAAACAAAAAAAATTAACAAACTATACCAGGGGCTGGTGTGTTAAGTTTTTCAGATTTCTAATTGTTTTACACCAAGCCAGATATTTAACTAAAACCTTCCAAATTCAATTTCATAAGCAATTACATTAAATTTATTTCTTCAAGTTATCTTTTCTTCTACTACTAACCACTTATTTCTTCCCTTGTGTTACTAAAAGGGGGTCAAATCTGGCAGTGTGAAGAGTTGTATTTGCAGAAGACACTAATTTTGAATCTTCCTGCCACAACCAGGATTTATTTATTTTTCTTCAACGTACTTAGATGCTAAAGCTTTAGAAAAAGAGGACAAAAAGGCTGAAAAAAATTACTCTTCTGCTTGCAGATCCCCCGAAAACTTGTCTGTGCTGGCTGAGGCTATTTGAAACCAAATACAAGTTTCATGACAACAGGTTTGTTTCCTCCGCTTCTTTCCACAAATTTGTCTAAAGCAGTTCGTGGACAGCATGTTACTTACTACCATGCAGGACGCTCCCCTCCAAGAGGGAAAGCAAGCAGAAGACCATAAAAATCTAAGTTTAAACAAGAATTCATAATGTAGATTATGGATTTTAAAACAAGATGAAAGCTCACATTTGTATTTCAAATCAACCACTAAACTCCTGGTTACATTTTGATTCTTTTTTCTGGCTTTGGTTCCCTCATAAGCAAGTCTCCAGAAGAGGAGAAATCTTTTTTAAGGTGCTTTTACATTTAAAAAAAATCTGCCTATCCAAATCAGCAATCTCCCTTTACACAGACACTATATGAGCAAGTATTTTAGAAATAAAACTTAACACGGTATTTTAGTAACTAGGCTAAAACTCTTCTTTCCAGAGTAAAGAGTTGAAGAGAAACAGATTCATTCATTCACAGATAGATCCAGTAAAATGCAAGTTCTGGAACACTTCCCAACCCTCAATCTTTCTTAAAAATGCGGAGAGCAGTTTCTTTCAGCTGCTTTACTGAATTTCTGCATTTACATTTAGATGACCTCTTAAATTTTAAGTTACTTGCTTATTATTGAGAGGTTCCATGTTCCAGAAATTAGATAAGGTTGATCAGAATGAATGAAACCTTCTTTTATACTGGGTATTAGAAAAAGATTTCTGCCTACATCCAACTTCTCTAACCTTAACCCACCCTCAAAAATTTAAACCTTTGATGCGGTATCCGGGTATGTAAGACAGTGTAGATATGAGATGCTACAGAAGTCTGGAAAAGCGTAACTGTAGAGTCATGAGGAAGTCTGGCACAGGGAACAGTTATTTCTGAATAATTTCCATATGAATTTCACATAGGATAACAGAATGAAAGCTAAATCATCTCAGAATACCTACAGATTTTCAGAATGCCATATCCATATGTATTTTGTTATCTGCATGTACAAAGGTTTCACATACTTTGCAGAATCTGTATCAGGGCCTTACCCATAGCACTTCCCTATACCCTCACAGAGTTCAGTAGGAAAGAGTTTTCCCAAAACACTTCAACAGATACTCTCCTCTTGAGAGCCCACAAACATCCAAGGTAGCACAGGCAGATGTGTTCAGAATCCTAATATTCTTGGTAGAAAACAGAAAAAAAGCCTAGATAATACTGCCAACAGGCACCTAGATTTACAGAACATTGTCTTCTGATGAACGCAGATAATTACCTCGATACTTTTTTGCAACAAGAACACTTCTGAAAGAAGCTATCTAAGCTTAAATAGAACAAATACTGATTTGGCATAAAGAGGCTCTGTTAGTCAAATAATAATTTCACAGTCAAAGTACTACTATGCCTTTGAGATTAGGCCTTTAAAATGAATCTCCATACCTAAAAGCAGGCACAAGAGGTTTCTGTCCAGGCTGTGTTGTTACGTATACCTAGTAGGTCCTCCCCTTCTACAGATGAAATGCAAGTAAATCATCAGTGTTTATCAACCTAGGGGCAAGTGGGGGGTTAAAAACCAAAAAAAACCCTAAATAGACAGACATTACCTCGATTTAGCAATGCTGAGGCATATTCCTGAAACGTTCCTTATTTTCAGCAATAAGGATGTACAGGAAACCTTGGAAACCCCAACCCCACATGAAATTAAAATAGGGCAGACATTGCAATAAAACATCATGAAGCACGTTATCAAAGTGCTGTCAGTTCCACAAGACCCAAGATCCCAAGTTATTTCAGGTTATCACAAGCATCCTCAACCTACACTCGGGTTGACATTACCAAAACAAACAAAACAACAAAAAAGAAACAAACCCAAGCCACAAATTGACTTCCCTTCTTCATGCAAGTGCAGCAGGGCTTGTTTAAGAATGGTCTGTGCAAGATCCAGTTTTCCCTCTTGCACTGGGCTGTCAAAGTAAAGCATTTTTATGAACTGTCCTCCTGAGAAGGGAGTTAATTCCTTATTATTGACAACTTACACTTTTAGCTACTGCCCATTTTATTATGCACAAGAGAACAAGTCCTGTAGGTACTTGGGTATTCGCAAACAGCAGAAATATAAATGTTAGCCTGCCTGGACCTTTTTATTTATAGTAAGAGGATAACGAAACATGGTTATAGACAAAAACAAAATTAGTGTCTGTGAACAAAGATCTCTTTTGGAGGTCCTAAAGTTCACGTGCCCTACATGAAATCCATTCCAGAACAAGGAAACTTGTAAAGGAGGCTGATACCACAGTTCCAAGACATATCAAAATATTTTGCTTTCGCTACTTTGCCTAAGGGTTACTACAAAGCATCTTTCTTGACAAAAGTGGGCTTTAAGGGCCAGAAATGACATCTGGTACAGATCACTAAAGTTTCCCAAAAATCTGCTTGTAAATCCATCCAAGTAACATAACCCTGAACTGTAGATCTAACTCTCAGCTAAATACGAAAGTTAGATATGCATTATTTTGGTTAAGCAGAACACTGAGCAGAGCAACAGAAAGGCTTCACCATATCTTGGACAGAAAAGCAGTGAAAACAAGCAAATTCCTTGCCACACCAACCAGTAATGGTCAATACAATGTGAAGAGGAGATGCTGAAACAACAGTATTCATTTAAATTATTACAATACCAGCGCAACAACTAAGAATAAGTCTGGTCAACTTAAAAAACAATTAAACCAAGTGTCATTAACCTCTCAACTGTGTTATGGCACACAATCTGCTGTTGAGACGTAAAGCGAAGTTAGTTCTTCCAGAAGGTAGCCTGCTTACCACTATTTGACATGACAATGTCCACCATAGTGCCCAAAAGACAAAATAAAAAAAGTCCTGGAATGCACAAACCAGAGATGACTATGAAACAATGCAACAGTTGCTGACATTCTTTGAATCTGAGTTAGATGACATCTGCTCAGCTCTTTTCCACAGAAAGCTGGCTCAGTGTTCAGAAGCACTCAAAAATCAAACAAATGCTAAGTATTATTTATAGTGAAAACTAATGAAATTGAGAACAATATAGAAAATTATTAACATGCCACTGTATGCATCCAAAAGACATCTGTATCTGGAACGTCCTGTACTGTTCTGGTCCCTCATTCTCAAAAGAAGAGACAGCAGAACACAAAGGGCATCACAGTTCAGAAAAAGGATGATAACAAGAAGTAACATTCTGGAGCGGCTCCTGTGTGTTGAACAACGTACTAGGACTCTTCAAGCTGGAATTTAAAATTGAGCAGGTTTGTGAGAAATCTTTAAAACTATCAGCAACAGAGAAGTTCGTCCATAATCCCTACTTCTAGTATTATGAGAGAATCAAGTGAAACAGGTAGGTGGCAATTTGAAAAGGAAAAAGAGCTGCTCTATTGCTTTATTACTCAATGTCATGAATGCAGGAAGTTCACACTGGTTCTAAAAGAAACCGAGGTCTTCTATGAATTTAGCCATCAACAGCTATTAAATAGAAAGTCACCAGCCCTAGAAACCTGAGTCACAAACTGCTAGAGGCTGAAAGTATTCGAAGAGAGCATCCCTCCATGATTTGCCAGGTCTATACTCTCCATGATGCATTCTCCGCTGAACCTCACTCCCGAGGTGAGGTGCTGAATTAAATGGCTCCTTGATCCAGCCTGATAAAGCTATCCTTATATAGCATTTTTGTCATCACTTCAAGATATTATTTCGTATTTGATTTGGATTCCTCCACCAATGTGTTATGAAGAGAGGAAAAAAAAAAAAAAAAAGTATTTACATATTGAGACGACAGTTTTACGCAGAAAGTATACTTAATTCAGCCACTTTTACGTACAAGACCAGGAAGTCTGGTGTGAAAGGCCTTGAACAAATACTTAAGCTTTCTGTAATTAATTTTGTATCCACTCCGAGAATACTCATGGCTTCTAGTCTCCCTCCAAACCAGTATATTTTTGACACTGTATGCTTTTTGGTGCTTCTTAACCTACAAGTAGTTCTTTAAGATACTTTTCCAATGAGGCGTTACGAACAAAAAATTAAAATTCCAAAGTAACAATTACTGCTGCACATTGTTAGCTGCTCAGCACAAACAAATTTTCAAGGCATAGCTAAACATAATCCCTTACGAACAGCTAACACAAAACAGTAGCTCTGGAACCCTTCC
Source organism: Ibycter americanus (assembly GCA_035590275.1). Taxonomy (NCBI): domain Eukaryota; kingdom Metazoa; phylum Chordata; class Aves; order Falconiformes; family Falconidae; genus Ibycter; species Ibycter americanus. The sequence continues at coordinate 47,175,398 of JAVJGI010000001.1, read as the reverse complement.
AAAAAGGATAAGAAGCTATTTCTCTTGTTCCTAAAAGGATCACCCAGAAGAGATTTTTGGGGTTACTCCTACTCCTTTGGGATTCTGATGACATCAGCCAGCCAGCCTGTGTTATCACTTGCCTGAAGACAAGACCTGATAGCTCAAGAACAGCCTATTAAAAAAGAAAAAGCAATTGAGTTCATTTCACCCTACAACTACAGAACCTGACTCCCATGATAGTTTAGCTGCCCATTTTATGACAAGTTCAGGATTCATACTTGACCAGGAATTTCTAAGAACTGATGGTGAAAAACAATCAAGCAAGTCCTCATTCTGAAAAAGACACATTTATTTGACTTTATTTTTTCTTTTTACTTTTTTTTAAAAATAAAACAAGTCACCTCAGGATCTGGCTGTAACAGCTATAACAGGATAATCAAACATTTGATGAGCACAACTCTCCAGTCTTACAGAGGGAACTTGTTGGTTTCTGCTCACCTCTACCGACTAGATGCAAGCCCCACAGCAATATCACCACCTTCAGTGGTCCCCATCTTCCTGTATTTAGTTAGCACAGAAGCATAAAAAGCAGCAGATAATCTTCAGACTGCTTCTGGTTCTACCCTTGCTGGATTTCTAAAACTTTGCCATTCACTGGGAAAGGCACTATAACATTAAGTAGATATTGGATATAGTGGAGTTGGTTGGAACAGTTTTTCTCCGTGAAAATGACATAGCAACATAAACACAAGACAACAACTAGTGGAATTTCTCCAGTTAACTTGCACCTGCCCCCTAATGTAGTTGCTGCAAAGCCATTATAGACTGTACCAGGCAGAAAGAGTAACAAACTGCCCAATTTCTGGTATAATACTAGAAGAGGGATACAAGACAACTGTGGAGGAAGCTGTGTGGAAGGTACAGCTTTTGGATCATGTACATCTTACACAGCTGGAATCCCTAAACTAGCAAGTGTAGCAGCGTGTGGACTTCCAGGTTTGCTCTGGACACAGTTTTGCTGCTTTTCCGAGCTACCGCACCGTGCTAGAAGTCATGCCAGGAAGCCATGCCAAGAGGGCAAACTGCCACTTGTAGGCCCAAACCGGCTTATGCAGAACAAGCTCAAGTGTGCCAGTATCACATACTGAGCTGTTCTCAGGGTTAGAGAGCACAGACCTACTTTGGGACCACCGGCATGAGAGCTGCAGATATATGTACTCTACTCCCCATACAGCAACTCTGGATTGCTCTAGGGATCGGGCTTGGATTACTTCATATACTAATCCTCCAAACAGGATTGTTTCACTTCTACCAAAAGCATTGAGCGAGAAAAATCTAGGTAAGTCCTCATTCCTAAACTGGCTGCGTGTTGCAGGAAGCGACAAGAACAATGACTCAAAGAGTAGCCAGCCACCACAAAACCTAGCACTGAAGCATACTGTCCTCCTCATGAGCAGCACTAAAAAGTGGGCAACCATCAGAGCCCACGGGTTTGGCATCAGTTCAGTTCAAACATCTAACGTGATACCTACCACCAGTAACACAGAACATTCGGAGGTGGTGTCAGACCACTATCAGTGTGGTGCCTTGGCATAAAAGTTGCTAAACCAGGACTTATCAGAAGAGGCCTGGATTTTAGAGTAAATTCCTCAGGTGGACAGATCCTGGGGGTAGGGGGAAAGAAGGGTGAAAGGCAGGAAAGGAGGGAGGAAAGAGCCACAGCTTATCCCACTTCCTCTCCTCTACCTTGGGAAAATGAAAGCAGTACAGCTGTTTCTCAGAGGCCTGGAAAAAGTGGTGGTTACCAACAGAAATCCAACTCATGTCAGAGCTGGGCAGATCACGTTTATTTCCAACTGAAAACTGACTTGCAGATGAAGTTTTAAACAGCCTTCCTTTATGCTAACAAAAAAATGCCCAAACAACAAGAAAATCCAACAACAGAGCACTGGAACATTTGTTAAATGATATGCCTCTCACCTCAGCAAGATAGTAATCTGCTATGTCCATCAAACAGAGATATAATTACCTTACACAAAAGGCAGTATTTGAACCATGGTGATTTTTGCCAAATCAAAAAAGAGCTTGGACAACAAAGAAATTGAGGGAGAAACCAGCCCAGAAATAAAACCAGACAAACAGGTTTTACATTAACTTGCAACCTACAATAAACAGGTACCTAAGTGCAAAATCAATCAGCTTTTACTCCTAAGATATTTCTCTAACTTGCCCTTTGCAGCCACAATCAGCTACATAAAACCACAGTGTGATGCACTAACAGTAAAGCTTTGGATGCTGGCAATGAAATAACAGCTAGAGCAGGGGCCTGAAACCAAACAACACTGATATTAAGATACTATAGTTATGAGCACAGAGAACACATGTGTGTCACTAGTCTACATATGGACAAACATTTGAAAAATCTCCTTCAGCATGTTCCCTAGTATTGTGTTTTTCTTCTTTTATTTTAAATCTGCACAGTTGCAAACCCTCCCTGTGAGAGAAAGGAAAGCCCCAGACTTTTTACAACCAAGGAGTTATATCATAAAACAATACCTTGTGACCTTCAAATGCTTTTCCTTTTGCCCTTTGTGCTTTTTTAAAGTGCACTATGCAAGGAAAGAAATTAAAAAAAAAAGCCAGAAGCATGACCTTCTGTTTCAAGTGCTCTGAAAAGAATAGGGTTATAATACTGCAAAGTCTGAGCTCAAGCAGGTGGCTGTCCTGGTTTGGTAGTTTGGTAGCTCATGTGTTTGGCACAGGAGCAAATAACCCTATCGCTCTCCAGCCATCAAATCTCAAGCATTCTGGGAAACAGTGTTGACATGGTTTTCTCCCAACTGTTTCTGGCCAGAAGACAATGTGCAGAAGCCAGACCAACCTTTTTTTAACCTTAAATGAACCGCTTACTGGGAAAAATTACATGCCACCCTTCACAACCAATGTGAAAGGCCTCAGAATAAACCGTGTAGATGGACATATTAAATATTGCTTCTTCTTTCTAAATTTAAAAAATAAAATAAATAAAAAAAAGCCACACAAATATGCTAGTTGTTGATGCTAATAAAGACAGCACCTTTTAGTCCAATTTATCCTCATTAACAATGAGCAGGACAAAGAATTACTCCAACTATTGACTGTGCCCATACTTTTTACCTTTGAGTAGAGATTTAGGAAATTCTGAACCAATCGGTGTTAAAACATTCTGTTTAACAAAATTAAGGGAAACAAACTCTAATAAAATTACTGAAAACATCAGTATTGATCATTCTAGGATGAATAATATATTCAAATCATAAATAAATGGTAAATATTTCTGATACTTAGAAGAATGTTTACACAGTTCTGTGAACTCATTGATTAAGTAGTTGTAATGAAAATAAAGGTAAATAAAATCAGTAAAACAGTAGCTATGTGTGTGATTCTCTGCATGTGTGACCTTGGGAGAAAGTAAGAATCAACATTAACTAGTAAACCTGCAGTTGACAGAAAACTGTAACATACAGTTTGCATTTAAGATGTGTAAAAAGAGGACCTGTTCACTAGCCAACACATTCATAAATGCTTACCATTGTTATACAACACTATTCTGAATTATTCATTGAGAAATTTAATACACATAGAAGTATCCCTGCTACGTAGGTTTCTTCCTCAGAGATAAAATGATTGCAAACCACATTCCTTTAAAGGGAGTCTAGCAACAAAAACTAAATAAAGGGGGTAAACTGCTCCCAGCAGCATTCTTATTTACAACTTGGTAAAGCAACTTAAAGAAATGAAATTTCCATTTCTGCCCATGTTTAAAAGAAGCAAAAAACAGATGAGCTTGACTGCAAAAGTTAACGGTGTTTAATACAAGTATCTAGATCTTTCCAATGAATACAACTCACTAGCTTAAAGCAAGCAAAACCAGCTCTTTCCGGATGACAAATAAAGGTAGGGACTAACATTCCAACTGCCAAAATCTGACAGTAAAGAGCCTCGCTTATCAGCCAACTGACAGCCGAGTACATGTTTCTTTAATAAAGAACAGGAATATAGAAATAGTTTTTTTCTGCAACATCTGGTTATCAGGAAGCCAGAATACCTCATGCCCCAACAGTTAAAGGCTATCTTTAAATTTAGAGGCCTCCCCAGCTCCCTTGCCCAGGTGCACACCCTGGCTAGGTCTTGGCTGCATGTCTGGATGAAGTTTCTGTTTCATACATCCCATACTATCACACACCCTGATTTCATAGTCATAGAATGGTTTGGGTTGGAAGGGACCTTAATGATCATCTAGTTCCCCACTCCCACCACGGGCAGGGACACCTTGCACCAGACCAGGTTGCTGAAAGCCCCATCCAACCTGGCCTTTGCTCTGGAGATTTATTTTAATTATAAGGCAACAGAACTTATGGTGTACTCCTAGTCTCAGCAATAAACGCACACCAGAACCACAGTGCATCTCTCCTTCGTTGAGACAAAGGGAGCATCACAGAAAGCAAACTGTTTGTGGGAAGCACCTATTGAAATACCTGAAATGAAGATTAGCATATAAACAAACGAAATCTCAGTATGATTAACAAACCTAACAAAAGCAAGAATGCAAAAAAAAGTACTACCTTCTTTTCAGTAGGGCTTGAAGTCTTTGATACTAGTGCTGCTTCAACAAGACCCTGCTCAAGTAAGGAGTCATATTTTATGCTTCTTTTTCTGTTTCTCCTCTCCTTGTTTGCTGGCTTTTGTTCATTTTCCTCTGACTGAGACACATCTGCACCATTGTCTCCACAAATGGAAGATTCAAAAAGAGGCTTTCCATTCATGTATGTTTTGGTGATTTTCAGCTTAATCTCTGGAGAGCCATTCTTGATAGGAGTAGTGTTGGGTGGTGTTCCAACTCCCTTTATTTCCTGGGATTCAAAGCGCAACTTGGCATCTTGGGCCCCAGACTCACCATTAAACACACGAGAGGTCAGATCTTTCAATTTATCAGCTGGAATAAATGGAAGAGCCTCATGGCCATTGTATTTTTGCATGACACCTTCTTGTAGGGTGGCAGAAAGTTGTGCTTTGCCCAAGTAGACAGAACACTCACGATTCACTTCACAATTCTGAGTTTTCCCATTGGTATTTCCCAGGATCTCTGGTACCTGCTTCATTTTGATGTAGTTAATTTTTCGAGTTAACAGTTGAGAACTTCTTTTGATGCTAAAGTCCATTCAGCCCAGATGTTTCCAGTCTTACACTGCTATATTAAGACAAAAAGACAGAGAATATTTTTAATAATACAGAAATGTCAAAAGCTACCAAGTATTCAGATAGGTATGTCCCCACTAATATAACTCAATGTACTTCAAGTTTTACTGAAAAAAGTGCTGCTTATAATCTTCATAACCGAAATACTTCAATATATATATTAATATGCATTACAAAAAAGTCCAAGAAAAACAGATTGATGAATCATCAATTTTAATAAAACAAAAGCAGAGCAAAACCACAGCTTTCATTTTAACTATCTGTTAACAATCTACAGCATGAGTCTTACCAGTCTTACCCACACTAATTAATCAAAGGCATTGGACTGTTCTAAACAAGTAAGAGTTAGACCTAAGATAATATCATTAATAACAACGTAAACCAGATGAGTTTATTTCTAAGAGGTCGTGCCAACATAAAAACCCCACAGGCTGTGTTACTGTAGCACCTACACCATGGACAGCAGCATCACAAGCTTCTCTTCCATACTCTACAAACCGGCACCTCCATCTTCCATCAAAGCACACCTCCTGAGGAAACAACACATCTCAGTCTTCCGACATACGCCCCCAAAGTGTTCCAGCTATGAGAATGAATAAAAGGTGAGCGTTCTGCATCATCAACACCAGCCCACTGGGAAAAAGCTGATCCTTCAGGCCAGTGAACCCAATGTACAAAACTTAAATGGTCAAAGTAACTGTTGGAGTTTCAGCTTTTTTGTAACAACATCAGCAGTCAACACTCACTTTTTATACAGAAAGTTGAGAACATACAGCAAGCTAGAACTGCACTATTATCTGCCCTAGACAGGTTTTCCGAGGGTTCTAAAAGCCGACCCTGCCCACTTAAACATTATACTATCGCAGCAAACGAATCTGGCAGAATGACTCCTTTGCGCTCCTAGACCAAGCAACATGATTGTTTTCATTTTTAAAATTCATACGCATAAACTCTTCATATTACCAGGTCCAGTGTATACATGATATAGATAAATATACCATCATAAATATTATGAAAACTCAGCACAATAATCATCATATCCATGCTTAAGGTAACCAATTTCATATATGATTAAATCCAAGAACTGTCATATCGAATCAAAAATTCGTCAAATCTAGTCTCATACGCTTCCAAAAAAGTGCAGTAAAACCCATGATGAGTAACTATTCCATTGTCAGTTGCTATGGAAGAAAACGCTTCCGAATCTCACCACTTTGTTTATTAATGTACACTGTTACAATGTTTACAACCTGTATATTTCTGAAACTTGCGTATTTGCTAGTTCTACATCAGGAGTAGCAATGTACAAACTCTTATAACTGAGCATTACCTTAGCCTGGAAAAGCTTCTTAATGGTGTCAAGCCTGAACTGAAAGCAACTGGCCAACATGAAACCTCTTCATCCACACAGATACAGAAAAAATAATGAATCTAAAAATCACAACTCCATCGCTCCTTAGCAAATGCTTCCATCTCCCTAACATGCTGCGCTAAGGTACCCTACACGATGCAAGGGTATCTCTCCATACAAGCCATGTAGACTCATTTAAGAGATGAAAACCATTCTCCAGGGACAAGCAGCAGCCTGATAAGCTGGTATTAAACAAGGCAAGAAGAGCAAGTATACCTGAGCTTCAAGTGAATCTGCGGCAGGAAAGGTTCTAATTTTTCTTTAGCCAGATGAACTCTGAATTACCAATAAAATCTCTGATAAAATGAATGGAAACCAGCCAACCATATTAACTTTTTTTGTTTTGAAGAGGAGTCAGAGGTAAAAGCAAACTCAAAATTCCACCAGAACAGAACAAAGAATTCACTGAACTGAAAGAGAACTCGTACTTTCACAAGACCTTCTCTGAAAACACGGACATGAGACAGAATCTCAACCCAGTTAATAATACAGCCATGTTTCAAGCTGTGATTCAGCAGATTTAACTGAAATCATATTTAAGAAACGACTGATGACAAATTCTGTAAATCTCTAGGCAAAGGGCAAACCCATTATGGAACACGTGATGCTTATGGTTACGGAGATGACAGCAAAATTCCTTTAAAAAAAAAAAAAAAAACGCCCAAAACACGGAGTGGTTGCAAAATCTGTACTTCCCTACCACAGATTCTTGACAGAGTAAATCAGAGCGTAAACCAGATTTGATGTGGGCATCTGAATTCCCTCTACCCAAGCACCAGCCAGCCTACAGGCGAGCAGCTTTTCCTCGGCTGCAGACGCCCTCCAGTGGCTGCCAGACCCAGCCCGAGCAGCCAGCACCGCAGCCCCCACCGCCCTGCCTGGCAGACTGCTGCCAGTCACAGCCGCTCACAGCAGGACCAGCACCAAAAATGCCTCCTGTGACTCGCCCTGTGCATCAACTACACGGTTAAGTTGAAAAACATTTTTTAATATACCTCCATTAGCTGCTTATCAGGGTCTGGATTTCTGGATCGAGACATCTGCATTTTGTAACTGTCTTAATCCATAATTCTACTAGTACTTTTTTGTCCTGCTTAATAATAACTCTTACTCTCATCACTTATTTCTTTAAGCTAGAAAGCCACCAAGCTTGAGGCAGACCAGGACAACTCAAAAAAAGCAACAAATAATCAAATTAGACTATGTGACTGGTGTAACTCAAACTCAACACACTGCATGCATAAAAAAAAGCGATAGCTAAAGAGCTTCAAAGCATAAAAATCATCATAGAGTCACAGTATAACTTAGGCTGGAAGGGACTTCCTCAGAATCACCTGTGCTAAGCCCTTGCTTAAATTAGGGCCAACGCAGATCAAGCTGCTCAGGGCCTTGTCTGGATGACGATCAGTAAACAACTAAGTGAAAAGACACAGTTCAAAGAACTCAAGTTACTTTCTAGCTAATAAACCTAAGAGTAGTAATTCCGTATCACAAAAATATGAAGACCAGTAAGACCATGCAGTGAAAGATCCTAAACTTTTAGGAGTTACCTTGATTTGCCTAATAAATCCAAAGATACACAGCATGCAGATTCTAGAACTTGAGGGAGTGAAGGTTCAGTTAATGATTCTCACTAACACATGTCACTAAAAACAGCTGAAAGCACTGAAAAAGGCCCCTGGAATCACTGGAGCCTAGAGAGACAACAAATCCAGGAGTATAACTGGTAAGAGGAAGTAATATACCCTGCCCAACAGTAAATGGGAAAATGAAGACAAAGGCAGTAATTTGAGACGGTAAGATTTATGAGAATCAGTTGATACAGATTATAAAATATGAAAAGTAGACCATGTTTGCACAAAGATTTAATGGAGCCACATGAGAAGAGGCTTAAAGTTAGAGGCAGAATAATGGGCAAAGATAATAGATGCAAGTACCTATAAGCAAATACAGTCCCACTGGGGAGGTGAGACATGGTGAAAGCAACTTGCAGGTCAGTCACCATCTCTAGGACAACCGATGGAAGGAAATTGTTGATATGCATCTCAGTCCTCCTTGTAAAAAATAAGCTACATTGTGGGGTCTGATTAAATGGAAAAAGCTAGCAAATCTACACATGGGAATAATAAAGGGTTTCAAGTAAGCAGGGCAAAATTGAATCTAGTTAAATTTTGTACAACCGTTGCGATCTAAAATTCATGGTAGCACAATACCACAAACAAGAAAAAGGACTAGGGTCTCTGTGAGAAGACGACAATAGAATAGAAAAGAAGAGGCAAGGAAAGAAAATGATCAGCAACAGATAACCAAGCAGTACTGTGAGCTTAAGAGTTAATGCAAGGAGATCTGTAAGACACAACATGAAGGAATGAATCCACATAGATCACAAACAAGATCTGGTTGATCAGAGTTATAGGAGTAAGATCCTGAAGCAGCTGAGCATATGATTAATTTGGTAGTTAAATTAAGTGCACTCCTGCCAGACCACGTATCACATAGAAGCAAAAGCAATCCCTTATCTTTTCCAGATGACTCTACATCTATAGAAAAGGAAACTGAGGGGAGGGGAGGGAAAGGAAGGGGACAAAAGTACCACATGCTAGTAGCAGCTAATGACCTTAAGCTCGTATCATCCCATATTGACTGTCTGGTGAACCCAACAAGTACCATTTTCGCTAACAAAGAGGAAAAATCATGATAGCCAAGGAGTATGCTGAATAAACATGATCTTTTGGCTTGTGAACAAATAGCTTTCAGTAAGCAAAAGATACGACTTATCAGAAGAAGGTCTCTAGATAGTTTAATTGGACAATGACAATCGAAAGCTCCTTGCAATGGCTTTGTACGTACTTTCATACTAAAAAACACAGGTTCTACATAAGGCAAATTGTTCTGCAGACATTTTAAGTAATGTTATTAATTACTTGAAGGTCCATCATCTGACAGGAGTCATGAGCCAAATACAGTTAGTCTGTGTGTCAGATTCCTCCTTCATGGTCCAGGCCACTATCATTTATGTGATATTTATTATTCATTTCTTCCACATCTGCTGCAATTTCAGAGATGCTTTTCTTGTGTGTCAGAAATAATGGAGTAGTCCATTCCTTCCAATTCTGCCAAAGGGAGCGAACAGAGTAAGTAATCAACAACAAGCATCACTATTAAATACCATTTTTATTTTGTCTAAGGGTTTTCTTAAAGCCATTTCTCAGGTGATTTACTCTGAGGGGAGGGGGATGGAAGATGACATACCTCAATAAAAATTCACAGTAAGAAAACTTTATCCACAAAAGCTATTTTTATTACCTACAGATCAGGCTTTCAGCTGGCACTAAAAAAGCAAATAGATGGCTGCTGCTTTTTGTCCGTAAAGATAGCTTTCTGATAAATCACCTCCATTCTCCCACCAATTTTAAGACCAATGGTTATTCCTATTTTCAGATCAGAATGAGACAAAATACTTGAAGAGATTAATAAAGTTACAATACATTCTTGTTAATACATTTGAAAAATTGAGTATGCTTACTCACATTATCTTGCATAAACCCCCTAAAATATCAAACAGCAGTAGAGGCATATTTACATTCATGCAGTACATTGCGACTGTTCTTCACTATATTAAAATAATGAAAAATTACTACAGGATCTAAACAGAATTTAATTTTAGAAGAAAATGTGTAACTGAAAATTGCATGTGGATTTGCCAAAAATTGTTATAAACCAGCTCTATCCAGGAAATTCAAAAGCATTATCTCTCATGAAGAAAACCATTACTGTAGGAGCTGACAGAGAACTGAAAATAATTATACCAAAATGTTCTAACAATTTACCACTAGTCTTAGGAAAGAAAGAAAAAAGGAAACTTTAGTCCAAAGGAGACAATTTTGAATTTAAAAGCACCTGAAGTAAAGACTTCATTAGTCTTGCAGGAGATACACAATGATTTCAGTTAACCAGACAGCTGGCGAGGCTAACCTATGAAGTATTTTTAAATGAGTACATGAAAATTTCCTTACACTTATAGTACCTAATAATGTTTATATAGAGACATAATATACATTTCAACAAAAAGATGAAGCATAGTTTGAAACTTATGTGAAAAAGGTTAGTGTACTTAGAGTTGCACTTACACTTATCTGCCACCCAATTTATTTAAGAATAAAAATAAAAATCAGTGTTGGTCTTTCCTAAGGTGTTTTGGGTTTGCTTCCTCCCCCAACGGATAAAATTTTAGAACTTAATTGGTAGTCTATTTTCATCAATTGAAACAAGTGAAGACAATAGGCAATACCACCTTGTACAGTTAAGGAACTGTAGAATGGCAAGTGAAGAATTTTTTCACTTTAAATGTTACTTGCTGCTGCAGAAGGCAAGCTTACAAAACTGATGCACTTGACTTTTTGTTCCTCCTCAGGAAAAGCTTTTGCAACCAGCCCTTGCTGCTGAGGATAAGGCTAGAAGATTCTGTAACAGGACTCCTCCCCAGTAATTGGTTTTCTTCAAATCAGAAGAAATACTCTTTTTCCACTGCTGCAGAAATTATTGTCAGTTCCACTCCTGCTGCTGGAGGTGGGTAGTGAAGGAGGAAAGAGATCTGAGTAAATTCAAATTCTTGCAAAACATTTTATTTCTGTCTGAAGAGAGAATACAGATACTACTGTGGTGGGACCACAAATCAAATAGAAGCTTCTCCTCTGCAGATAAGCAGGTAGGAACTACTAGATTTACCACAAGCATTTAATAAACACTAAAAGGTTGCCCTCAACAGTTGCTTAACAAACAGCTAAAAGTAAAAAAACCAGAAGTTATGCTTTCAAATGCAAACTTGAGACTTTTCCGTCTCCTGGAGAGTTCCAAATGGTTCAGCTGAAGGGAATGGCCCCTCTCTAGCAAAACAGGACTTGACAATTCAATATAGCTAGAATATAGCTTAGCAGTTAGATGCAGAGTTCCTTATTTACACTGCTTTTTTCATCTAGTCCAAGCCTACTTTAATTTCCCACCTCTTCTTTAATCCCACTGCTTTTTCTTTTCAGCATCCTACCTCCACTCCTTGCACCATACACCTTCAGGACCCGGATCCTCTGGCTCTACATAACACTCACAGCAGTAGTATAGCGCATTTATCTGCCTGACTACATACATACCTGACTACATACATACCTGTTGGTTTCCTCTTCACTATGGCCACTGATTCTGCCCTTATTTCTGTATGTAGTCAGGACAGCATAGTAATTGCCTGAGGCTTCACTGAGAATATAATGAAAATTTCTGATTATGCAAATTCTGAGAAGGGAAGATCAAATCTGGGATGACACCACAAATTAAGTTATCAGTAGAAGTAACGAATCAAACTGTAGTATTAACGAAATATTACCAGCTATACCTCTACAGAAATAAACAGTGTTGCCCAGATCAGACCAGACAGCAACCAATTTTAATACAGATACAATAATTTTGCCTAGACCCTTAAAACTCTATCTTTGTCTATCATGACATTAAAACCTGTTCAACCAAGTGGGTAGATTTAGATGCCAGAAGCACACCTAGTGCATTGGAATAATTCTAAAAGCAGCGTTGTGACACTAGTGATGTATGAGGCCTTGTCAATACTACCAAAGCCTAGCTATATGTATACATAGGACAGTATCATAATCTTTATCATAGAGCAGTATTTGGCCATGTCTTCTGTTGTTTATAAAAACACCACATTGCACTGATAATGCACCTCTCAGATGTAGGCAGGTAACGTGTAAAAATATGCATGATTTCTTTCATCCAGTACATTGACGTTCACATCCCATAACGTTTTAAGGAAAGAACTGGAAGGTGAAGTTCAGAGGTAGTTAACACTGACTCAATGGCACTATGGAATTTTACTTATAGACTTGCACCTTTCAGCAAGAATTGTATATATCCATATCTGATCAACGTAACTATGTCTACAATGTAATCCTGGCCATACTGTGCTGATTCTGGTCTACCTTACACATAGACTGTAACGATATACACGTGACTACATTAATTATTCTATCAATGTATTACCTCGAAGCAAAACACACACACACACACACACACCCCAACTGGTAGATGTATGCCAGGAACACTCAAGGCCCAAGACTTGGAACGCTAGACATTCTCCAAACAAATCCAACTACTTGCTATTAAGTGGCCTTTTGGTTCAGACATTATTTGAAGTATTTCCCTGTGCTGGGGCTTTCATGTGCTCTTGCCAAAATGCATTACCACCATTCACATGGTTCTTAATTCCCTTTCTATTTCTTTCACAATGTCTACATCAAAAAACTCTCTAAAAGAGCAATTAGTGTAACTGTTACAGGTGTAAAGTCTGGAATTTGAGGCAAGTTTCAGGTTTCTGCAGGTACAGTGTAGCTTACCCATCTAATTTGGAGACAGAAAGATAAAACATTTTCCTGTCCAACAAACCAATTCCTTCTTGTTCACTTTCCAAAACTTGTGTTGAGGGGTTTGCAATGGGTACCTCTTGACATTTTTGACATCCTTTCTCTCAGCATAGCACTAGCTCTGTGGATTACTTCACTGCCTTATCAAGTATAGTTCTTGAGACAAATTCTGTTGTACCCACTTCTCATGGGAAAATCTAAAGTTTTGACTGTAGAAATGAGTCATGGTAAGCAACTGTAGTCGCTATACTTACTTGCAGAGTTTCTGAAGACTACTCAGCTATCACTACCACTTCTGTGCCAAGCATTCACCTGATGAATAGATATTGTACACACACCTCCTACTACACATTTTAAGCATACTACTTGGTTTTTGCACTATTGCTGAATTTCAGCCATGTTCCACATTCAATCACAGCATTTGTTTCCAGTTTGTTCAGAAGCGCTACTATAAAACAGTTTCTGATGGTCTGCATTTTGCTTCCACAGAAAAATCACAACATTAATTTCATTCAGAAGTATCTGATTGAAAGTTCTTGGCAACTACTCCATATAGCAAAATGATCCATATTCATATCTTTCATCCTACACTGCTCTCCAAGGTTCATACTTTGGCTTAAATCCCTCTGGCTTTATTATCAAACTAGAATTTGGGCATTCTTTACTACAGAGATAACTTCCCAATTTAGATGTTTCTGAGTGCCAGTGCAGTCAGGTTCTTTGCTCTGATGGCATCCCACCAAGGCTGGCAAGTTCCACAACTGATTTATCTGATACACGATCTTGGGAACCTCAGCTCCACAGACTCACCCATGCCACAGCAGGAACATTTACACTTCAACTTATAATGAATAAATATATGAAATGGGTCCCAAACACTATGATAGGAGGCTGTATTACTGCATCTCCTTCCTATTGCTTCTTTTATTCTTCCACCAGTAGCTTTTCAAAATATTTCAAATGGTGTTTAGATAACATTCCTAATAAAATCTTTCCTAACCTCAGACTTCTTTCTTGAATGTATTTTTGTTACAACATATTTCATCTTCTGCTCCTTGGTGTATCTCTTATTTAGTAAGGCAGAACTCAGAGAACAGGACAAGGTTCACTCTCTATTATGTTTTTGACTATGGCAAAGAAAACGTGGAATCCTGATGTTAACCCTCAAGGCCAAATATGTTTAAAGATGATTATTATTTTAAAACACAGATTTTTTTAAATGCGTGCTTTAGCACAGATGTGAGATGTCATTATTTTAGTGTTTTGATACGAGGCACAGGCCAGAAGAGGTTTCACAAAGACAATTAAATGGCCATCTCTGTCAGCCAACAGAACAAGACCGCCTTGTGCTTCTCCAAAGAACCACACAGAAAACTGACAATATCCTTCACAGACAGCAGAAGAAAAATGTTAAAGCTTCTATGAAAGCCTATTTCAATAGCACATCACACTATAGTTTTCCAGTCATTTACCACGTATGTATCCTTACCCCAAATATGGATTAATATAAAATTGCTCCAATTTGTGCTGGGGAGCTGAATACCAAAGTTTAAAACAAGATCAAATTGCTATCTTGCATGAAGATAAAAATAGGACAAGTTTAAAAGATGGGGACAAAACTAGAAACCAAGCCATCACCTGTTGAGTAAGCCTTGCAATTTAACACATGCTTTAAGTCACTTATATATTTTATTAGTTTCAAATTATGTCAAATACAAGAACCTACATCAACGGTGCTCCACGGCAAAGTAATTTTGCCCAACATAAGAACGCTCTGAAGTACATACAGGCTGGTGCTTCACTTTTCCATACTTAGTAAATTTAATTTTATTGTCATGAGATGGTGAAAAAATTTTCAAACATCTACTTTCCACATGTAGCTTATCACACCGTTGTACTACCTGAACAATTTCCATATAATGGTATTATTTCTTAACATTAGCAAGAAGGATATTAGAAACCTTGCTTTTGTTTCAACCATGATTAGCAGGTATTTGTTTACTGCACACAAAATGTGTTTTGTAAAATTCAGTTTATGGTATAATCTACTATATGCTTCAGACAGAAGCAGCTTTTCAAATGTACCAGGAAGTCAATAGATTATCTGGTGTTAAAGTTTAGAGTTGCCTGTGAGCAAAGTAATGCACGATGGACTATGCATTAACCTATCATCACCATACATAAGGTATTAGTATATATGATCTGTTCTCCAGGAATCCTGCATATTTTTGTAGCTTGCTATTCACCAGAAGGGCAGCAGGATAGAGTATGGTCTAAGTTTCCCTCGTAACACATTCTAAAAACTTCCCTTCCTGCTGATGTTAGAAAATATAAAATAACTATGCTAGACACCATCAACTTGAAAAAAACATTTAAAATAGCACTTGACATATTACTTTTGTAATTTCTGTCAGTGTAAACTGAAAGGAAAAAAGTAAATATGTTTATACACTGCTTATTACCTCCAATGACTGCAGGTCACAGAGAAGCTAATTTGAAGGTGCAGTGAAGGAGGAATTCAGGTAGTTTCTCTTTTCTTCCAAGAATGTTCTTGAAACCAAAGCCTTCTAAGTAACCATTAATTATATAAAATAGCTAACTGACCCATTCAACCAGCTACACAAATTTACAAGCTGCAGGGTGACTACTGCCACGTCAACAAGGCTCTTCTCACCCACCCCTTTTCTCTCAAGTCCTCAACAATTAGGCACCAAAAGAAATTTGGACTTCCATGCCAAGCTCTGATGGGAAATTATTTTCTCTCTCCACTTTACCACCCGACCACTTATTCTGGTGCCAGTCCATCTCAGCCTTCTCACTTACACCACCGAGATTCCAGCACATTCTTGGTGAAGACATTTCTCAAAGCTACATCCTAACTGGAAAGCGATGCTTCCTAGAAACATGGACTTATCCACTTAGATCCACTTCAGTATATCCATTCTTCCTTTGTCCAAAGGCTAGATTCAAGAATTATACCAGATCGTATAATTTTTACTCAACCATAAGGCCATTTCATTCCTCTTTGCAGAAAAGTAATGAAAGAGCTCAAACAGTATAGTCACAAACATGGTATTAAAATATGCCGTTATCATCACTGACTGCACTATTATTACTCCCACCAAGCGTTTCTTAGTGGTGTTTGATTACTGAATGTTAGGGTATCTGTTGTTTTCAGCAATACCACTTAGTGGATGCTTTCTACTGTGCAGCACAGTGCTCTGGGAGAGGTGAAGATATTTTTCCGAGACAAGGCTAGGCACTTTACCTTGTTCTACACAGAAAATACTTGCAACTTCCATGCATTCAACCATCTTCTACGCTTAAAACCTAGGAGATGTCTTGTAGTTACGTACGCAGGAAAGACCAGAGGTGACCAAAATGCTGCAAGAATTGTGCTTGTATCTTCTCATCATAATCTACATCCTCGATCCAGTAATCTGAGCAGAGCAGGTGAATCTTTATATACGCATGGAGTCCCAATGCAGTCAATAGGCTTTGATCGACCACAAGTAAAGACATGCATTTATCAGTCTGTAGAAATAAGGCCTCACTTGGGAAACAGAGACACACCGGTGGAACAAAAAGCAGGCTCAGTGCAAAAGTGAGAGGTGAATGGGCCACAAACAATAGGACACTGAAAAACAATCCCTTCTTGCCATTCCTTTGCTATTTTGTTAATGAAATGCTTTGGTCAGAAAGTCATATATATCTATATATATATAAACACACACACACACGTATATACACCCATACGCATAAATTTCACCACCCAAATATCAGAAAGCAACCCCCTCAAGAATCATTTTTGCTTCCAGTCTAAAACAAAGTGGGGTTGTTTTTGTTGTAATACCCACTCTATTGCATGCAGGCAGTAATTTAAATGCAATAGTCTCCTCTGCAAAACAGCCACTGGCTTCAGAAAAAGCACGTAGCCCTACAGATATTAAACCAATTTTTTTTATTCTTATTAGCCATTTGTTGGATTCCCGTTGAACTAAAAAGAAATATATTTTACATTTAAATTCCATTTTCTAAACTACTTTAAATCTACACCCTTAAAAGTATAATGACCTAGTTTCTTCTGACATTTTCAAATAATATTTGATAAATTAGTAGGTTTTACTGTACTTTTAATATTTGAATTTTTCCAAGTATGTATGAGGGTGGATACTCCTATAACCTTCACAAGAACTAGCCATATAATCTCCAAGAATATTCAGAGCTTTTATATTCAAATACAGAAAAAAACCTGTCATATTTTCTGATGGCTGCATACTACATGAAAAACCCAGCATGTTTTAATATATGCGATATAGACACTTACTGAAACAACCAAAAATTGCATATACTGTAAGTACTGAGCCCTGAGAAGTCCTGCAAAACAGTGGTTTTATTCAATGATTACATCCAATAGTCAAATAATACCACACTGTGAAATTGAGGAGTTTATTAAGGTTGATACGCTGCATTTCCTGAGCAAAATTCCCACAGCAAAATAAGCAAATCATAGCTTCAGCGCTAAATTTACAGAGATTCTACTAATATCAAACATTTTGGTGAAGAACCAATTTATTCTTGCAGCTCAAGCCACACATTCCATATTTAAGGAATCTTAGTAAGCATATATGCCTGCATAAACCACCAGCAAGGACTCTTTGCAAAATCTATTACAAACTTCATCGCCACCCCACAGCGTTTACAGTTACCTTCCTTAGATGTCTGAAAAGGCTAAATGCCAAACATATCCTCCTTGGGTTTTGGGTTGTTTTTTGTGTTTTTTTTTAAAACCAGACGTCGTTTGGCTTACTCAGCAAGGGTAGCACTAGCTCCTAAATTTAAGATTCATTACAAACCAATTTTAATGCAAATGCCAATAAGAAACTATTCACACACACAAAATACATAGGCAATGACTGATACCAGCCTCTTGCCTGTTTAATGGCTGTTAGCAAGAGGCCCATTTTCTCTGAAATGTGTTTAAATACGGTGTTTACTGCCTCTGTACTTCTACTAGTATTTACTCCTCCTTTCAGCCGACATATTTAAAAAAACCAAAACCAAAAAGCAAGTATAAATATGTTCAAGAAGTATGGCAAATTCCCTTCTCCACCCCCAGAGCGGTAAAGCCACAGCGGATGAGCTGTAACTATGGCCTTGGGAATACAAGTTCCCCAGGCTCTTTTACCACACAAATATCAATTCAAGTTACAAGAGCCCTATCCTCTTATACTTAATGAAGATTGAGCCAACGAGCCCGCACGCCTTCGCAGGAATGTTTTCTTTCCGTTTTCCTAACAAGGCTCTCCTCCCATACAGGTCCAGGATGGACTGCAGAACGGTGTAAGTAGAAGGATCATCACACCAGTGTTTTGTGGAGGAATAAATCAAACATGGCTTCCCCCTCCATACATTTCCAGAGTTACATTCACTCCTGCTGCCGTACAATCCCAGTCCTACCCGAAGGGAAGGGGCAGGAGCAGCCTCCACCTCCCCACAGCCTCACCGCCACGGGGGGGGACATTTGCAGCCACCCCACCCCTTAAGGAGGCGGTTTAAACCCTGGGGGAGGCTTTTTTTTTTTTCCCCCCCCTTCCCATCGGTCGTCCCCGTGCCCCCCCCTCCGGTTTTCTTTCTGATTTGCACTGATTGATCCCCCCCCTCCCCGGGGGAGGGAGGTGGGACGGGTGGGCACCTCTCCCTTATCCCTTTATGTTGCCCCCGACCTCCCGCAGCGCCGAGGAGGAGGAGGAGGGCAAGGGGGAAAAGGATGAAGCTGCAACAGCCGGGACTCCGGCTCGGCATCGCTCCTTTCCGCTCCTCCGCCACCCAAGAGTCAGGCCCAGCCAGCAGCAGAAATCCTGCGGCAGCCTCCGGGGGGGCGGCGAGGGCCGGGCGGGGGCGGCGGGGGGACCCGCGGCCCCTCAGCGAGGACCAGGTAAGGGGGGGGGGGGGGGGGGGGGGGGGGGGGCGTCGGGGGGGGGGGGGGGGGCCC
>JAVJGI010000001.1:47130334-47155484 GCA_035590275.1 Ibycter americanus | reverse complement strand
GGAAGGCCACAGGTCGAGGTGGGGCCGAAGGCGGGAGCTGTGTGGGGCCCGGCCCGCCGCGGCGACGGCCCCAGGTGGGCGACAGCGCGTCGAGGGCCCGCCGGCCCCGCAGCGGTCGGTGGAAAACACTTGTTTTCAAAGTATTTTTCTGGTGTTGCTATTTTTGTCCCCGTTGGGCACGGGGGTGCTCGCCGTGGGCCGCGCTGCCTGATGAGGGTGCCCCCCTCGCCCGCTGGCCTTGGCAGCCGCACACGTGCGCTCTCGGAAAACCCTGATTTAAGCCAAATGTTTTGACTTTCCGTACAACTGCACACAATTCTGAGGTTGTCGGACAGTTGTATGAACCCAAATGCGCCTGGCTGTGAATTACCCAGGCTGTCTCTTCTGGAAGTATGGTCTAGCGGGGTTTTTTTTGAGGGGGGTGAGTGGGGGTGTTCAGAGCTTGCATCAAAACAAGTACATATGCTTGCAATTTGCCAGTTGAAAGCACAGCTATTTTGTTAGGCCAAATCGTTAAATATATGTCATGTTACAGGAAGAACAAATATTCTCATGAGCTCATCGCACCAGATAACGTAAAGCAGGTAACAGCCAGCTTTTTCAAGCTTTTGGTGGTTTGGTAAAGGATTTGTGGGGCACTGAGAACCTGTTTTCTGCACAAGGCTGAATATAGTTCCTCGATGCTATGGATACTGTATTAACCTGGTCACTAAGGGCCTAATGCAACTCCTGTGAAAGGTAAACAGGCGGTAATGGAGGAGGAGGAGGGGGGACACCAGCATCATACTTTCTGGATAATGGGTGAAATCACACCATCTGTTACAAAAAAGGGCAGATAATTCTTTTCTTTTACATTATCCTTAATTTACTTTTATATGTTAAAAGTTTTCCTATGTTTTTCTGTGAATGGTGTAAACAGTGTTAATTACTTAGTAATGATATACTTAATTATTGGCTGATTAAAATGTTAATCTCAAGGTGGCTGAAGGAAAGGAAATCTGTAGTGGTGAAGGTACCTTGTTTTATAGCCTTTCTGTAAAAAAAACCCCAACAAAACAACAAACTAAGTTGTTAGACAAACAAGATTTAGCCTCCAAATGTCAGTATTCACAGCATTAAAGAGAAAGATAAAGTGCCATCACATTTTAAAATGGCTAATGTGAATTGAGTCACGATGATCTTATCTTCCAGCTTCCTTTCTAAAGTTCAGTTATATGCATTTACAGGAAAAAAAGTTCTAAATAAAAATAGACACAGCATTACCAATACAAATAAATAGAAGTACAAATATGTGAATCCTGGGGTTTTTGCTACATAAGGGCATATACAGCTGTGCTTTTCTTCAATGGTTGAATGATAATGCTAATGTATTAAAAGTACAAAGCTTGACATGTTTGCAGGGGTGCCTGCTGTCCCCCTGTCCCTGTCCCCACCCCAAAAAAAAAAACAACCACCAAAAAACCCCACAAAACACCAAACAACAACAACCTTGCATAAGAAACCAGGTTATTATTAATACTTGGCATTCTACAAATGCATTACCTACTTTCTCTTGGGAATAAATTCTGTGTTCAGGCTCAATGACATAAATTCATTTCTATGTATGGCTTATAAAAGAGAAACAGATTTTTGTTCTGTACTTTCTACTAATGTCTAAGATCCTCCAGATAATGCAGTTCTCCTGTTTGCCTTCTGTGGCAGTTGTTTAAGATTTAAGTGGAAGGATTTTGCTATCATGGTCAAGGTGACAACAAATCTTCCCTAGTCCTTTCAACTCCTATAGATCACTGGCCTTGTCTATGCTACTAAGATTTGCAACCATGTAATTACCTTCTGATAGACCCACCATGCAAATTTCCAGGAAAACTTAACGCTGGGAGTTAACACCTTTAACTGGAATAGCACCAGTTTATGTGGTACGTAGACACCAGTGCAAACTTCTCCAATGTTGTGACCCTTTTAAACAGAAACTGTGCATGCAGGTTTTTTAATTTCAAAAACAGTTGTCTGTTTTCTTAAGTTCATATTGTGCTCATAAAAATCTCTCAATTCTTCCACTGCAGAACACAGAGGCTGATTCTTTGAAAGTGGATATTATATTACACATCTGAAAACTGAGTTCAAAAAAAGTTTTAACTTCAACAGTATAAATGCACGTGCAGTGCAGAGGGAGTAACAGACACACTGCATGATACTAGAGTGATGGCTTTGAAAGAGGTGTTGTAAATGTCCTCTAATCTGTTACTAGTAGTTGCAAATTTCCAGACTGAACCTCTTAGTGGTTTTATTATCTTTTTCATTTTTCTATGTAATTTTGAATTAGGCAGTATCTTTTAACAGTTTGATGTTTCTTGGATAGCCAAACAGGTCATTGAAACCCAAATATGTTAGAGCAGATAATAGTTTTTATTTATTAATGACTCCTGTTTCATTTGCTATCTAAAATTTTATTGCTCCTTACTTTCAACTTTTATGGACATACTGTGTTAAGAAATATTGTCAAGATCAATATCCCTCTGTTTAACTCAATAAAGGAATTTAAAGAAATGTAGCATTTGCATATTGTTCTGGAAATATTTAAATATTTTAGAAATTGCCAGTTAGTTACTAGACTGAAAGATAATTTAGAATTTAAACACTTTTTCAAGACTATCTATTCAGCAATAATGGTAGTAAGTACCCCTGATTTTAGGCATATGTTAGGATATGCTGAAATTCTGAAGTGTAAAGGTGATTTTTGTGTGTGTGTGGTTTTGGTTGGGTTTTTTTTGTTGTTGCCGCAACAGGGACAAACAGTGCTAGAAAAGCTAAGGCCTACACTGCAGCTGCTGTAGTTTCACTGCATTAGGCAGAGCTCAGAAACAAATTCTACGTGTGTGGCACTACTCCATGCAACAGTGCAGAACTCTCCTCTGAGAGTTTGGTCAGCCCAGTGAACAAGGGGATGGGGTACTTCTTGCTATTAGAAATAATGGAGATTAGCAGTCCCTGTGCTGAAGCTTTGCCTTTCTCCTGGCAAAGGCCAATTGTAATGATGGTGCCGTTAGCAAGCGTGTTTAATCTCACTGTAGACAAGAGAATGTAGATGAAACAGGAGTTTCATGTTTACGTTTCTCTCCTGTACAGATCCTAAGGGTTGATTGCTTACTGAATTCCTTTCTTGTATCCCTTTTTATTTTTGTTTCAGGATTTTATATAATCATCTGTTTAGTAAATATCTTCCTGAATGCAGATCATCTTGGTGGCAATGTAAACATAACTACAAATAGTTAAATGGAAGTTACATGAGTGCAGTCTATGAGTTAATCAGATACTCCTGAGTTAGTACAGCAGCACAGCATGTCCATAGTGTTTATTGTACTACAGGCGTTTAATGAGATGAGGACTGTACTAGGCCATATAGAATCTACAAATATCGGTTTTTCTTGTTTCATGGACTTTTCTACCTATTAGGACTGGATATGCTGGAAAAGTTAATGCTGCCCATTGTCCTGTTTTGTTGTAGCACTGATGCAGATACCTTCCCAGTGTTGTCCCTTGCCATCACCATTACTCTCTCTTTCACGCTGTCAGCTGGCAACCCATCACCTGAGAGCTGACTTTGGCCAGCAGTCCATGTTTTTCCTTTGGATTAACAGTGAGTAATTGTTGTTTCCAACCTGCCTGAACCCTGTCTGAACCTATCCTTAGGTATGTTAGGCATAGCTAGCCAGAGCCACTGATCCTGTAGCATGTCAGCCCATGTGTCATCACAACTGTTAAGAAAAATCTTTATCAGCAGGTATGCATTTACGTCTTTGGCCATGCAACATACTGCATGCTGTTTAATATGGAGACAGCAAGCTGCTGATGTAGAATTAAGAAAGAATGAGGTATAAAACTTAAATCAGAGTTTAAAAATATATTAAATGTAGCATAGTCATCCTAAAATTGTAGTACTAAATGCATTCTTGAGAACCTACCTGTATATTTGCTAATTTGAATGAAAGTTCATTGCAAATGGTTATTTAAAAAATTCAGCATTGTGTATTAGAATTGTTTTTACTTTTAAATAAACTTGAAAATGAGAAGGTACAGGCTTTTCAGACTTTCTGTAAGTTTTGTGTAATCTCATATAAAAACAGAGTAATTTATTTTTTTTAATGAAAGCTGATTCTTTAGGCAAAAGAAAATAATCTTCTTAGAGAATTTCAAACAGAATTAGTCTCTGTCCAAATGAGAGACATCTTAAGGGCAGCTATAGCTTATAGCCTAAATACTGTTCAGAGTAGGAAATTACAACCTTGATGAAAATACATAGTTAGGTGTTAAGACCTTCTTTGTACTATGAGTTATGCACCAGTCTGTTTACCAGATACATTTCCAGTAAGGAAAAGAACTGAGTAAATGTCACTTTTCTCACAAATGCCTATTTCTGTTTGTATCATTTGTGCTAAGCAGAAGGAAGGGAAGTGTCACAGAGGGAGAAAAAGGAAGAGGAAAGTTGTGAGGGAGTGGGATACATCTTCAGGGGAAGCCAGAGGCCAGGAGAAAGGAAACCTAAGGAGCATGTCCCTGCTGTTTTCCAGTGTTGGGATGATAAAAAACAGCTGTATACCAGTTCTAGGCAGCTAACATGCTCCAGCCTGGTATAAGTAACTTCAGTGTGCTAATAAATTTATCTGTAGAAGTTATATGTCTCTAATTACCTTCAACATCAGTATGACTTAATTTAAACATTGCTGACATTCAGAATAAAATAAATCTAATCTATGTAGAAGCACACAGCTTGAGGATTCAAAACACATTAACTCTTCTATCTATTGATAGCATACTATGTTACTGTGTTTATAAACATCATCTCATTTAGAAGTATAAATACTGAAATACATTCATAATCAGAATTAATGTTTAGCACCATGGAGCAAAACTACAGTGTTTTTGCAGTATGTTTGGTATGCATTTGTAGATCTTAGCTTGTTAAGCCTAAAGCTTAACTCTAACTTAGCTTTTGAGGAGCTGTAATGTAGGTTTGAATGTTAATTCTACTGCATTTCAAATTACTGACTTATGTTTAATCTTCATGTAATTCTTGTTCAGTGATAAACACAATGTGGTAAGTTACATAGCAATGAAAGTCTTGAAGTTGTTTTTTGGGGTTTTTTTTGTTTTCATTTTGGCAGAGAAGTGACTTGATATTTCCAGTCTATGCCAGTGCCAAAGAATAAAGTTTCTTAAGAGTTGAACAGGCCAGATAGATAATGCTACTTCTGTTTTCAGCAGACGCTAATGCAGTGTTTTATTTTGCACATATATTAATCTTTGCTGCCTCAGTACAGAATGGTGAGGGTAACTATGTCAGTCCTAAAGGTTAATTTCATTCTTTTTTTAAGGCATGCCATTATTCTGTTAACAGTAATTGCTCTTTTTTGAATGATTAATTTGATCATATGAACTCTTTCTAATTATGTTGGTGGCTGGCAATTTCCTGTACTGAGAAATTGTAGCTGTGATCATATCCCATTTACTTGGTATATGTACCATGAAAAAAATGCTCATTGACAGACATTTTCAGAATTATCCACTAATTTTGAGAACTGTTTGGAGACTTTATATAAGATGCCTAGCACTTGCTTTATATTGGTGTTGAGTACATGCAAAATGTACTTGACAAATGAGGGCTGAAACAACTGGATTTGAGGCATAGGATGAGCAGGTTTGCAAATGCAGGCCTAACTGCAAAATTATCACCTGTGCTGTTTTTGCTGTGAAAATTCAAAGGAGTAGGATGTGTTTCTTGCACATTTTACCATGTTCTTACACTCTTCTTGAGCTTGATATGCTCGCTCCTCTAAGCTATATTTGCTCGCTTCAGTTATTGTTAACGAGCCAGAGCTTACACTTTGCAAATCAGTGCAGGCATTTTATGAGACACCCTTGCTTGGTGAACAAGCCCTGGCAGGGAGTGAGAGGTGGCTGCTGAGCTGCCTGCAGGAGTTACACTGTGGTTCACTGTCGGCAGCTCAATCCTACATGCAAGAGTGACCCTGCTGTGGCAGTTCTGGCTCCAGCGCCAAATCTGCATCCAGTTTATGTACAGTAGAAGAATACTGGACTGCCTCAGCTGCATTTACAGCAGCTGAACTGAACTGCAATTCAAATGAAGAATGTACTTAGCAGAGGAGAGGTGTTGTGCTTGGCCAGCATGTAGCAGACAGCCCACATGAAGATTCACCCACTCCATGTTGTCTCACACTGAAGCGGGGCACGGTTGTACTACCAGTATGCTAAGAATAGCATCATTCCCATGGACTCAAGCCACTGTGTGTTGAACACTCCTCCTTTTGCAATTGCTGCAGCAACTGGGCATCTGGTATTTGCTGAAGGGCTGAGGTTATGTGCATCTTCTGGCTTTGAGCTGGTTCTTCAAGGCAGGAACAAACTGCATGCACTGGTCCAAAGGGGGAGATAGGCACTTAAATGGCACTCAGAATTCAGGAGTCTAACCTGTGATTCAAAGCCGCAACTTCTGTCTTACCCCAGAAGTCCTTTATAGGGGCTAGAAGAGGTACTTCTGCCTCTGACTGAAAGTACACCACTGGCAGCATGCAGCTCACCTAAAATACCAGCATCCTGAAACTGAGCATTCTCTCCAGTGATCTGACATAGAGGCCTTCAAAGTGTGACTAAATGCTTTGCCACAGCATACCATCTTAAATGCGCATTCTACATATGTTCCTTATTTCACGTACACTTGTAAAACTGTTACATTTGACTTATATTTGCCAGAGTGTCTCCAAATATATGTACTTAGCGTTACATATGTGAGTTGTCTCTTGGCAGCCCCAATCCTGTATGTTTTAATGCAGCTGTAATCCCCAGCGCCTGTCGGGAGTCTGGTCTAGCCCACTCTAGACCTGCAGGAAGGAATAGCTGCAGGCCTTTGTATGTGCTCCCTGATTTCCCTGTAATCTGTTCCCAAGGATTTTTACAGGCAGGCAGCAGACAGCCTGTAGGCCTGGTATGGACGTGTCCCTCACAATACATTAAAAAATGCCATCAGACTTTCACTGGCTAGTTAAAATTGGACCTGTGTTCCCTGCCCCCTATATGCACGCTGCCTCTCCAGCCACATATCACCCTTCCTGATCACTGTTGCCACATCTGAGGCTGGGACATACAATCGTTTGTGAATCAGCTTGGGCACTGCTGCGGTTCTCAGCCTGGTGTGCAAAGGTAAACTAACTCCCTTCATGAATGGATCAGAAGTTCCTGCTTCAGAGCTTTGGGCCAGAAGAGTTTCTGCTGCCCAGCTATGATCCACTGCTGCATGGCTATCTGCCTGATGCCATCTGAAAAGTATAATAAATTAGGAGGCATGCTCTCAGAATTTGCCAGTTTGCTGACTGTACAAACAGCAAACAGAAATCTGAAGGATGCTTTGGAGATGCTTTTTACAATGCAATATAAACATAGTGACTAGGCCTCCTGAAAGGTCTATGGATATACCCACACTGGGACAGTTGCTGGGTCTAGCTGATTCAGGAAAGAACATAAAGAAGTCATTGATTCAGTGGGAAACGTTTACCCAAGAGTAGTGTTTGAACAGCTCAGGTCTCGGAACAGAATTCCACTTTGATAGCAGTCAATATTCATTTAAAAATTTACTGTGGCTTCTGAGAATTAATTTCTAGGTCAGCTTAAATAATCAGTTATCCTATTCTTTCATTTCCTTTTCATGCCATTGTAGGCAAATTAACTGTATGTTAAATCAAATCTTTAAAATTATTTAAGACTCGTGACCCAACTATACTTGCCTTTTAAAAACTCTCAAGGGCAGAGAATTAAAAGTCTTGCATGTTTGTATGGCACCAGTACAGGAGCCCTTGGCATATAGGTGTCCTGTAGGCAATATTGAAATATAAATGTTAAATAATGGTGTTTTCTGAAGGTAAGAACCATGGTTTTTGCCAGCTTTTTGCACAGTCATGAGTATGTGCCAGGTGGACAAGCACTGTGGAGTTTGAAAGATGAACCCCTTTTGAACCATAAGCATCCCGTCCAAGTGTGATTCCTAGGGAGAAAATCTCTTGTCCAAGCTTTTTGGATTTATGATGGCCCTGTGGAGTTCACTGGTGGGTTTATTTGGCAGGTGGGCCTTATTAACCTGCCAGCAAGGGACTATTTGACCTGCTTAGGTTTGTACAGCTTGTAAATAAAGATCCTGTCAGGGAAGAGAGATTCTCTTGTGCTTCGGACTATTTATATCTCTTATAACTGTGGCTGTTAAAGCTTATAAAGAAACAGAAGGTCTGGGATGTGAGACAGAAAACCCTGAGGGAGTCTTACGTGTTGTATTTGGATTGCTGTGTTAATATCCTAAAATAAACACAGCATGCCAGAAAGTGGGGAATACATTTATTGTAATTATTATTAACTCAAAGACCTAAATTATTGGTTATTGAATGGAGTATGGCTGAGCTTGGCTGCAGAGGACAATAAAATAACCTCTTAATTTAACACTAGCAGCTATTGGCAATCAACGGGAGCCAGACATTTAATCAGCTTCATTTCCCTCTTTTTTTTTTTTTTATTTTATCTTTTTTTTTGGCATTGTTCTCAAGTTTAATAATTAGTAGTATTAATATTTTTACAGCTTAGGTTAAGAATGAATATGAGTTTACAATAAATTGTAATCATAATCAAACTATGATAGACTTGCCATCAATGTGATTACTTTAATCAGGCAAAAATATTATAGTGAAAGGTATGTTGTATTTCAGATTAAAAAAAATCCCCTCAAGAAGTCTTTCCGTCTGTCTAGTGCAGGTCTGATGATAGGGCCGTCTTAACTCTGTAACATGTAACTTTTAGTAATGTGTCTGAATGAGTGAAAAGACTTTATAATTTTATTTGTATTACTTATAATGTAAGAAAATTGTTTTCTTTTATTCAGAAGCCACCAGTTCAGACTAGTTGAACAAAAGAAATAATTTTTGAGAAAGGTTTCCTTCCGCTTTAGCTGACCTACTCGGACACCCAAGTGCTACTGCAGATCAAATGACACTGAGTTCAGCGTCTGCCAGAGTTCAGATTTTGAGTCTGTATTCCATGTTCATTCATTTGAAAGTCAATTTTGCAATATTTCTGCCTTGTGTCCTGAAGGGGCTCAATAGATATTCTGTGACTTTAGTCAGGTTAGACTGATCTACTTATGCATTCCAGTGATATTTTTTAATATTAACAGTCACAAGTTTATAGAGAATCTGTTGAATTTACATTTACAAACATACTGGCTGCAAAGTACTTCACCCAAGCAATGCTGTGGCACAGGAGAACTTGATAGTGGGGAACGACAAGTAGGGTATTACTGCTGATGTGCACTGAGCAGAAGAGAAAAGCTTCCAAATTCTACTAGGCACCAAAACTTTACAAGTGGAAGCCACTCAGGAGAGATGCCAAGACAGGCAGTGCCCTTGTTTTGTTCCACCTCTCTTCCAATCCAAATAGGCACCTCTTTTATGGGCTGCATCCCCTGGCTCCCAGCCCTGCTATGATGTGGGACTGGCAAACTGCTGTGCACCTGTTCCAGAGGGATTAGCCACCGGTGACAGCCCATACCCAGAATTTCCTCCACAGATGCTAGTACCCTTCAACAAGTGAGTCAGAACCATTTGACTTGGAGCTTTTTATAGTTGTTATTGAGGGTAGTGATAATCATCCTAATAAAGTCTAGTTCTTAATCTCTCATACTTAATGGTTTGCCATTGGCTGAAGAAGAAGATACCATGCTGCTCTTCACTCCCATCTCTATCTGCTTTACCACCATAGCAAACCACTGTTAAGCTTTTAGGGTCATCTGTCATTACATTGGAAAGCGAGTGTTGTCTGGTGGATAAGATACCAGGCTGAGTCCAGAATTGACTCCGCTAATGAATTCACCATTGGGAAATGTAAGACTATATTACTTCCTCTCCTGTTTTGATTTTCCTACCGATAAATACATTCATTTGAGAATTCAATAAACAGCTCATGCTGAAAGTCAAACATCCTAGGATTGGTTTGCAGAACTGGGCGTTACATTAAGTTTTCTAGACCCAAGAAACAAATATTGTATTCATATATGTTTATATGCACCACATATGATTATGGTGGTAATTGATTATAAAAATAATACGTGCTAGGGTTTTTTTGTTCACTGCTTGCAAGCCTTTATGTAATTCTAGTAGAAAACAGATTTTTATATCATTTATTTTATTACTCTTGAAAACTGTGCTCATATAGCTGAGTGAATAAATGTCCTAAATTTAATTCCACCCAAGTTCCCTTTCCTTTTTCCCCCAATACATAAAAAGAATGAGGCACTTCCTGCTATCCCTAAGCAGAAATTTAGTTCCTGGTATATCCACTCAAAGGTATTCAGGAAGGAAGGAATACTCTCTCTGAGGCTTTAGTGCTTTTACAGTGGCTGCAGTAGCTGTAGCTCAGACTGTCCGTAAGTGAAAAATACTGGAGGAATTGTGTAATGTTTGGTCTTTGGGAGTAATAAGGAACAGGCCCGTTCATAGGTGGGAATAATATGCTTGGGCTAGCATTGTGCAATACAGCGAAGCAGACAAGTGTTCCTGCATAGAGGAGACTACCATCTGCTAGAATTAAACAAAGCATTCGTACCAGCCACAAAATGTACTGAATAAAAAGATTTTTTTCTAAAATAAAACCCTCGCGTTTTCTGGCTAGGACATATAAAGATTGATTAGATACCACTTTTAAGAGGTGGATTTTATGAAAGAGGAGGATGTTAAGTGCTGTAGAGAAAAAGATTTGCAGAGAAGGGTGATAAAGATTTGTCCAACATAGGACTGGGAAGTGGCTAAGTGGGAACTGTGAGCTGAGTGTGTGGGAGGGAAGGAGGCAAGCATTCATTTCACCCAAGACGAAGAACAGGAAAAAGGCACGGGGTGGGGGGCAGACTTCTGTCTCTTGGTCCCCTTAAAATTAAATGACCTGTTGATTTAAATTCTGGAAGGTATTAAAACTGTGTTCATTAGGCTTTTAATATACATTTATCAATCAAGTTTGTTGTGAACAGTTTGTATCTGTCCCCTCTTCTAATTGCTGTCTTTACCTCACCAAAAAATCCAGGAAGTGACAACCAACCTGATACACCTTTCAATTCTGTAACATTCTGCTTGATTTAGATCCAGCTACTTTGCTTTAAAGATATCAGCTATTATTTTTAAGCAGCACACTGTAAGGCTTCTCTAGCTTCACCTGCTAGTAGTCAGACAGGTCCAACATACCCTCACACTGTTGATAAGCCTTCTCCTGGCCCCCATGACAAGCGGATGTTAGGACAGCATAGCAGAATAGATTATACTGCTGGTGCCGGAGGAAAACAGAGCTGCCTGGTAAAGCAGTCCTTTGTGTGGTGTATTAGGAATCAAGCTCTGGCCCTGTTTTGCCATAAATTAGCTGACTTAATAAGCATTTCCTGCAACTTTTAGTAAACAGATTGGTTCATGCTTTAACTTATTAACATGCTCTTATCTTTGCTATAAAAATGTATATTATCAAGAGAGGTTTCTGAGTGATAGAGTGGATTTGTGAAAACATCCGCATAATGTTTTTCCACTTGCTTTCAGCCTCGTTCTTGGATTTGCTGGCTGAGACAATGTTTGGAGTAAAGTCACATGATCAATCTGCATTTTCTTGCAGTCTTCCTGAGCTGTTGCACCACTCTTTTTCACGCTAGGTATTCTGTTGATCTATAGATCTAAGCTCCTTCTTTTAAGGGTAATAAATCAAAATTATACAGCGTTTAGGATTTCAGTCAGAGAGATTATGTCAGAATTAGAACATTCCTGAGTGAAGGTCACATAAATCAATCCTTCAGTTATTCCATTTTCAGTTTCATTGTAATGAACTGTACCCTGCTTGCAGTGCGAAAGCTTATGGTGCTAGAATACTGATAAGATGATATTGGATTCAGAGTACATTTTCCACTATTGGATGAAATCTGCAATGCGATATATGACGTATATGCAAGGGTCTGTGCTGAAAAGCCTTGAAATTGTCAAATTATAACATTCTAGGGATGAGGTTGGTTTGCAAAATCATTGAATCATCTTTACTGCAGAAAGAATTTTAATGGACAAAGTAATGACAGAGGTCTTCTAGTAGAAATGTAAAAGAAAAGCATATCACTATTTCAAAGCTATCATATTAAACAAGTTAATGGTATATTGTTGTGCATTCTTAACACTGGGCTGTAATTTTTACCTGGGTTGTAATGCCTAACAATTAACATAACTTTTCATACTTACAATACTTGACAAGTGATGTTGCTCATAATAACGTCACATAGCTAAGTAGCCGTTTTAATTGCTTGTGAAATTGTAACACTGAGAAGTGAGGAACTTGGGACTGGGATCAGACTGATGGGATTTGGTGTATGCTGCTGATTATTCAGGTTGTCGTCTAAATCCCCTGATCATTCACACATACAACCTATAAATACTTCCTAATGTATATATTGAACCTGTGCTCGACAGACAGTATAAAGCAAATAGTACTCTTTGAACACACTCCTACTCACTTTGCCCCAGGGAAATAACTGAACAGTACCTGTATTTATTTATTTACTACACGCAGCCCTCCGCTGACATGCCATTATACCAGGGCCTGTATATTCCAGCCTATTTGCTCACTTACTTCCCTTCCACTGACACTGAACACTTCCCACCAGCTTCCCCTGGGTTAGACATGCTTAGTTACCACTCAACCCTGATTTGCATGTGGCTTACTCCAGTTTCTGTGCACCCCTGCCCTGCGCAGCGGCGCAGCTGGAGGCCGCAGGGAGGAGGAGGAGCTCTCCAGGGTTCTGCTCAACCTGAGGTGCAAGGATTTGGGGAGAAATTCCTCAAATCTGCCCTTCCATCCAGCCAGCTTGAATCAGCTTGCAGAAATGAGGACACGCCCAATGGCTGTAGAGGGCAAGTAGTGCATCAAACTGGTAAAGGCTCTCCATTGCAAGGTTAAAGATGGAAACAGGAATTCTGGCAACTCTCTATCTACCTGCTTGCATCATGATGTTCTGAGTAGTGCCCTGAGTGTGGAGCTTGCAGTCCTCCATGTTGTGTTTCTGGAAGGACAGTAGACCAGTGGAGGTGGGAACAATGGTTGCAGTGGAAGAGACAGTTGAGGAGCAGGTTGGCAGAGTTTCAGGAGCAACAGTGAAGTTGTGAGCTCACCAGAAGTGGGCGGGCCTTCAGCTGATGGATTCAGTTTCTGAGGGTCCATTCAGGAATGATCTCATGGTTCTGGCAATTGCAAGGTAGTCCTGAAGCAATGTGGAACATAGTTTTTATGTAAAATTTTAAACAGGAATTTTTAAGGAGGTGACATAAACATTATCCTTCTGGTTGTCCTGGAAAACTAACAGCATCACCTTTTTAGCAGCAGCTTCAGCTGGGACATTTGAAAGACTCAGCTTCTCCATCCAACCTGATAGATTGACCTTCACTCGAGCTATGCAGTCAGAGAAAACATTTGCACAGATTTTACACGGCACTGAGCGTGCTGTTCTGGAGTGTAAGAACTGAGGGATGACAAGCTTAAGACAAAGCACAAGAACCACAAAGACCAGTGATGATAACCATGTGAAAAATAGAGGAACCAGAAGCAATGAGGGAGAAGGGGGTACAATAAGAAGTGCACCGGGATATTATGCAGCTCTTCAGGAAACAATCACAGATGTTAAGCAGCTCATTAGGGAGGAACAAATCTCTCCAAATCATAATACCAGACCTGGCCAACTACAGTGTGAATGTGAGCGTGAGTACATAAGCGTGGGTTGTGTGTGCCTCTGCAGTGTGGAGGCTTGAAGACAGGTTTGCCACAAGCACACATGTACATGAGCTGGGACACAGCAATATACAAGTAACCTTGGTGACAGAGGCAAGACTGAAACATGCAAATTCATAGCTCCCAGCTCTGTGCTCAGACCACTAGACTACCTTCTGTGTTTCTTTATCAGCAGCGATGAAATGCAACAGTCGCTGCTGCAGGCAGAGCAGGCTAATGGCAGCAACACGCTATGCTTGCCCTATTTCTCATACTCTTTCCCCAAGCACTCGTGTCTGACTATGACCAGAGATTGGATAAAGGTACTCACAGGTCTTTGGTTTAGCCCAGTGCAGTTGTTCTAGTTTCCGTAATGCCAAATGAAGCCCTCGTCCAACCTAAATAAAGAATAGGAAGGATGTGGCACTCTAAGTTTGTTTACAGTGTCTTAATAAATTCTAGAACAAATGTACTCCATTTGGAAGCAAAAGAACATTTTCTTACTGTCAGCTCTACAAGCTGGTTTTGAAAGCTGATAGTCACTGGATTTCTTGTTCTGTACATTAATGCAAATAAAGCTCTGGAGACAAAATACGTATATTTCTTCTGCAGTACCTTCTCCCTGCCTCCACATCCCGTGTCAGCACTGTCTGCAATTCTTACCTTCAGCAGGTTTATGAAATGTCTCAGCTGAATAAAAATATGTTACTACTGATATAGGAGAAGGATTGGAATTCATTTCGTCTTTATTACAGTGAAATGAAATTAGTTATGTTGACATCTCAGTTATAAAGGGAGCAAAAGCTACAATATTTTTTTACCCACGTAAGTGAAATAACTCTGTTGATAGGCCTGATATGCTATATAGGAAAATTATTTTTGTATGATGCCATTTCACAAAATAATGGAAATATATGCATTGCATAGGTGTTAATAGAAGCAGAATTTGCTCAGAACAAATAATCCGTGATCTTACTTTGTTTCAGTTAAATTCCAGTTTATCTTCATTTCATTCATTCTTCTTGTGATACTTAAGTTTGCCATAATACTCAGTTGGGATTCTAATTAGTGAGGAACTTTGGAGGACCACCATTACCATAGTGAATTGAACAAAAGGTCAGTGCCTCAAGGAACCTGGAAAATACTTGGACTAGAGCAAAATGTCTTTCCTCTTATTTAGATAAATCAAAATTTTAAATAGAAAGATAACAGCTAATGATTAATATGAAGCCTGCTACCACTTGAGAACTCATGTATTATTTTCAAAGCCTGACCTAAAAATTTCTTTCAACCAGATCTGTCATTTTTCATTTGGACAATATTGGCTTGTTCATCTTGTTTTTTGAAATGTGCTTAACCAGACAAAAAAATTAGAGTAGTCAGAGAAAGGAAACACCTTTGCGATTCATCCCTAATACATTTCCATTAATCTCAATGGAGTAACAGCAACAGTATCTAGCCTGTACACTCTGCAAAGGAGAGAAATGCAGTTCATAGACAAAAGGCATGGTCTGGTTAAATCAATTTCAATAGCATCTTGTCTCGACATATTTGAGAGCACTATCTTTCTCAATTAATGTCAGCTCTGCTCTGGGAATACTCTTTGGTAGTTAACTGTTGCTGTTAGAGAGCTAACTTTAGATATAACACAGCTGGCTTATGTATTTTGCTGTTAATATTTTTGGTAATGGAACAACAAATGCAAAGTGAACAAACTACTAAGCGGAATGCAGAAGATTTTCCACCCAAATAAATCAACTTTAAGGATAAGAAAACCCAATTGTAAATTTCTTTTGACTGACTCCAGATAGAAAAAGTAAATTACAAACCCCAGGAACCCATTTAAGGTAGGTCTTAGGGGTTTCTTTTTCCCAGATTTCTAAGTCTCCATTGTACTGGGGGTTGCACATGTGCCTCTGTTGAAACACCGCCAATCTCTAGATTATTTCATTTAAAACTCATTCTTGGGCAGCTTCTTTACTTTCATTTCCACTTACATCAAAGTCAAATAGAAAACCCTCAAACAGCCCAACTCCTCACAGAGCACAAGGATGGGGGAAGAGCAGACATGATGTTTTAGAGGTATCAAGAAAACACTGAATGTATTTGTGAGAAAGATCAGAGAGGAAAGAAGAAGAAATCAAACTGAAGAAAGAAGAT
Source organism: Ibycter americanus (assembly GCA_035590275.1). NCBI lineage: Eukaryota > Metazoa > Chordata > Aves > Falconiformes > Falconidae > Ibycter > Ibycter americanus. The sequence goes on along the minus strand of JAVJGI010000001.1, from coordinate 47,139,500 downwards.
AATGGAAAGCAAGTGCAAGGCAAATTTTTAATGCAAGCCTCCTCATGGCTTTCATGGGTAATTACCCACTAGAGGGAGACACACTGTAATGTGTTGCCAGGTGGATTATGGCAGTAGCTGGACTTTCCAAAGAAGTCCAAAGAAGAAACACTGTGGTAAGAAAACCAGAGAAGATGCAAGTTCCCTATCCTGGTAGATTTTCGTGCTGCAAAGTTCTGTGTAAGCTACCAACTGGACTGAAATCCTTTCCCCTTCTGACCTGGGTTTCATTACGCTTTTATTCAAAAAATCCCTACCTCTACTAACCTCTTTGTTCTTCTGTTGGTGACAGCAACACCTGGAGTTGTAAGGATGGCAGAAACAGTGTTGTGCCTGTCTGGGACTAACTGAACTGCCATAGCCCCCCAGCATGGGGCGAGCCATGCACGCCTCAATCAAGTGCCTTGAGACCCACCAATGGTGACCCTTCAGTCTACCTCAGACACCTCCCTGGTTCCAGCTTAGGACTTGCATCCTATGGTTTTCATTAGCTGCCCACGGGTAATCATTTATGGTTTCTTATTCTCACCTCTATTTATGCAGAATGGATAAGACTTTTAAAATTCAAAGCAGGCTTAGGCATGTCCTTTCCTCAAGGGAAACCAAGAAGGGAAGTAGTAATGGATGCTTAGCATTGGAAACAGGGCATAGGAAAAGCAGCTCTTACCCACTTGTGTCATTCCTGCTTCTGAAAATCAGTAGTTTAGGGACTTTCTATCTTCCGAACCGGACATTGCATCTAGATGAGCATGTGTCAGAGACTTCATTAAGCCTAGCTCCTTTGAATTTGTCTATTTTCTTTTTGAACCTATTTATTTATATTTTGGGACTTTAGAACATCCTGTAGCAATGAATTCATATTGAAATATATTTCCTTCTGTTCTTTTTTAAACCCTGATCCCAGATAAAATGATTGAATTAATATGGTATTATGAGCAGTGATAATTACCATTTTCTAGTCACTTTCCTCCCACCTTCATTATTTCCCAGACCTCTGTCTATTCCTTTCCTGTTGCAGTACAGAATGCAAGCCCCAGTCTGGCTCCTGTTTATACTAGGATTTTTGAATGATATGAAGGCTTTTCAGAGTCAAGCTATTAGCAATGACAACAGTCTTCTCTTAACTCTAACCTTGCCTCTGCGTAAGAACTGTTGGATAAATAAGAACATAATACAAACTCGGAAAAGATGCATAATTATTTCCATACAGGAAGTGTGCAGTTGATAGTTCGGTGTCACAGATAGAAATGACTAGTCTAACGTGCTGTGATATAAGTCAGAGCCAAAACAATTATCTAATGCCTGTGAACCTTCAGGGTCAACTATACTCTCTGCTACCATGTGTAATGCCAGAAAAGTTCTCCGACAAACACCAGCCATCAAAAACACTTCTTCCTCACAAACTCCATGTCACTAGTTTCCGAAGTGGCCTGCGCCTTTATCCTGCTCCCCTTCACATTCCCTCAAAAATAGTACTGGGGTTCTCAGCACTACTGGTTTGTCAGCCCTGGTTTAAGGATTACCGAAAACAGCATGGCTGCATTTCTCAGCACCCTGATATGATCCTTAACACAAACCAGGTTAAGGTAAATAAAAAAACCAGTGTATTTGCAAAAATCCAAATACAAGCAACAGCTTTGCATTGCTTATCCAAAGCAATACACAGAAATGAAAAGAAATACGGTACACAGGACATTTGCAGACCTAGAAGAGCAGCTGGCCGTGCTCTGTAAGAAAACTAGGCACAGGTGCTGGGATTGAGCCCAGGGCCCTGATTCCCAGCTGGCACGCTGAAAGAGGCTTCCCACTCAGGGAGAGTTAGATGTCTGTTCCTTGGAAGGAGAGGCCTCGGAAAGGGGAGGAGGTTGCTTCCTTGGCACAACAGGAAGGCACTGCTGGCTGAGCCAAAGGGGAATGGAGTCTTTTTCTTGATATCTGTTGGGTGCATTTCCTCTTGCTGCTGTTGGATTAGTGATTAAAAAAGAAAATGATTGATGTAAGTAGTATTGGAATGAGTGTGGGGCTTGTCACCCTGACTGATGAGCAGTCTGGATGGCTTACTTTTACCTGTTGCTCAGATTAGTCCCAGTGAGTCCCTCTCGCTCTAGCCAGCTGATGAACTGCTACATATTTGCAAACCCCAGCTAAGGCTTTGGTTTGTACACAAAGTTCCCTCTTGCTTTCAGAGGTGAACATCTGGTTTGGGGGGCTTTACTTCCCCTGGACACTGATCAAATCTAATGGTAAAGCTCTTTTATGTCAACTTTGTATTTTCTTATATACACATATAACTTGCTAGCCACAGTTTCTACACTCATGTAACCAGGATTAAAACATGTAACGCGTTACTGAGAAAATAATTAATCGCTTTAAGGTACCAGGACGTTTAGGGGTGAATGCCTCCTAAGTCTGTCTCTAGGAGATACTATAATAGTAATAAAGTGAATAGAGGCCTAAGACAGGCAGGAGAGAGATTGCTGATTACATGGGAAAGCCCAGACAAAGCATCTTCTGTTTCTGATGCCTGAAGTTCAGCCGCCTATGAAAAAGGCAGGATACTGGCAAAGCACCACCGGGATGTACTTGTGCTGATGGCTCTCTGTTACTTTTCTATAGCTTCACATCACATTTTACTAGGTTACTTCACCTCAAGATTCTGATATACCTACAAATCAGTCCAAACCAAGTCTTGTCAACAGAGCTGCTGCTTCACTTGCCTTGGAGGTTGCTGTTCTTTCTGTGTCACAAGAACAAAGTTAATAACATTAATTTTTAGCCCTTTCCAACACTTTTATGGTATTATCTGGCAAGCACCAGGATTTATTTTTACAAATACACAACTGCACTTGTTTCTTTAGCACTCTGTGTCTGTGAATCTCACTGATACCAAAGGGATATGGCATGCATATGCATATGTAGGATTGGGGCCCAACAGCTTAGGTCCTGCTGAGGTCAAGGCACAGACATCCATACAAACACTGATTTGGAAAATTTACAGTATAGAGGGTGGTTGTAGAAAGGGAAAGCGCACTGACCATTCCAAAGGAACCAACTCCTTTTCTAAATCTCTTAATCTGCTTTTCATTATCTCTGTGGGGAGGCCTCTTGAGAAAAGCAGCTCTTTGACTTGAATAAAGGAGGGGCTGTGGGCTTGCATGCTGGAATGGGCAGGTCATTGTACAGCAGCATGGAAGATGGGAGTGTTAGTCAGGTCAAGGAGAACAGGATAAAAAAGTGTGAGATCTGTGTTACAGGCTTGGTCTGGATTATGTAAGGTAGAAAGTTTAAAGCTGAAAGGTAAACAAGAGAGAGCAAATCAAAGGTTAGAAAGGCATATTCTGGTAGGGTCATTCAGGAGGATTATTAGGGAAAAATATGGGCCAGGACTGATAAAATCATCAGCAAAACCAGCAAGAAAGAGGTAATAACAGCTGAGGCCCAAGAGGGCTAAATTCTGCACACGAATTTTAAGCATCAGGCTTCAGCAAATCAACCTATCCACCTTCAGTATCTTATCTGTTCTTTTAACAGAAATGCTTAGTTCTGCTTCCCTCCTTGGTGGCAGACAAAGCCTGAATATGCCTGGGGACAATAGGACTACATAGCATTTTGCCTGCTACCAAGTCATACAGCTGTATGCATGTGCTGGCTGTAATCCTCTCCCCTCTAGACCACTACTTATCACAAGCAGCCGCAGTCTTGCCAAATTGCTAAAGAAAGTTATGTTATTGCCACTAAAATGGCCCTTGGAAGTAGCCCGTTTTTCTCCCTTTTAGAATAGAAAGGTAAAAATTCTCCTAAAATGGTGTGCTGACCTTCTGCTGTTTCTTTAACGGACTCAAACCGAAAGGTATCTCTGCAGGGACCTCCTATTTTTCCAACACTCTTATAATACTGGCTGACTTCACCAGGAATTTGGAGATATGTAAGGAGTGCAGGATCAGGTCTACACAATCCTGGATGGGGTGGGGGGAGGGCTTTCCTGGTTGCATGCGGTTCTTGTCTTGCTTCTTGGAGGGTTTATAAAAGCAGAGGTGGCAGTTTTAGGGCTTTTATTGACAGTAACACAACATTTGGTGTTTTCTTAAAGACCTAACTCTGACAAGCAGATGATGTCATAAGATTGTAGGTTTTCTGTGTTTCTAATTGCAGACAGGAACTTGCAAACCTTACAGACTCAAAAAAACCAACCCCAAAACCAACCAGGAGGCAAAGAATAAATACACATTTTTAAAGCCTGTCATTCATAAAATCAAATTGACACATTTGGAGGCATAACAGGTTATCTTTAAATACAGTACTGGTAATTTTGCAGCAAAATCTCAGACCTCCTCATATCAGCTGGAACTAACAGGTGCATTTTTAATGCTAGACTTCCTTTTGTCCTTTTTTATCCGCCCTCTGTTTTTCTCAAGGTCTAAATCAGTTTACTCGTTATAGCTACGTTCTTCCCTTTCTGCTACGTGTATTGCCTGAACACTGCCTGCCCTCCCTCCTCTGCTTGATCCTGCCTTGGCCAGAACCTTCTAGCTTTTTCCCCATATCCTCCTCCACTCCTGTAGACAGCAGCGCCCCAAAACACTGCTTTGTGCACCGATTATGCATCTTTTCCGCCTGTTTGTTTCACATAAGCTCCATCTGCTGGTTAACACTAGAATCTGTGTGATTTTCACTACGAACTGCAAATGCTACTTTTTCCTCAATTTGAAAAGATTTTCAAAATTATGTTTGTACTCTCCCAGCTGTGTTCTCCTCATCTGCCTGCATGTCGAATTTAACTAATGACAATCTAATACATGATTTTGTATTGCTAATTTGGGTCAAGCCTGTGCAATCTTTTAAAATACCACTTTCTGACTAGAATTTGACCAGGTAATTATCCTTGGATCAGGAATGACTGTTTACAGCACATTATTACTGTCAAGGAAATCTCTGAGTAGCTTTTCACTGCATTGTTTGAAAAGGCACCCAAGGCAGATTGTTTCTGTGCTGTTGCTAATGCGTAGCCACTGCCGCTTGGTTTTGGCACATTACAGACCAGAGTGAACTTGTGACCTGGACGTACATACAGAGCAAGTCTGTAATCCAGTGACCACTTGAACTTTTACCTTTGGGCTCTAACATTTACAGAGCAACAGGCTTTAGTATCCCACATGCCTCTCCTAAAAATCTGTGATGATGAATGGGAGTATTTTTTAAAGAACTAATAATCTGTTGGTTTTCTCCCTTGGGTGGGAACTTAATGCAAGTTGCTACACAGTAATGTCTTTTTTTTTTTTTTTTCCTTTCTTCAGATTTACGCTGAACAGTGGTGAATAAAGATGAGGTTAATCCCATATTGTTAAATCTATTCAAGGAGATAACCTGGGGATTGCCATGGAAACAGATTCCACAGACTAAAAGCGTAATCCTACTTTTAAATACTGTATATGGACCTGTACCACTATGTAGCTTATAGAATCACAGTGTGTACACAAACATGATCTTGCAGACGAGAAATGGCAGACCTGTCTCCTGTCTCATCAAATGCTAATTATGCTCCCACATCCTCCTGCTTACAGCCCAGAGCATCAAGCATTGCACCTCCTTCCCCTCCACCCACTGAATACTATCTCCCCCGTCCCTTGCTGCCTTTGCTGCCAGCTTGGCTTGTCATCTGGGTATAACAGGGAACTGAGGCCGTGCCTGTGTAACAAATGTGGTGGTTCTGGCAGGAGCGTCATAGATTTGGTATAGTTACACAGCCACTTCCACAAGCTATAGGGCAACTGACTATGTGTCTGAAATTGGGAGCAGGAGTCCTGTTATCCATCCTCCAAAACAATCAACAGCATTTAGGAACAGCTTCCTGGGAAGGGGTGACAACCGTGGTGAGCATGGAGGGGTGCCCCCTCCCACTGAGCACGTATTTTTGGCAGGCCACAGAGGAATGCTGGTCCCAACATGCACCTGCCTGCCACCCAACGAGAGCTCATTAGATGTTGAAGAGGGAAGGAGTAAAGGACAGTAGCAGATAAGAATGTCATATAGCTCTCTGCTATGGGAAATCTGTTGCACTGCAAAGTGTAAATTTTCTGAAAGAAAATACTGCATATATAGCTAGTTACCTCAAAGTTTTGTTCCCTGATCATATTGACATTTGCCCCCCAATTTCTAGACAGATCTCTAAACTTCCTCAATGAGAATTATAGGTTCATCTGTTCCTTTTTCATGTCTATGCACGTAATGCACAGACATATAGGCATATTCTGTGCTTTCATAGGTCTTATGCGCATACCTCTTTTAGGCAAGTAAAACATTCTTGCTTTTTTTTTAATCACTGAACTGTGCTCGTGTATCAGTACAATACATGTTTCAATATTCCCACAGCCTGTAACATATCACAATTTCCTGTTATTTGGAGTACGTTTTGTAATTTTTTAGACAACTCTCACCTTGCTTTTGCTTCTATTTAACATTCAAGGGACAAAGTTTTGATGTTCAGTACCAAATAATAATCTTGATTTTGTTTAAATATGACATCTATTTTAATAATTCTCAGATCCTTATTAAATCCATCTAGAAAGAAAGTTTTGTAGTTCTTCCTTTTAGTCTTTTGCCCCCTATTCCTGCTAGAAAACACATTTTTCAACAAGATGGCTGACACCTTTTCCAAACAACATGGTTGCTTTAAGAACCAGGTCTAAAACGGCTGTAGCAGCTTAAGTTTTTTAAAAATAAAACCCTAGTAACTGTGTGTATCGCGTTTTATTCTGGGGATGAGTGTTTTCTCTGTGAACTCATAGGCTCTTGGTCTGGATGGAGGGAAAGATGTTTTTCTTTAAAACAAAAAACTGACTTATGTGGAATGCCCATGCATCACCTACCGTCACTGGGCCTTTTCATGTGGGAACAATTCGTACAACTACTTGAAAATTATTGCTTCATCTTTTCTTAAGTGTTATTTCACAATGCTTGGTAAATGCACAAAATCAATTAGTATTTTGAAACTGTATCCATTTAGGAAATTTTCAGAGTGTATTACCATCCCTTTTCACATACAGTAGAAAACCATATAACTTCCAGGTATAAACAAATCTGGAACAAAAGACTGTACAAAAACATAACGGATTCAGCTCTGAAAAGGCTCATGCATCTACATTGTCTGCCACCCTGAATACTAATGAATTTAATGAAACTATTGAAAGACTGGTTAGTTGTCTGCATAAATGTATTGAGACCTCTGTAATCATCTGTTTGCTGTCTGAAATCTCTTGTCAATAGTTTAATGACTTCAGAGCATATTATTCTTCTTGTATAGGCTTCATATAATGTTTCTACATAATTAAGCAGCTTTGTTAGAGGAACTGCCATTAGTTGCCCCATTTCATTTGGTTTTGTTATCAGCCAACCAGAAAGAAAAAAGAATAACAAGAGAAGGCTACAAACCCAGTCTAGTGAGAGAAATGTGTAGATTGGGACGATGTTTGTGTTTTTTTATTGTTTGGTGTTTTTTGTTGGCTTTTTTTTTTTCTCTAAGATTGCCATATTAACATAAAGCACTGTTGTTAAGTTGCACATTTGAAATAGTTTTAACCATTTAAATGCACTACACATTTACATACTTGTAAAGTAAAGACAGCTGGCTAAAAATCTTGCAATACATTTGGAAGCCTAACATTTCAAAAGTAGCTCTAATAATAAGTACATAATAATACAAATAGTTTTTAAAAAATAATCACTAAATTTAAACAACACTAGTGTTTCTGTAGCTAACATGGTCAAAAGATGTGAGAAAAGGCTTTTTTTAAGATTTGGTTGATTGAATATTCCATCTTCACATATTCTTTTAAATTAAAAATGTACATAGTATAAAGTCAATCTATATTTTTCATACTTAGGAGAAACCCTGAGGATTTTCTTTAAATACATAAAAGAACTTTAAAAATATCATCAGTTAATTTGCTGCATTTGCCAAGTCTCAGCCATGAAAGGATGACTGCAGACATCTGCTTTTTCCTGCTATGAGACGCTGTTTCACTCACGTTTTGGGTCAAACCTGAAGCTTCTGCTAACCCTTTACATATAAAGTTAAATAGGACATATTTTCTTTGGGGCTTGGGTGGGCGTATAGATGAACAAATGCCTGGCATTATAAATAACCTGTGAAACAGAAGAGGTCTAAACCTACAGTATCCTTGTCACTTTTGAGCCCTGTCCTTGAGGCAGCCATCTTGTTGACAGGGAGTGTCAGCCATCTTGTTGAAAAACAGTTCCAGCAGCTTCTCCCCCATTTTCTTGTGACAAGGCAAACACCATATACATAGTTTTTAAAACTTCCCTGTTCACCGATTAAGTTGTAATTTCTGCTGTTTGATTCTGGTTATTCCCTGCATCAGTCTAGGCAGTCAAAAAAATAATCAAAATTGATGGTACTATTTAATACTACACTGAGTACTGAAACATTTGATCAAAGATCCTAATGCTGGTCAGGAGTAGACTGGTATTTGAAGAAGTGCAACCTCAGTAGCAAAACTCTTAACCAGCACTAGCAAAGCACATCTGTCAATTGACTAGTTTATGTACTATTCTGTATCAAGAAATATCTTAGCCCCACAAGGAGGGTATTTTTTTATCGCACATCCTGAGAGCCACAAGCAATACATGTGCACGCATTGAAACAACTGCTGCTAAGCAGTACCAGCATAAACGCCAGATTTTGGCCCCAGGCGCGAAGGAACATCGTTACACTCACGGCCTGATACTGGTGTCTGTACTTAAGGGCTGCGGTTACGCGCTCGTCGGCCGCACTGGCCCGAACTGCTCAGGACGGCTTCGTGAAGTGCCAGCGCCCTCCCCTCAGCGCACACGGCCTGCCTGACCTTCCCGGCACGGCGGGGGAATTAGCGGGCTGTGAGCCGCGCCGCCGCCGCCCGCCGTTTCTACCGTCCCCTGAGGTAAACACAGGCGGGGCGGGGGAGGGGGCACACGGCCTCCTCCGCGCCGACCGCAGAGCGCTAATCCGCCCGCCCGCCGGAGGACTACATCTCCCAGGATGCACCGCGCCCCACCCCCGCGTCCCCTCCGCGGGCTGCCCGGCAGAGGTAGCGCCACACCGCCCAGGCCTACAGACCCCGGCATGCCGCGC
>JAVJGI010000001.1:47094377-47124046 GCA_035590275.1 Ibycter americanus | reverse complement strand
AAAGCCCCATCCAGCCTGGCCTTGAACACTTCCAGGGATGGGGCATCCACAGCTTCTCTGGGCAACCTCTTCCAGTGCCTCACTACCCTCACAGCGAAGAATATGTTCCTAAGATCCATCTAAATCTACTTTCAGCTTAAAAACATTACCCCTTGTCCTATCACTACATGCCCTTGTAAAAAATCCCTCTCCAGCTTTCAGAAAAGAAAATGTCTTGAGTAGCTGTGTATGTTTCAGCAGTCATCTGACCACTGAATTATCAGATGCTTAATTTTGGTTTAAGCTAGAAAAGAGTAATGTGTCTTTAAAAAGTAACAATTTGGTCAATTTTCTGTACAAAGCTCTAGTTGAATAATGTTAAATAGATAAAACCATTAAAATAATTTAAAATTTATTGGATGCATGTAATAAGTTTAAAAAGTACTTCTGGCTGAAAATTGAGTGAGTGAAGCTAATACTTACAAATGTTCAATAAACTTTTTTTTCTTAAAAGTGTTACTCAGAGCTGTAGAGCCACTTACACCTATTTTCTCTTCATTGACTGAAGACAAATACGCATTCTGATTTTGTTTTGGTAGTACAAGGGCTCCATGAAGAAACACCCCAATAATTTCTGTCCTGTAGATGACTTAATGCTGGCATTTTGGTTTGAGGGACATCTAATGGAACTCATTTATATAAAATACTTTATTTACTCTTAAGTTTGGCATATCCTTTTATAAAAGTGTGTACAATCCTGTGTGTAACGAGTAGTTCTTCTGTGTGTATAATGAGTGTTCGAGCAATGCTTCCCTACTAACTTCAATTTACATTTAATTAAGAAAAGGACAAAATTCTGAACAATGTAGAAGAGTGTTGGTTCTGTGTGCCTCAGCTCAGTACCATGATGGAAGTTTGTGCAAAAGTTTCTGCTGAAAAAGGAAAACTAGATGCATGGAGATAGTAAAAGAGGAACTCCTAACGAAATCAGATTTCTCTGATACTCTCTTTCTGTAACTTGGCAGCTATCCCAAGTCGACAACTTCTATTTTTTTTCCTCGAGTGTTTTTTTCAAACAGGAGAAGTAATAGAAGGGGCTTTATGTTACTTACGGATTTACAGATTTATATTCAAATGTAGCTTTCTAAATGGAAAGCGCTTCTGATTGCTACTCTTTTTTTAATTGGAGTAAAATAAGTTACCTGTACAAAGTTGTTTAATGGAAAATTCACTGCAGGGTTTTTTTGTGTCATGAAGTAAAGCCAAACGTTCTGTTCAGGTATAGGCATTGATCATGAGGGTCACAAATTTGTTTTTTTTTTTTTTTCTTAAATATGTGGTAGATATTTCTCAAATGATGCATTTTATAAATACATACATTTATATAACTATACAAATATATAAAAATATACAAATAACTTATGATCTTCTGCTAACTCTTGAATGCTTTTTTCTTTTGAAGGACTGTACACTTTAAATATTGCACTAGTGTCCCTCCTGTTTATGGATACTCCAAAAAAGATCGCTACTGTTGTTGGACTAAAGGATCTGAACAAATACACTTTACTCTTAGGAGCTCTTCTGGCTCATGGACGCCACTAGCAACCATGGGTGTTTTAGGTCCCCAGTATCTTCCAGTTAGATGGTGGCATTCTTCACATCCCCTTCAAGATGACTCCATAGTTGAAAAGTCACTGAAGTCCTTAAAGGACAGAAACAAGAAGTTGGAAGAAGGAGGTCCTGTATATAGTCCAACAGAAGTGGAAGTTGTGAAAAAATCTGTTGGACAGAGGATTGTGGACGAACTGAAGCACTATTACCATGGTTTTCGATTACTGTGGATTGACACAAAAATAGCTGCAAGGATGCTTTGGCGAGTACTTCATGGAAACACTTTGTCTCGTCGAGAACGGAGACAGGTACTGAGTAAACACCAATTTCATTTGAGTATCCTTAACAATTGCTGCATTTTACTTGAATCTAGTTGGTTCTTTCTGTTGTCTTCTGTTCCTAGAATTAAAATTGCTAGATGGATTTCCCCCCTCCTCCTTATGTGGACGCTAAAAATTTTGGATATGACTCCAAAACATTTTAGTCTTGCTCCCCATTACTGAAGATAAATTTGATATTTTCTAGTTGGAACAGCAGAGGATTCTTCTGTTTTGTTATGTGGACAGCAGCTGTGGTTTGTTCACAAGTTCCTGTCCATGTGCTATGTGTGTACATGGTCACTTTCTCTGCTTTTTCACTCCAGCTGGAAAAGTAGAGGGAAACACTTTTGGCGAAGGTTGGATTTGTGCCAATTCTGTTGTGAGGTTGCTGAGTTTTTTTTTAAACTGAAGAAAAGCTGCAGGCTGAAATGCATGATTGATAATCAGATATTAGTACAATCTCAGTTATAAATCTGTTTGTGAGATAATTTTAGTCCAAAGAAGATAATTTGAGGAAAGTTTTTGGTTTATACTTTTGTTTTTCTTTATGGCATGTAGCTTACATTTATGAAACTGTAAAAATGCAACTGATAATTTTAAAGAAAAGAGAAGAGGATGGAGATGAAGTCTGGAGTGCAAAATGAGAGTGCTTTTGAATTAGCATAACATACCTGCATTTCAATAGTAATTTCAGTTTGTGGATGAGGTAAATATGCTTATTCAGTTAGAATTAAAAGATATATGGATATTTAAAAACATTTAATGTGAGCTCATATATGGAAAGACTGAAAAATAATAAGGTGTTTTGAAACTGGTATAGTTCAAAACTTTTTTGAAAGGATGCATTGGTGTTTAACTTCACTCGTTCATTAGGAATATATCAAACATGCTGATTTAATAGTTCTCATCTTACTATTTTTAAAGATGTTTAGGCAGTTTATACAGATAAAATATTTGTCTGTCTTCCCACCTTTTTAAAAAAAAGGATTTCAGCTGTTGCTGGAAGAAATGTTGGCGAGTGAAAAGTGTATGTACTCTGGCAGCAGGGTTAAATAGTGCTGCTTGCGTTCATGGTTTGGTTCTGTGCAGTTTGTACACTGTACATGCAATGTGTTAGATTCACATCTCTGCCTTCCAAAAGTTCTGTTAAATGATCAAAAACATGAATACTTGTTCACTTTAATAATTTTCTGATAAAATTAGGTACATAGTTGAACATGTTCATGTGTAATTAAAAAACATCACATCTTAATGCAGTATGCAAAAATGTGTTTCCTATATTCACCAAGTTAGACAAATAACAAAATTCTTAAATGCATGTGTAGCAGTTTTCATCTGTGACTACATCTGGTCTCTTTCTACAACAGCACTGGTTGATGGTATTTGGCCTCAGCATCTTCATGCTACTTATTTTTGCCCTCTTCCTTATGCTGGTACAAGAGTATGCTTGGCAGCTGATCTGACTGAAACATTGCTCAGCAATAAATATAACAGTCTGTGCTGACATGAGACAGGGGACTACGTAGTGCCAAGAAAGGGTAACTGAGGATAGGGGGGGATTGAGGACTGCAGGACTTCTAGAAGTAGCAGTTCTGGCTTGTGGTGGCTTGTTGAGAGCTTTGGGGAACTTGGAAAACCAAGTGAGACAAATTAATTCGTGGTTTAAAACAGAATCAGAAATCTTCCAGAGAGCAAGATTGGAAGCATTGGGTTTCCTGCCTGTTTCATGTTCATATACTTCTGGGAAATTATACAAACAACATTAAAATACGGATATCATGAAAATATTTTTGCTGAAAGATCAGGACTGTATTCTAGAAGGCATGAACCTTTAGAAGTAGTAAGTTATCTTTGGACATAGATGCATTACTCCATCAATAGATGGATTTATTAATTTGGTTGCCCTTTAATTTCATCGTCTAGTGGTGATAGAGCTGTCTTTCTCATATTTACGTAGTGATCTAACATTTTTGCTTCCTGAATGCTTTTTTTTTTTTTTTTTTGGTGCAGATGTGTGAGTTCAGTATCAATTCTCTTATTTTAAATAAAATAGAAATCTATTGTGCAGGTGTATATTAGTGTTTACATTGGTGTAGCTTGTCTCTTATCTAATGATGTATGTGTGTGTGTCTGTATGCATGCAATCCAGTGTAGATGATGTGGAGGAAATAGTTTTAAGTACTACACTAATGTTATTTTCTCAGTCTAGCTTTTGTGTTTTCTTTATATGGAGATAGAGAACATCCTGTCTCTTGAATGGAGTCATGGTAGGCTTAGAACCCAGGGTCAGTGAAAAGCAAACCAGCTTACAGTTGAACAAAACCCTTTACATGTGCTATTTTAAAACCTTATTTTAAGTTTGTTTCAACACGGTTCATTTTTTATCAGTTCAGCCTTAAATTGTAGTGTACTGACAGATTTAAAGAAGTCTTAAAACTTTGATGGCAGATTGGCTACAGCTTTGCAAAGGGTGTTGCTGAACTTAAAAAAAACCCCAACAACTTATGTATATTTGAAGTACGGACTGCTTTAAGTGTGTTAAACTGCATAAGAACTGACAGTCCTAGAGAAATCTTATCTTCGCGCAGACTGACAAATGAGTTATTTCTGCCTGCCCTTTCCTTCCTCTTTGGAGGCAATAAGGGAAAGATACCCAAGTAATCTAACCACATTAACAAGCAGTTGTAGTATGGCTAATGCAAGTGAGCTATTGCTTATGTAAACCAAAAGTCAGTTCCAAAATTCTGCTTGTACAGTTGCTGGTGGGGTTTGGATTCAACAGGGTCGCATATCTAGACTTAGGAGAGAAGGCAGGAAGAAGTAAAACATGTAAAATATGATACTGGCTGTTTAAAAACTAATTGCTCTAGTGCTGCCTCCTACAGCAGGATGATTCAGGACACGGAGGTGAGATGGCAAACAGGGTGGAGTTTGTGGCAAGTATATCAGCTTTACAAACCATTCAGCCCTGCAGAGGAGGGAAAAGTGGAATATGTGAACAGTAGCAGCAGATGCAGAGTAGTCACAAGTTTTTTATGCTGTGCTGCCAAGTAATGTGTGTGTAATCGTGCACCATTGTATTAGGTTCCTGTGCAAAGTTGTCCTTGAGGTAGCGCAGGGCTGCAGTTTCATGATTTGGGTAAGCTGATCCAGGGCAGTGCTGCTGCAAAAAAAGGCCAGTCCTGCTTGGTACTTAAATCAAGGCTTCCAACACCTCTTCCACCCGCTTTTGGCTTGTATTGATCCTTGATCCTTTTTTGTTTGTCTGTGTATGTATTTATAGGTTAGTTTTAGCTGGATCAGTGGTGTACCTTCACGTTGTGACTGCTAGTGTGTGTTCATGACTCTTTATACATTGTCTCAGGTTAACATTAAATTAGCTTAATCCGGTTGTAAAACTGCTTCCTTAGATACGGATTTTGCCTTATACAAATACTTGCACGCACTGTCTGAAAATAGATACTGGGTAGAAACAGGAACTCTGTGCTGTGCTCTCTAGAAATTTTTCAGGGTTTTTTCTAGGGAAAATGTACTTGTTCTTCTGACTTTTAAAATTTTCTTCCAAATTTTCTTACATCTTTTTGAACTCTCTGGTAGTCATTTGTTGTCTTTGTTTGAATGGAAAAATCTTTGAGCCTCTAAACAATGGACCAAAGCATCCCTTCTGGGTAACCGAATTTTTTATATACAAAGAAGAATGTAGAGCTTTGGAACTGTGGAGTTTGTGCGTTCCTTGAACAGTATTTAAAGATTTTTGTCTGGTTTTATACTAAGCAAATTATGGTTGAAGTTTTACTGGTTTTGTATTCTAGCAAAGCAGTCCTAGCAACATGCAATCTTTACTGCTTGTTGTTGCTGTTCCCCTGGATTGTCATGAGCCATGGAGAGGGGATGGAGCGGGAAGCATGCATTTACTTCTGTAATAGCATTTATGTTGCCAATTTTTGCCAATCATACCTGTGTTTATCAAATCATAATGTTGAATGACAGTGCTGTGGCAGTAGTGTAGCATATGTCTGACCTTCAGTCTCTGATTTAGGAATTGACAGTATTCCCAGTAACTGGTTATTTGCTTTGTGAAATGAGGTGGAGTCTGCACTCCCCACTATAAACCAAGTTATTAAGCTTCCAATGAGCACTGAAAGATTTGATTATAGACTGTACAACCTTATAGGTACACTTATGGGTGTACAGAAATTGGAAGGACAATATTTTATGCAGTTCAAGATTCGGTAAGTAATGCATCGGTCTGCTTCAGAGGATTACTGCTCTAGAAAAGCAGTGGTTTTAAAAAAAGGATCTACCAAGCTGGGCTCATTACCCTGGATTTGTATGTACATTACAATTGTTATAAGGCCGAGGGGGAGGGATCTTTCATTTTATTCTTGATTACTTAGTGCATAGTAGCTCATGCATGTAAGAAGTGGTGGAGCACAAATAAAGATGAATAAAAGAAGTTAAGCAGCTTTAACAACAACAAATGACCACCTCCTGTTTTCAGGTGCTTTTAAGAGGTTTAAATGAGATACTTGTTCAATAATCCTATTGAGACACAGTGAGGCTTTTGAAATACTTTCTATAGTGCTGAAAACTGCTGAAACTCTGGCCCTCGGTAGTATATAGCAACTTGAAGAAAAAGATACTGAAAACTGACTTTGTCGCATCCTTTTTCTGTGTTGTTTTAACTTTTCCCTTGTAGTGAATATATATATATATGTGAGCTTCAGTGATAATGTGAATGATCTATCAGCATTTTTGAAATAAATATTTTTAAGATTTTGCTTATCAATACTTTTTTTTTTTTTCCTTCCAGTTTCTTCGAATATGTGCCGATCTTTTCCGCTTGGTCCCGTTCCTAGTTTTTCTTGTTGTCCCATTTATGGAGTTTTTGCTTCCAGTAGCTCTTAAGTTGTTCCCCAATATGCTTCCCTCTACATTTGAGACAAAGTCTAAAAAGGTAAGCAGATCTGAATTTATAATCCAGTAATATGTTTTGAAAAAATTACAACTTTCCTCTGTAAAGAAAGAAATTAGAAAAAGTCTAAAAATTAGAAAAATTCTAAAATTTAGAAATTCTTTTCAGTATTAGGGGAATGCTTTTGTCATCTTTATGTTGTTTTGATGATCTTGCTGTTAACATATAATAATGAATCAGTGCCATCCTGGTTTACCTTTCTGTGTGTGCAGTTGCTTCGCTGTCAGGGCTGTAAGCTTCTCTTGTCTTTTTTGCTCCATTTTTCTCATGCTCCTCATCTCCCTCTTCTATGACTCTTACAAGGCAGAAGTGAAAGCTATGAAACTTTATTTTTCTAGTTTATACTAAAATGGGCAGACTTTGTTTTAACATTTGTAGTCCTTGTTCTTGATGCAGCATTTTTTGTATGTATACTTAATATTTAAAATAGCTTCTTATGCACTGTTTTGTTTAAACTTTGTTTCTTTTGGTTAAGTTTTCACGGAATTGTTGAGAGCTTTGTAAAAAACACACCAAAAAGCCTCACTATTTCTCACTTTCAGAGCACAAAAGACTTAGATGAGGTTAGTACATAGCGAGTTCCAGTCAGTCACAGATATAATCAACCATGTTGGTATACTTGGATCTAAGTAACCATTAATTTCTAATTCTGTGATAAATTCCTCTTTGTTTGGATGAGATACAATGTAGGATTTCTGTACTGGATACAAGAATTGGGAATTACCCAAACCAGTTGGTTAGTTTCTGTATTTTTGTTACTAATTCCGAGGGTGCATGTTAGTTTTAGCAGGCAAAACCACTCGTGCTGCACTTAACCTCTGTTGGCATTGCATCTCATGCTTCGTGGAGCTTTCAGCTGATCAATTTATTTTTCAGTGTGATTTGGGAATCTTTGATAATGAGTGAATGTCCTCTTGTGGTGTGTGTGTTACAGAAGAAGTTCAAAAGCACTCCACATAACTTGTCTGAGGGCAGAAGAAGTGGTATTCAGTGTGCGTATTTCTGGAAAGAACTTATAAAACCAAGTATTTTTTTAACAGGAGGAAAGATTGAAGAAAGAATTGAGAGTAAAGCTTGAATTGGCTAAATTCCTTCAAGACACAATTGAGGAGATGGCCTTAAAAAATAAAGCAGCCAAAGGAAATGTTACAAAAGATTTTTCAACCTTCTTTCAAAAGGTAAACATTTTTTAAAATGTATTCTCTTCCTACCAAAAAAATAGTTTGGTGTTTTGCTTGGTTTATGGTAATCATTAGATGCCTGTATTCTGTTGGATTTGAAGAAGCAGGGTGTAATATTTTTTTTTAGGATATATTTCTTTTGTGCAAGTAGCACTTCAGTGTGCTGAAGTTTTGCTGTTCTTAACTCTGGTATTCTAGCTGGTAATTCCGGTCTCTGATTCTAGAGATTTCTGCTCATTTGCTGCTTGTTCTCTTATTTTGTTAATAAGTTAATTCTAACATTAAAAAACTACGCGCTCAGTGATTACATATGTAGATTTGACCTCTTTTTTTGAACATTGGATGTAAAAAGTGGGAGAAAGAAGTTCTTTCCTAGCTCATTAAAACTTAGTGGGGGTGGGGAAGTCAATTTTTTTTGTCAAACTTCATTCTGCTTATAAAAAGTTTTTAAATGCACAGTTGCTATACTGCTGAAATCCTTTTGGATAATGACTAGAATGTGGTATAATCTGGGGTTTTGCTAGAATGAGAGCGCTGTGTTTGGTGCAAAATTTTTCTATTCACAAGCAGTTGCTGACACAGAGACTAGATGTCAGTTATCTGCCTCCTACATTGATGGCCTTTAAGTTTGACTGTTTCCTTTCACTACACTGCAGGTAAGGGTAACGTATTTCCTGAAGAGATGAAAAATATCTTCTTAGGATAGAATTTATCTCAGTTGGCTCACACTTCTGATTTCTCTTTACTGTGGGACCGTCGAATAAGAGATTGAGCCAACAACCATCTCCAGGTGCTTTGTTGAAAGTGAGAGTATAGTCCCCACCTTTAGGGAGAGTATGTATTGGCACAGAAAAAGGCATATAAGCCTGGGGATTTCAGACCTGAACTTTACAAGTCCTGTCAGCTAGCTTGAGCTTTTCCTGATTGTCAGTGCTGAAGGTTAAGTTTTAAAGGGTGGGGTAATAAGATGATATTGATAGTGCCGTGTAGGTTACCTCAGATAATGATATTGGCAAGTTTTGCCAGTCGGTATCTGCTTGCAAAGTCCATGTGCCTTGAAGCTTCTATGCAATCATCTGTTTCTGGTTGTCATCTGCAGAAAATTTGAAATGGTTAGTTACAGCAGTTAGTAGCTGAAGCACTGACACTGCAGACTCTGGGAGCATGCCACTGCCATGCTTCATGTTTGAAACATGTCATTCTTCTGAAAGGACTGTTACTGAGAATTTACATTTGGCGGTTAATTTCTGTGAAAATAAATGACATATCACTCAGCATCTGCTGGAGGAAGTTCCAAGTTTCTCTGACTAAAAAAGTTTCAGGCCCTACATTTCTTTTGTGTGGGTGTGCTTTTTACAGCTATGTATTTCTCGTTTGTGCCGTGGAGACAAACTTTATGGATCTCCTTTCATTGTACTAGGTAATAAATGTCAGAGCCAGAAGCTTAAATGTTTCCCACCTTTTTGCTGTTCTTTTATAGCTGTTCTGCAGTGATGTATTTGATGCTGCAAGAACCATTGATTACAGGCTTAACATGTTTGCTGCAGAATTCCAGAAATTGTGTGTTGCTTTGTAGCAGTGATGTACTAGAGAGCTTCAGTTTGTACACTCAAGAAATATACGCTTGGCTCTGCCAAAATTCAGGTTTAAACAAGGAAGAAAATACTTTTCTATATTTTTCAAGTTCCGTTTTTTGCTCCTGTAGTGAAGGAGCTGGTGAAGTGGAACAAGGCCTTTGACCTGCCTTACTCTGAGTTGGTTTCTCTGCTACACAAATATCCTGGAGGTTAATGGACTCAAGACCATCTTGTCTTCCAAATTTTTATCTTTTCCTATACTCAATAGCTGTTCACTAAGAGATTTGAGTTGGCAAGTAAAACAGGTAGGCATAATAAATCAGGCTGTATAGGTAATGTTAGGTTTTCAGGCTGTGCTTGATGTTACTTAGCTTATGTTTTCTTTACAGAGCTTAAAAAAAGGTAGAGGGATTGGGAAAAGTGGGTTGGTATTTTTAACTTCTCTGTACTTACTGTTTAGACTGAAGATGTCAAGTGACTGGGAGTACTTCATTGTTACGTTCTGTAGATTTTGGATTCAGTAATATCACTAATAAGCACTTTTTTACTTCTTTTGAACTGTTATTTCTGCTTCCAGTATTTGGATTCAGTTAATGTGTTGCTGAACGGCACCGCACAGAACTTAAAGCTTTTCATTTGTACAAGCAGTTACATAGAACCTTCCATCAAGGATGCAGAGTCCTTTCCCAAATAGTGGTTTATACTTCAAAATAGCTTCAGGTACAAGTGCCTTTGCATTGAGGTCCCACAGAACAGCTAGGAACTGGAAGCAAAATGGTATTGTAACAAACGTGGTTGTGGAGAGAGGTAGGCAAGTGTCCAAATCTGTGTTTCATAGGGACACCAACGTTGCAAAATTCTTGCCATTCAACGTATTTCACTTTTATCTTCACAGGGTGATGCATTTAGTGTACTCTCATGTTTAGTACTAAAGTATGGTACCAGAAAGAATACTTGCCAGTATGACTTCTGTAGCGAGTATTTATTTGCTCAGATATACTTTTTTTTTTAGGTATCTCATGGCAATACCAACTCAGATAGACCTGCTCATTAGTATACAGATGCATCTTAATATTTTTTTAGTTTTATCTCAAGTATATTATGAAATGTTGGAAACTATCAACACCATCAATTCTTTTGCCTTTTATAATAAGTTGTTGGGGTTTTTTAAGTTTCTTTCATATCTTCCTTGTGTTCTATTTTCTATCCCAAAATTGATGCAATGTACTTGACAAATGAAGAGAGTATTTTTGGTCAAAATAATGCCCAACCATAACATTTACTTTAAAAAGCTTTGTGTGTGTTTTTTTTCTTACAGATCAGGGAAACTGGTGAAAGACCCAGTAATGAGGAGATCTTAAGGTTCTCTAAACTGTTTGAAGATGAATTGACTCTGGACAATCTAACTAGGCCTCAGCTGGTGGCACTTTGTAAATTGTTGGAACTTCAGTCAATTGGGACAAATAACTTTCTTCGCTTCCAGCTGACTATGAGGTTGAGGAGCATAAAAGCAGATGACAAAGTGAGTCATTCTAAATAGGCACTGGTTAGTAATTTTGACATATAAGAGTATTGAGTGTGTGTGGATATGTGTATGTCTTTCTAGGCATTTTCCTTTTTTGTTTTAATTGTCTTATTTTTGAGCTAACTTAGAACAAAAAGGCTTGAAGAGCTTAAAATCTGAAGTGTCCTTATTTGTAAAGGAAAAAACTGACCTTTTTTTAATCAACCGTTAGCTGCAATGGAAGCAATTATGTCGCAAAGAAAAACATTTCTATGAAACTGTAATTTGCAAGGGAGCTGATAGAAATATTAACTTAAAGAGAGATTGACAGTACCATAGTGGAGCTGTTAAGACGACAGTACAGTGTTCAGTTTAAAAAGTGGAGGCTATTTTGTGTTACCACAGCAGCCTCTAGTGGCCGTTGTAGAAAATACCAACTTCTGGGTGTGCATTGATGATGGTTCTTCGGTTTTGAGCTGTTAGATGTTAAAGTTTATTTTACGCTTTGTGCAGCTGATTGCTGAAGAAGGAGTTGATACCCTGACTGTTAAAGAACTGCAGGCAGCTTGTCGTGCCAGAGGTATGAGAGCTCTTGGTGTGACAGAGGAGCGTCTCAAGGAACAGCTGAAACAGGTATGTTTTTGCAAGACTGAATACACAGACCTAACTTCAGTTGTTAGCTCTGATTTTTGTTATGATTCTGAGACGTCATTTTGCTTCTGTTCTCATTAAAGATTTAGCTAAAACAGTCTTTCTCCTTAAGAAGCCTTTGTCATGGGTACTGTATAAGTATATAGTAGCAGTGGGTTTCTGGATTTTGACTGGGCCATGATGTGATGATGCAGGTAGATACTTAGACTTAAACAAATCCAAAATATGTTTGCAATGTTGGCAGTTTATCTTGTTAATTACTTGTATTACTCTGTAAAGACCTTTTTTCCAAGTCGATCAGTTCTTTGTCTTTTGGTGTTTTCTGGTTTAGAGCAAGATGCATGGGAAACAAAACACTTTCAAATAGTCATTCAAAACTGCTTGAAATACTTCAAACAAAATGCTTCTGCGTGTATTTCAATGCAGTTGCTGTAATTTTTAGCTACTTAAAGCCTGTAGTTCCTGTGCTAGAATATTGACTGATGAGTTGTGGTAAAAAAAATTAGTATTTACTTTTTTTGTGTATGCTTGACTTGATCTGTAAAAAAGGAAGAAAAAAAATAATCCAAAAGTTGAAGATTTGTTTTATGTATTGCATTTATAGTGGTTAGATCTGCACCTGAACCAGGAAATCCCTACTTCGTTGCTTATTTTATCCAGAGCCATGTATCTTCCAGATACCCTTTCTCCAGCTGATCAGCTTAAAACAACACTTCAGACACTACCAGAGAGTGTTGTAAGTATTGATGTCCATAGTCTGTAACCTTGCAGTATCACTACTGAAAATTCATTCAGAGAAGTAAACGTTCTTGGCTCATTTCTTTTCCTTGAAAAGCTAAACCATGGATAGATTTGAGTGACCTTCAAACACAGAAGTAATTGGCTTATATGTGGAGGGCTCTGAGAATAATGCAAATGAAAGGCAATATTTTATTGCATGACAGTAGACAGTAATAGCATAAGAAGAGAAATGATCTGAGTAGATTATTGGTAGTCTTGAGAGAAAGAGAATCAAGAACATGTATGATTTCAGGGTGGAAAGTTCTCATTTTCAAAGAGAGTGAGTAATTTTTTTCCTGAGAATGCAAAAATAGGGTAACTTCTGGGAGTTTTAACTATATCCATTAGAATACCTATACTACCTATTTCAGTAAAGATATATAAAATCCTTACATTATGTAGATGTGTATATATATATATACACACACACATATAGACTTCAATAGACTTATTTACTTTATTTTTAGGCCAAAGAGGCTCAAGTCAAAGTGGCAGAAGTTGAAGGTGAAAAAGTAGATAACAAAGCACGGCTGGAAGCAACGCTTCAGGAAGAGGAAGCCATCAGAAAAGAAAATGAAGAAAAAGAGATGGAAAGGTTGTCTGAAGCTGCTGAGAAAGCCAAAGAAACCCTTCAAGCTACAGCCACGGTAAGTTCTGCTCTCAACTATAGAGAAGTAAATGTCGGTGATGTAAAAACTAGCATGTTATGGGTTACTGCCTCTGCTCTGGGTGTTACCTGCAAGAAACGGGACTCTTAAGTCCACTTATGGAAGATACGGGAGAATAATAAAACAGACTGCAACACAGAAGGGTTTGCTGTGAAACAGAAGAGATTGTCTGTCTTGCATATCTTTGACTTCACTTTCCTCTTTAATTAGAGTAATAAGAGAAGCCTTTTCTTCTGGCAGGGGTGGTGGTTTTGTTTGGTTTTCATCACCACCTCCACCCTGTGCTTTCAATGTTTTTATCTTTGGCTCTGTTTGTCATTAACCTGATAATGTTGTTGTATAAGACTTCGCTGTAAAAGCTGCTGGCCTGCTTTACTCATGAATAAAGCCTCAGGAGCTCACAGGCAAAGTTCATTAATTGCAAGTGGATATTTTAATGTGAAACCACTCAATATTTTGCAGTTTTTTAACATCATCTTCTCATAAAATTTTCTGGGTCTACTTTGGCAACTGTTTGTATTTTGGGAAGTCATTTTTTACTGATACTAATACGCATAATGTTGCCTTTGTTTTAATTAAAACTTCATGGGTCTTTCAAACTTAGAAAGAGGTGGAGTCAACAGTAGATCTTGAAGCAGCTGCTCTGCAAGTTAAAACAAGTCAGATGGCTATGGATGCTGAACCAGAACTGGCAAGGGCAGATATGGCGATGCATTCGGAGACACTGAAAGATACAGCACCAGTATTGGAGGGCATTAAGGTACATGTGTGTTTTTATATTTTTTAATGTAAAGATTCAAGACGTCCATATAACAGCCATGGTAAGTTGCCTGGCTGTCCTTCATTTTTAACCCTCTCACCACATTCTGTCAGTTAAAACCAGCTAATTAGTAGATTGCAAATTCTTAACCATCAATGGAGAAATCGAAGTCAGCACAAAAATGTGTGTATCTCCTTCATCTGTCTGTGTTATTGGAATTATACCTATTTTGGGGGATATTTACACTGGCTGTAGATGGAATGGATCTGTGCGTGTTTAATCTGTGTATAGTTAACACATGAGGAGGGAGAGGGCAAGAGCAGGTAAAGATGAGTGTTACTTTCTTTTTGAAGGGTGTAGCTAAGACCAAATGATTTAAGTAAGGAGCTAGGTTTGGACTAGACTGTACTAACTTGTATTGACTTCCTCTTCTAAACTGATGTGGGCAGTGTACATATGCTATAAAAACTTGTTAGTGTACTCTTTCACTATTTCTTTATGTTGTTGATGTTGAACATAATTTATACCACTACGCAAGTAATAGGTGAATTTCTGGGATTAGCATGCTTTGTTACAGTCATTGTGCTGGTTTTATTCATTTGTTACCTGCCTGGCCTGTAGCTCCCCAGGTTCTCCTCCTTGCCTTTACTGAAGATAGGGGTGACATCTGCTTTCTTTCAGTCCTTGGGAATCTTCCTGATGACCATGTCCTTTCAATGGCCTCTTGACTTGAAACCACTTCCTCAGCACATGCGGTTGTATCCCATTAAGTCTCATGGACTTGTGTATGTTCAGTTTGTTAAATTTTCTGTAACCTGATCATCCTCCACTGATGGTAGATCTTCCTTGCTCCAGACTTCCCTACTGATCTCAAGGACCTGGGATTCCTGATGGCCAGTCTTATCAATACAGTCTGAGGAAGGCATTGGCTGCCTCTGCCTTTTCCATGTCCTTTTGCACCAGGTTCCTTGTCCCATTCAGCAGCAGGCCTGCATTTTCTCTTGTCTTCCTTTTGCTCCCAATATATTTGTAGAAGCCCTTCTTGTTGCCCTTCTATCTTTCACCAGATGTAACTCCACATGGGCTTTGGCTTTCTTGAACCCATTCATGCATGCTGGGACAGTGTGTCTGTATTCCTCCAAGGTCACCTGTCCCTGCTTCTACCTCTTGTATGCTTCCTTTTCATGTTTCAGTTGTATCTTTTGAGTTTTATTTGTAGCTGAGCACTTTATTTTTGTCCATGAGGTTTGATGTTGGGATTTTTCTCAGTCCCAGTGTTACTTTGCAGAATAACAACATTGATTTAAAATGGATGTTTTAAGTAGAAAAATATTTTCAATTTTCCTGGGCAGCATCATTATTTACCTGCTATTATTATAACATTGTTTACTTTAGAATGCTGCCAAGGCGGCTTTAGTGGTAATAACAAAATGGAACTAATCGACATTGAAATCACGCATTGTTGTGTGGTGAGTTAGCTGACTTGGCGGACTGCATAGCTGGGTGCGTGATAGTGCAGCCATGAGGAATGCTGTGGGAGGGAGGCAGGCAAAGCTGGAATGATGTTGTTTGGAAACAGCAAGGGTATGTGATGTCGCAGCTAGCTTACACTGCCACATCTAGCGTGCTAGATTGCTGCTTGCCACGCCACCAACGCCATGGGCATGTATGACACTGGGCCACAAGTAGGACTTCAATAACCCCAACTGATAAGAGAAAACAAGAAGTAGTGTTAGTGTGGCATTTCTTAACCAAGGTTACGGTGTGGCCTGTCCCCTAAAGATGCTTCCAAAGACTTTAAACACCACGGAATACATTCTTGCTTCTTAAAGGAAAAATGTTAAGACTGCCAGCTTCTTGAGATGACTCATTTTGAGGCAGAGAAATTTGTTTTCAAACTGAGTTGCTTGCTTCTTTTTGCCTTTTTTTTTTTTTTTTTTTGGCTAAGGTGAACTACAGATACTGTATTAAAATCAGGTGTGAGGCTGATGGTTAGATGTTAGTACACTGCATTCTTTCTGAGTTGATGAAGGAGCTGGGTACCTAGTTTGTGAACTGTTCTGTAGTTGTTTCTTGGAAGCATATCATCCTTCTGCTCTGTGTTTCTGGTATCCTTGTTTGCACATGTCTTTCTGTATTCTACTTATGTGGCTGTTCAGAGCGTAGCCATTAAAAAAAAAAAAAGCTGGTGCCTGGGTAAGGTTAACATGCTAACTGTAGCTAGTATTATAGGATTTTTGCATTTTTAATGAATCATCTTGAAGTCTTGTTTTTTAAGTGTTCAGTTGAGGGTTAGATTTTTATTCTCAACTTTTCGAGAGACAGGTATACTTCACAAACTATGAATATTCATCCTCATTCTCACAGATGTTGTTGGAGATCATTTTGCTCCAGGTCAGCTTCCTGAACTTTGGTCTGCAAATTTTTTGTGTAATTTATCTTTCCTGTATGTAGTGAATTGTTTCTCAGTTGTTTGGCTTTTTCACCCAGCAAAGAAGGAAGTAAAACATTCTTAAATGAGACAATTAGATACAGACTTTCAAATAGCCAGAACCCACATAATGAATCACCTGAGCTGAACTTACTACTGGTGCACTTAAAAAATATGTACCATAGCAAACTAATTGCATTTAAGATCTTTGCATTAGCCTCAAAATGTCTATGACAATATTTTCTCCAAGCATGGAAAGAAAATCTTGAGTCTGTCTTGTCTGGTAAAAGACCCAAAATCTTTGAGGGAAATTACAAATACGTTTTTGACTAATTTGTATTATTTTCTGTTACAGGGTGAGGAAATCACAAAGGAGGAGATTGACATGCTGAGTGATGCTTGCACCAAGCTGCAGGAACAGAAAAAATCACTAACAAAGGAAAAGGAAGAGCTTGAGGAACTGAAGGGTGATATCCAGGAGTATAATGAGGTGAAGAATGGGGCGTGGAAGTTCTTTTTATTTCTGTTCATGTTTAATTTTAACATAAATGATCCACAAATTTAAATATTATCTTACTTGGATGCCTGTTAGCCTGTGGTTGGTAGCTGGGTGAATGAACTTCGTATGGGCAATGCAAAGCCTCATTTGCATAATGTGTTTAAAGCCCAGTTAAAATCACTGGAGTAGTTTCCACCAGATGAGAATCCTGTTCCTGCTTTTATTCCCAGGGTGACTAGACTCCGAGGTGCTAACCTTTGCATGCTGCAGTTCTTTCTTACCAAGCATAGATGTCAGTATTACAGATACTTCAAGTTAAGTAAAATGAATCTTATCCAATCCTATGAAAGATATGGAAGACAACATTTAAGGGATGCCTGAAAAAGGCAACAGTGTTAGAATTTATTGTTCTCATTCCAGTTTGCCTTTATGTGTCTATACATTTGCATTTCATTTGTAAATGGCTCCTGTCTTGAAATGCGAATTGAAGCCAGTAGTGTCTGTTGTTGAGAATTCACACCAATGAAAGCTTTTCTCTCTCTTCACCATTTCTTTTAGGATTTGCAAGAGATAAAAGAGCTCTCTAAAACTGGCCAGGAAGAGGCAGTGGAAGAGTCAAAGGCAAGCAAGCGATTGACCAAGAGGGTGAACAGAATGATTGGTCAGATAGACAAAATTATTAATGAATTAGAGACAAGTCAAAAGACAGTGGATGTAAGGCTGGATGGTGCTGATAGTTCTTCTGCTGGGTAAGTGACTTCAGAGCACTGAATGTGTCTCTGCTCATCTTCGGCCTTGCTTTTGTCTGATGTGTGATTAGAAAAGAATTACCAAATAAGTTGTTTTAGAATGTTAATTAATTTTTAAAATTAAACAGAATTGTGCAGTAGATTTTTCTCTTTCTAAGGTATGTTAAATGTGGTTGAAATGAGGAAGGAAAAAAGCAGGTAAAATTTCCCAGATGCTAGTCCTGAGGGTGTTCTGGAAGTCAAAGCGTTGATTAGTATCTTACCATCTTGTTCATGCCTCTAGCAGTAATGGTGATGAATGTGAAATCATGCCTTTAGTCATGCTCCTCACACAGTAGGTTTGCCCTGTGTCATTGATTGAAAAGGTGCACAGCAGTATGGTAAGTGTATTCGTGTTTGTTCTTCTTCAGTAGTGAAGATGTCAGTGAGGAAAGAAATTGCAATAAAGTCTATTCTGTCTCTGGAGAGAAATGAGGGAACAGGTATAAGGGAAGTAAGGAGGTAACTTTACATGGTCCCTTTCTGAAAATTTGCTTCATTTCAACTTTTAACACCCTTGCAGATTTTCAAAGAAAGATCTTTCTTGATAGTTTCATTGCAAAATTAATTAATCAACACTTCTCCAGGTCTTAATGTTACTGGAGAGTCTTTCAGGCAACCATATGTTGAACAGTCATATGTTGCGTATTACAGGCACTGAAATACCTAAAAAGTGACTGTAATTCTCAGTTTGTGATTATGAATGTTCTATTAATCTGTTTCATGCCTGCACCTTTTTTTGTGATTCGTGAAGAGAGCTTCCCAGCTCCCATAGAGCACAACCTGAACAGAAATAAGGATTCTGCTTTAGTTGCTTCTGAACTTTGTTTTTTCCAGTCCTCAGGGCAAGTGGTCATGTGTTTCAAATTTTGTGTAATAAGATTAAGGGAACTATATGAACGGTGCCATAGGGAAGCTATTGATCAAAAGCATCAGAATTTGTAAATTAAAAATATGATACAGAATCTGCTTGTACTGAATGTAATTATAGGTTGTGTAACAGGTGGTTTTGTGGATAATGTTGTAGGCAATTGTGGATGACTGAAAATTATTAGTTTAAATATTGCTTAATTGTTGAAGGCTTGTTTTTTAATCTTTAAGTTGTTGCAGTCATTACCAAGCCGTCAGGAGTCAATAGAAATGACACAAGTCCAGGACACTTAGTGGCAGCTTGAGAAATGCTCCTTGAACAAAAGTTAGTCTGTTCCCAGAGGTTACGGCCAGGTATGGTGCTGGGAATATACTGATAAAGACTTTCTGTTTCCTATTTATTGAGTTCACTGTCTCCTGCATTTCAGCTTGACCTGTGTTGGAAGAACGTTTTTCAAACTAACAAAACTATATAGCAGAGGCTTTAGGCTGCAGGAGACGGACAGCTTTAGCTTCAGGAGATCAGTAAGCAGACAGCAGAAACATCTGAAACCTGCTAGTCATGATGTCAAGTTTAGTCCTTTCTTCTACAAAGTCCCTTCCTTGATATGAAGCAAACAAAGCCTGTTCTAATGAAACAGCTAAATTGCTGAAGTGATTAGTTCTCAGCTTTTGTTTTCCTGTGACTTTCATTAGTTTTGTGTAGGCCGGCTCTAAATCTAAAAGGATGACAGGTGCGTGGCACTGCATCTTTGGTAAATGGGGCAAGGCAGGGAAAAGGGCATTAGATACACAGTCTGGGAAGCACGGAAACTGCTAAACTTTATTTCAAATGCTACTGGACACGTGTATTTGTGCAATAAAGCACGTGGAAACCAAAAGTGTGAGATTTGATGGTAAGATAAAGATTTATTTGAAAACTGCTTGCTGATCAGTAACTCTTTTTTGCTTTTTTGCATTCTGTTCAGGATTATAAATACATAGTTAATGTCTTTACGAATGACCTGTAGTGTAGTGACTTTCAGTACTGCCTTTTGTCAACTCTTACTCCTTTGGAGTAACTGCTTGCCGTGTACAGATTGCGCTTCCTCTTCAGGGAGAATCTCATCAGTATTGCTGAGCTAATTAATGCAATGAAACAAATTCAGAAGATTCCAGAGGAGAAGCTAACCAGGATTGCAGAGGCACTAGATGAAAACAAGGATGGCAAAATTGATATAGATAATGTTGTTAAGGTAAGTCTGTGGACTACTTTAAAGAAAATAAGGCTAACCATCCTTCAAACATTGTACCTGTTTTGACTTAAATTCATATTGCTATCTTTTGCAAGAGTCTTTACTTGATGCCAGTGAGGATTTTGGTAATTTATTGTAAATAGATCTTATAATAAATATTAGCATCTTCAGAATTTATATGGCTATTTTTGGGGGGTGGAAGGGTGGAGGTGGTGGAAATACAATCTTTATGCTGAGTCTCTTACCTACATTATCTTTAAAGCTGTAGGTTTTCCTGTATGCTTATGTCAGGTTCTGTAAATATGGTGATTTTATTGTGCTACTTATGAATGGGAGAGAGGATGGGAAGATGGTTTGAAAGAACTACTTTAGGAATACCACCATTAGCCAAAGTCTTGGCATAATGCGTATAGATATACTTTATGTCAACACAGGATAATAGCTTCTCTTGCCTGCTTGCATGCCTTAGAAAATACAGGTCTCAATGAAGTATCTATGTTTGAAAGACACCAGACCATCAGTTGTCTTTAGATCCATTGTAAATGACATCTGTTCTTTGCCTGATTTGTCCTGTTTTCTCATTTTGCAGAAGATTCTCAGGTTTTCCCTGCATTTCTCCTTCATTTTCTTACTTCTTTTTCACTTGGTAAATTTAGATACCCTAAAACTTACTTCCTTGCAAGTAATTTTCCTACTCAATACAGAAATAGTACTTAAACTATGGTCAGCTAGAAAATACAATATGAGCCTTTTGAAATACACTTTTTTCCTCTCTACTGAAGTTGCCCCAGTGGTGGTGATTTTCCCTGTTGCTGTAAACAGCCGTTGTACATTTAGCAACGCAGGTAAAATGTACTTTTGAATTCTGCATATAATGCAGAATAATTCTAGGCACTTGAGGAGCTATGCCAAGAATACATTTGTGCAAAAAGTTATATAAAGAAATTTGGAATCACCTACTAAATTATTTTTTTGTTTTGCTTTCTGAAAAGCATTTCAGCAGGTACTGAATCTGAGCTTTCTATTGGAACAGGTAGAATGAACAGGTCTGTTCTACTAATGCTTTAAAATGTGTGTCTTTGTGTGCTGAGGTCAAAAGTTCTAGATAATTTGCTTTAAGTTTTAGCTTGTTTTTATACTCTGGGTAAGTTTGAGGCACTGGTGGTTTGAATTTGTGTTTCATGTAAGAAAAAAAAATGCTGTTTTTCTTGAACATCAGAGAACTGATTGCTTTTTTTGTCTTAACAAAATGTATGATATGAAAATCCCTCAGTCATGTAAAAACTAAACGCTCGCTCAATTTCATTTTATGTTCATGTAGGTAGTAGAATTGATTGATAAAGAAGATATTGATATTGGCACCAGTCAGGTTGCTGAGATTATGGCACTGCTCCAAAAAGAAGAAAAACTGGAAGAGAAGGAGAAAGCAAAGGAAAAGCATGATAAAGAAGCTGCAGAGGCAAAGAATTAAGCTTCAGAATCTGAAGCTAATCCTGGTTGTAACCAAAACCTTGTATATCTTTCTGTGTCTAATGGCTACATATTACTTGAGCTTTGTGATTATGGGACGTGTTTTGAGCTGATTCTAGTAATAAATTGTAGATATGTTTTCTGACATATGGAATGAAATTTCCATTCATCAAAGAAGTGATTTAGTGTCATTCCATAGAGATGAAAACAATATATGCTTCTTTAGCAGTACTCCTGCCCACAAAATCATGTATTTGCACTCATTGTTGTGGTACAGTGATCCATTAAACTTGCAAGTTTGCTGTATAAATTAAGTGTATCTATCATGGAAAAAAATGTTCCTCATTTATTTTCTTCCATCATTACATGGGGCCCAACCTTGCTCTGCTTCTACCTTTTAGCTTTTTCAGAATTTACAAACTTTCCCGAAGATCACAGAGTCCAACGGTTAACCTAGCACTGCCAAATCCACCACTATACCCTGTCTCTTAAGTGCCACATCTACGCTTAGGGGCATGGTTTAGTGGCAGACTTGGCAGTGCTGGGTTAACAAGTGGACTTGATGATCTTAAAGGTCTTTTCCAACTTAAGCGATTTTATGATTCCTTGACAATATTACATATTTTGTAACCTGTTAGTGAAGATTCTGTGGCTTCAGTAGTAGCTCTTCAGATTGAGTTTTATTTAAGCTAAATATCACCAAGCTGTTGCCTCACTGACAGAGAATGTGGCGTTCTAATCACTTCTATGAATTGATGATGGGTTTTTTTTTTCAGTTGAAGGGAAAATCAGGTTTGTTTTTCCCTAGAATGGAAACTTCCCATGAAGTTTGTTTCTTTCTTATGGGTGCCTTGAATTTCTTAAGACTAGGGAGTAGAGGATGTTGCTTCTACTCAAAATTCCATGAATTACTAAAGCATTGAAATCACAGGAGCCTTTAAAATAGTTTCAAAACACAATCTGTCACACAGTACAGTGAGTTAAAGTGTTTGTCTAAATAACAAAATGAAAGTAATCATAAGGGGAAGATGTCAGTTGTGATCTTTTTGCATATATTATTTAAAAATGCAGTTATCTTCGCATGTTTATTGTTTTTTCATCTGGTAATTACTGACACCGTAACTAGTTCTCTTACCTCTCAATTTTCATCTCAGGTATAAAATCACTAACGAGGTATAGTCACAGTACATAAATACTTTCATCTCATGGCCTTGCTTACTGTGCAGTCAACAAGTCACGTCTGGTATTGCCAGTGCTTTGGTTACATCATTGGCTTTCTAATGAATTGCTTATAGTTACTGTCTTTAACTCTGTGATTAAATACTGACAGTAGGTCAAGGTTTACTCATTAAAGTCTGTCCTTAGTAGTAACTTTTTAAGTTTAAAAACTAAAATACCAACTCTGGGATGTTCCATAACTCCTAGTAGCCTAAATTTTCCACTCTTTTTCTTAAAATTTGTTATGAAGTACACAGTGTGATCTGAACCATCACGGTTGTGGTTTTGTTTTTTTATTTTATTTTGCACCCAGTATTATGAAATCTGTGAACATTTTTGGTTTTGTGTACACTATAGAGAGCACATATTACAGTGGTGCTGTACACAGTGATAGAGGTGGGCAGTTAGTACTTAAAGCTTTTAGTCATAGTTGCATATTTTTGTAGAAAATGTTGACTCCCAAGCGTATTTCAGCATAATTCCATGTTCAGTATTTATCTAGATTGGCTAAATTATTTGTAAAAACTTATTTGAAGTTAGTGGAACAAAAAAAGTTTTGACAGTCTCATGGCTTGCATGATGGACCATTATATTTAGTTGTTTCCAAAGCAAGATGTACAGTACAATTAATTCTAGAAAAAGGGTCAGTGTTTAGTTCAAATACTGAGTTCATATTCTGTACAGTTTGCAAAGAAAGCTGCTTACAATAAGTAAGATCCTCCTGAGAACTACTGTAACTGCATCTGAAGTGTAAAATTGCTGTGACAAAGCTGAAATTTCAAATCAGTATGATCTTTGTGGTTAATGTATCCCTAAGCAAGGGAGCTGTACTCTTCCTTGTAAATTGAGATTAACTTGGAGATTTCAGCGTGAAAGTCAGTTTGTAGATTTTGAAGATAGTACTTCGCTAGGTGCTTTTTTTTTTAGGCCAGAACTTATCTTAGATGAAAGCGCAAGAGTGAAACTTAAATTTCACAAAAATACAACATAAAAACTAGTTTTACATTGTATAATTTACTATTAGAATTAATGGACTTTGAAGTATGCTAAATTTTGCAGTTGCATATCTTCAATTTGAAAACAATATGTAACAGTCTTACTTGACATTCCTAAAACATGATAAAGAGACTCTAAAATTGTCTGTTACCTTTCATGGAATATCAAAAACCTAAGAATTGTATGCACTTGAATGCATGCAAGTTTAAAACGAGGAAGTCGTAGAAAAAGCTGTTTTCAAAGATTCATTGATTAAATTTTACGGAGCTTTAACTGTCCTTACAGTAAATTATCAGAGTGTAGTATTTGGGAGTTTAAGACACTTTGCTGATGTTCTTTTTCTGTGTTTACTGTTCGCTTAAATTTTCTGTGGAATAAATAAGGGAGCCAGAGATAGCTGATTTGTTAAAAATTTATTTTATGAAGAATATCCTGATTAAAATAATTGCGATACATTTATTGAATATTTTTAGCTTTTGGACTTAACTTGAAATTTGGCACATTATGAAATTTTAACAGGTTACATAAAATACATTTAAATGTCAATCACAAATGTCAGTTTTCCCCTGTTCCCTAAAGCGTTTAAAGGATATGTGCATCAACCATAGTGAAGCATTTTTGTGGGAGATATCTTCCTTCTGATGTTGAAAGTAGGCAAACAGCTGGACTTGAACAACACATGTTTTGCAAGGTTAAAAAGGTTAGGAAGCTGTCAGTGATTCACATTTACCCAGTTTTGAACCTTCCCAAGCAGCTCTGGCCAGGTGATGCAGGCAACTCCAGCAAATCGGTGGCTTGAGGACTAGCTTTGGAAAACGTGCTTTGTTGTCTTTAGTGTTGACCAAAAAAACCAGAAGCTGCAGTACTTTCGGAGAAAGGATGACTTCTGATTGTACAGTAACTGGTCAGAACTTATTCCTGAATGAATATTTAGTCAGGAGATGTAAATATTTGTTTAAATAATTAAAGGATGTGCGAGATTTCGGTGACCTTGTGACTTACACAGGCAAAGCCTCTAAGCTCAGAGTTAGGTAATAGGTAAGTCTGTTGGGGTTGTTTCAGATTCAAGTAAGATCACATTTTGATAATAAACTCTTCAAGGGGAAAAAACGTAAAACACATAGAAAGCTTTTTAAAAAATCCGTTTAGCAACAGGTAAGAAAAGTAAAGTAGGATGTCAGTGCTGTTTCCCCTTCAAAACAAACAGGTTATAGAACGTATTTTATTGAAAAACTTGTTTCTGTTTCATATTGGCTCAAAAGATGGTTTTTACTGAGATATTCATCACTGACTGTGTGCTGTGAGAGTAAATCTGCCTGCAAGTCAAGTACCAGAAATCGAATTTAATGGGTGGTTTGTCAACAGGACTGCATGCAGGTAGAGAATATTCTCTTGGCAGGATAGTAACCTTACACTTACGTAGGCTTTGTCTGGGGGAAAAAGTTACATCTTTTATACGACTCCAGAATACTTCTAACTTTGTATCTACATACCTTGCTAATAACTTAAACTTCAGCTATTCAGCATGTATTTAAATACTTTTAAATTGTTTATATCAAATTATTGGGTATATTTAATTAAAAAAAAAAAATCCCATATTCTGTTCTTTGTACGTATCCCAAGTTTTGCTTTTCAGTTGAAGAATTTCAGCCCTGTGTTACAAATTTAAGTTGAAAATCTTTTGTCTGTGCTCTGAGCATACTGGTCCTGTGTTTGTCATAATGCCATATAAAATTTTTAAGTTAATTGGAGCTTGTGTCCTCTGTTTAGTTGTAATAAATGTATCATTTTGAAACCTACTCTCTCAATTATTTTTCTGTTGCTTTTGATTATTTGGTGTTACTTTATTGCTGTTCAGATGAGATGCAAGTCACAGAGCTGGACACTGAGTATTATAAAAAATGTTTGGGGCAGAAGAGGGCAAGTGAAGGACCAAATCTTTAAACCAGGGCAGGCAGTGGTGGGTTGTGTGGGACTTGGGGAGCTATTAGTTCTTGCAGAAATTTTCTTGACGAATGTGGGACTGCTTGCCTGGTGTAGTGAATTGTGCTAAACCAATATTTGTAACTATTGTATTTTAGGTATGAAAGTGGGGAGCAGCATACCTTTTATTGTAAGGAACTAATGGAAAGGTTAAGGTCTATTCCAAATAGAAGTAAGTCTCCTTGGGAAGGATCTGTGTTTGGTCTTTATTTCAAGTTAGGGGAGAAAACACATCTGAAATGGTTCCAGAGATTTATTATTTTATGCCATACTGTGCCCTTCACTCCTGATTTTGCAAAATTACAGGTATTCCTCTGTAATCCTAGTATTCTTCACAAAGTTCGTCTCAGTGTACAGCAGCCTTTTGAATTCTTGGGCATAGCTAACAATATGCTTTTTCAATCAAAAGCAGTTAAGGATTTATTGTTACCTCTCTTCCTGAAGCCTTGGCAGCCAGGGTGGGAAGGCAGAGAGAGCATGAGCCAGCAAGGTGTCCTGTGCACGTCTGGTCCCTTGGAAAGAACTGAGCTATCTCCAACATAACTTGTATTGCTGCTGTTTCAGAAGCTTCAGCGCTCGTCAGGGCCCAGCTGTGGTCAGCATGCACAGAAATGCATAGCAAGGAAGGTTCAGATGCAAAAGATGGGAGCGTCCTGTTGCGTGGGCCTGTGTTAACAAAAGTGGTCTGGCTGCTTTCAAACAGGATTTGAGAATGTGCAAACATTGGATCTACTTTCTAGCGTCAAAAATATTTCAACAGGTGGCTTAAAACAACCTCCTGCCTTGAGATGCTTTTAAAATAATAGGTGAGTTAGGTTGGGTTGCAGATTTTTCCTTCTTTCGTTTGAAGCCAAATATCAAATAAATGACTTAAAAAGCAGCAGAACGTGTGGCTTTTAAGCTCTCGCTTTAAATTTTTCCTTTAATGGACTTACTGAGGGTGAATAGGACTGTTGTGCTGTGCGGCAGTATGGTAAAACAGACTAGCAGAAACTGTGGGTTTGAGCCTGTGAATTAAATGTGGACACTGGCAAGTGCACTTGTTCATGGTTATCCGTGTCTTGAATGTCCAAGAAAGAGAATGACTTCTGGATCCAGTGCTGTCTTTGCTGAGACATATTGGTTATGTCAAAGAAATTATACTCTTTTATAACACATTTATAACAACTGTCTAGTTATTGTTACAATCTAAAGAAAAAAATGGGGTGTTTTGGACTCTTTTGCTTTGATGTAGGGGGGAAACAAAACGGTGATACCCAGGACTAAGCAGAGTGCCTGGCCGCTCTGGCTGGTGCATGGGTGGTAGGCACAGGCCCAGTTCAAGTCTCAGAAAAGCTGAGGCTGGAAGGGACAGGCTGGAAGGGACCTCCGGAGGTTGTGTAGTCCAGCCCCCTGCTCAGAGCCGGTTTTCCAGGGCCGTGTCCCATCGGGGTTTGAGTATCTCCAAGCATGGAGACTCTGCCTCTACACATCCTCTCTGGATGGACCTCTCCACGACCTGTGCCAGTGTTTGATCACCCTCAGGAATAAACGAGGTTTTTTCTTACATTTCCCTTGTGACAGATGACGATAATCTATTATTACAGATATGAATTTGTACATTGTCTGTAAATATACACAGAGGGAATGGTAACTGGCTTCACTAATTAGAAATAATACATAACGGAGATACTGCTGTAACATCAGTGGATAGAATCTTCTTTTACATCAGGCTGGTAATGCAGGTGTGCGGAAAGCTGCTTGGAAAAACCTCTGACTTCATGAAATCATGGTCTTAAAAGTATTCATATAGAACAGGTTTTGTTGCAAACTATTTTGGTGAAATGTCATTTAAAGGGTGCATATGTACACATAGTCTTGTGGTTGTTTCATTGACCTGAGGCTTGAGTAATATGTGTTCTGTTAATGCCTGTTCTTTCAATAATACATTGCTTGGCTCTTGTGCCACTGTAACACAAATACTCCTTGACAAGGGCAGACGACAAGTTCTCCACAGCAGAGTCTCTCTGTGCAGTATTTTGTAGTGATAAGGCTTTTAAATACTGGATGCAGACAGTGATAGACCATACCAAATAGTTTCTCTGGCTAAGGAATTTTACTTTTCTCACTGCTTATACATTGAAAAGTGTTTCTGGTATTTTCTTGAATTATTTCTCGGCTGATGTGAGCAGGAGGATGTTTGCAGTGTGTTTCTAATTCCCCATACTCTGTGCTCACTTCCATTTTTGTGTATTATTGGATATAAATCTTTCTCAGTAGTTAAATATCCTTCACAGGTCAAAATTCTTTGGGGGCTCATTAGCATGTAAAATTTTACCCTTGCCAAACCTTCTGTGGTTTTCAAACATCAGTTTCTCTCATCTAACTGGCGTAAAGGATTTCTGCTATGCAAGGGATGGATCTAATTCAGATTTGCCTCTTTCCGTCTAGTATTTCTCTTTATGTATATTGGCAGAGCAGACCCCTTCATGAATGGCCTGATTTATGTCTCAGTGAATGCTGCAGCCAGCAGTTCAAGATGTCAGGACTCCCATGCGTGTTGGGACCGGCTGTGCACTCTCCCTCCCCCTACTTTTGTCTTAGCTCCAGCCCAAGAGCCATCCAAGTTCCTGCCTAGTATTTTCTAACCGTGTTTTCAGGTCCTTGGTTAGGTGAGATCTTCAGGCTCCATCCTAAGGAGAGCTTCTGCAGGGAGCTGAAAGGCAACTGGGAGACGAGCAACAAAAGAAATAACTACAAAGGAAAGAAGTCTGAAGAGTCTTTCTAAATTAAGATGGGAATTAACAACCTGTTATGCAGAAAACCTAGGGATCTCTGCAGCCTGCTCCAGACTTACAAGATTCTTTTCCCCCAGATTTAAGCAGGTGATACATCCCAAAGCAGTAAGCAAATCAGCAGGTTTTTCTTCTCCATCCTTCCTATCCCCTGACCTTTCCCTTTTCTCTCTCCCTTACTTAATATGCAGGACTAAGTAGGAATGATTTATGAAGTCCTTGTTGCACTTTAGTTTCTCAGTACCTTGCTTTGCACTGGTGGAAGTAGAGTTGAAATATAGTGACCATTAATCTTTCCAGTGAATGTCTCCTCACTAGATGGTTTTCAGTGCTTGGTCTGTAAACTCAGTCATTAGTAGCCTTCATCAAGCTCCGCTCTCACCTTCCTCTATTGTAATTACACCAGCTCTAGCAGGGTCCCTGTGCAGTCTCTGCATGCAATGCTTGTAAAAGCAGAATGATTTTTTTCCTTCCCTTTGAATCCAGTGTGCTCTTATCACAGGGAACTGTGTATGCCCTTCCATAAGCCACGTTTCAACAGAAAATAAGTTCTTAGGATGAGTCTTCAAAACCAGGAGTGACAGTGAGAGGAAGGCACGCACATCCCTGTTTTCAGACCTACCTTCTGCAACCAGAGTTACCCACGTAAATTCTGTGATTAAACACTGTGGTCCCTTAGTGACTCAGTATGATTTAATTTGAGGTGTATCTAAACCATTTGGGTCATCTTTTTCCCCAGAAAATCCTTTGTAGCCAGTCTTAAAATGGGATCCTTTGGGGTATCTACCTTTTGCACTGGCAAATTCAAGAATTGACTGATGCCAGCCCAAACCAGCTCTTGAAATAAATGACAACGGACAAAGCATTTACAGAAAATCCATATTTGTACCCCCCAATACCTTTGTGCTCAAGAGAAATCTGGTGTGGAAAACAGCTCAACTAGCCCGGCCCATAGAGGATTTGTAGCATTGAATGGAAATAAAATGGAGGGAAAGATCTGACAGTGTTAGCATTGTGGTTGTGCTTTCTTCCCTGTAATTTGCCCTTGAGTGAGCAGGATACTGTATCTATTTTAATTTTGTGAATATGAACATATCCTCAATCAAAAGAAATATAGTATATGGTTATACTCTGATACTCTTACTGAAGTCCTTGGTAAAATTTGGGCACTTCAAGGAAGCGGAGTAAAGTCTTGTAAAGTTTTTAAAACTTTTTTTTTTTTTTTTTTAATTAAGCAGTCACCAGGGGCTGATAAATCAGATACATGTCACCTGTGTTGTGTGCAGAAGGACTAGCCGGGGAGTGAATTTACCCATCCGAGCACCGGGATCAGCATCGCCCCAGGGTTCCCACCCCGGGAACGACATCGACGCTGCAAAACGAGACCCTCCCCCCGAAC
>JAVJGI010000001.1:47075913-47094277 GCA_035590275.1 Ibycter americanus | reverse complement strand
GCCCTCGGTCCCCAGCCGCGGCGCCGGCGGCCGCTCCTGCGGCCAGGGCGGGGGTGCGGGTGCGGGGTTGCTCAGGCACCTGCCGTGTCCTTTCACCTTTCGCAAACTTGCTTTTTCTTTTTCTTTTTTTTCTTTTTCCCCTGGGCTTTTCTTGACACTCCTCCTTTCCCCGGTTGCTGTCACCGCCAGCTAGTTTCTGTGCCCTTTTTGTCTCTCATACACAAATAATATAAAGACGTACGGGAAGTGTCCGTTGTACACCGAACTCCTGGGGCGAGAGAGAGACTGGTTGCCCATCGTTCAGTGACTTTCATCTTTTCCTGCAGAGGAAAATACTCCCCGATTCCAGCATACAGAAACAGAAGTATTGGCAGCTGATGTCAATGGAGGTGGCATGCATGCAGTAGGCTCAAACGGCCTAAATATAAATTGTGGTGGAAGTTAGAAGTCAGTAGCAGTGTCTTCCTCTCTACTCAAGATGCTTCAGCATCCTGCTGATTTCACTGGTTTGCTGAGGCCGAGCTAAGCAAAATGCTGGACCTTTCTCTCGTACCCCTTGCAGCAGGATGAAGGGGCACTCGGAGACGTTCCAAGCCCTGGTCTCTCTCCGGAGCCCACGCAGGCAGAGCGCGCGCATCCGGGATGCACGGCAGCATCAGTCATTTACCTCCCTGTCATTGTTCCTCTGCTCTCACAGTGTTTCAGCAAGCAGCAGCGGTGACTGCTGCAGTCACGTCTCTCCCGCTCTTGGAATTAAGGCCTGGTGCTGTTGACTGTCTGCAGGTGGCTCCATGTGGTTCTTGCACGCTCCAGCAGGGTCTGAGGGTGCGGGCACTTGTGGCTGCCATCAGATGCAGGATAGCACTAACCACGGCCTGACCCTCGGTGTGCTGGTGACCATCGCATTTACCCAAAGTAACCTTCTTAAACAAATATGCTGCTTAATCTTAGTAGTGGGAACAAAATGTCACACGAGAGAAAAAATGTTTTTAATGCATCAAAAGAGCTACGTGCATGACAGGCTTACCCCTGAGTGTTTCATTTCCTAGGAAGGGACAGCTTCCTCAGCCAGCCTGGCGGATATTAAAAGATGTCAATCTTTTGCCCTTTAGCATCATCGAGGCAGCATCACATCTGAATGCTGATTTTAAAATTCTTTATGGTCATCTTTATCAGCACTGCCATGGCAAGCTTT
The DNA here is from genome assembly GCA_035590275.1 of Ibycter americanus. Lineage (NCBI taxonomy): Eukaryota > Metazoa > Chordata > Aves > Falconiformes > Falconidae > Ibycter > Ibycter americanus. Next base: position 47,093,082 of record JAVJGI010000001.1, on the reverse strand, counting down.
GACAACTTGGCCAGAAAGGAGAAAAGATGAACCTCCTATTTAATTGCTTTTTAACCCCCCTGAAATGTTGACATAGGTGGAGGTGCCTCGTTAGCTCCTCTTCTTGCTTGGTTTTGTAGCATGTATACATTACTGTATGTATGACAGCTGTGGAGGAAAAAAGAGAAGTAGGCATGAACAAAAATGGGTCTGAGAGGGGTTGTGTGTGTTCTGGGAAAGACTGGCACTCTGTGGTGGCACCAAACGGGTGCTAATGATACTGAAGAGCAATGGGAAAGGAAGGTGAACTCAACTGTTGGACTTTGGCTGCACTATAGGGATATCAATGGGTGGAGTGGGATGGTAAGCAACTTCAGAATACTATAATAACATCATGTATTTTGTTATAGTTAATATAGATGTAATTATTTTAATCACATATATATGTTGTATCATAACATATATTATATGCCTTGGAATTATACTTTTACCTTCTCTGACAATGATACATTCAGCTGCACTCATGATCTTTCTAGCAGAGAACAAGCAAAATGAAAAGGGATATTCAAAGCCACATTAAGATGTTTTCTCTGAGGCTCATTCTGTTTCCATCCTTTGATCTTCCATGCGTCATCTTTTTTTTCCTCACCCACTTCCTTGTTGCTTTACATCATTCTTCCTTCTTTTTTTCTCTCCTTGTAACAATTTCCATTTTTCAGTCTCTAGTTTTCACTTACATATGAAATATATATGAAAATATATGGAATATTTTTTATAATGAAATTAGTCTTTAACATTTGTATGACAGGGACTTGAATGAGAAGCTGTTGGTGTTACAAGTCCAGGAGACATTGTTTGAAATTATTTTTCAAAGTTAGTCAGGGATCTCTTGGTTTGTTAAAGTTGGAATATTTTTGGAAATCTATCTTTAGAAAATCAAAAGCTTGAAATGCACATTTGAGAATGACACATAGCTTTTTCAGACTCTACAGTGCAAGCCTGCTAGCTTCATGCGATATGATTAATCTGGCCATCAGTCAGGATTTTCCTCTCTTCTTTATCTCCTCACACCAATGCATGTGGAGATAACCCTATGGTAAGTTACAGACTCATTTGATAACAAAGTGTTGTCATTATACATCTGACTTCCACTCCTGCATGCTGCCCACTAATCCATGTACACTGGAATCATTGCAGATGTTGGCACAATTTTCAGTAGGCCAGAGGAAAAATATTTTACTTGTGAAATCAATGAAATCTGCTTTTCTCCTCTGAGACAAAAAAATGACCATCTTGTCCCAAAACTGCCCTGGTCTTTGGTGGAAGAGACTTCAGACAAGGCCGTAGACAGGGGCAGTAACAGACCCTGATGGAAGGAGAAGACACAGTTAATACAAATTTCACACTGCAACAGTGGTTCAACCACATGGGTCATCGGGTCCCAAACCTGGAAGGTTTCTGTGGGCCAGACACCCAGTGGGTAATAAAGTGTCTGAAATCGAGTCCATTTGTTGGTTTATGCTGAATGAGCAATTGAATCTGAATTCTTCTGATTTTCTGTTTCTTACTCTGCAGAATTGGGCTTGAGTCACTAATAGAACTCATGTTTTACAGATGAAGGGATACAGCAGTTATCCCACATCCCTCTTAAAAATGTCTCACGGGTTTTCAGAAAAAGGTATCCAGGTGTCACGGGGGAATACGGTGAATGCATCAAAAAGTTCAGAGCCCGAAAGGCCGTTATTGGCGCACGGCTATAAGCATCTAACTGCTGTCTTGAACCACGCACAGATTTCCCCCACATTCCTTCTAGTGTAATCAGATTTTCTTGAAAAATTTCTCCCTGGCAAGACTGCCCGTTTCTTTTTCCCTGAGGAACGGCAGCCCCCATGCCCGGTGTGCGGACAGACGAGTGCAGGGCCCGCAGCCCAGACCCCGCAGCCCAGACCCCGCAGCCCGGCCCCGCAGCCTGCCCGCAGCCCGGCCCCGGCCCGGGCTCCAGCCCCAGCTCCAGTCCCGGCTCCAGGCCCCAGCCCCAGCCCCAGCCCACCTCCCCACCAGGAAGCCCCTGCCGCGGAGCACCCCAGGAGGAGTGCAAAGCACATCACTTCCCTTACTTGATCCCGTTCCTGCTTTTCCCCAGCTTGCCTTTGCCTTCAACTTCTTGCCCGGCGCTCACGGGCTCTGTTTCCCGGCTTCTTGTGTCTCAGGTCTCTCTGGCCAGCCCCTGGGATGCTGCTAAGGCAAGGTGACCTGTGGCTGTTTCTGCCCCTGGCGCTTGGTCCCCCCATTCTCCCTCTGCCCACGTTTCACCTCCTCCTGTTTGCCCACGGGATAACCCTTGCCTGCAAACCAGAAGGAGCAGTTGCTACCTGATCAAATGACCTGGTATAATCAGCCCCTGGACTTGCCAAAATTAATCCCTCTTTAAGATACAGTGTAGTTTCTAGGAAGTTCTCCAGTCTGGGTTTAAAATCCGACAGCGCAAGAGGATCTGCCGCAAGCCTCGGTGAGTTCTTGCACTCGCTTATTGCCGTCGCTCTGCGGTTTGTGGGGCTTGTCCTGCGGAGGAAGGGAGAGGGGAAAGAGTCTTTAAAATTAGAAAAATAAATTAACTCCCCACCCTTGGAAAATCAAGTAACAAAAAGCTAAACTGTCTCCGGTGAGTTTGTCTAACGCCAGTTATTATTCATTCGACTTCAGCTGGCTCGGTGGAAAAGCCCCAGCCAGTGTTTTCTTTGTGGGGCTGCTTATGGGCTGCAATAACGTGGGTAATGCTGGAGCTGCGCAGATCCTCCAGAAGTTTCCTGACTCTCTTGTTAGTGACCTGTGTCCTTCCCAAGCCCCAGCCCTTCCCTCTGGGCTGGTGACGGGCAGCATGTGCTTATTAACTCCTCAGTATTGCCACTGCCACCGAGGCGTTCAAACGAGCCTTGTGGGGTTTTTGCCTACCTTGGCTGCAGAGCATTCACTTGGACTCCACATCTGGAGGTGACACCTGAACACCCCTGACCATACGGTCCTTTTGTGATGGTTTAAATCACTAACCTGGGTTTGCATCTTCCCGCAGAGCCCAGCACTTCCCCGCTGCTATAAAAGCAGCGGTGCCGGTGTGCTCTCCTGTGCGAAGGCAGATTTGGCTCTTGTCTCAAGGGCTTAACAAACGTATTACTCAGTGCTATAAACACTTAGTTAACAAAAACTGAAAGTCCATTCTCATTTCTTTGGTATGAGGCATTTTTAGGATCAAATGCTAGGTCAGTTTAGAGTGGGTTATGCACATGTGATTCAGTGGTTTGGATGCGATGCTTCAAATGACTCAGGCGTGTTTTAAAAAATTGTAGCTTCGTGAAAAAGTATGAATCAGAGAATCAGAATAATTCAGTCTGGAAGGGACCCCTGGGGTCAGCCAATCTTCTGCTCAGAGCGGGGCCAAATTTAGATCAGGTTGCTCCCAGCCTTGTCCGGTCACATTTTGCGTGTCTCTAGGGATGGAGATCACACACGTTCCTGGGCCCTGTGTCTGACCGCCTTCATGGTGATAATTTTTTCCTAAAATCTGATGGGTGTGTTCTATGTCACAGCTAGTGTCTGCTGCCTCTTGCCCTATTGCTGTACAAACCTGAGGATGAGTTTGGCTTGGTCTTCTCTGCACTTTCTCATCAGGGAGTGGCAGATTGCAATAAGGTCCCCTTGAAGCTTCTCCTTCTCCAGGCTCAGTGCGCCCAGCTGGCTCAGCCTCTCTCCATGTGCTATGTGCTCCAGCCCCTGCCCGTCCCGTTGGCCTTTGCTAGAGCCACTCCAGTATGTCTATGTCTGTCCTGGGCTGAGGCGCCCAGAACTGGACCCAGTACCCAAGGTGTGTCTTGTCAGCGATGAGCAGAGGGAAAGGACCATCTCCCTCGCTTGCAGGCAATGTCCTTTCTACTGCAGCTGTCAGCTGTTGGCCTTCCTTGCTGCAAGGGCTCATCGCTAGCTCAAGGCCAACTTCTCCACCAGGACATTTTTTGCAGAGATGTTGTCCAACTGGTCAATGACCATCCTGTACTGGTGGATGGGGTTATTCCTCCCGGGTGCAGGGCTTTGCATTTGCCTGTTTACCACTTCATGATGTTCCCATCAGCTGGTTTCTCCAGCCCATTGGGCTCCTCCTCATGCAGACCTCCCTCCCCTCCAGCCTAAGGACTGCTATGATGGCAACGCAGAACACACCACTGAACAAGAAGGGCTGAAATGGAAACAAGAAGGTCGCGCATTTAATGCATGATGTGGAATAGTTGAGTCTCACTTGCCAAATCCAAGAGGTTATTCAGGGTGAAACCGGTTTAATGACAGGCATGGAATTGATGACAATTTACACAATTATTATTAAGTGAGCAAACTACCATGTGGTGTTACAGAAGGTCTGAAAAAAATTATTAATAGGCTGTTGGTTCAAATGTGAAAGTGCTAAACTCATCGGCTATGATGTGCTCTGAAAACAGAGACTTGAGCCTCTGCATCAAAAAAAAAATAATGCTTCCCTTAGGAAGACTTAACCAGGTCTAAACAGAAAGCTTTCTGGCTGATGTCCAACTACTTTTTTTTTTTAAAGTCCTGTAATTAACTTTCTTTTCATTACTTTCTGGTGGGAAGCTTTCTTTTTTCTTTTCCCTGTTTCAGTTAAGCAGTGGTGTGTGTTCGGTTGCTACAATGACGAGAATAATGGCATTCCTATCACTGTGAAACGTTATAAGTTGAAAAGTTTACATGTTTTTTTTATACGCACCGATCTTGCAAGTTATAAATGACCCGTTCATTATTTACGCTACATCGGGTAAAACTTTAAACAAAAAGTTGTTCTTCAATTCACCTTTGAATTGCATGTTTTCTGTCCTGCGTGCTTTCTAGATATGAACTACGGCAGTACAGATTTTTTTTACTTATTTAACAGAGCGGTAGCTGCAGTTTAGAAGCTGCTGTGCAGCAGAGCTGGAACTTTCAAGACCTTTGTCCAAAGTGGACGGGTTATGGGGTTTTTGTTCAACCTATAGATATCTATGCTGTTTGTCCCGAGTCTCCCTACCCTACTGCAGTGATTAAAATGCTGCCTCGATAGTTCAGAGCTACTGTTTGCTAAAAAGTGCTTCACAGCCATAGGGACTGTTGAGTTGTTTATTTCCCAACAGCATCTAAGGGTTATAAAAAAACAGATTAAAACCCTGAAACATCCGTTTCTAAGTCCAGGCAGAGCCTGAATCCAAGAGAGGATTCCTTCTGGATCAGCATCACAAGGCAATCAAGTGACTGCAGATCACAGTGAGAGCAGTGGGTTAAAAAGTATTTTCAGACTGTAATGAAACAGAATATAAAATATAATGCTATCAATAAAAAATACAGTGATATCTTTCATATTGAGTTCCACACTCTCTGGCTCCCACCACAGGAAGACTTGGTTCACGCAATGACTTTGCCTGTAGCTGCTGTCTAGCTACCAAGCCTTTACATCATGCCGTAGCCTTGCCCATATAGAAACCTCCTGAGTATCTAGTGTGAACAGAAAAGTGGTTAGCTGGAAGTTAACTATTGAAATAACCCCCAAGGTGGTGGTGGGGTCTCCTGTCTTGCTGCCTTCCAACCGAGGTCTAGTTGTCATTCCCTGCATAGGATGCACAACTCCTTGCAGGGGAGCGGAGGGGTGGAAATCCCATTTCAGGAGTTAACCACAAACATGCTGTCAGCAAGACAATATTAGCAAAGACGTAAACAAGAAGGTGTGATGCGGGGCACAAATTCCTAAAGAGGAGGCAACAGCTGGTGAGGCTGCAGCGCGGTGGAGAAACATCTGGAAGCTATGGGGGATGCTAATCCAAGTGGGACAGCGTGACGCCGTTTGTCTGCCTCGTAAGAGCTTTCTGGGCCAGCTTCATAGGAAAGCTGGATGTGAGATAAGGGAGGTGGCTTCAACTGGGTGTCAATGAGATCTGAAGTACAGTATATTGAAGCCAGGTTTCGGTATTGCTCTTCACCGCTAATACTGATGAACTGGAACGAGTCCAGGTTAATGAGAATAACAAGCGGTTGGTTGCTGTGAGGAACAGTTAATGGCATTGCATGGCTTTAATCTAGAAAATACGGGACTGAAGTCAGGGAACACCCAAGATCGGAAACGTTTGCTGAATGGGGCCCAGTGCGCTGTTATCCTCTGCAGCTGCCGGGGTGCGACAAGAGCAATCAACTTAATTTTCAGTGAAATGACTGGAACAGTGGGGTTTCTGCAGACTCTCACTAGTGCAACTTGAGGCTTTGCAATTTCTGGTGTCGGCTGGAGGCTGCTAGGCCTGTAGCTAACAGCTGTGACAGCTGCTGCAACTCAGCAGTTGATGTGTTAATTTAAACCAACACCACTCATGCTTTAAGTTATTGCACCAGACTACGGCACAGAAGGATTTGGGATGGGACCATGAGACGTCTCATCCAACGCCCTGCACAAAACAGGTCCAACAAGACCAGGTTACTCAGGGCTTTGTCCAGCTGAATTCAAGGACTCAGTCCCAGGAAGGAGATGTTACAATCCCTCTGGACAACCTATTTGTGATATTTGACCACCTTTGTAGAAAATTTTTTTTTCCTTATATTTAATTATCATCTCCTGTGCTGCAACTTGTGTCCATTGCCTCCCCCCCATCATGGTGCAGTCAATATTAGTTATTACTTAGTAAATCCCTCAATTAATAGAGTGTTTCTTGGTAACTGCCTACTGGGCTCTGATTTCATGATGCTGCGGAAGTAGAGGGCATGCAGCATTGCCGCTTTGGTCAGGTTTGAGCATCGTAACAGGGCGACTGTACTGGCCGAGATGCAGAGATGCTGTGCTCCCCCTGCACGGGTGCTGCTCCCGCACGGCCAGCTGCAGCCCTGGGAACAGCTGCCTTGTCCCAGGGTGATGAATTCATCCCGGTCCATAGCTGGTGCACGGGGGCTGAAAGCATTCTGGGATCCTTGGGGATCAAAAGCTCTGTAAAGCCTGGAGTTGTTTATTATGATGGTTAATAAATAAAACTTTAAAATGCCTTAATGTAAGGAGTTCATTGGAAGGTTTACAGTTTGGGGTGTTTTATGAGGGGAGAAATTATTTCCAAGAACCACATTAAAGTAAGTCCCCCTTAGGACGATGCAAAAGGAGAGTTCCAGCGTATTACAAAATTAGCATGGCTATAGCTTTCTAAGCATTTAAGATCCCTTAGTATCAGGGGAAAAGGGGAAAGGAGAGTCAGGCAGCCAGAACAGGAATCTGGCTCTATTGGGAAACCATTAGAAAGATGCAATGTGGTGGCTGGGACCCAGGCAGAATTTGAATGTCATCCCTTTTCTATAAATAATGTGTATCATCATATTTTTGAATGCGGAGCCCAGAGGGAAATAATCTCTCTTGATTGAACTGGGATGTAACATTTTGGACTGGACTTCAGAGGTCCCAAGTTCAGGGGTCCCAGGTGGTGTGTCCCAGCTGCTGGGTGCTCTCCTCTCCTGCTCGAGCATCTCAGGAGCAGAGAAATGAGGATGCTGCACCAGGACCAGATCAGAGGGCTGCAGCCTCTTGCTCTGAAGGTTGTCCCAGACATACTGCAACCCCGACCAGGGAAATAGGATGTTTACCATGAAAAATTTTTCATCTCTGGACCATAAGTGGAGTATTTACCACCAAAGTCACAGGCTTCTCTCTGTGTCAGCTCAAAGTGATGCAACTCAAACAGAAAGCTTTTGGGGCAAATGGTGGAGTTTCCCATGGGAATTCAGAGTGGACAAAGAACAGAGCACATGTTCCATGCAATTTTCAGGAGTAAAGCTGCTCTGTGTCTGGATCACTTATGTGATGCCCAGTCACTGTGCTGTGCAAGCCATTCACGTATTACTGTCACGATGCTCTACGCACCATCCCGTAGGTGATGGGACAATGGGTCAAGGCCTTGGTGGTCCAGGCTTTTGAAGTTTTGTGAACCTGGCTCCAAGGAGGCATGCAATTCTGATTTTAGCAATAAAATCATGCTAACAAAAGTCCTGGTGTTTTATGCCACATCAACTTAACCTGCATGTCCTTGTGGCTTAGAGCACAAGGTCTGGATTTGCCCTTGTTCCCTTTCAAAGCCCATTCACATCATCTTTGTATGAGTTTGTGCTGGGCATGGGAATCGGGCTGTGACTTGGCATCGCTCAGCTCTGCTCCATTGCTAGCAAGCAAGGAGAAACTTGACTATAACGTTTGCCCTGTTACAGTGTCCCAGGATGGTAGGAAATATCACAGCCCCATTCTGCTAAGCACTGAAATCAGAGACATGCCCCTTGTTCAGTGTTTGTGGTGTGAACAGCAAGACACAAGCAAGGGTTTGAGATCAAAATACAGGAGGGTTAAGCAACTTGGCAAGTCAACTGACATGCAACGTGGCAAATGAAGTGTCCCTTATCACACGTCCCATCTGGTAAAAGGCACTGTATTACTCACCTCCTACCTCGTTGCCTCTGAATTGCTTTATATGCAATACATTTCTGTGAGCACTGGCTTATTTACACAGCCTGTCCTCTCCATGCCTGAACTAGAGAAGAAAGCTGATGGAAGAGAAATGAAGTGGTTACTAATTAGCAATTAGTTCATTAATAGAAGACATCTGTTTCATATTAGGCAGGGAGAGATGGGGAAGGCTGACTCTCACATCCCTAGTGACTGGCTGTTTATGGAGTCTGCATTAAACTAGAAATCAGGCTTTCTTTAAGGTTGCTTTGGGTTGCTATTTTTCCACCCTGGAGATGTCTGGGTATTGAGGGCTGAGTGATGGTGAATACCTGTGACGAGACAGGGCATGGTGCAGCACAAGATGCTCACCTGCAAAGGTTCCCCATTCTGCTGCATGCAGGGGCGATTCGCCCTGCTCTGCCTCCTGCTCTGTTGCCAGCTCTGCCTCCTCCAAATTCCTAACCTTGGTATGGGCAGAAATGGGAAGGAGGCTTCTGGATTTGGAAGGAGAAACTGGAATTACCCCTGCAGTGAATTCAGTCGGGCTCGAGCCTGTGTTTTGAGGTACCGATGAGAGCAGTCCCCTGTACCAGGTGCCCAAAACCCTTCCCAGGACGCATGGCCCGCTCCGGGGAGGTGATGGAGCTCAGAGTTTGCTCTGGGTGCAGAATCCAAATTACTGAAGAACACCAACAGCTGAACGACCAAACCAGTTTTTAAAGCACTTTGAACAGTTGGCTTCCCCAGCCACCTGGATGCTTCAGGAAATGTCCATTGCTGTGTTGGGTGGATATTTCAAAGCAGGAGCAGGAAAAGGTACCAGCTCCTCCAGAGAAGCAGTGGTTTCATCCTAGAAGACAGGGAGGAGGATGAGGATGAGGATGAAGAATTTCACATAGGATCCTGTAAAACTGAAATTCCACTAAGTCCAAAGGTGAGCTCCTTGTATGTGGCCGGAGAGCACTGGGCAGGAGATGCCAGGGAAGCTCTTGTAGTCTTATTTTCTGCTGGAAAATATGGAGACCATGAGTGTGAAGAAGCAGGGATGTCAAAGAAAATGATTATTAACAATGTTTGGGAAAATGCAAGCTATCTTTCCCAGGCCACACTTCTTTAAATGCATCCCCCTCCCCTAAATTTTCCCAGACTTTTCTCAGTTATCTTTCTGTCCAAATTTCCTTCCCTTTCAAAGCTGAAGCACTTTCACTGTATTGAAAATAAATGGGGAAAAAAAAAATCCCCAACTAAACCTGAAAGTGATTTAAAAAATTTTAATATAAAAAGCTATTTTTGCTTGGAAACCATGCAACTGGCCATAATCAATTCCTCTCCTATCAAAGCAGCAAAATTCCCCTAAATTTAAGGAGTGATGGGAAGGGCACTCAGCAGATTTTTGACACTGACAAGGGCAGCAGGCTCCTGATTGTATCAGTTATGAAACTCTTTTCCCTGGTCACTGGATGGATTTTCTACCTATGGATCAAGAGTGTTTGGGGCTTGTCTACCAGGCAAAATTGTCCAGAATAATCTATTTTGCAAGAGCTGCTGCTCAACTCTATTGAGGGAGTGTGTTCCAGAGCAATTATTTCGCTCTGGAAGAGAGGATTAATTAACCCACAGTAAAAGGACTCCTACTGTGGAAGACAGTGGTCTGAGCAGGGAGCTGTTCCAGACCGGTGGCTGTAGAATAGCTTATTCTGCAATAGCTATTCTGGTCAAGTTCCTCATGTCAGAAAGCCATGAATCCCTGCTGCAGCATGGGTGGGAATGCACCCAGCACATGCAGCCTCTGGTGTTACGGACGGCTGTTTGACTGCAAGCTGATGAATCCAATAATGTTATTATTGCGCCTGCCTTTGAGTGAGAAGGATCTCTATTAACGCTGCCATATCTTGGATTTTTCCCCCTCTGCTAAATGTTACGTACTCATCTCTCACCGCACAGGTACACAGGGTTGCTCAACCCTCCTCCCCCTCTCTTCCCACGGAAAAGTTGACTTGTTTTATCAACATTTCTTAGCTCTCTTGACCTTCTGTGACTTTTATCCCTCTGCCCAAACGGATGTAACTCCCATTATTTTAACTGCATCTGGGACTTTTTGTCAGTGCTCCTTGGAGTCCCCCCCCCCCTTGTTTTTTCCTTTCCCTGGAGGGCCGATGTGGTTAAACTGCAGCAAGCAGTGCTCCGGCTCCACGGTGCCCACAGCAAGAACATCGCCACGTGTTGTTACCCCGTGTTTACAGTCTTCTCAGGCAGCTTTCAATCAGCATGACAGTGTGTTCCTGCCCGAGCCAACTTGAATTAATTTGGAGCATGATTTCAGGAGACAGTATCAAGTCCTTCAGTGAGGTCCAAATAGATTGCAGCTGCTCTGTGCTCTATTAACCCCATCATTTTGTAATTCTGTCCAAAAATATGGGGGGAAGGGCAAAGAATGCGGGAGTCTAGCAGGATGTTGATTCCACAAAATCAAAAGTGAATTGCAGGGAGTATAAGAAATGCTTTCCTGGAGCAGGGTAGCAGGTCGGTGTAGTGGATTTCCTTGTCTATCATGGACCTCTTTCATTGCCTCTGCATGCCCTTTTTATCCATAATTGATGCTTGATATATTCTCCAAAGCGCAAGTATTTGTGTCCCTCATGGCTAGTATAGAATTTTCTGAAGCACCTAATGATTTTGCCTCTTACTGTTCTAAGCTGCTATCAGCTTCCAGAGGGACTTCTGTTCCTCAGGGCCGGGTGCTTCAGAGTAGTTAAATGTAAAAAGTAGTAATAATTAAAAAGACTGTCTCCTTCCACTCCTCGTTAACTGAAACTTCCAGAGACCTAATACGGACAAAACCACTGGATGCTCTTTAGGACTTCACAAGCCATCGACCTCAATAGTGCTGTGGGACACAAACCAAAGTGACAATCTCACACAAAATGCTGTATGTTCTTTTTTTTTTTTTTTCCCAGTTTACATTATGTTAGCTGCTTATTGGCCTCCTAATGGGTCCTGGTGCTGTTTTACTCCAGGTGTTTAATGGTTTCTCTTCACTCAGTTGTTGTATTTCCTTCCCCCCTACCCCACCCCTGCCTCATGCAGCTTCTATCCTTGTAATGGTCTTTGGTATTTGCTGTTCACTACATGTAAGTGTGTCCTGGTCTTCAAGTTCATAATGAGAAACCAAACCAGAAATGAACATCTTGATGGTATAAAAACTAGCTGCTTAACTCCTTCACTGGGATAAGAGAAGAGGAGCTGAGCAAGCTTATTTGTATAGGTTCCCTTTTTCCAGCAAAGAAGAGCCTTCTCTTCCCTAACTATGAAGTTGGCTGGCAGTTGCTCTTTCCTGCTAAAATATCCCGGCTTTGCACTTGCCCCCTCCTCATCAGAGGAACCTGCAGCCCAGAGCACGTATTTCCATGCACAGTGTCTGTGGTTTGGTGACAATGGAGACATCACTAAAGCTGGGACCCTGCTCGAGCTCCTGTAGGAAACGAGACGCTTGCTGTTGCTTCAGCCGAGTGGGGCTGGGACATGGTCACACGCTTTGGCATCAGCACAGGCTGCAGTGCTGATCTCAGGGTTTTCTCAATATAGTTGTTATCAGAGTATAGAGGGAAAGATATTAAAGATAAAACCTTGGGAGATGATTTCTGGGAAGCTGCTGCATTCATTTCACTTTCCTCCCAACCACATCATCTCTCTAAAATGTCACGTGGGAGTACTGAGGCATCTTTGCCACCTACTGTGATGAGATACCCTCAACAGCCAAATCCCTCTCTGCTTCTCATTCTTTCTTCTTCTGAAAAAACAAACAAACCAACCAAAACAAAACAAAAAAAAAGCCAAAAAAAGCAGATTTCCTCTTTACTTTTCCAGCTCCAATGTATAGTTAAGAGGAGAGGCTCCTTCGGTGAATTACTTTCCAAGAAAGTAATTTCTGTTAGGACATTTCTTCATTAATACCTGTAATGCATCTTAACACAGATTTTTTTTCCTCTTCAAAAAGAACAGCAGAAATTTAAAAAGTAATTATTCCTGTAGAAATACTTCTGATATATTTGAATAGTAAAGGATGACATAAATTCCCCATGCTAATGTCAGAAGAGGAGGATGTGGGATGCCTTTATGCTGCCTCCAGCTCTGGTACTAATTGTCCGTGGGAACCTTGCTTAGACGAGACCCTGCACCAGGAGAGGGTGCCTCGCTCCTCTGAAGCTCTTGGAAAACTCAAGCTTATCTCCTCTGTGTCTCATTTGTCCTGTCTCCAAAGCACAGGTTGTACCACGAACCCAGCTCAACTCCAGATGTTCAACTGATGCCAACCAAAACAGCTCAGCACAGCTGGTGTTGGCCAGGTACTCATCCACTTGTATTGCTTATAGCTTTTATCCTTCCCCACATCATTTCTCCCCTGGTGATTTATTTGTCCCTTCATGCTGTCACATCTTGATTTATGCCGTTGCCGCTGATGCCGGGCCCTTGCGGGATGCTTTGCGCCTGGCACGCTCTACTCTGCGGCAAAAGTAATTACCAGTAGCAGAGAGCAAGAAGTTAATTCCAGGCTCCTTTCCTCTGCCTGGATCAAGCATAAATTCTCACTGGAAACAGCTGTGCAAGCGGCTGTCACTCAGCACAAAAATTAATAATTCCAGATTTAATGTTTATGATTTTCCAGATAAAATTTTTATGCAGTGCATAACTGGAGAGGTAACGTTTAAGGCTATTTTTGTAGTTTGGGAATTAAACCTTCTATGTAGAGGTTTAAATACTGATTATCTCAGTCCATTTGCATTCAGATCCCAGTATGCATGACCTGAAGGGAGCAAATATTTCTAAAAGGGTCTAGAACGAGAAGTCTGATTTTCAGATTGATGGAGAAACATTAAGTATGTGTTTTCCTCTTTCATTACCCTTGCTTTAATTAGTATTATGCTTCTAGTAAGGGGGGCGAATAATACTTTCCAGTTTGGCACTCAGTTTCATTAAGCAAACTGCTTCCTATTAAATCAAACTTAGTTAGCTCCTCCTTTAAAATCCTTTAAAGATTTTACCTGTAGCCCATGAAACAGGCTGATGACTGGTACCATCAGAAGGGGGCAAAGTTTGAACAGTGAAGCGAGGTTTTTCTTTATACCCGTGATAGTTTCAGTCCGTCAGCAGGACGCTGCACACACAAGCTCAGGTTTAGTTTGTACACGGGTACACGTGGCACGGAGAACCTTGCACAGGGTGTGAGAGCTGTACTTTTGTCCCGAAACCCAGAAGTCAAAGAGGACAGGGGGCCATACAGACCCTGCCAGGAGAAGGTGGAGGTACATCCCCAGTATATTTAGAAGATGTCACTGATGCTGTAGGATCACTGTTTATGGTGCAGCTGAGGTGCCTTTTATTCAGTTTGTCTTACCTGATAGTCAGCTCTCACAGTAGCTCATCAGTTAGTGAGAATTTTTCATAATTTGGTGCAGTTGGTGTGGTTTTTTAGACATCGTGAAGGGAACCACAACATGGCCTGCATTGTCCATGGCTTACATCTGGTGGTCCAAAGCCAAGGTTAGGGTGCAAATGCAACCCCAATGATCTGATTCCTGCTGTGGAGGTGGAAGAAAGCCCAGAGCAATAGCCACAGGTCTCAGGTAGTGTTCAACAGGGCTACAGCTCTCAGCAGCAGAGGGTCTGGGAGACTACCCAGCTGAAACATCTTATTCACCTAGCAGTTGGGCTCACCTGGAGAAAGCTCCGCTCCAAACCCCAGAGCCCCGAGGGGTATAGTCAGAACAGTTTACTTCTGTGGTGCAGCCCCTAACTGGAAAGGCTCTAAAGCAGCTGAAAATGTGGATCAAAAGTATGTGGGAGATTGCACCAGCATCAGGCAGCTGGCCAGGCAGAGTGTGGGCTGGTGCTGCCAGATTTTTTTGTAAGTACGGGAGTTGCGACAGTGATGTGGGAAATTTAAGATGTGAAAGATGGATTTGGTGGCGGACCTGGGGAGCAGATCAGAAGCAGCTGCTGGGGATGCAGCAGCAGCAGTCGATAAGGGAAACTGTCTGACTGAAGAGGTTTTGCAAAAGGAGCTGCTCTGAGGAACACATCTTTTATAAATTGTTTCCTTAATGGTCTTGGCATGAGAAGCTGCAGTTTGCTGGTGGGAGTTCCTCCTGTGCATCTCCTGCTGCTGTGCCTGCTTGTTGCTTGGTCTGGGACTCGCAGTCAGTAGTGAGCTGCCTCAGGTTGGGTTTTCATCTCTGCTGGAGAGGGAACAGGACATGGCTGAGCAAAGCGGGGGAGACATCAGCTCTCAGTGGAGGGCAAGAAACTGTTTCATGAGCCACAGGAACCACTGTACCAGGCAGGTCACCTGGGAGATAACCTGAAGATCTCCTCTTCCCAATTTCTGGAGTAACGGGAGGGGCTCAGGTGAAGGAATATGTTAACAAAACATTAACTGCTTAGTTATGCTTATTTGTCTTTTGGGCTGCAAGGAAAAAGCAGTGACACGTGTAGGTAAAAATTTTAGCACCTTTGGCTGAAACTTCAAGTGTGGGACTAATGCAGAGGTTGCAGGAGGAGCAATGATGTAAAGCCTGGTGGAGGAAACTTACTTCTTCAAAAAGGATTTGGGGATTGACGAAGGACTAGATAAAAAATCAACAGGAGGATCCCTAAAAAGTGTTTTTTCTCATCAGCTTTATTCTGTGCATGTCTGCCTAGGCAGCTCACATTGATTTGATGCTGAAAAATTTTTCTGATTTTACAAACTGCAACAAGTTGCAAGCAATTGCACATGTGCTTACCTTTAAACACTCGTGTAGCTGCATGTCTGATTATAATTATACCTCTGTGAAAATTTTTGGTGGACCCAAGGACTTAATCTTGCAAACCTCACTGATCACATCACTGCATGTGTGAATTTATGCTGGAGGATTAAACCCTGCCTTCAGCTATGAAGCAATTAATTGTTATAAGCAGAAAACGTGCAGGGGTGGAGGAAGATGGGCCAGGTTAAAACACACTGTAAGTGAAAGAAGATCTTTCACTACTGGTAGGTATGTGTTTCTGTCACTAAGGCTATTGCTGGGGAAGCTGCTGTCCCAGGCTGCTTGCATATGAGGCAAATGCTGATTTACTCTGTTTGACACAGAGATGGAAATGAAACCTGATTTTAATTCCAGTTGCATAAGCGTGCATGTGCCAGAAATGCTTTCCCGGGAGAGTCCCTACAATTCATTGCTCTGGTTTGCAAATTCCCTGACAGCCACCGAGCTGCTGGAGCTGTGCACGCTGCAGGCACGAGAGCAAACCGCTGCTGCAGCCGGGAGGTGACCACCCACCAGAGACTGCCATGGACCAAACAGGCTGGGAACGCCATGTGAATGTGCGAGGAGAAAGCACGGAAAGGGAGGTTTGACTCTGAGTCAAGGACTGAGCAAAAAAATAAAAAGATTAGTTGGTTCAAACACCCAGCTCCGAGTACTGCTCTAAGGGAGGCGTTTCTGCTGAGGCTGGGTTGGAAGAGTGTGGTGGTGTGTGAGTGCTTAGGAAAGGGGTAGCACAGCCAAAAAGTTGCCCAGTTACTTCCAGTAACCTTCACCAGCTCAGCTGCAAGACTGCAACACGCTTTCTCCTTGTTTTGGGCTGTGCTCAAAGCCCTGCTCCTGTGGAAAGGACCTTTCTTCTTGCAAAAAGGAGCTTTGCTCGGTTCTCCTGAAAACCTTCAGGCTGCTTCACCCACTAGTCCCCCAGCACACACAGCCACGTAAAGATGAGGCTGTGCAGAGGCGCACACCTCCTTCTGTCATGCTGGTGTAAAACGTGAGGTTCGTAAGTGAGACAAGCTGAAGCCACCTGGTTTTTGGGGTGGTCTCATCCACACCCTGAGGGTTTACCTGTTGATGCTGAATCTCATCCCTGTCTGGTGTAAATCAGGAAAAACACTAGTTCACCTGTTGGTGGCATTATCACCTCTTGTAAATTATCACTATCTAATTGGAATCAGCTGAACATCTAGACTGAACTGGTTATCCCTTTCCCCTTCCTCCCTCAACAGTGAGGGGATAAACTGGGCTTTCC
Source organism: Ibycter americanus (assembly GCA_035590275.1). Taxonomy (NCBI): domain Eukaryota; kingdom Metazoa; phylum Chordata; class Aves; order Falconiformes; family Falconidae; genus Ibycter; species Ibycter americanus. The sequence continues at coordinate 47,076,554 of JAVJGI010000001.1, read as the reverse complement.
AGGTGACAAGAGAAACAGCTTGGAGCTGGCCCACAGCTCTCAGCTGAGGAGAAGGTGATTCTTTGCCTTCAACAGGTTTTAGAATAGGAAAAGGGTTTGGTATTATTTGTGTTGCAAATATATGGAACAGCATTAAGCTGCTGCAGCCATGATGGTCTAAGGGTACACGTAAAGGTAAAGTTGGACTTTTCCTCATTCATTTCATCTGAATATTTGGGGGTAGGGGGAAATGAGAAACTCTTAGACACCTGGGGGTTTCTTCCCATCTGTATCTGTCTGTGTCTTCAGAAATGGTCTGTGAGCTTTTCTAGAGATGGAGGGATGCACCTGGAGCAACCGCAATTCCTGGGACATGAGGATGGGCATCTCTGATAGCTTTTTTTCAGAGCTATTTGCGACAGAGTTTCTCTTACCTGTTTTCAGTTTCTCTGCCAGTGCCGTCCTAGAGCTGAAGTGGGCGAGCAAACCTGTCAGGGCAGCAGGAGGCAGCTGCTGCCCCGTGGTCTGGTGTGACCGCTGACCCGCCTGGGGTGTCTCCGCTAAGGTGTTTGATGCCCGTATTTCAAGGAGTGGATAGCAGACATTCACGATGTTCTGCCAGAAGCCCCAGTGGTTTGGCAGGCTTCCTGAAGCTCATGCCC
>JAVJGI010000001.1:47024250-47075813 GCA_035590275.1 Ibycter americanus | reverse complement strand
TTTGCGACAGAGTTTCTCTTACCTGTTTTCAGTTTCTCTGCCAGTGCCGTCCTAGAGCTGAAGTGGGCGAGCAAACCCGTGGTCTGGTGTGACCGCTGACCCGCCTGGGGTGTCTCCGCTAAGGTGTTTGATGCCCGTATTTGAAGGAGTGGATAGCAGACATTCACGATGTTCTGCCAGAAGCCCCAGTGGTTTGGCAGGCTTCCTGAAGCTCATGCCCCTTCTTGCTTTCATTGATGTCCGTCTTAATTATTTTATGTATACCGTTTCTTGCTGCCTGAAAGAGTGCTTCCACAGTTCTGAATGTGTGAGAAGGAGGCTTTGTTGTCTGTTATTACTCATGTAATTAGGCAGTACTGGTAACTTTATGTAAAGGAATATGAAAATAATTAGGTTGCTTTCAGCCAAGCTCGTTGCGAACATCAGAAACCCCTGAATTCAGATTAATTTGATGTTTTTCTAGGCTTGCTGTAGTCTTTAGATGAGTTTAGCTAGTTCAGTTCATGATACAGCCAGTCTCTTTAGGGCTTTCTGTCCCTTTGTTGTTATATATCAACCTCTTAAATCATTTATTAAACCACTACCATTAATAACGGCTGGGAAACATTCTCATAGCTAAAACTAGACTAGCCCACACACTTCAACAACCTGCAGTGAAAATGCTTGTCACCAGCTTTGCTAACAGTGGAACATGTAAGTCTTAAACAGAAATGGCTCTATAAGACTAAAGAAACAAATGGAAGGCTTGCTGTTTTATTAGCTCGACAAACGTTTCACTCTTGTCTCTATTTGCCTTTCTGCGTAGCAGTATATGCCCCATTTCCAAAATGCTCATGTAAACAGTGGGGAGGAAAGCCTTCTGTGTGGCTTTCACTAAGATTGCAAGTTGTGTGGGCAATGCAACTCAACAGAATTTTAATGAGATTTGCAAGCCTGTATGCTTAAGCACGGGGAAATATTTCATAACTCGTATTCTCTCTTAACTGACTTGTTTTTTTGCGCACAATAATTTATGTGCAGACAACAAGAGAAAGTGCTTTGACAAAACAGTCAAGACTGTCTTTGAAGAACCCAAGGAAATTTTGTCTGGGTAGATTTATTCATTCTGTAATTAAAACACTTTGATGCAAACATGGCATACTCCAGAATTTGTAAACTGCTGCTCTGCTTATTGCTCCGAAGGTGTCTTCTCTTCCCATTCAATGTTCTGCTCAGAATTGTACATTATTTGCGTATAAAATAATGCACAATATGCATTGTTCTGGGGGGCACTTGAACTATTATTTTTTTTAATTTTGATAGTAAGTCTTCACTATTTGGCTCCTGATGTTACTGAAGAAGTTCAGGTTTCCGTTGTCTATGCTGTATCCTCATTCATTCTTGATGTCTCTAGAGCCATCATTTTATTATGACAGTGAAGAGGGACTCAGGTACCGCTTGCAGCATCCAAACTGATGTGCATAATGAGCAAATCAAACCACTACCTACCTTACATTATGCAAAGAATATGCTGGGCAAAGTGTGCGTGTGTGTGAAATGCTCTGACAGCCTTAGGTGGTAAGGTCTGAACTTAAGCAAAGTAGTAGGGCTACACTAAGTTTATGCTGATTGCTCCAGCTGACTGTGAATGTGGCTTTCCACCTCCCTGTTTACAGACAGCTCTTTGCAGGGCTGAACACTTGTGCATTTTTGGTTTGACTTTCTTTTTCCCCGTCTCCTCCAGCAGTGCAGTGTCTATTTTTTATGTACTGGTGGCAGCTTCAGAAAAATGCAGATCCTACCTTGGTCGATAAAATCTCACTTTGCATGGATGGTAAGGCAAAAAAACCCCCAAAACCCATAAAAAAAAAAAAAACAACAACAAAAGCACTTTAGGCATCTCTTACAGGTGTGACCTTTATGCTTTTACATTAAGTTTCAACACTATATGAGGTTGGGATGAAGGCTGGGTAAAATCTTTCCCTCCCAACTTTTCTCATCTCTGGAGTTTTGGAGTAGTCAGTGGACTTTCTCTAAGAAAGGGGTAAGACTGTTGTTTTGCCTCCTCTCTGCCTTTACCTACGGAGGCAATGACATGAAGCTACAGTCTTCATCTTGACTACAAGACTGTGGGAGCAAGGTATATGGTAGAAGGCAGAGGCCAAGTGGTACAGTGTGGGTCAAAGCTGACGCAGGACAGTCAGATAGGCAGACTTGGAAAATGGGAAGCAAAACCATCTCAGCCACAACCATCAGTAAGAGAAAAGTTAGAGATGCACATACCATCTGAAAAAGAAGCTAAGTTGCTTGGGTGTGGTTAATGGGCTACATTGGAGTGATGGGGCTGTGAGGTGTGGGCTCATGGGCCAGCCAAGGCAGGGTGCCTGCTGCCTGGCTTCTTGTAGCATGGAAGAAACCCTGCATAGCAATGATGTGCAGGCCAGGAAACATCCACATTTGGTGTGTGAAGGTCTGTCTTTCACACAAATTTGAATGCAGCCTCTAAAATTTTGGAGCTTTACAGTGTTCTAATATGGGGATGCATGGTCTCAAGCTCCTACTGGTACTAAGAGCCCATTGAAGTATATAAGATGGAAGAAAGTAAATAGAAGAATGTGGAACAGGTTGTAATACAAACAATCAAACATCTACCAAGGGCAACCACATTATCCCTGGACTGGCCAGATCCTACTGTGTTGCATTTTCTTATGAATATCTGTTCTGTGCTACCACACAATTGTAGCAGCAGAACCTGGGCAGAGAAACCTCTCTGAAGGACCCATGTGGTCAGGCAGGACAAGCCTGGTCCTTGGGAGGGGTTGATTTACATATGTTGGTGTAGGTGGTTATGGTCAGAGTAAACAGGTGTATCTCAGAGGGCTGAGAGTGGACTGAGATCTCCAGAGTGGTGGTTGCGCCCTTTGGAAAATGCAGACCCTTGGGAAGGGCAACCAGTCTGTGGATAGTGAAATGGCTATCCTGGATCTCAAGGGGCTTTGTTCTAACTTCAGCTACATCTACTTAACCTGATGTGCTGGCAGTGGAGGGGTGGCTTCATGGGACCTGTTTTGGGGGTGAGGGCCTTGTTTATTCTTTGGCATTCCTTTGAAATAGGCATCAGGCATCACTAGCATTTCTAGTTCACCACTGAAGAACAGGGCCACAGAGCTTGCATGTGGGATCCTTGGGGACTGTCTTACAAGGGAACCCAGACACCAAGCCTGGCGTGGGGAGCCCCCTTTCTTTTGGAAGATACTTAGGAACAATGGGAAAGATGGGCCCTGAGAATGTGGACATTGACTGCTCTCTTTTCCCTGCCCTGTGCAGATCAGCTCAAGGTGCTTCCATCCTCTCTCTGAAATCTCAGGTATGAATTTCTCAAAGCCCATTAGCTGAAATTTTTGTGGCACAAAGTGTGAAAACCCCCACTTTTGTGCACAAAAGGAGGACTCGGAGAAGCCCCGGTGAGCAGAAAGGTGACTGCCCCAGGAAACCCCACCGGTGGTCAAGGAGGCACCTCTGGTGCCGTTGGCATCAGCAGGGACTTTTGTTTTGCTCTTGGCAAGCACCAGTGGTGCCGGTCTCCTGGGTGCGAGGGTGCAAAGGAGAGCTGTGCAAAGTGAGGTGTGGGGCTGGGATCCCCCCAAGCCCAGAGCAATTTCTACTGGGAAAGCCTCTGTGCTGAGCCTTGTTCCCATCCACGCTACTGCAGTCGCTGCTGAGGAGCATCAGGCGAACATACCACTCTCAATGTTGTAATGTGCTGCCCAAGCAAATGTAAAATATTTAATCTGGCATTGCCAAAGGGGTGCTTTATGACTTATGCCAAATTACATTATATAAACATAATTAAAGGGTTAGCTTTGTTTGAATCTGTCATTCTAAGCAATAAAGATGTCAGATAATTTATTGTTACATTTTGAATACTCACTTTATTAAGCTAAGACATGTTTTTGTGTGTGCATGTATGCATATGTGAGCAGTGTTCATGGAGTTAGTTTTTTTAAAGGTGACCAAGTCTGAAGATGTTGCTGATGGGGTCCAGGAACATTGTCTGCTACAAAAGTGGCTTCCTTTGCTTTTGAGCCTGGATGCCTGTGTTCCTAAAACTGCTTGGGATGTTGGAGGGGGGCAGGAGTCCCTCGCCATGCATCCGTGGCAGCAAGGATCTGGGGAGGAGAACAGCGAGGTGCTGGCATTGCTGCCAGGGCAGAGCTGGGCTTGCGCGGGGGGCGGCTGTATGCGTTAAAGGTGGGACATGACTTCTGCAGACCAAAAATTGTCAAGCTGTGATGGGAAAGGGTTTAACAACATGAAACATCAAAAACACATGATGCTTTTCATTAAAAAAGAAAAGAAAAAATATGTTTAATGAGTTGTCTCTTCTGGCCTGTAGACCTTTCATGCCTGGTACATTTCATTTTGCCTAGTAGCGGGTAGCATCCACGGTGTGCTGCACTGAAGGTCCACCACTTCAGCCAAATCTTGTCCTGTTTTCCAGGCAGGGGAACAGAGGTGCGGTTAACTGGCTTGTTGAAGACGGGGGAGGATTTGGCTGGGTACCTGCTTGTGCTGTGGGTACCAGCCGCAAGCAGCCCCGGCACGGTGTGGGATGGAGCAGAGCAGTTGCCAGAACCCAGGCACGTCTGTCCTTAGCTGGCGGGGAGCTGAGGCCGTTTCGGCTTTTGATGGTAGGTCCTTGGTACATCAGGGCTGGTGCAGGCTGATGTGCTGGGTATACATTCAGCTTCTGGAGCAAAAAAACACCCTCCCTTCCCTGGATACTCTATTCTGAGACTGTGTTACAACCACTAAATCATTGGAAAAACAAACCCGAATCCTGTCAAGTATTAGGACAAATATTTTCAAGGTTATTTTAAGGTTTATAAAAAATATTAATCTAGAGAGTAAAATACACTTTACATGATTAAACTGTCTTAATTTTGCAGTCATGCACACGGACTCCTTACTGGGATACAGAAATTCAAGATGCCTCTGAGTCTAGAACCTACACTATCAGTGTCTGAGAGTATTTATGAATTAGTAGGTGCAATTATCCTCTTGAAATCTGTTGTCAAGATAGGCTTTGTTTAAAGTTGGCTTTCCTTTTGGCTGCTGTTGAGAAAATGCACTGAGCCATAACATGCTGTTTGTTCACCTCTCCAGAACAGTGGGTGCACACATTGCTGAATTTGTCATTCGTTCACCATTCATATAGCATAAAGCCTCCTATTTAATACTGAGCAGTTGCTGTTGGATGCCTGAATGGCCAAGGCATACTAGAGGATTAAAAAAAAAAAATAGCTCAATTAAAGACCAGGGCAAAAATAGATTCACGGATTTTCTGTTTCAAATTAAACTCTTAAAAGCCTCTTTTCCAAATTTCTTCCATTTGAGTTTTGGATCCGGTCCTAAATGCTGGGTCTGAAACCCTGAATTACGCCGTAGTTGGTGCCGTGTCCGTGACAGGCTGGATCCAACCACACCGAAACGCAGGGAAGCTTTGGGTCTGCTACCTAGGTTCAGCAGAGCCACTTTGCCTTGTGGAACCTCTCTGCCATGCCGGACCCCACCTGTCCCCCCACGGCCTGTCCACCCCATGTCTAATCCACCCAGGGCCAGTCTGGGTAAATATAGTCTACCATATAAATAATAGGATCTGTGTTAGCTGTGAGGAATGGTAGGGGTTAAGTCATTTATAAGTTCATTTAATAAATTAAACTCGGTGGGAGACCTGCAATGTTTCCCCGTTGTTCTCCAAGTATCACAACAAACCTCCTCATTTTGGGAATGGTATCTAGGGGGGTATCTGGCTTTCTAATATGGGGTTTGGTTTGGGCTCATCTCTATCCAAAATATTATTTTAACCACTCTTTGTATTTCATTTCCATACTTTTCCTTCGGTATGCTTTGAGAAAAGATTCTGCCAAAGACAGAAATGCTTTGAGCCCTGGAAAACATTTTTTTGCCATGTATATGGAAGGCGGTGTTTTGCTTGGCTTAGCTTGTGAAATACATGGCACAACCTGCATGAAATATTTGAGGCTGTGAGGAGACATGAGCAATTCTTGATGGAAAAAAAAAAAAAAGAAAGAAAGAAAGAAAAAAGTTAATTTTCATTCAATAGTCTCATTTGCTTATAACCACACCCAGACAGGAGGTGTGGGGCAGAGCAAGGAAGAAGAGTTGATTTATGAACTTGTAAAATTAAAGTTGTTACAAAGTTAAAAAGAAACAAAACACCCCCCCAAAAAAAAGCTCAGGCTCATGGCAAGGTTACTACATATGTGAGCAGGAATTAAACCATTAGTGTTTGATAAAAATTCATGAGGCTTTCGAAGCACCAGGGGTTGAGATGAAAGCTCTGCCTCATGTGCCCAAGTTGTGGGGAAACAGGCTGCCAAGTGCCCCCATCCTCACCTGGGAGGGCTTCTGCCATAGAGGGTCGCAGTATGGTGTGGAAGGGTAACAAGGAGTTAATAGGGTTTTAGGGTAATTCAGGCTGGCAGGGACCCCTGGAGGTTTCCAGTCCAAGCTCCATCTCAAAGCAGGGTCAGCGGCAAGTGGCTGCCTCCATGGGCTCCTCTCCTGCCCTTGGAGTGGCCAGGTGGCTCCCAATAAAGGTGTGAAGAAGAGATGGCAGAAGCAACTGAATCTGGCTTGATCTGCTCTTTAGCACTGAGCCCAAACTAGAGCAGCCCCTGGGCTGCCCCGTTTCAGGCTGGTGCTGCTTCGAGCTCCCAGCGTGACCAGGACCTTGGGGGTAAAGCAGAGTTGTGGCCACTCAGTCTGCAGCCCATGCCCACTCCTTCATGGCGTGGTGCAAAAGGGCTGGTCGATCTTGTGGCTGAAGTGCGTGACTGATCTCCATCCATCGGTTCTGCCTGTAACAAGATTTTGGCTACAAGAAGAGCCTGTGGAAGCAAGCACTTCTCCCAGGCGGTGTGCTGTCACACTGCTGCCAGTCACACGCTGGGTTGACGTAAGGGGACTTGGCCATCGTCTGTACCCTAGTGCTCCCAGGGCCCTGTGACACCACACCAGAGCAAACCAAGGCGATACATCTCAGATTTCCAAATCCAAGTCACAGCTCCATGGAGGGGTAAGATGTGGGCAGAGGGAGGCAGAGCACCAGCGGAGGAGGAGTTGGGGTTGCTGCAAGATGCAGCAGCCGTGGGATATTAGCTGGCTCCTCGGCACAGCTCCTGCCTGCAGCTGGTGGCACTTTGCGCTCTAGTTTGCTTGTAGCTGATTGCTTAACGCCTTGCCTGGCAGTTTTCCTGACGTGCCTCCACCTGCAAGCGAACGTCTTCTCCTGCAGCCCCTGGCAAAACAGACTGTGCTCCAGTTGGGAAAGTTTCTTGGAGAGATGCTGGAGGGCCTGGGAAGGAGAACCAGGTCTTGGAGGGACCAGCTGGTCCCCAGACCACCCCCCTCACTCCACTTTTCCACTTGTCAGGGCAGCTTTTATTTCTGCAAAACAGATAAAATTATTAGGATGGCAATAAAATAGTAAGGCAGAGACTGGGTGGGCACCTTGTGGGGTGCTGCTTGTTCGCTTCTGAAAAGCGCTGATCTTTTTTCTTAAATTGCCAAGTGTCCTTTGAAGGTGTCCTGGGATGCTGCCGCCAAGGGCAATTTCTTCAGCTTAGGGGAAAGTGTGTGGATCTGGTAGCTGTGGGACAGATGGGATCAGGAACATGGCAAGCTGCTGGTTTGGGGAGGTTTGCATGGCCAGTGGTGGCATAGGCCACCCCGTTCCAGTGGCCTCCATATCTGCAGCACAGTGTGGACCACACCAGCAGCTCAGTAATGTTCCATGTCTCTTCAATGCCTCTTCATTTTGCTGGTTGCTTGCAAGGGTCTGATAGGCAAAACTGGTGTTTTGGAAGGGGGAAGAGGAGATTTACAGACTTTTAAATAATAAAAAAGTCTTGCAATGAGTCTGACACCGGCCAAAATATCTTGACGCCAATACTCCTGCCGGTAGCCCATGCTGTGGCTTGAGCTACAGCTTGTCCTTCACAGCATGCTGGTGTGTGGTCCTTAGCATGTCCACTTGTTATTTCTGAAGTCTTCCAAGACTTCATTTTCCTCTGCAGGCCTCCACAACCCTAGTGCGAATCTAGTTAATAAACAAAAAAAGGCTAGAAACTGCACTTCTAGCAGGCAGTTGGAGACCGGATGATGCCCACGTTGTTCCTATGGCTTCTGCCCTCAAACCCATCTTTTCCTGCAGCTGGAGCAAAACTCAGCAGACACACAAACGTTGCACTGGGATGAATGAGAGCAAAACCACTGAGAAGGCCTCGGAGGACGGCTGGTTCCTGATACAGTCTGTCTGAGCTGGTTCTTTCCAGGTTCCTCCCAGCAGAAGCAGCTCCTCTAATTTATCAGCCCCTGAACCATCCAGCCCAATCTCTGTAGCTCATCTCCACCTTGAGCTTTTATCATAATTGATGAGAAAAAATTGCTTTTTGAGTAGAAGAGTGGTTCTCCCCGTTAGGCTCCGGAAGCACAGCATGTGTATGGGGCCCTGGCGTTTTTGCTGCAGGACTCGTTAAATCTGTTTAATTTGACTGTATTGGTGTGCCCAGTGCCTGCTGCGTGGTGGAGGAGCAAGCGCCAAGGCTTGTGCACACTCCTGCAGAAAGACCTGGGCTTCAAGAAGGGGAAGAAGGGAAATGGGAAAACTGCTGTTGGGGAGTGATGTTTTGCCATTGCTTGATTAGGATGACTTAAATAACCATTAGGGAGCAGGCAGGAGGAAGGAGCATCACCGCCCACTCTCTGCCAGGGAGAGTGATTCGTTGCTATTATCAAGCAAGCAGCTGCTTTTTTTGGAGCTGTGCACAGAAGCTGTGGGCCCCGCTGGAGGATGGGCTTGGGGGATTGAAAAGAATGTTTTTGCTTAGGAGAGGGGGAGCCTGGAGCAGCTAAGACAAGTGCAGCTGGTCACAATCAGCTGAGCCATGAGGGAAGGTCAAGGAAGCCAACCTGCTGGCAGTGGGGGAAGAAAAGCCTTTGAGGAGGCAACAACACTCTTTGGGACTAGGGAAAGGTTGCCCAGTGCAATGCAGAAATGCTGTGTGCGATGCTCCGCTCTCGCCAGGGGTTGGGTGGGATGTGGGAGGAGCAGGGCTGGAAACAGCGTCCGGGGATGAGCGATGGAGCTGGGGGGGGGGGCATGTCCCGAAACACCAACCACTCAGTCAGTGGGGTGTTTCCATCTTCCTCATCCTCACTGGAGTACAGTGTCCTTGAAATCTCCCTTGGTTTTGGGCATGGCCTAAACATGATCTGGAAGAATTAAAAATTGGGCAAAAAAAGCCATCCAGGCACTTCAGTGTGGTGAGCACGGGTCCCAGATGGGTGCTCTTTTTAGCCAGACTGGTTCTGCCATCCATGCTTGGTTTCATCTTCCAAAACAACAGGGTGTGAACTTTGATATTTCCACGTTGTATGGCAAGAAATAACGTGTCTGTAACAGTTTTAATCCCGGGTATTACCTCTCCTCCAAACTTCAGAGATATACTGATATACACACCCTGCCTTCCCGCATGCGAGCAGGTAATTAGGAAGAAAAAATCCGGTTGTCTGTATGTTGGTACATGTCCTTCTAAGCAATCCCATTTTCCATAGGGATCATGTGCAGCTGAAGCTCAGCTGTTATTGGGTATCCTGGGTGCTTTGCAGTGCATTGTGCACATGAACAAACAGTGAGACAAATTTCAGTACCTAATTATTTTACACAAGAGAAGTAAATGAGAGCTTCAGAGCCCTGTGTCAATACAGGAATGAATAATGTGTCTGACTTCTTAGAGAAAATTTCAGGATGGAATAAATTTAATATATTGGATTGAATGATCACGTGGATTGTAACCTTTGATTTTTTTAAGTATCTTTTCACAACGAAGGTAAAACCAACAAACTAAATCCTCTAATTAAAATCCTCTTGGCTGGGGATATGAATAGTATGTAAATGTTTCCATGTGCTTAGCTACACTTCCAAAATGGGGATACAGAAATGCATAGCCTATACCTCTAAAAGGTAGTATTTCTGCCACTGTCCTGACATCAGCCTGGTCCAGTTGTCTGCATCTCCCCATGTCATGCTGCCATGAGGCAGGGAAAAAAACTTAAATCTAAGGCATTTATAGAGAATCTTGTTTCTTCCTCTTTGGTTTTTTGTTTGTTTGAGGTTTTTTTGTTTTGGTGTTTTTTTTTTTAAATGAATTCATTAATGCCTCTTTAAAAAAAAAAAAAAATTACGGAGAAGTCTTGCATCTTCCTCCAGGTGAATACCAACTTTTCACTGAGATAAGACAGTGGCAATGCCTCTGTTTCTGCTTTAAAGTCTAATATAATGGAGTTTTTGTGACATTAATTGAGTTATTAAGAGTACTGGACACAGGCTGAAGTCTTAGTGCATAACAGGAATCTGTACAGTGGTTAAAGACATCGGGGGAAAATTATACTTGGAGTTATAATGAAATAATTCCAAAGTATCTTCACTGAAATTAATGAGTTTACTTTGGATTCATTCTCTTGTAAGTAGGAGGTTGGCAGCAGCAGGGATAAGAAAGTGGCTTTCTCTGAAGCAGGAGAGAGAAAGGGAAGAATACAAGCTAGGAAATGTCACAGAATTGCTTTCTTAAGAAAAACCCTCTCTTTTAGTCTTGTTGGACATCTTTTGGGAAAAAAATGATTGTAAAAATTAGGTGGAGTGTTAGAGAGGTGTGTGGGGGAGACGGGACCGGTTTGGTTTCAAATTTGAGGTTATTCACATGGTTTTCTCTGGTTGTATCATGTTAAAAAAAAAGGAGGAAAAAAAAAGATGATGGGGGAGAGGACACCAGCCCTGTCTCCAGTAGTCCTCAGCAAGGTGAATCTTTCTCAGGGGTCAGGCAGCCCTGATGCACTCCTGTTCCTCGTACCACATGGTGGTGGGTCGCATACAAAAACACAGACAAACAAGCAGTGCCATTCCCAGGTCAGGCTTGGGTCCCTGTTTCCTTAAGGAGCTCAAACCCTGGTGTGCAACAGATCCTCCTGTTACAGGGAATTGCAGCAAGTGCAAGTGCAGCCCAGTCATTTCAAGTGAATAAACCGGGACAAATTCCCAGGATTACTGTGGTTAGAACATGTTTATCTTGTGTCACATCCTGGGCTGCAGGGCGGGATGGTCCCTGTGTCCCGCTACACATGCAGCTGTGCCCTGCTGAAGCCCCAAAAGTCTGAGGTTTCTGGGGACTACAACGTCTTTGGGGTGAAGGACCACTTTTTGTGCCCCCTGACACCAGGAGGCATTGAATTAAATGTTAGATCACTGTGGCTGGAGATGCTGGCTGCAGGGCTGGGTTTGCCCTCTGCCAGGCTCCCAGCTTCCACGATTCCTATAAAACGCTGTTTGCCAGTCCACAAATACACCGTACAGCCCGATTTGACAGTTGTGGCGATACTACTCTTCATGTCACTGGCGAAGGATTTGTTGACCCGTCCATTCCCATAACCAGTTTGCAATATCCACTCATTTCCACCATTGCACAGGAGATGTATAGAAACAACTGAGTTGTTAGGTCAATTGGATTGTCTCATCGCTGTTGTGAATAACCCCTAGGCAGGCTGGGATGCCTTATGAGGCCATCTGAAACCTGTCCTCTGTCTTCAGAGGCTTAACTATAGAAGAGATCTCTGCAGAGAGACCTCCGTGGGCACAGCACATGCTCCATTATAATGGGAATTGTAATGTTAACGGGCATGGCTGTGAAGTATTTGCAAGATGCCGGTACGGCAGACAGCATAGTGTTAGAATTTTCGTTCAAGTGCATCCAAATGGCTTTAAAGGAAAAAAGAAAGCACCTCAACAGATATCAGCCCTGAATTGGTCAGGCAGTTGGACTAGATGGTTGTTGTAGGCCCCTTCCAACTGAAATAGCCTGTTCTATTCAAAATATCTAGGATCTGATATTCTGTTGTTCAGTCCCAGACACATGCAGGTGTGTTTGTGCTTATCACAGCAGCAGCGTGAAAACATTTAGGTCAGTTTTAAGTCTTCATTCCTTGCTTGTAAACTGGGTGTAGTCCCAAGCGCTGCCGTTATTGTGGCATTACTACAGGTGACAGTGTCACTTGGTGGTCCTGGGTAGGCTGTTGAAATGGGGGTGAATAGAAGAACTCAAACCTTCCCTGGCATCAGGCACTGAATACTGATTGGAGAAAGCTTCATTAAAAGGTCTTTGACAGGTATTTGTGTACTCAGGGGTTTACTTAGAGAGACGTGGTGTGGTTTAGCAATAGCTGGCTGTCACGTTGGAAGCAGGATTATTCAGGGGCAACCACTAACAAGAGTCATCAGATGGATGATGAGCCAGTTTGCACCTAGAGCTCATGCGAAGGAGGAAAAAAAGGTTATGCTTCAGCTTAAGGGAAGAGGGAAGCCACTGGAAGAAATATTCAGCGTACAGAGTGCAGGAGGTATTGACGGGAGCGATGCTGAGTGCATGTGGACTGGATTTCGTGCACGTGGGTTTACAAACAGATGGGTCAGGCACCGCTGGTAACTCACCAGCTGAGCAGCTGCGCAGAGGGAATAACTTGTGTTCAACAGGCAGGAAAAAAGGGTGGAAAACAAGTTAAATTGCTTGCAAAGAATCAACCTGCTGTTTATGTAGCGGTGAATGGTTATTTTAAAGGCCAGCGAGTGATGTCCTTAAAGCAGGGAGTGGGTTATAAGACAGAGTTAAATCTTGATATGTATAAAGTCCTGGAAAGGAAAGGATAAGCTTTCAAAGTGAGCGTGTACAGCTGCTCTCACTTGTTCACTAACCCTTCCAAAACATGTCCCGTGGGCATTCCCACACAGCATCAAGCGAATTGCTGATTCAGGAGGAAGCCACGTTGCCGAATGGCAGATGTTCAAGTTACCACTTGCCTTCTGCCCCCTTGGATGGTGAGGCTGCCAGAGCCTGGCTCCAAATGTGACCTTCCCTCCCCTCTTCCAGGTCCCTCACCCGCCCTGTGCTCAATACGGACACTTTGATTCATTTTTCATAAATACAACCGCATGCACATTAATGTGCGTGATGAGAAAAGACAGAGCTTAGAAATACCTGGTGGATGCTGCTGGGGTAGAAACACCTTCAGGAAGGTGAACCTGGAGCATTTTTACCCCTGCCATATACCAGGTGATGGGCTGAGAGTGGTGCTGGGGGCTGCGCATCACCACTGCACCCTCCACCTGGAGCAAATTGCCTTCAGCTTAGAGGTGTGAAGTGCTCCTGCTAGTGCTAGTGAAGGGAGGAACAGAGGGTGGGACAGGACCCCTCTGGGCATGTGCCCACCTGGCAGGGTGACAAGGGAAGAAGAGCCTGGCAGATGTGTGCGGGAAAAGTCCCTCAGGGAAAGGGCAGCATGGATAAGCCTTTGGGATGGCACCAGTAGGGTTGTGATGAACCAGGGTTTGATTTTCTCCATGAACGTGGCACCTTGGGTAGATTCAACCTGCTCCCTTTACCCCTCATTGCAATTTTTGTCACCAGATCGAGCTATTAAAATGTTAATATAAAATATATAGTTAGTGGGTAGCATGCTGTATGCATCTGACCTGTACAATTTTTCCTCTCTGTATGTGGACCCCCGTACCGCGCCCCAGTGTGTCTGTGTGTTTGTCCAAGGCTCATGGATTCAGGGAAAGACAACTTCTGTGCAACATCAGTTGGATGGCTCTTGCTCTTCTAAAAGACAGTACAGAAAGAGTTGATGACACTGGGTCACAAAATTGAACCAAAATTCACAGTATCTCTTTTGCATAATATTTTAATATAAGAGACCACACGAACCTCTTGTCCTAGGGAAAGGTTGATAAGAGACTAGAGTTTGGCACTGTGCTAGGCCTAAGAGAACAGGAGCTGTAAATTAGCATAACAAAGATTAAGTTGCATAATGGTTTCCATTCTGATTTGTTTTCAGTTAGCAATTTGTTACAATCTTCAGCTTTTGAGCTGAAATTTCCTGGGCTTGTTTTCCACCTGGAAAAAAGCATACATATATGTGTGTACTTACTTAAGCCAAATATCGCTAAGTCATCTCTGCATCTAAGGAGAGAGGAAACTTCTCTCTGTTATTATTTCTTATAATTCCTTCAGTGAATGTTGATAGAGCAGACACAGCTGGTTTTACATGTTGAAATGTGGTCTGGGAATGGGCCTTGCAAAGAGTGTCTGTCTTTGTTAGAAGAGTGCCATAAATCTCTTCAACATTGTAAGTTTGCAGCACAGTAAAGATACTGTCAGGGAGCTGAGCTGCAAACAACTTCTGGATCACAGCTCTTTACTTAAAGGTGTCCACAAAAAGCTCCTGTACAGAGCAAAAGTAATAAATAACTTGGTTTGTGCTGAGCCTGGGAAGGCTTCAGCTAAGGAAGGCTTGGTATTGATGCTTAATGAAAAGCATAATAATAAATGTGGTTGCTGTATATCGCTTAGAAACATCGGAGGTGGAGGGAAGGGGTTCCTGCAAGGAGCTGAAAAGCTGAGCCCACATTCCTGAGACTTTATATAGGGTAGCTTGGGGCTGTGACAATCTCTTTGCATGAGCCTTTGCATCGGGCATCTTCCACCTCTGCAAGATAAGGAGGAGCATTATCTCATCTCCCCAAACTGTCTCATGGGGGTCATTCTCTGCTACATGAGGTAACCTGTGTGCGGGGTGGGTGCTGCAATAGCATGGCCAAACACATCCCATGCACGGGGCCTGAGTTCATCTGAGATATTGCTTTGCTTTTCAGTTTCAGGATTTTTTGAAGGTTTTCTTTTATTATTATTTTTTTTCAGATCTGCAAGTGACCAGCCAAAAGTCTGGTTTCACAGTTGCATTGGTTGCTCAGGAATATTTTTATGATTATTTATATTAGAAAGACTAACCCCAGGAAATCCTGCCCCGAATCTTCTGTGCCTCTGTCCTTCTCCTTTGGATGGGTCCAAGGCAGGAGCTGGTCTGTGATGCTCCAGAGAAGGCAGTCAGCTTAAGTCTGGCAGCCCTATGGCACTGGGCTGGTAACGCTCATCCCTGTGAGTGCAACCCAAAATTTTCCTTTATAACTACCGGCAGCATGTCAGCAAGGATGAAGAGACCTAGAACTGGATTTGATCACTGGGGTGGGTGGATTGGGATCACATGGTGCAAGAAACCGTATAACAGACATTTGACACCAAAATGTGTCTTTCCAGGTGACAGATCCACTAGCACACGTTAGGAGAGCCGACTGGGGAGATTCAAGGTAGGAACATTGACAAAGCCTCCAGTTCTTGTGTAAGTTCTTCTTAAAAACCCTTTTGCTGGTAAAAGTGTTCACTGGGAGCCCTGTACGGTATATATACAGGTCATGTGCAGAGCATGTCTGATTCGGGGCGGGGGGTTCCTCCAAAGCCTGGAGGTTTCTTGGTATGCACAGCGCAGCATGTGTTTCTGTTCAGAAAATCTCAGAAAAAATAAGTTATCCTGGAAGCTGGAGAGGTCATCAGGCAGCCACTGAATTTCCTTGGGCCACCTTGCAGTGCTGGCGCAGAGCCGCAGCCTGCACGGGGACACCCCGCTTGTGTCTGCACATGCAAAGAAATGTAAAATGGATTTGAATAGCTGCAAACTTCAGGGAGATTGGCCAAGTGGAAGGGCACGCAGTGCTGGTAACCCCAGCAATGGAGGCTTTTGCGGGGATGCTCCCGCTGGCAGGAACTTGCCCACTGGCTGGGCTCTGCAGCAGCCCATCGCACACCAGCACTGCACAACCGAGCCCCCCATGCTGCACCCACAGCCAAGCCTTGCTAATACCAGCCCGTTCATTTTGCATTTTAAGTGCAGGATTTTTATAAAAAAACCTTGTGTGAGTCGATCTCCCACCTGACTGTTTGGGGACCCACCTCCCCACCCCAGCTGAGCGGTTAGACTGCACCTCTGCTTGCCGGTGTCCCTGCGTGCAGCTGAACCAGCATTAACCCTCATCTCCAGCACTGCGGCTCAGCAAGGCACTGAGAGGGTGTCTGGTGCATTAATATAAAGTTAATGTCATTATACTGCTATAATGAAATAGATGTATGTCTGCACCAGGTATATGTTCTAGTATGTCAAAGCCAGCCAGACTTAATTTCATGGGTTTATTGTACTCTTAGTGCCATAGTTTTAAACCCGATGCAAGATGTTCAAATGGCAATGGTAAAAACAGTGAAAGCAGGTTTGAAAATCAGCCCCTTATTGCTTAAATTGCATTTAAATGCGGATCTTGACATCTGAGCTGGTGGAATTTTCCAGTGATACGTAAAATTAGATCTTTGTATTTGTTTTTATTTGCTATCTGCCATTCATTTTGTTTGCCTTGGTTAAGTTTCCAATTTTCCTTTTATACAGTCTCTGCATACTGATTAAACATACTTGGTGGGAACATTCTTGCTTGGTGCCTGGTTTATAGGAAGATGCCTTGCTAAGCAGGACCTGCACAGATCCCAGGCTGTAAATAGCTGCCTTCACTGGAAACTTGGGATATTTGTTCACCCTTGAAATCAGGTCCACTAGCAAATATCACAGCCTAACTACCACATCAGACAGAGCCAGGGTGATAGCCTGAGTGCTTTATTTAATGGCAAAAAAAGCAGAGCTGAAAACTGTATTCTTACCTCTGCCAGTGACAGTTTCCAGAGTTTCAACACATCAGGAATCCCCGTGGCGCCTATTTAGACCAACGGTGATTTGCCATCCCACGCTGTCATGTACCTCATTGAGCTCAGCCGTGCGAAACTTAAAATCCTCGGACAACTCAAAAAGCTGCTTCAGCACAAATCGTGCTCCTAAACCACTGTTTTGATCTTCCATGCTTCTTTTGCTATTGCTGAAGGTACTTTTTTTCATAAGCAGAAACTTTTTATCAGCTCAAAATTTTTGCTGTTTGCTCAAGAAATGGTTTCTTAACACCACCACCACCCCACCCCTTAATCTGTTAGCAAAGCCACTGACGCTGCAGGTGCAGCCCTGCTCCTGGGCTTAGAAGCTCTGTTGGCAGAAGAAAAGGAGCTCTGAGGAATAAAATGCTTGCTTCAGTTGCAACTATCTTGTGTTCAAAGCCCAGAACTATTGCAGGAGTTCGTTTGATTGATCTTCATAGATTAGATAAAGCTGATCTTTCCATTTAATTTAAGAGGGCTTTTCTGGCTTGTGCTTGCTCAGAAACTTGTCCCCTTTCAACTCTGATGGTTAATATTCATGCAGTGTAAGGTTTTATACAGGTTGTGCCATCCATTCCTAAAAATAACACATAAACGTGTTTAATAGAAAGCTAATATGTCATTCTGGAAGGTTACAACTCTCCTAACGCTTTAGAGGACATGAACTATATTCATGAACAGGTAAAAGCAAACAAGCATTTTCCCCATTAAGGCAGGCAACCCTCTGCTCAAGGCAAATGTGTTTCATGGGAGAAGGAGAATTTGTCCCTCAGAACCAGCCCTGAAGACATCACGGTGAGCTATGATGTCATTCTTAGAGGAGGGCAAATGACCAAACAGGCCACTTGTCTGCTCTAGCAAGTATCCAGCATTAGGGGAACTGGGCTGTGCTGGGCAGTGGGGCGACAGGGCGCTTGCCAGGGTTGGACACAACACCTGCTCCCAGCTGGGAGACTGATGCTTTCTACAGAACACAGGTTTTAATTAATAAATTGGCAGAATTTGGGCAGGGAGCGTGCATTTTCTGTAGAAAAGAGCTCCTGGCTCCCACTGAGCAGAAGCAGCGCTAACACATCTGCACCCAGCTCTCAGTGTGCCATGGGAGATTTGCTTTTCACATCAGGCTCGCTTTTTCCCTGACAGCTGTGGAAGCTATTTGGGATGAATAAATAGCTGGAAGCAAGAACAGGAGGGAGGTGATGAGGTCAACTGATGGAGAGATGCAAGTTTTCATGGTAGAAGACACAAGAAGTAGCTTCCTTGCAGGCACAGTGCTGAGAAGTGCCTGACATGAGTATTCCCAAGAAATTTGTGGTTGAGAGTTCCAGTTTCCCAGCTGTGCTTCAGCAAGTCACCTCAACTGGCACCTTGTGACTGCAACCTGGGGCACAGCACGGAGACATGGCAACAAAGCAGAAGGGGACCACAAAGCAGATGCTTTTCTGGTCAGTTTCTTGCAGTTGTTTGTAGAAGGATGGTGTTGCTTATTAGTGCAGTCAAAAGTGTGCTGAGGAGGTCATCTTGCCGTGACCAGGGAGTGACTGTCACATCCAGGTGGTAGGACTCTGTGCTTGTCCAGCATAAAGTAGATTTTAGTATTTGCTAGATGTTAGGGTATTGCCCTTATAAACCTTAAAGGTGTATTGAACTTGCTGAAGGGACAGGGTAGTGATGGTTATATGGCTTCAATCCTTAGCAGCTTTGAATCGTGCATTTAGTAGGAGGTGTCTATACAATATAATGAATCTGGGGTCATGAGATTTGTCCAGCACAGGACATTAGGTCTGTGGAAGGAGATACCTTGGACATCTCTCCATGTGTTGGTTTTTCAGGTCACTGGACTGAAATTGATTGTCCAAAAAGCTCCCGGGCAGCTGGAAGTTCCCAGGGGAGCTGGGAGTGAGATGCCAACAGCAGTGGGGCTGTGTGGGTCCTTCACCATGCCACCCCAGAGGATCAGTGTGTAGCCCAGACTGCACTGCAGTGTAAAAAGGCCATGAAAATGGTTAGGGAATTAGCCATGTCTCCATATGGGCAAAGTGGTGAAACAACAATCGAAGAAGCGACTACAGCCACAGGAATAAAAAAGCTGAATATGATGATACGAGAAGGTCTGGTTAGTGTAGGCTGTGTAAAGTGTTTTCAATGAACTGCTTTAACCAGGGAAGGGTTGTAGGCGAGGAAAAGCTGTGCTCTGTGCATTTCATCACTTGAGAAAACAAATAGAGGTGAGGGAAAGGAATGCGGTGGAGACTAAACAGGGAGAATATTGTATTGCCTGGGATGATGAGTGGCATGGCCTCATATAGCACACAGCCCGAGGTGCTGGCCACCAGCCTTGGAGAGGAGGCTGAGATGAGTTACCCTGGTAAGGAGATGAAGGAAAGAGAGCGTCATGGTCATGAGAGAGGTTTTGGTTTTCCTTTCAGTGCAGGCAAAGAGAAGGAAAGACTCAGTAAAATGAAATAGTGAGGAATTCAAAACCAATAGGAAAGCGGATGATTTCACGCAGCACAAGCCTGGTGGGTCACCAGTACATACCCCTGCCCCTCCGCCTGGCCCCGTGAGTGTGGGATAAAACAAATCAGAAGCTGGACTGAGCACACTTTGTTTGCTCATATTTTGTATTCATTAATTCGCTCATTCATTCATGAGCTGCCTTAAGGTGTTGCTAGAGTTAAATCCTGACAGGGGCACACAAACAGACCCAGCATGCAAGGCGCTTCCTCGAAGGGCTGTGCAGCAAACCAGCCCCCAGGGAATGCCGAGGGGAATGCAGCAACCCGGCCATAACTCACTCTGTTAGTAACTTTTTTGCCTCTATCTCGTGGAGAGTTTATTTTGGCAACTGTGGAGTGTGAGGAAAAAACGAATATTCCAGTTGTAAGTATTGCATATCTTTCCTGATCTGGAGAGAGCCTGGATGGGACAGGACAGGGTCGTTTGCTGAGAGCAATGGGTGGAGTCCACAGATGGAAGAACAAGACTTTCCGGCTAAAACCAAGAAAAAATTTCTTGGATGCCCAGTCTAGCTTGACAGCAGACAGAAAACTGCAGACTGGTATTTGTAAGTGGAATTAATCTTGGTGGAAGTTTAGGGTAGGGCTTGACAGTGAATGCGGAGCTATATTCAGTTCCAGGAGGGACAGAGTTTTTTCTACAGTGTAATAACTTACGTATGTCAGAAATACTGCTGTAAGATCCTTTGGGAGACAAGTCACATGTGGTTTTTGCAGGGCAGCAAGGTAAGGCAATTCAGGGTTGCGTGATGGTTGACAACAACTATCTACTCACCTACCTATCAGGTGGGAAAACCTGCAGAACCTGGTACAGGTCCCACCATCCTCAGGTGCTCACAGGGGATAAACATCAAGCTCAAAGAGAAGCGCAACATCAAAATAATCCTTCTCTTGCCACTCTCTATTGATGTGCAAAGAATGAGCATCTTACAAAGGTCTTTTGAAGAACTAATCCAAACTAAAATTACATACAGCATTTTGTTGCAAAAGCTTGTGGGAGTGCTGTGTAAGCAGCATTATCTGTTCTTCTGGTTTTGTGTCCCTCTATACGGCAAAGGAGTTGAGAGGGTGTCTCTGCATCAGCTTCCCTTGCTTGGGCAGCCGCAGCAAAGACGATGTAGCAGGAAGCATCTGACAGCCTTGGTGCATTCGTGTCCCTTGAGCAGGCAGGACAGGCCAGAACATCCTTTGGTGCAGGGATCAGATTGTGAGAAAACCCTGGCTTGTTCCTTCACCTGGACATGCATCTCCATACAGCAGCTACAGGACTTGCATGTCTGCAAACGTGTGTGCTCCTGCTCTACAACAGCAGATTAACTTACATTTTCTAGTAATCTGAATGGCAGGTACTATTGAGGTCCCTGAGGCCAATTAACCTCAACAGAGAATTAAAAGGTGGTAGATAGTACAGCACACTGTGGCCAGTCTGTCTGTGCTATAAGTGGTTGCACTCTGGAACCTTTGCTCCCCAAAGCTTGTCTTGAAACCAACATGAGCTGGAGTCTCTGCAGTTAAGACAACTAGCGAGCTTGGGCTTGTGTGGGCTTCAGCCTGTCCTTGGCACCCAGCTGAAACACAGACGTAGGACCTGAATGAAGGTACAGTGAAGCTAAAGAAAATATAGATACCACTGATACTAGTGTGCCCAGAAAAGACCCTTGTGGAAGGCCATCAAAGGATAAGTTGTTCTAAGCAGCTGTCTGCTTGTTCATCTTGCATCAAACTCCACCATTCTGGGCAACCTACTAGATATCCCATGGCAGTTAGAGGCACTACTTTGCCTTAAGCTTTGGTCAGTGTGGAGAGAAATTCCCGTGATCATCTTGTTGGTTTAACTGTCTCAAGCCCTCTTGCTCACATTGCCCCACAGCCCTTCGAACCCTCCGTCTTGTAAGGCACATCAATACGGAATTGATAACCTCTGCGGACTAAATCCTTTCAACGAAACCTGAATACTGTTTAGTTACAGTCCTCTATTTAACTGGGGTATTTTCTTCTACAGACAATCAGAAAATTTGTCCCCTTTGAGGAGATTTTGGCTGAGCTCATAAGTAATTTCAATTCTCATGACTGTAGAATAATCTTTTGTTTTGGCAGCTGCAGTGTCCAGCCTTGTTAATTTATTGCTTTGTGAGATCTGAAGTGCTTGGATTAAGCTCCGAGAAGTGATGACCATAGCAAACAGAAGAGAAGAACAAATCTCTTGCTTTTCTCTTCCCTGCCTCTCGGAGGCTGGGTGCTGCATCGAGGTTTCGTGTTGCAGAAACACCTCCTGCCTCCATGCGGATGTTCAAGCGATAAACCTTTCCTCTTTCTTGTCCATGCACCATCTGAGGATGGATGGAGATCTCCCATAGGGTCAAACCTACCTGCATTTTAGTTGTGCAAGCTTCTTACTGATTTTGGAGGGTTGTGGTAGGATGAATATCACAGGCACGCAGCAGAGGAATAGGCTACGAGAGGAATATAAACCACAGGAGTTTGGTGGGTTTGTTCCGTTTCTCTTTCTGTGAAACATCTGTTTCTTTTCAACAGTAGTAACAGGCTAGATGTTGCCCTGCTCTGTTATTGCAGTTCGTATTTGTATTATTGTAAAGGCTAACTGTTAATGGCAGCGGCTCTCCTGATCACTGTACAGATTGCTGCTATCTGGCACTGACACAGGCAGCAAAACTGTTCTCGTCTGACTGGCAGATCTACCTGATCTCTGCTGCTCACAGGGCAGTTCTGAAAGCTGCTGTCCCCTGGGAAGGGCCACATGCTGGGATTTATGAGGCTGCCTCGAGTAAAGGCCTAGAAACGCTGCTGTTGAGAAGAAAGTCTTAGTGCTACTACGTGTGTGTTGTGGTCAGGCTGTTTTTTCAACAAGACAAATTCTGCAAACCTCTCCTTGTAATTTCTTTCCACGGTGACTATGTTATTTTGGGAGGAACTTTCATTTTTCCCTTTCATGGCGACACTATCGTGACACCAATGTCGTAAGCAAAGGCTTTGGTTGAGAGTCATGAGGAGCACTGACGTTATTCCAGCAGTGGATATGGTGGACAACGAATGGTTAAATATACTTAATTGGCTTGTACGTTTTCTATCAGAATAACATGTTGAGTGCCAAATAACTAATACTCCATGGACTACTACAATTGCATACCAAAGCGACAAGAATGCCTCTGATAAGCTTTATCCTGGTCAGTGTTTATGCAAAGAAAGCCACTTCAAATGAATTATTGCAAGTTTCCTCCTTCCCTGAGTAAATTACTACATTCATTGCAAATTATGTCCCAGCAAATTCTGAATGATTTGTGTTCCCGTGAAAAGGTTTTTCCTCTGTACACTCCGTGCACTTCCTATTATTCCACGTCCAGAAAACTTCTTTCCAGTGACTGGGCTCACTCTGAATGTATTGGTGGCCTATGCCGAAAACTGATCATAGTAAATACTCAGACTGTTTCAGCTGTGGCTCTGTGTGTGTATTAATCCTGAGCTTGGCTGAACATTAATACAGATGAAACGGGGATGGTTTGTTTTCCTGTGACTCCATCTGTTCCATGGACATTTCCATGTCTTGTAGATTTTACTCTGGTTGAGTATTTTATTGAAGTAAGGACTGATAAATGTGCTTTTTTTAGAAGAATCTGCCAAAATAATAGATCATTGCACACACCCATGTATGAAAAAAGATCTGTGTTGTAAATAGCACCTGTGATTATCATAAGCAAAAACATTTTACAAATGTAATTAATTTGTTGCTATTAAATGCTGTCATAATAATGTATGTTTCTATTCCTGATTTTTGCTGATTATTGTGAGCACCACAATATTTTGGCTTTGTACAGTACAAGGAAATAGTAAAATGGAAAGCTGTACGGTTTTTAAAAGCTGTCATGAAAATACTTCCATTAGTGGGTGGCCAAATAAGAAGATATTTAGTAAACATGAAAACAGGCATATAAGGGCATGCCTGCATGGATGGATGCAAACAGATGTGAGCTCCTCTCTTGCTCTCCAAGCCAACTGGGCACATTCCAGCTTCATCCAGAAGCCACGAAGCCATGTTCATGCAGTGCTGTGCTTAAATCTTACACCCTGTCTGTTAGGAGCACTCCTTAGTTCCCCTCAAGTAGCCGGATAGCTCATGCGAGCACAGTGCTATGCTGAAGCCAGCTTGAGTCAAGCTGGCTTGGAAGGCAGACAGAGGAGCCCGAGTGTGTCTGCGCCCATCTGTGTAGACATGCCCTAAGCCAGGCTGGGTGAAATCTGGAACCTCGATGAAAAACGACGTTAATTAATTCAATAGGCCAAAATTTTGCCTGCTGTCGGCATGAATCTGTATTGGACAAGAAGAATGTTTTTCCACTTCCTGAGCAGGCAAAATAATGGAGTTTGTATCTTTGAAGTTGGAGATGACAAAATTGACTTAGATTACTTCTGTTTGAAGACGCCTTTCTTTGTGTTTTCATCTCAGGTTGGGTGCTCATGTGGTTGCCATCCCCACAGTGCCTGGACACCGCGTGGGCTTTGATGTACAACTCTAACAACACCCCATGAGAAGGGAACGTGCTGGTTTCCCCAGTGGGTTGATGGGGAACAGAGGCCCAGAGACAAAAGGGAGCTTTCCCAAGGCTACGTGCTTCCTCGTACAGTGGCACCCTGAACCAGCTCCTCCAAGGAGTCATGAAATATCCCAAGCCTCCTTCAGAACTTCCTTTTCGGCCTTTTTCATACAGAAAAGTTGGTGCCTCTGTTTTTCTAAACTCGAACAAGTCTAACAAGTCACCTGGTGACCTGGTGGCATGAGGTCAGGATGGGCAGGTCCCTCTGCTCCATGGCCACTAGGAGACATGCGTGGCCAATACGTGATCTCGTGTCTTGGCCTCTGACCATCCAGACAGTTTCAGTGTTAGCAAATGCCTTGGCACAGATGTGGCCTGCATCAACTCACATTCTCCGAGCTGGTGTCCTGGCACCATCTTGGGAAACACATAAGCACAGGGCTGTTCCCAAAGCTTGTCCTCTTGGGATGGGGAGAACATGCACTCAGCCAGTCTCTCCTATGTGCCCAGGGCTGCGGAACGGCCCCTCGCCCTGTTTTATTTGGCCTTTTAGGCATCACGTCACTTCATTTGCAAAATGCCCCCGTGGACTTCCTGGGGAAATGGGGACGCTGCTTGTCCTCACGCTCGGGTGGGACCAGGACTGGGGGAGGGGAGGAACACCACACCGTGGGAAAACATCTGAATTACGAGCCCCTTTGGGGGTGAGTGACTTCATACTGATGACCTGCAAGACGCAAAGCAGGCTGAATTAGTGCAATAAAGTGTTAATTAGAAGGAGATTGCATTAATGTTACAAAAATGTTTCTGTGCTGTTTTTCCACCGGTACTGTCAGGGAAGCTGAACTATCTATCCATGCATCCTAGACAGGATTATGCCTTTACTCATTTGATTATGGGTGTTTGACTCAGTAAAGCCTTTGGGCTGGCACAGCTTTTGTGGCGGTACGCAGTGGGAAGAGCTGGGATGTGATGTGAAATAGCAGGGGCTCAGACATTTGAGGACCATGCAGTTGGCAAGCAGGGCACGGGCATTCATGGCATCCCAGGCAGCGTGAACGGGTGGCCGGTGCTTTGCAGGTGCAGAAGGGAGGTGTGTTTTTAGGGCGCTTCTTGATTCCCAAGGTAGGCAGATGCGCTTTGAAGCAGCTGAGGTTTCTGAGCTGTTCTCATGGCTCCTCCACTTGCCTAAGGACAGGGAACGGGGCCGGGCTTCAAACGATGAGTTGAATCCTGCCCTCTTTGAAGTCATTGGCAGAAATTCCTGGTACCAGTTATGAGGTCTGTGTGCCTGAAGGAGCTACTGCAGAGCAAAGCATCTTGTCTCTGGCTGGCCAGTTTAACTGGAGAGCCTGGCACCTCTTGGTCCAGGGGGACCCTATGGGGCACACAATCTATGTCGGTCAGGCTGAGGTGCAGAGTGCTTCATGCACCTGTGCCCAGAGGCATCATTAAAGCACCCTGTTAGTATTTATTACAACCCAACCCTATTTCCTTCCTCCCTTGAGAGCGCATACTTAACTGCTATGAACAGCCCTGAGTCCCGGGGTGTACAGGCAGAGTTTAATGGTCTCCAGGCAGGGTTTGCAGCGTTGAAAATTAAAAAAAGAAAATATCTCATAGAAACAAAGCCAATTTGATCTGGAAGCTTTGGAAGAGAGAGAAACGACGTTATCAGCCTCTTGGCATGGGGATGTTTGCGTGTGTGTTTGCTTGGCTGTGTTTCTGATGCCTTGAGCTTCTACACATGGTGCTTGGCACAGCTGGAGTGGTAAAATGCAACATTGAGAGGAGCTCATGTGACTGTTGGTGGTAGGCCTTGATTTTTCATATAGGTAATGTGGCCCTGCATTCTCAACCCGCTCATGTAGGCTTGTCCTGTTCTTCAGTTTGCATGATCTGGCACAAAGCTGTAGGTGTTAATATACCAGACCATTCTATGATGGTACACATGTACCGGTGGGCTGCAGCAGTGCAAGAGACAGGACTGTGGAGCATCACAGCTCTGGATGTATTGCACTGGCCCAAACATATGAAAATGATTATAAGAATTCACTTTATTGTGTAGTCACTGATGACACCGATCAAGTACCCCAGATGTTGAGCTTGTCCTCTGGCTGTCCCCATGCTCTTTAATACCAAGGGCACCAACAGGGTCCACAAAACCAGAATCGGATGCTGCCAAAGTTTGCCTTCATTTCTCCGGGCTGCAGTGGCACAAGCTGTGTTGGGTCACTGCTGCCCAGCATTTGCTCCAACAGCAGCTGCATGCAGTGCTGCTCCCAAGGAGGATCTGCTTTGTCAGCTGGATGGATGGTCCCAGCTGGGTTGAAAGGGAACACCATGGCTCCACAATGTGTCCGCTCCTTTTAAATTTGTTTCCCATTATGCAAAATATCAGAAGTGTGATGCCATCTTACATTTAGACCAATAGAGTAGATGTTTGCAGGACTGCAAAATCTCTGAGGCTGATCAACCAGTCATTTGCCCTCTGCTTATTTGACTGCTGTTGTTCTCTGTAGTCTATTCCTCCCCCTGCCAAGACAGATTTGCTGCTATCAAAGTCCTGCAGCTGACATATTTCTAATCATCCCTTCATTGCAGTCTATCTTCTGTAAACAATTAATGAACCCTCTTTGGGAATTGGAGTTATTGTGCTAACTTCCTAATTACTTAGCTTTTTTTGGCTCTTTTATTGCTTGGCAAGAAAGATTTAGTGGCCAGAAGACATTAATACGCTTACTTTCCAAGTTCCTGGGCTTTGGTTAATCACTCCAGCTGAAACCTGTTGATGTTGGATGATTTCTGGAACTTTACTGTGTGAGTCTTTATAGTACATTTAACAAAGGAGCAATAAATGAGCTAGGTGGCAGGCATATTTCTGTGACGGAAATTGCTTTCCCCTTTGGGACAGGATCCAAAGACCACTGGAGTGAGATTCTTTCCACCAGCTCAGTGGGTGTTTTCTCTGATGGCTAATAGGGGGTAGCAGCAGGACTGTCACCCAGTCATTTACGGTCACTTTGCTCTCGTTGCACCTTGTTCGCACGATGGTCCTAGGCAGGAGCTGTTGGTGAAAAGCCTGAGTTGCTGAGCCTAGATCCTTCTCTTGGGGGTCTGGAGGTATCTAATCAACATGAGCTGTGCTTAGTAATTCTGCTGAAGAAAGCCTTTTCCCTGAGGAACCTCACTATTTATGTTGTTGTTCTAGACTAACTTGTACAAAGCAAAATGATTTTTAATGTATTTTTTCTCCCGATGCAATGGTGATTATGAATTACAGCTTACACATTACCTAGGTTCGCTGCATGAGATTACTCAAGGAATCTCAAAATCATCTTTGACTGAGCTCAGATATATCCACCATAACAAACTGACTCAGACTAGCCTGTTTTGACTGTGAACACTGGCCCGTTCCTTTTATCTCCTCGGGTTGTGCCATCATTATATCTACATGCTGAAAGCTTGCTTTGTTAAGTTGGTGAAAACGAGTTACTCATCAGACTTGGAAGGGGTCTGCTGTCCTGTCCTGGCAGGCTGCTGCTCCCGGCTAGTCCAGGGCACTATGTTCATCTGAACTCTGAGGAAAAGGAATTCCTCCCACCATTTTTCAGGCATTTCAATGTCAGCATTACATAATTCATGTACACTTCAAGCCATGTTAGCATTGCTTTTTCTTGATTACTCCATACTATAGCGCTATGTCAGCATATTAGTTTGTTTTATTTCCCGTTAGCTTCCAAGAGCTTGGCTCGATCCTTTACATATGCTAGTGCTCCCATCTGGCCAAAGTTATAGGTCACTGTGTGAATAATCTTTATGCAGGGAAACTGAGCTTTCATGCAGTGCACCAGGCACTGTGCAGGATGGTATTAATGAATTTCAGGAGGGGAAGGGCTGAGGAAATGCTGAGGTTTGGTGCTCATGGCAGGGAGTTTGGAACGACATAGTCTTTAGGGTCCCTTCCAACCCAAACCATTCTCTGATGCATCCTGCCTTGTTTCAGCACCAGAGGATGTTCCTTGCCTTAGAACTCTGGTGATCAGGGATCCTTCTTCCTTCAGTAGGAAGAGACAGACCCCTCAAGAGCGAAATTTGCATTTTCAGTGGTTGTGTTGACTTTCTGGAGAAGCCCATCTCTGGCTGCTGACCACAGGGGAAGCTTGATGGGACCCGTATCACTCTCACAACCTCATTGAAGTGTCTGCCATTGCCATTGGATGTTACTTCTGCATGGGCAAGAGGTGCCTGTTATGACTGGAGACCCAAAGCTTGGACGTGGTCTGGTACCCAAGAAGGATTAATCACATCTCTCAGTTGAAGAACTGGAGAAAGCAGTAATGCTGCGCTTCCCCCACTCCTCCCCGGGCCCAGGCCAGTAATTAAAGTATTCATCTGGGATATGGGAGACTCCAATGAGTTATTTTCCTCTGCTTGATGAGACTTGAACTTGCTTTCCCCAAAGAAATGTCCAAATGCAGCTCTCAAAGCCTCTCCCAGGCTCTAAAACTTTTAAAGATGTTCCCATTTGTATAAAATAATTAAATTGCCACTGAAACAGTCTCTCCACTTCCCAGCTTAAAGCCCTAATAACAGGGTGTAATGATTCAGGAAACCTGCCCACACAATTTGTGGCTTCTGTTTGAAGGTCTGAGATCTCAAAGCCTACCTACATCAAGAAACCCTCTCTGGCTGGGTTAACAACGCCTACCAGGGTCTTTCCATCAAACAACAGGGTTCGTTAAGTGGAGATGATCCTCTCTTCAAATGCAAGCATCACGGACAGCACTTTAGGTCCCGTGGAGGAGTACTTTATTCAGGGAAGTCACCTGGCCTGTGGGGACACCAGGCGGCTCTCTGTACTGGATGGCAGTCATCTGAGGGGAAAGCTGAAAAAAGGGCTGGTGTGGAGGGCAGGCTTTTTCCCAGCTCAGGCTCAGGGAAAACTACCTGGCTCAGGAGTCTCACAAGGGCAGAAGGACCTCACCAGGAGGGTGAACTTCATGTGCTCCAGTTCAGTTTTGATTTTCGAGCCTGCGTTCAGCGAAGCCCTGAGTTTTCCAGGCTCCCTGTACCAGAGATTTGCTGCTGGGGACAGCTTGGTGGGCCATGAAGACTTAGGCCCCTTCTGTAGCAAGTATAATATTTCACTCCGAATGAGATTTTTCCCATTAGCAGTGATATAAATAAACAGTAAAATTTTTTTGTGCAGTCAGTAAGAAGCACTGTATTTCATCGGCATTTGAACAGGGATTCATTAATGTTCTAGTTTTATTTTAACACGTTTTTCTAAGCATAAAAAAAATCCATTCACTTTGCAGTAAAATATTTTATTTTTCTGGTTGGGGGGTTCTATTTTAAACACACAGATTGTGTGTGAGTTTATATATTTTTACATACATATGTATATGTATATACATAAAATATGTGTAAGTGTGTGTGTGTATTTTATATAATATAGGCCTGTGTGTGTCTATATTATATTTGGCCTGTATCCACTCTGGCCTCACTGCCCTGAGCTTAGAAACTAAACAGTTGCAGGCTTGGCTGGTGCTGGGATGGGGGACCACCTGGGAACCTGGGTGCTGCGGGGACCAGCCAAGGAGTCGTGGTTAAACACGTGGTGAATTTTAGACCGCAAAAATTGCATGAGTGGAAAGACTTCATTTGGCACCATTGCGGCTGTTGAGCTGATGGATGGGAGTTAGGAAAAAAAAAAAAATATTAAAAAAAAAAAAAAATCCCTCCTCCTCACGGCTGGGTGTGGTGCCTTAGATGTCTGAACAGCAGAGCCTCCCTACCCTCCGGAGCTTACACTCCGAGGCCTTGAACCTGAAAAAACAAAAACAAATATGCTTAATGGTATGCATGTGAGAACTTGCATAACTGTTTGCAGGTCTGGAGCCCAGAGGGGAGCTCTGCGCGGGGAGCCGGAGCAAAGCTCGCGCTGGGCACTGGGAGAGGCTGCGGTGTGGAGCGGTGTCACCCTGGGCTGTCCCCGCTGCCCTTTGCCTGCCTGGCTCAAGCGTGGCGAGGATGCCACCAGTGCCACCAGCGGGGAGGAACAACGTGGCCTTGAAGCTCTTCTTCTTTTAAGGACTGAAGCTGGTTTCACTGTTTTATATTTATGTGCGTATATGAGCGCGTCCAAAGAGCAGTGTGCCCATGTTTCCTGCCATCTCGTCCCCACTCAGGTACCAGGGTGGAGCACGCAGAAGGGGTGAGAGCATCATCCCAGGAGGTTCAGCAGAAGTTCGAAGGGGGGGTGTTGCTTTGGTTCACATCACTCCTGGAACCCCTTTTTCTTGGCCTTCCCTGTGGATAGGAGTGTGAATGCACTTAGAGAAGCCCAGGGGACCACAGTATGTGGCTGCAGGACAGCCTGTGAAGATGCTTGTCCTGAGCGGGCTTTGGAATGCTGCTCATCGCCCCATCACCTCTGCAGCCACTGGGCTGTGTTCTTGGGGATGCTTTGCGGAGCCAGGATGCATCTGCTTTATCTTTGTGAAACCTTTTCACAACCTGCTGCCAATACTTCGACAAGGATGATTTCATACTATATAACTCACAACTAGTTATTTATAGCAGGGGCTGGCCCTGGTGCTGTGTCTGGCGGGTTTCACCCCCGGTGCATTGCCTACAAAGGCCCCCGGACAAAAGCAGAGATATGAATAAGGGCCAAGGATCATTACCTTGGGCAACAAAAGCCGTCCCAGAGAACAAAAATAGCACAGAAAGAGCCCACAAAAGGCAGAAAATCCTTCCTTCCTGCCAGCTCCTCTCCAGGCGTTGCCTCCAGTGCAGGGGAGTGCAAGGGCAGGCGATACCCTCGGCGAAGGAGCTGCAACAAAGAGCGCATCAGCACGTCCCCGGCCCCGGGCTACCTTTGCAGCCCCACCATGCCCTTCCCTGAATGCCGCCCCATTGTGCGGGGACACAATGGCGGAGAACCCCACGGTGACACTGAATGAGTTACAATGCCAACATCTGTGTGACAGTTTCTTTGCCGGGTGATGGAGAAGAGGCAATAAATTCCTGATAGGCTGACTTGGGAGAGCAGTCACCCATGGCAGGGCTGGGGCACGCAGGGATGGAGTCGCCTATTTAACGCTGCCGCATGTGTCCCCAGCTCCCTGCCTGCGCCTGGAAACGGGGGGTCAAATGCTGCAGCCCCCCTCTGACAAGGCGCTGGCGAAAGTCAACAGAGAATTAGGGACAGGCAGCAGCCACCGAGCCATTTAGCTCATCTTCTTGTTGCCGTCTGCTCTTTGTTCAGCTTAATGTGAATTGACCCGGCGATTGTTGGACTGTCTAATTCTTCATGCCGGAGCCTACATGCCTGCTTTGGGGTTTTTTGTGTTTTTATTTTAATGAAATGACTTTCTCCAGCTGCCTCCTCTCCTCTAAAGGGGTGAAGCAGCCTGCAGGGGCGATAGGAAGTAATGACAGTTTGAAGTTTGAGGAATGTGGGTCGAAATAAAATTGAATACAACTTATGTCTGGCCAGTGCAGATATTCGAGCTCCCCTCTGCTTGCTCGCTTGGACATGAAGCAACAAGGAATGGATATTTTCTGTTTAAAAACCAGCTACTCGTGACCTTAAAACTGCATATTTCTCTTAATACAGCCTTGCTCTTTATCTCATACAGGCTGTGTGGTATCACCCGGTGACTCCTGCAGCAGGGCCATCCCACCTGGCTGAGATACAGCAGCTCTTTAATAAGAATGTTATAATAATAAAAATTTCAACTTTGGGCTGAGATTGTGTTTTTTCCTGCCAAGTGTCCATCTACTCATTATCAAAGACGAGTTGCCTACTAAAAATAAGCCCTGGCATTTACGTTTACCAGTTTCCTGAGGATCTTTTAAGAACACAGAAGTGTTGATTAACGATCCTGTTGCTGATTAATTATCAGAGTTTTAAGAGGGCATGTCTATCTGCACGGCAGCATGATCCCATGTATGTTTAAACATTCTTTCTGCTGCATTATACATCATCCTCTTGGGACTACTCCCCATCTGACTTGGGAAGCATTACAACTTTCAGCTCTTATTTTTTGCAGAGACCAACCTCCCTTTTAATGGTTGAACCTGTATAAACTTGTGGGTGAGCTAAAGCAAGTTTCCCTTCTGAATTCAAATGTCAGTATTTAGTGATGTACAAAATTGTTTTTGGCAAAGTTCCTCTCCAGTCAACATGCTATCTCAAGTTAATTATTATAATTTGACCTAAAACTGTTACATGTTCTGGAAACTCTCTGAGATTGAAGGGAAATCCTTTGAGTTCTTAATCCCTTAGCGTGCCATCTAAAACCAACTAAAAGCTGATGCATTGATCTGTCTTTTGATCTTTTCTCTCTGAGACTATAATAAAACTGCTGATCCATGATACCCTCAATTTGTCAGCAAAAACACTGCATATTTATTTATTTATTGTTATAGGGATCCTTAATTTGACTTGGTCCCCCTAAACCTCTTACCTCCTAGTAAAGGTACAGAAAGAATTGCATAAGATCCAAAACCAAAAATCACTTCTAAAAAGTCATTCATTGATGGAGTTACAGCTAGTAGGACCAGAAGGGCCCGTTAGCTCATCTAGTCTCAACCCCTATAAAATACAGAGGTCACAGAACTTCACCCGTTTACTTTTGTATTAAGCTCAATACTTTGTGTTTCACTGAATTGTATCTTTCAGAGAAGTATGCAGTCTTAATGTTAACATTTTAAGAGAGAGATAATCCCCCTGGGTAGAAGGCTGAGCATGCACAGGAACTAGAGATGAAATAAAAATAACCCCTCCGCTCCCTTCTATTAACGTAGTATTTTATCTAAAATACATTTTGTCTGCTTTCATCCAGTGTCCATAAAAACTTCTGAAATGTGACTTCTTTAATTTCCTTTGACAAATTACTCCATTATTAAAGGAACTCTGGAAACAGCACCTGATACTCAACCTAACTGTACTATATTTCATTCCGTCTCCTTAAAATGGCCATACCTGTTATTATTCTCATTTTATTGCACAAGTGCTTATATTTGCCAGTCAAGAACCGTGGTCCTCTGCACAGTACAATGCAAAGGAAAAAGATGATCTTTGCTTTAAACAACTCATGCTCCATCGTTTTTCTCATTCAACCCCGCTAAGTTTCCTCTGCCTCGTTGGTGACTAGATCCTCAGTCTATCTGCTTTGGCTCTGTCACGTAGAGACTGAAGAAGACCAAACCACACAGCCCACAGTGTCTGAAGCGCTTGCTCAGTTACACCCTAGGTGGTATAACCTGTTCAGTTATGTCCTATGATGATCATCCTGCACCTGGGATAGCTGGGTGCAGTAGCAGGGTTTGCCCCTTCTCGTGTCCCAAAGCGGTGGACAAGCTGCTCTTTGCCTTGATACACAGCCACAGGCATGACAGACTGGCTTTGTCTTGCCTCTTCCACATACCTAAATCTGTCCCTAGACAGCTCAGAACTGTTTGTCTCAGGGGAGCAAGTTCCTTTTATCTACTTGAGTCATTGGACTTCTGGAGGACCAATGTGATGTCCTGGATGGGATTCGGTGTTTGGCCTGACTGACATAGCTTCCCACCATGAACCCGCCATGCATCGTGGTGTGGAGCTCACCCTTGGTATGGTGTGTTTAGGCTAAAAACCCCTTGGAAACAGGGGCTGTCTCCTACTGAGAACATACTTAGCGTGTTTCAGGCTGCCTGGACATGCTGAACTAATGCAGGAGCTTAGAGTATCTGATCACACTCAAAGCATTGCAAAAACAGCTGAGCTCAGAAAGCTTGGCAGGGATACTGTATGTATGGGTCTTCTGTCATCATGGATGTATTGATGGGTTGGTGTCCATCCTCAGGCTCAGATCTTTCTCCTGTAAGGCCATGCATGTGTGCTTGGGTCCATGCCTCAGCTTGCATTGCCATATTATTTCACCTGGGCTCAGGCTGATGGCATGCTTAGACCCTGCTACACCTTTTCTTCAAAACTGCTAGGAACTTTTCCTATGTGGAGAGAAAGCAATTTTTGTCCAGGGGTAACCACAGACTTTTTTCTCCTCTCCTTCATAGCATCAGTAATGACCTGTCCAGAGCTCTCAGAGGGTCCCATTGCCAGCTGTGGACTACGGGCAGAGAAAATCCAGCATGTCCAGCCTGGCCCTGCTCTGCTGGTCCCCATGGCCAACCTGTCCTGCCTCTGTGGTGACACTGCTGGTGTAGGGGAATGAAGACAGCGGGTTGATTGACATTGATAACATGCAGCTGTGGCCTTGCTTTGACGATGTGCAGCTGTGATCCTACAGCGAAGTGGTTAAACAGCTCTGAGGAGTGTGGGGAGGGGAGGTTCTGGGTGAAGCAGAGACAAGGAGGGAACCCTGGATGAAGCAGAGACAAGGAGGAGTGTGGTCTGGCCTCTGGAGGATGGAGAAACAACATGGACAGTAGAGTCTGACCACTGGTAAAGCCTTTTGCTGCTTACTATTTTATTTGTATTGTGTTATTTTCCTGACTGCTGGAACACAAATTGCAACATGCTGGCACTGCATGGCTGTTTGTGGGAGCCCTGTGTGGTGCCAGGAAGAAGGGTTTTCTTTGGAAGTGGCTTCATTGGTGTCTAAAAACTACTTTTTGCTCCTAAAAAAAATGGAAATCAGAACTGCTGGAAAGGGTTAAACCCCCCAGTACAGTCACTGCCTGCTCTTAGAAAACTGCTTCTCCTTGCATCGCCTTCACAAAGTATTTCAGGGGATTTGGGTGTCTGAGGCATTTGAAGCACCTGAGTCATTCCATTAAAATCACTGGAGGTGAAGAATTGAGGCTGTCCGGTATTTCCCAAAGGGCTGATTTTTAAATTATTTTGATCTCCCCTTTCCTCAGGGCTGAGTGCTGCAGCCAGGTGGCTAAAGGCAGCTCTTCCTTTTCTGCTCTCATTTTTGACTGTCACTTAGCGCTTCTTGGTTGTAGAGAGGTCTCCACTCCTGTACTGGAGGTTTCTCCCTTGGGCTTTTCTTTAGGACAGCGGTCAAGGCAGGCTCATGGGAGCAATGTCTTTGAGTCCCCTCACCCTGAGAAAGGAGCTAAATCCAAGTTTTCTGTTTCTTGGCCAGATGCTGTGGCTGCCACTGTGCTGAGAGCTTCCACCTCCCTCTCGGGATGTGTTTTTGGTGAAGGTGCCAGTGACTGCTCTGCATCATGCTGGTACACCATGTTCAATTGGCCCTGACATTATGTGATGGTGGAAGTCCCTTTCAGGGCACTTGTATATCCCAGGTGGATTTGTGCAGGAAACTGTAGGGTTTTTCTTGTTTTATCCGAGGAGGAGGTATCTCTGGTCATGCACAGTAACAGAACTTCGATCTCCCACTTAAATATGATTAAAATGTAGTTGTTTTTAGCAACTATTTTTTCATTACATGGGAAATTAAAAGCGTGGTGTACCTTCAGACTCACTATGCTGTTAATCCAATATTGTGGCAACACAATTACAGTTGCCCCAGCACGGGGTCGGCACAGCAGGATCCGGATACCTGTGGCAGAGAGAATGGAGAGGAGGGTTAGGAGACCTGGCAGGGCTGTGCAGCAAGGCAGGGATGGCTGCAATGCTTTCGCTTGGGAAAGTGGGAGCTTAATGTACAGGCCTGGAGGAACAGGCTGGAGTGAAAGCTGCAGTGATGGTAATTAGTGTTGATGTTAATAGTCAGAGGACCATCAGGATTAATATTCTCATAGTTCTGCTCACTCTGCACATGGGTTAAATATTTCTTCCTGCCACCTGTGGGTTAGGATATAGCTCTAGAAATCTGTCCTGGATACTGAGGCATTGACATTGGCCTTTATTATTTGTAACTCCAATCAGACCTCATGAATATGTTTAACAATCCTTTAGAGCCACTCAAGAGGACACTCCACTTCATGTGTCATGCTGGGTTTGTTGGGATGGGAGTGGAACCATGGTGTGCCTGGGAAACAGAGTAGAAATCTGAGCGTCTCAATTCGCGTTGTCTTTGCTGCTGTTAGATGTCCCCATGGTTTGGGCTTATACCTATTTGTTTGTGCCAAAGAGAGGGATGCCTCCAAATATACAAAATCTGATTGCAAGCAGCAGGTTGGGAGCTGGCATTAAATTTGGCTATTCAGGCATGTTTGCACAGAGGGAGTGTGGATCCAAGGTATGAGAGCTGTTCTTGTCTTGGAATAGGAGCCCTCGCTGTCACGAAAATAAATATCTTTGTGTTCTTTGGGGATCAGATTAACTAGTCCCTCGTTCCACATTAAATTGAATTTGTACATTCCCCCAGCCTTTTTATTGTGCCTCTTAGGGAATGTATCAGCAGCTGCTTGGGTAAATGCCAAGTGAATGGGACTGTGCAGCCACTTTGCGTGGAGAAAAACAAGCCAAGCGAACCCTGCGCTTGGAGATTCGCTGTGGATATTGATGGAGGGACATGAAGATGCCTAGGCTGGGTTTTGCTCTGGGCGTGCAGGATCCAAAATGCCAGCTCAGATGCCAAAGCAGCCATTGAAGCAGCGGCTAGCACAAGAAGATCTTGAACTCTTGGGAGGTGACTCCTTTCCTCTCTGGCTCTGTCCATCTAGGTTTGGCTCCTGTAGTGGTCCTACTGCTGCTGAACCCAGTTTAGCTCCTGTGATAGCATCAGCCTCAGGAATCCTAATGAAGAAAAGACTTCATGTGGCCACAGCTGCCTCAAACACAATCCCCAAACTTTCCTCGGAGCAGGTATAAAATTATGTCAGTTGCTGTCTCCTTTCCTAAGCCCCTTGACTTTAAAATGTTCCCATTAGAGGCTAGTTATTTTCTCTCCCCTACCCAAAGTATTGCAGCACTGGGCTGCTCCCAGAGCAAGTTCCAGCTCCTTGTCCTCTCAAGTTAAAGCTGTTCTCCTCCAAGGCTTGTCCAGGCTTGGCACAAAGGTGCTAACACACTTGTACTGATACATTTCCAAATGAACGATGACATATTTTTCAACTAAGCAGCTTTATCTTTTCCTGCTAACACCTGCTAAAAAGCAGCTCCTTCTGTCCACACTGGGATTTGAAAACTTGCTTGTTCAAATATTTTAGCTGACATGTTTCAGAAATGCTCTTTTTGCTGCTGCCAGGATAGGCAGGACATGGAGGGGGTGTTCCCTCCCCACCTGTGACCTTGGGGCTAATGACAAAGCCTGGCTGATGTGAATGGTGCAGGATCAGGTTCAAAATGAGTGAAAAGCAGTCTTTGCTTTCACTCAGCATCTGGGCTGGGGTGGGAGAGGAAAGCTTCACAGGCCAAGCTGTTAGCTGCAAACACTGACCTACTGCAATTTAACACCTCTTTTCAGCTGAGCTTCCAAGTGAGAACAATTTGTCCTGACACCTACCATTTCTCTTCCACTCTTTTCTGATGGTGTCTTCAGCTTTGACTAGTTTCTCCTTGCCCATCTAAGAGTATCTAAACTTAATCAGAAAAATGATTAATTCTTTATTTTCAAAGGAACTGGCATCAGGTACCTCTGGCAAGATGAGCAGCCTCCCAAGCCAGTTGGATTGAGCTCCTTCCTCCCCCTTCGTGAGTCAGGTCAGGTCAGGATTACCTGAGGTCTCATCCTGAAAATCCTCCAACCTCATCCGCACATGGAACTGCTTGTATAAGTCAAGGAAGAGCTGTGGGAGTCATGATTGCAGGGCTGGGCTCATGAGTTTCAGGCCCCTTGGGGAAGGAGTCATCATTCAGTTTTCTTCACTAGTTACACAGAGGCAAACCAACAGAACAGCTCTGCTAATGAGGGGGGCAAGTTAAAGCTCAATAATAATGTCCCTTCTAGGCCAAATCCTGCCTGCAGTGAGATCACTCACAGCTCCTCAATCCCTAGGTGCTCATGTTGAATGTACCAGGTGCTCTCTTGGGAATAAGGAACAACCCAATGTGTAGGGGATGGGCAGAATCCTGCCATTAGTTAGCAAATGAATAATGAGATACTGCTGCTCCCGATGCATAAGGAGTGCAAGATATAAAGCTGGATGGACCCTGGGTCCAAAACTGCAGGCAGGGCTATGGCAAGGTTTATTTCGGGGCAAAAACTGGTAGAACCTATTTGAACCACCCTTCATGTAACGGCACCTCCCAAGCCTTGTGCAGTCACCCATATTGAGCAACACCACCTCTTACCTTCTCCCCTTTCATGCTGTGCCCCAACCCCCATCTGCCCAGCCTTTGCTTTGCCAGCCTGGAGTTGTGTGGCACCTTGCTTTGGTGAGAGCTCTGCTGAAGACCGTGGGCTGTGCCAGGAGGGGATCCTGGACGATGGGAAGTCCATGGGGGTTTTCACAGGTCTCAAGGAAGGTGATGGAAAGATGGTCTGGATGGTGGGGCCAGGTGAGGTTAGCCAGCATGTTGGTTATCACTGGAAAAAGCCAAGAAACCTGGTGAACATACCTTCCTTAAGGCCACCCCTAGGCTCTTGTATCCATGTGTTCAGTGGTGGCAAAAAAGCCTTCACTGGTGTATAATCTGGAAAGAGGACTTTGCTTCCAAATACATTTTCTTGAAGTTACTAGTGTTCAGTAATGTTAGCAGGAGAAGGAAGGAGGAGAAAAACCACTATTTACGACTGCAGTGGGATCTAACTTACATTAGCTGGGCTTGTTGGTCTAGGATGGATTTTCTAAGGCCAGACATGGTCTCCTGCAGCTATTGATGTAAGCAGATAATTGTTTGGCACAGCTTTCATAGCTTCAAAGCTCATTTTCATTTTTTATAGGAATGGGACAGAATTGTTTTAGAATAGTGTCCTAAAATGGAGTTTCTTAACATTACTGGGTTTGGGTCAAAAATGTCACTTAAAAAAAAATCTACACCATACCATGACACCTCTCTCAGCTAGAAACTCCTCAGACTTCCAGAAAATCTTCCCCAAATAATTGTCAAACCCCAATGTCTCTGCAGGATGGCTATGCTTTGATGTGGTGACACAATTTGATAAACTGGAGATTTTCAGCGTGTTTCCTTTGCTGCCTTGAAGCCCTTCTGTACACAACATTTGAAATCTCACTTCACAAACCACTGTTTCTCACAAATTTATCCATGGCTCAGTGCTCCCAGTAAAGATCCTTGGGTACATCCCCTCACTGATTTCACTAATTCCTTCACTGAGAAACCGAACCTCTTCTAAACATATCTGTAAGGCTGTAAATCCAGCATCAGTCATTAAAAGTGGATCTACTTGCAGAACATACCCGTTTTCCAAGCAGATAAATCTTTGGGGGCTGATTGTGCTCTAACCAATGGAGCTAAGCCAGTTTGCCCCAGTTGGCCCCTTCTTTAAAATAAAGTGATGAAAATGGGTCACACGAATGGTAATTGCCTGATGATTTTCATTGCCCTGAGCTGACTGGTTTTTCAGTGTGTTTTATGATCAAAGTGTGGTGTGGATGGGAATGGTCGGCTGTTTCTCAGGTACATTCCTCTTCCAGTTCTTGCATTTGGCTGGTTTGTTACAGATGCCTCTTTGAGTATTCACACCTCATTTCAGATGTGGATGTAACTAAAAGTTTTTATTTGATGTGAAAAAGAGAAGTAATCACGGTGCTTGGAAGCAAAAGGCACTGTTTGTTTTCTGATGCACACAGGGATTCCTGTTTTGCCGCTATGATGTGCATATTTCATAGTGTTGTAGACAGCTTCTGTCAATTAACGTGAATTATGGCTCCAGAAGCATTCATTTACTATAAACCTGCAGTACATTAACTCCTGAGTTTCAGCCCCTGCCAGTGGCAAATTCATTGCAATGCAAACTGAAATAATTTTGAAACTTGTGACTAGAAAGACATGTCTGAGGGACTGTTGTTTCTGGTGCTGGAGGGGAACTGTCTTCGTGTAGCTCACGACTCTGTTGGGGACTCTTTGCATATCAAATTCAGGCTCCTGCTGGAGCGTGGGGCTTCTTGCCTCCCATTCTGTGCTTAGCTAGAGAAGGAAAATCCTTGCCCCGGCATGGTGATAGTGGCACAGAATGGTAAACCTGGCCTGTACATTCGTATGGAGAACAGTTGAAGAATGAGGAGAGCCCCTGCTAGCACAACCCAAGATTCCCTTCTAGGAGGACTCAAGAGCCCATCCAAGGACAACCCCCTAGCTCACTCTTCTTCCTCCCACCTCTGCCCCAGGCTATTTGGTCTTATGGCCCCTCCTGAGTTCTGGGGCTTGCCAGCCCCCTCTGAGCTGTTCACTACTAGCCTAGCACTGAGCTGCCCCTTTCTTTAAGAGGTAGATTAGTCTTCTGATGGTCAGGCGTGTTGAATAGGCTCATGGAAGAGTCTGTCAGGGAATAGAGCAAGGGTGTGTGACTGGGAGATGGCATAGGGGGTTAATGGAATGCCCCAGGGTTTCAAAAATCATGAGTTAAATTGGCTGCTGCTTCTGGCATTGCAACCTGGGAACTCAGGTTTCTTGAGAACTCTGTAGACCTCCTGGTAATATTTCATACCTGTCATGGGGGAAAAGACTTACAGGTGTAAACAAGAGTTAATCTTCGAGAGCAAGGGGAGATAATTGCCTGCAGGGGCTGTATCCATGCAGATAACCAACCAAATCTTGTCTTTTAATAGCAAGGAATGTGGGGTTTACTTATTTTTATAGGCAGAAAGAGATCACAAAGATTTGTAGAGGACTTTCTTTCCCTTTGGGTCTACAGAGGGGATGCTGGTCTGTGGCAGCATATCTTATGTGTGCAGGTATTTAGGCAGTGTGCTCAGGCACTCTGCTGTGGAGAGCAGATTTTGGGTGGGGGTCCTGAAGGGGTGCTCAGCTGAGTTCCCATCTCTACTTTGCTACAGACTTTTTAGAGCCTTTGGTCCTTTATCTAGTCTAGTCCGTGTTTCAATTAGCCATCTGTAAAATGAAGGCAAGAGAAAGCATTAACCCAGGCATATCCATGCAGTGTGCAGATCTGCTGAGGGGCTCCATAAAAGCACCTAGGCTGGCAGATAAGGCAAACATTGAAATGCTGGTTAGAAATCTCTCCTGACCACAAGGGAAAGGTAACTTCTGCTGCATGGACTTTTCAGGCTGTTGGCCCAACCTCTTTGCAACACCAGCTCTCTGTTTTTTCTCAAGCTAGGCCAGGTCTTTGATGCTCATGTCTGCTCCCATGATAGTTTTCCTAGGCAGCTGGGTAGGAGTCAGTCAGCCAGATTAGCCATACCAGCTGCTCTGTTCTACTATGGCAATGCAAAGCAAACCAGAAAAACTGGCTAAGCTGCTAAAAGAAAGAGTTCCCATGGACTGGGGAATCCTCTGGTGGGGCAGAGGCAGTGCAGGACCATTCCTACTGCCAGCATGTGGACTGGATTACAGATGGGGAAAGTTCCAGTGGTGCCTGGATCTTGATGCATGATAAGTGACCTTGTACAGATGTAGTTCAGAGGATGACAGCAGCCTTCAGAGACTTTTGACAGTGACCTGTGCATTGGCTGAGCTGATTTTGCACAGTCTGTAGCTCATCAAGTGAAGCCCAAATGGTTGCAATGCTCACCAGCAGGTTTTCCAGTGCTGCTCTAATGTGGCTGTGCTTTTTGACCTATGCTGATCTTTGCCATGGATGAAGAATAGTTTGTTTGCTACAATAATGCACTGCTGTGATTTTTCACATCTCTGTACATCTCCTGAATGGGTTACAGGGTGTGGGTGTCTGTTTTTGACCTAACAGACACTTTTCACTGTGTGCGTGTAGGGCATAAGGAGCAGCTTGAGGAAACATCTTACAGGCATGGCAAGACTTGTTAGGTCCTTCAGACCAAGAAACTATTCCTGAGTATGTAGAACACTCTACTAGAGCATTGAACCTCATCTACTACCTGCTTGCACAGGTAGAGTACCTGTAACAACCATGGAGGGAGCACGTGCTTTTAAAGTGGATAATATGAGACAGCATTTGCAACGGAAACCTTCACAACATCAGCACTGAGAAAGCATGACCACAGTGGAAGCAGCAGAGTTTGGTGGGGGCTGGGATGCAGACAGTGCCCCCAGGTTGGGGGGAGTGCGCAGAGAGGGGGAGTGTGCTTGTGAGCACAGCTGTGGCAAGCGCACTGAGCCAGACTGATCTGGTGTCCAGTAAGCCTCCTGTAGCGGGTGTGCATTGCTAATGCAGCTGGAAACCAACTTCCAGGAGCTGCCAAGACAGGCTGGAGCTCCCAGCAATGCCCAGTTCTCTATTTCAAACTTTGCTGGGAGTGTGCAGAGCTTCTGTTGGTGCCAGTAGCATGGTGTTGTAGGGCTTGTTCCTGTAAGCTTCCATTGCATAGGACTGCCCCTGCTACGAGAGGCTCCTACCGGGGTGGGTGTTGACCCATGCCATGTATATAACCTCAGAAAGGTTTTAATTTATTCAGTGACCACCGAAACTGTTTTCTTTGCTATGGCTTGTCTGTTGTGGGAGACTGCCTCATGTTGGAAAGTATATTATCTGACATGCCTTAACTAGCATCATGTTAAATGCTGCTTTGCCCAGCTGTCCTTGCTGCTGCCAAAGGCGAAGTAATATTGAATATTGTGGTGGTGTTGATCTAATCATGCTAACGAATATATTTTCTAAGACTAACTTTTCCACTGTAGACATAATCTGTAGTTCCAGACAAGTAAAGAGTACATAAATGATTCATCTCTAGTTGGTGTCTCATTATGGTTGTAATTACCAGCCGCTTTTACAGAGAGTTTTATTAAAGAGGACAGCATTCACCCATTTATCTCCACAACATTGTTAGTGGGAACAGTGGGGGAACTTAGAGAAAAACTTACTGCTCCCTCAGTTCTCTTTCAGCATCAGAGCAGGTGGGACACAGGCATGAAGAAGGCAGTGAAAGCCATTGCA
The DNA here is from genome assembly GCA_035590275.1 of Ibycter americanus. NCBI lineage: Eukaryota > Metazoa > Chordata > Aves > Falconiformes > Falconidae > Ibycter > Ibycter americanus. Next base: position 47,033,181 of record JAVJGI010000001.1, on the reverse strand, counting down.
GGCACGAAGTGAGGAGCTCAGAAGTGTGCTCGTGGCCTCCCATTCCTTGTTTTTGCTGGCCTGACCTTGTGCAATGCATACACTTCTAAGGAACTTGGTAAATCGTCTAGCCTGAGTCAGGAAAGTGGGTTTTGAAGATCGTTTCACCAGACTAACCAAGGCCAATGCATGCACAAGGGCCCCTACAGGCATCTACAGCCTGTATCTAGATGGCAGTTATCAGCTGGTCATTCCAGTTCATGGCTGAAATTCCAGCATTACCACTCTGGTACCGGGTAAGCCAGAGCGAGCCATGCATAACCCTCCATTTAATCTTACAGAGGAATTAAGCAATTTATGGAGGTTATTAAACACGGCAGAGATGGAGCTGGAACTGGATTCAAACAACTTGGTAACATTTGTTCAGGCTTAACTTTTTCCTGCAAGCCAAAATCAGCACATCGCTTCCTGTGGGAACCACTTCTGACAGTCACAGGGGAAAAGCGTGCCTGATAAGACGCATGGCTCTGGGGGTGATTTAACAGGGCTTCCCTGCATGCCGAGTTGTTTCAGGGCAAACCTTGTGCTTGCAAAAGGCTTTTCAGGAGATAGCCTGGAATTTGAAGGAGAAATGGCCTCATTCAGCTTCTGGCAGCCACCTGGAGCATTTTAGGGTCTGAAGATGATGAAACAGTGAGTGAGGCAGTCCGGCAAGATCTGAGGTACCGACATCGCTTATGCATGGATGTACTAATTGGTAGGAGACTGGAGGCAAATTTAAATAAAAACACACTGCACAATTATGAGAGATTAAATCAAGTTGGATTAGTTGAAACTGCAGGAGCGGAGGGAAGAAGTGCACTACTGCAGTTTGCACAGGTTTTACAGAAACTTTGTCCACCAGACCACCCTGACACTGAGCATCCAACCAGGTGCAAACTCTCAAGTAACCAGCTGGCTTGACAGTAGCTCCTACAAATGACTCCTTTTGCTTAACATTTGGACCAGTTGGGGAAACTCTGCAAAGGACTAACTAAAGGGGTTTGCAGAGATATAACTGGAGAGGTCCAGAGCTCAGAGGTGGGCTTTTTGAGTCCTGAAGGGCTTATGTTCATTGCCTGACTTTCTTTGGTGCCACCTACAGCCTGGTTTTCCATTTCAGCCCTTGCCAGAGCAACCCATTTAGAGGACAGGGGTTGGGTGCCATGCATTTGTGCGCTGCCCAATGCCATGAAATCTCAGTCTTGTGACACTTAAATGAAATAGACTAAAAACAAAGAAGCCCAGGAAAAGCTTTCTGCCCATGTCTGCTCGGGGTCTGTTGTTTGCATCCTCATGAGGAAAAACACAGATACTACAAACTTAAGATTAAGCTCCAAAGAAGAGCTCTGGGTCATCTGAGAGAAGTTGTTTTAGCAGCAAATCCAGCGCAACCAGCCATGAAATACTGAAGTATTACTCACTTGCTTTCATATGGATGAAGATCAAGTGTGAAGCACAGGTGTGACTGAATACCACTCCTCACAGAGGTTTTAGTGGCCAGTCACCACCACACACCTAAAAGGCTGTTTTACTCCAAGCGATGCCAGTGTTAGAGTGAAGGGAAGGGCAGTCAGAACTGAACTGTTAGCTAGTTTTGCAAAACAAACAGATATTTTCATGTCTGGAAATTGTCTTGAAAATTTTTTTTATATGCTATCTTAAATACAAGTGAAAACCAGAATTGGCAGCTGTCATCTTTGCTTCCTTTCTTTGAAACCTCAGATGCTGGAGTCATGATATTAAATTATGTTTAGATTTTATAGTAGTGAAGAAAAGCTGTAAACAGTCCTTGGAAAGTAGCTTCCAAGTTAAACAATGAGAAGTCAAATAAGAAGAGCTCCAACTGGTGACTTAGACTGAAAAGTACTAAGAATTAAAAGTCTGGCTTCTTTGGGCTGGAATTGTGAATGTGGGGGTCTATTAGTAAAGAAAACTGCTATAAACCCCACGCCCTGCATTGATCTGGCACAGCAGTGTTTTCTTCCACGTCCACTGGAGCAGAACTCTGCATTTTCCATCCAGATTCAGTCTTTGGTGTCAGGTATGGATCACCACCAGGAAGCTAAGGAGAGTTGTCCTAGTTGGCCAGAAAGCCCAAGTGGAAGCCCAGGTAGAAATGTGTTCCCTAGTCGCTCACTAAGCATGGATTCACGTGGGGGGAGCGCAGTTCCCAGGGTGCTGTACAGCCACCCCGTCACTCAGCCCAGTAGTGACCTGGGTAAATTACCATAAACACTTTTGAAGCATGTTATGGAGAGGGGATGACAGGTATTTCACCTTAACTGACTCAGTTAAGTGTCTTTCCTTTCACAAATGGGTTTCCTAAAGTACAGGAGCATTAGTTTGCTCCTCTTCATCCTGCAGTGAGAATAATTTACGAGGAACGCACTTTCCCTCCTGTTAAATACTTTTTCTTAGCCTGTCAAGCATGTACATTGCTGCTGGCAAAAAGCAACCAGACCTGTAGAAAGAGAAATTTCAGAAGAATGTGTGGGGTGTTTGGGTGGAGCACAAATGAGCAGATGTTCCCACAGAACAACAGCATTGTTTTATGGTGAATGAGCAGAGGTAAAGCCCTGGCTTCAGGGCAGCTGGATGCGTTAGGTGTACTGCAGTGTGAGAGTCAGATGCAGCAGGGCTGCAGGAGAAGTAACTGCTGTGCTCAAACCCTTGAAATGCTCTTTGTGTGTGTGTGTGTGTGTGTGGTTCCTGCAAAGGGAGCTGATTGAGATGGTTGTACATGGGGTTACTGGGATAATCTGTGTCCAGTTTGTAGTCTTCCTCAGATGGTGATGCCTGGCTTTCTGAAGCAAACACTGAGTAATGTAAGGTTTAATATCAGGCAGAAAAACGCCTGTAAAAAGAAAAGGCGAGAAGCTTCAAACCTGAACATTTGAAGATGAGCCAACTAAATCCATATGTTAGTTGGCAATAGCAAAATGCCTTATTTTTGGTTTGTAATTCTTACATTTTTAAGGGAGTGGTCAAAAAAAATACGAAATACCTCTGCCACCTCACCCAGGCAAGGTTGAGGAGCCCAGAAACTAATCCTCCACTGCCTGCCAGTGTGATGCCCATGCTCTGGTTTCTGGGTCTACTGCAGCAATGTGTTGCACGTACGATCAGATAATTAACAAAGCTATTGCTTTAATTGGCACCATTTGGGGAGCCTGTGCTCTCAGCCCTTCTGAAAATACGCACCTTAGCTTCAGAGTCTGTAAACTGTGGTAATCAGCTGTAGAAACACATCTAAAGTTTGCCAGCTTTGGCACATCCAAAGATTATGCAGAGATCTGCAAAACCCCTCTTGTGCCCCCACTTGTCACTGGACCCTGTCAACCTCTGTGTACCTGCAAGACATGCCTCCAACCCACCCCGTTCCTTGAGCTTGCATTGCTCTTGCTCTACTAAATTTGCAAAAGTCTGTCTTGCTTCAGCACCTTTAAGACATGACAATAGAGAGACAGGTGATTAAGAATTCATTTCGCTGCTGAAATTCCCACTCTCTACACATTAGATGTCCCACCTGAAATCTGCTTCATCGGTGCCTGAACTTCAAGGTACCTAAGACAAATGGCATGGGTTATGCTCCTTGAGTGTTACGGAGAGCTTCGTGATATCTGATTTCCTCTGTCTTGGTTGTACCTTGCTCATGCACGCATTCTGCACAGAAATCTGACAAACATATAGCCAGACTAAATTGACATGTTTCACCTCATCTGATATTTAATGCGAACCATTGGCTCCTTTGAGGCTGGAATTAAGTATTAGGTTTCAGTCACTCTAATTAGCAGTTGTTTGAAATGATAGTTAAATCCATCTTCTGAGCCAAATGAATCACTCAGACATTGAGGAAAGAAAAGCAAACAAAGGTCAGATCAGCATCAGATTTGATCGTTTGGGATTATATGCAAAGTAAGCTGGGAAGTTTGAAAGGCACAGGGACGTGGAAGATCTGTCCTTTTGCAGCCACAGATTCTTGTTTCTCAAAACGAGAAAAAGCTCTCATCGTAAGCCACGGGACTGTGGTTGCCCTGGCTGCCTTGCATAGCTGAATCCTGAGAGATGATGTGAGCTTTGTAAGGGTTTAGCTGCAGCACCACTTTCAGGGGCTCCTGCACTTGCAGGCAGGGACAGTTGGCTTCATATGTGTCAGCTATGAGGAGCATCTGAGATCAAAAGCCACAAAACAGCTAATGACTGAGTGAAGAATGAAAAATCCTGTACTGCAGTGCTGGCACAGCTTCCCCAGGGGATGCTGGATAGGAAAGGCTGGCTCTGCGACACGCTGTCTGTGGGGCTGCACAGGCAGTGAGGGGCACTCAGCTCCCTGGTGCCCATCCGCAGAGCAGGCAGGAGCTAAAATCAGCAGTGACACTTTTAAACACTTATTTGGATGCTGGCATCCAGACTGAAACGTTTTGCGGTCAGCTAAATGACAGTCTTATTTTAGGCATAACTCTCTGCTGCCGAGAGTGTGAAGTGACCCTGGCACCAAGGCACGGCTCACACAGACCGGGAGATCCAGGGCGAAGCGTGGGGCCGTGAGGATGGTGAGAGCTTACATTAGAATCATAGAATCATTTAGGCTGGAAAAGATTGTTGTTAATTAAAGTGTTGCTTCTCCCACTGCCCGCCCCCCCCCCACCCCGCCCCAGGGTAATCACAGGTTGACTTGTCACTGAACAGCCCCAACTACGTCGTATTTCACAGATCTTGGCTATTGCACGGAGTCACAGCAATGTGCAAAACCACCACTGCCGACACTGGGAGGCAACATTGCAGCTGAGCATTCAACCCTAACGCTGCAGTGCTTGACTGCTTCGTTTCTCAACTTCAATGTTGCATAAACAACTGTTTTTCTGCCCTGTTCTACATGCTCACGCATGCAGAGAGACCTTCCTTCTCCAGTCCCTCCCACGCAAGAAAACCTCCCTTGGCTTTGCTGGAGATTTTGCCTAACAACTCAAATGATGGCCTTTTACATCATTTCTTAAGATTGACCTTAATGGTGGGGATGAGTGCCTTCCTTTTGGAGAGCTGCCCACTCTCTTTGGGCTCATACTGCTCCTACCTTCTTTCCTGTTCATAAAATCTATGTGTTTCACTGATCTGGGCAAGGCAAACATGAGTTAGCATCACCTGCATAAGGACTGTGACACCTTCAGAAAAATTAACTAGCTTCTGGTCAGCCAACCAAAATTATTTTGGATTCTGTAACCTCAGAACCACCCCTATTGCCAATAATTCCTTGCCCTTTCTCTACCTTGTAAAAATTTCTTAACTTCTATATTTGAGTACAAGGCTGATGGAAAAGTCATGAATATTTCTGTGCCAACATAGCGTTGTAATGTTGTAATGAATACAGCACTCACCTTTCTGTTTTCTGAATATCCAATAACAGCCTTGCTTTTGCAAACTTAATTCCTGAAAATGTCATTAAAATCACTCTCAAAGAGTGAAAGTTGATAGTGGGGCTTTGTGTGAAATGGACTTGGTATCCAAAGGCTCCCTCTGGCTCAGGTTTCTTAATTTCTGTTTATTTTTTAAAAATAGAAAAAAATATGATCCTCACAAATAACTAATAAATTGGGATAAAAATAAAATATGGTCTGAGTGTGCATGTATCTGCTGTGCTCTGAGACTCTTTCGATGAAAAATCTCATCATGAGCCAATTAGAGGGCACACAGGTGAGGCTGGTGTATCCAAAATGTTTCAGCCCATCTGAGATTTCCTCCAGTTTAAGGCAGAATAATAATCTTAGTAATAGACAGCAATAAAACTGGTAAGCAATATTAAAAACATCCATTTTCCCAGAATATCTACCTAACAGCAGAACTCTGTATGCTGAAATTGTGACTAGCAAGCGTATAGATATAATTATGTATTAATAACTATGTATTTGTTAACTAGCAGAAAAAAGCACTGTTGCAGAGAAAAGGGGAGTGATGCCCGCCTGGCACAGCTCCAGGTACACTGGCCTGCCCTTTCCACAGACATTGATCTTAGCAGAAACAGCAATCTTTTGCCATTATTTGGCTGGAGGAGGTCCAGAGCTGGGTCAGCTCCGCTCACCCATTGTAAACAACTTTGCTCAGCCTGTACAAGGAGAGCTGGAAGCTCCTTTGCCTTCCTCACTTGAAGCCTGGGACCTGCACCCCTGACTGGAGCTTGGTGTTTGTTTAGCATCAGCCTCATGATGTGCTTTGCATTTATCTGGGTTTTTTATCTATTAGTCACTGTCCTGCTCAGGAGCCAAGTATGATGGGTCTGGACCTCAGTGGTTGCCTTGCCAGATGGAAGTCCCTGGTCATCAGGGGTATATTACACAGCCTCTCCTTATCTCCTGGGCTGTTTGGAAGGTGATAATACTTGCAAAGGCATTACCTAATTTTTAGGCATTTCTGTCATTTCTCCTGTTGGGGTATGAGTATTTCCTTGGGTAGTTTGTGAAGGGCTGCTTGGCAGATACTTTTTATTAGTTGGATGTTTGTACACCCCAGGCTGAGGTGATGAGGATTATTCTGAGTGGAATGGCTTTTTTTTGAAGAGGGAGACTCAGCAGGGTCTCTTTGAGATGGTCCAGTTCTGGATTTTCCTGGTGTTCTCCAAGAGTTTGACCATAAATGCCTTTGGGAAGTATTTGCAGAGGTTTTTCATCTGCAAGCCATAAACCACCAACAGAAACATTAGGTAGGAATGTATATACTGACAAGAGCGTTTCCACAAATGCATTTTACAATGTCCAGATCAATCAATCCTAAAATTTACCTCCTCCATCTCTTGTGTTGGTTGGAGTCAGCTGCATGGTTTCTGTCCAAGGAAGAATAATCACCAGAAATCTGAATTATGTGTATAACAAGAGCTCTGAGGTGATATTCAGACTTCAGAATTCTCACGTGCAGGTTGTAAAATGAGCGCCCTTTTCTGACAGCAGCACATTCCCAGCATGTGAACTCATAAGTACCTGGAAAGATATTGCATCTTTCTTAGGAAACCAGCTGGCAGCTTGGACCTTTCCCTCCTCTTATGAAGATGACTCAGCTTTCACCATCCATGTGCCCCGTCGCTGCTCTTCTGCTTTGGTTTTCATACGGCCCTCACCTGTCAAACATCTCCATGCCTTTCTGCTGATGTGTTTGGCAGTGCCTGTGCAGTGGTTTCCTAAGGGCTTGAGGGTCCTGGTCACGTAGTTAAAGTTCTGCTGTAGTTCCCTTGGCTGGACCAGGCAGTGTGCAGTGGAGGCCAGGCTGCTGTCTGCTGAGACCAGACAAACTCCTCACTAACATCAAATGAGAGAAGGCATCCCTAGGAGACTGTAGTAGGCAAAAACTTAAGACTGGCAGAGAATTAGGAGTCTCCGAAGAGAACTAGGCTCTGAAGCCACTGGCCAAACTGCATCAATTAGACACGTTCAGGAGCTGACCCTATCCAGCTGCTCAGCCCTCATGGTGGTGCACAGTGAGGGTGTGGTGGGCATCATCCACGTAACATCAACACCTGAGTGCATGTTCTTCCCATCTGGAAGATGTGTATGGGTCACTCCAGGACAGAAAGATGATTGTTTTGTGACCTTGCAATGGACATGTGCAATAAGCCTTTATGGGTGCTTATTGACTTTGTTCCTCCAGAACGGCCCCAAGTGCCATCACCTCTGAGTTTGCCATCTTCTGCAGGACAGGAATGGCTGAGGGAGGTAAATGCTGCAGAGAGGCACCAGAGGGTGAAAACAAGGTATGTCTCTCCTGCAGTAAGAAGACATTACCTGTCAGTACTACTAAAGCAGGTTTAAATCCAGGGTCTGCTTGAAAACAACTTCTGCAAAGTCTAGCTAATTTTTACTTTGGGAAAACATTGTATTTGTCTGCCTCCTTCGTATTACTGGTGTGGAAGTGGAAAAATCAACACTGACTGGCTGGAACAAATAAATGTGTTTTCTGCCTTGCTGAACAGACTGGATAAGTGTCTGGTGGAAGGTCAGCACAAAGAATCACTTCCTGACCAAGTTATTGGCTATGTTGGGAAAAAAGACAGCTGTGGTGTTACCCAGGAAAGACATGGAATGATCTGTCTTGGATTGGGTTCAGGCTTTTTTTGGTAGGACCAGAGCTATCTCATAGAGCAAACATGCTGGCTCTCGGGAAAATGGCAAGCTGATGGCTGGATCCTGGTTGTCCAAGGAGCCGTTTCAGGTGTGTTTGAACATGTCAGGAGTGCACGACAGCACTTCTCCACAGAGCTTTGTCCTATATCTGTGCAGGCTGCAATCACTTTGCATTTGCAAAGTTACTCTCCAAAGCAGGTAGTTTCTTGAGGCAGTTTCAGTGAGGGCTTGTAGGAATTTGGGGTTTTTGCCCAGCTCTACCAGTCTGGCAGAGTCTTCAGGGGATGTGCCATGTCTTATATTGCCTTTCACAGAATCACAAGATGGTCAGGTTGGAAGGCACCTCTGGAGATCATCTAGTCCAACCCCCTGATAAAACAGGTTCTCCTACACCAGGTTGCACAGAGTCACATCCAGGTGGGTTTTGAATGTCTCCAGAGTAGGAGATTCCACTGCCTCTCTGGGCAGCCTGTCCCAGTGCTCCGTCACCCTCAAATGAAAGACGTTTTTCTTCATATTCAGATGGAACTTCCTGTGTTGCAGTTTGTGCCTGTTGCCCCTTGTCCTGTCGCTGGGCACCGCTGAAAAGAGCCTGGCCCTATTCTCCTGACACTCACCCTTTAGGTATTTGTAGACATTGATAAGATCCCCTCTCAGTCTTCTCTCCTCTAGGCTAAGCAGCCCCAGCTCCCTCAGCCTTTCCTCATCAGGGAGATGCTCCAGTCCCATCATCATCCTTGTAGCCCTCCACTGGACCTTCTCCAATAGTTCCCTGTCCCTCTTGAACTGGGGAGCCCAGAACTGG
>JAVJGI010000001.1:46981367-47017656 GCA_035590275.1 Ibycter americanus | reverse complement strand
CTTCGTATTGCAGGCACAGAACGGATACTCTGGCACTCGAAACGCAAGCACGGAGGCTGGGAGGTCAGCATCCCCCAGGTTCAACATTCTGCTTAGTAAAAAAAAAAACAAACCCAAAATGAAAAATAAACCAAAAAAAATCATAGATGATAGATCATCTTGGCAAGAGATTAGTTCCTTCAGGCCAAACAGTGCTTCTTGACTTTTTATACAGCAAACAGGGGAGGAAAAAAAAAAATAATTGTTGGTTTGTGTTTTTTTTTAATATACCCTGAACAGCTCGATAACAAGACAAATCTCCGGGCACCACCACGCAGTTCCACTGGAAGATCCTTCACTAAGGTTTCGTCCTCGGCGCCCCACATTCACGCCTCCATGGGCACGCTGCCCGCCTGTCCATCCGTCCATCCATCCATTCGTCCGCCCGAGGGGTCCTCACGTCCGGATGACGCCATTGCACGGGGGGTGCTTGGGCAGGCAGGGCTCATCAGGCAGCAGGTCATGTGCAAAAACGGAGTCATCCCCCGAGGAGCAGGTGCTGTGGGTGTCCTGGCCAGCGGGCGAGTACTGCTCAAAGGGCACTGAGAGGTCCAGGTACTCCTGCCGGGGCAACAGACCCATCAGTGCTGGCTGCCTCGCACCAGGCACTAAGGAAGCCCTCCCGCACCCACCCCACCACACTCACATCAGTGGACGTCACGGTGAGGACCCTGTCCAGGTCTTCCACCAGCTGCTTGAAGGTGGGCCGTTGTGAGGGGACGGCGTGCCAGCACTCCCGCATGATCATGTACCTGCAGGAGAGGGGACTGTCATCCATGGTGGGGCTAAGTGGTGCCCACCCACTCCCAAATCGCCTGAGAGAACAGCTACGGCCAACGCAACTTCAGCCATGGTGGCCTTGGTGCACGGCCAGCTATGGGGAGCAGGAGGAGGGTTTTGTGGAGCCACGCTCCTCATTACTTGTCATCATCTCATGCACGTCTGTGCTCTCCAAGCAGGAGGAGGACCTGTCCTAAAGACGACACACCAGAGCTACACCCCCAAACACCACCGAATAAACAAGGGCAGGTGTGTTATGCCACTCAGCAGTCATGGGCTGAGCCGAAAGGAGCTGGGGTTGCCAAGCCTACTGGGAGATGGCCATACAGTCTCACAGCGGGAATGCCCCAACAGCCCAAACCACAGCCTGGGCAGTTATCTGGCTGCAGAGGGAAGGGGGAGCAGGGCGAGAAGGTCAGCCCCCACCACCCACTCACAAATCATGGGTGCAGTTTGCGGGTTTGTCCATCCGGTGGCCTTCCTTCAAGAGTTTGAAGAGTTCCTCAACAGGAATTCCTGGGTATGGAGACCCTCCCAAAGTGAAGATCTCCCATAGTAGCACTCCAAAAGACCAGCTGGAAACCAAAGAAAGATCTTTAAAATTCAATGAGGTTTTTTTCCAAGCCCCCCCATATCCCCTCCCCCCTGCTTGGCTTTATTTCTGTGCAGCCATGCATAGCTAACAAAGTCATCAATAGCATGACTAATTGCCTAGGCCATTTTTACTAGTTACTTGGAGATCTCTGCTGATCCAACTCAATAGCAAAGAAATCCCAGGCACCAAGTCTGAAATTGAAATGAGCATTTAATCAGATAGGTGACAGCCCATCTATCACCCCCAGCTCTTTGTTAGGTCTTCCACCAGCTCCACTGAATGGAACAAATCAAATTATTCATGCACAGCTTCACTGAATTGCAGGCTTGGAACCACAGGCCACTAATTGTGCAAGCTGATACCAAAACTTGCTTGTTACAACACTCATTTCACTGGCCAAGCCAAGAGAAAAATACCCCAACAAAAATCAGCGGAGCACTAACGTTACACACTCCAGTCCTGCAGCTGTGCTCTGGTTAGAAGTCCTCTTTTTAGAAAATATCTTTTGCCTTCTTCATTTTCTTTTTAAAAACAGGGATTATCTGTCTCTGTTTTGCTTTCACGCACGCTCACTCTCCCGTTCTCTAGCTTTGATTTATCTGTCACGCCTGCTGCAGCATTACCTAAGCATGGAAACTATGATTTAAGATCAATAAAAGCCAAAGTATGTGAAAAATACAGAAATAGAAAAGATTCATTCATCCAACGGCAAGCAGCGAGCTTTGGGGAGCAGGCAGGCTGGCTGCTGAATTACTGTAAAAATGCCATTATCAACCAGACACTGAAATAAAAAAGGCAGTGCGCATGTTGAGCTACTTCAGCCCCTGCAAAGTTCAGATGTGATACTACAGATCTACACCTAAGGTGAGCTCTGCTCTTTGCTTACCATGCAGAGGCAATAAAATGGACAAGATAGGATTAGGAAAAATAAAGGAAATAAATGAAGCAGCAAAATTAATCCAAGAATATATTTGTTGAATATTCTCTGATCAACTCTACCAACAGCAGACAGAGTATCTCATCCCACGTACTCAACGAAGCATAACTGTCTGGGGCGAAATGCGGAGGAAGCCGAGGGTAATTTTTTTTGCATGGAGTTTTTTTTGCACAAATATTTTTGGCTGCAGGATGAATCACCTTGTCTACAAACCGGACAAGAAATACCTGCCTGCCTTCCAATAATTTTTCAGAAGCTCACTAGAGATCCTCAGATGAAAGCAACTAGATAATGGTAAAATAAAACCACGTGTGCAAAGCCGCAACTTGGAATTGATTTATTTTGCTTTTGCATCCCCAGGCGCCCCGGCAGTGAATGAGCCGTGCTCATGCTTAGCAGTATGCTTGTCTTTAAGATACTATAGGTGTTGATTTCCCTGTCGTTTTAAATTTTTTTTAGAAGTGCGGGTATGCTTACACATCGCTCTGGTGAGTATAGACCCGGTCAAACAAGGCTTCTGGAGCCATCCATTTCACAGGCAGCCGACCCTGTAATTAGGAAGACAATGGGAACATCCCATCAGCATATTCCCCCAGCCAACAGGGCACCATCTGAATCTTCTGTTCTAATCCAGTTTGAAACATTTTCATTAACAACCACATCTGCCTTCCCGGTCACTGGGCAAAGCAGTAGTGGTCACATATAAACAGATTAAAACATTTGATCCCTGGATCTTTGCTGACAATCTTTGCAGTAAACACTCTCTGTAGAGGACTGTATTTCACTGCCAAGGCAGGTTTAATGTATCAGCACATCTAAACCTTTGCATGGGAACAGCCTCCATTGCTCGTAATGCAGCACCTCTTTGGTTGGAAGAAGCCGTTGACTCCAAGTCCAAACCTGGCTTAGGCTGAACTTGAAGGGAAACTTCCAAAAGTGAAGGCAAGGGCCACATCCTCTAATAAACAAATCCCGATCCTGCTGGAGGCTAAAGGAGGAGGCCTGATCCCAGGTTTCCAGGGGAACATCCTACACCAGGGTCATACACATGGGCTGTCACATGTGAGAAATATGAGATGAGAAAGACTAGATTAATCATAATTCTTTGGGGCTTTGCTTGGCCCCTGGAGGGAATCCGAAAGGAGTGGTTTCTGTCTGAGGCATAATTTGGCTGTGGGGGGGACTCTGTCCTCTTCTGACCCATTGTCTCACTTGGAGAAACAACTAGAGATGGGACATAGGCAGGATACACAAATGGGATTATGCTCCCAGCTGTCCAACACAGCTGAAACAGGGAAAATCCATCTGATCTGTGATTAAAATTCCCAAGAATTTTTATTAATTTATGATTAAGAAATCCCAGCAATTAAGAAAAGATTTCTGATATTGGAAAGGATTGGTATGGGCATGGTGGACTTCGTAGGACTGCCTGGACATTTAGACCCTTTGCAGTTGCAAGGTCCTCAATGTTCTGTGATGCCCTCAACCTCTTCTACCGCCATCGCTGCACTCTGTGGTAGTCGTGGCTTTTGCTCAGAGCTCAACATCTCTTCTCCAGCCGTTCACTTGTAAATTCATCTCTACAGAAAGTATAAACAACTCCGGGACTCAGCCCTTGTCTTGTACCATCTTCTCACCCTTGGCAGTGGAGTCAAGGAGCTCAGTTGTTAAAAGCCAGGTAGCTCAGGTATACCAAACGTGACACTCCTCTGTCAAGGGCTCTGGTGGGACAGAAGTTGGCTCCTTGAAACCTTTATGAACAGTAGTGGAGCAGACTGGAAAGGGCTCCATTCCCCTTTGGTAAAAACCTCAGTTTCTCTTAGTCTGGCCAGAGCTGAGACCTCACAACCAGCCGTGAGCAGCAGCAGTATCCGTCAGGAAGAAAACGGATGGTGGGTGGACTCCTAGGACCAGCCTATCTACAGTCCCTTGCCAGGTGAGGCCACTGGCAGATTTCTTCCTCCTAAGGCCCTCTAGAAAGGGAGATGTGGGACAAGGGCCACTTGCTGCAGGGATGACCGAGTTCCCTGCCAGAAGGAGAACTGCATGTGCTTGGCAGCTCTGTACTTACATTGGTGGTTTTCTTGTAATAGTCAATGTTGTGAACGTCTCTAGCGAGGCCAAAATCAGCAATTTTCATCACATTGTCTTCAGTGACTAACACGTTCCTGGCTGCCAAGTCGCGATGAATGCACTGTGAAAGGTGAGCAAGTCAATAAATAAGGGCTTGTTAGCTGCTTGCGCCTGGAACCAGCAGCACCGTGTGGTTTATGAGCTGCTGTTTCATTGACTCCCAAGCTCATAAAGCTGTGGGCACTGCTTAACTCCTGGCTTTCTGTGTCACTGCCCCATCATGCATGCTCGGTGGGAGCCACCTCTTAGCAACACCTAATCGGCAGCCTCAGCGCTGACACAGCCACGGGGCTTTTCTCTCCAAAGGGGATGCACAGACAAGAAAGCCAACCCCCCTTTTCTGTGGGCGCTTACTGGAATGTGAAGCTGTCTTTCTGTCCTGCTTCCTCCAGGAAGAGGAGTTCAGGCTCATGTTTGGAGGAAAAAAAAATCCCCAGTATATCCAAAATACACAGAATCATAGAATGGTTTGGGTTGGAAGGGACCTTTAAAGGTCACCTAGTCCAACATCCAACATCACAGCTGTTAGCTGAGAAAGCAGCTCAATTAGCCTGTGCTGTGCAGAAAGGAAGTTTAAAGCCACCACGAACCATCCACCCTGAACTGCAGTCACAGGACGAACACGTCTGACATGTGAAGTGGAACTTGCTCTTGCCGCTGCGCTCTCTGCCCGCAAAAAGAGGTCACGCCGGCTGGTGCACAGCTTCGTGAACCCAAAGCCTGATTCTCCACTTGCTGATGTCAGGGTAAATCAGGACTAATCCCATGCCATGATGTAAGCAAACGCAGCAGCTGGCTCAGCACCAGCAGAGTGCTCCCCAAGGAGCATCCTAGGCACGGCCATGCATTGAGCCAAATGCACCGCCAGCTCCGCTCCCACCAAGCCTACGTGTGCTGGTGAGAGCCGCAAACACATGAGCTACACCCAGGATCTCATCTTCCTTGTGACTGCTCTGCATCTTTAGCCATCTCAGAAGGGAGATGGGGGGAACAAGGGTTCACGCATCTCCTGACTGCTGTCTAACGTAATGTCTCCCACGGTGGAAGCTCACAACTTGGCGTGATGCTCACCCTGACTGCTGCTGCCCGAGCCTCAGGATTGCACATGTAAAAGTTACCTCTAAGAGCGTGGTGAGGACAGGCACCAAGGTCTGGGTTGCTTGTGCTTTTATACACCTTTTGGGGATGCTAACGGGCCTGCAGGTGACCACACGGGCTGTACAGCTGCATGGCACATGGATGCAGCCAGCTTACCGGAACTTCTGCATACGGATGAAGCCTCCAGTAAAAAACTCAAGATACTTCATATCGAAAAATCTGGTCTCTAAAGGGAGAAGCCTGCAACGCTTTGCCTGAGGTTGTCCTGCACACCACACACACAGAGCACTGCGTGCCGTCCAACACATGGGTCTGACCGACACTTCTACCAAATGAGGTTTCTCAACTCACCTTCTGAGATGCCAAGTACTCCATGCCCCGGGCCACCTGGTAGGCGCAGGAAACCAGGTCTTTAAATGTCAACTGCTCCTCAGGCAGCTTGCAGGTGTCAAAGGAATAGTCCATGCCAGGTGGGCGACGTGCCCTGAGGTATTCCCGCAAGTTCCCCTTTGATGCATATTCCACCAACACGTAGAGAGGTCCTGCAAGCAAGAGCACATCAGCATCCAGCGGAGGAACAGCCGACCACTGAAATCCAGTCTGGGATATTTTGGACAGCCAGTGAGCAATTGCACAGAAGGGACAGTCAAACCTGAGCCTCCCATGGCCCTGCGAGCACCGGGCTGCTTTGCTACATACCATCCTGCGTGCAGGCACCAAGGAGGTTAATAATGTTTTTATGCTTCCCAATCATTTTCATCATTTCCATCTCAGAGACCAGATCAGAAAGGTCTTTGTCTGTGGCATCATCTGCAGAAAGCAAGACAGGCAAGGAAAAAAATGTCAGGAAGAGTATCAGTATTTTGGGAAGTAGTTAATACAACTGCTGCGTAGCCATTTGGAAGAAACAGTACTCAAAATATGGCAGTATTAGTTTTTATTCTACTTTGGGAAGAAGAATCAAAATAAAACCAAAACTTAGTATCACTAAAAAAAAAAAAACCCAAAAAACCCACCTCCAAATAAATGGAGATAAAGATAAATGTTCGTATGGAAATCAATAAACCCCTCATTTTTTGTCACATCCTTGTAAGTAAAGAAAAAAAGCCCATTTTGGTATGTGGGATCGTTTTGCTTTTCTGATTTGTTTCCCTCCCTCATCTCCAGGGGCAATGAGTTAAGGATGGTGGAAGGTCAGAGCTAGGAGAGGGGCTACAGGAAGCAATGTATTTTTTGCAAGGAGAGCTGCAATTTTTCTACAAAAGCTATGTGCAACTTTTCTACTTTTCTACAAAAGTAGAAAGGTAGGGAGAAGCCTCCCCAAATGAATGTTTTGGTTTGGGAAGATGGAAATGTTCCTGCTCCCAAAACCAACTTCAGAATGGACTGAAGGAAATGTAAATTAATCAGATCTTTTTCTGATAAGAAATATTTTTTTAAAAAGCATCACCCCATATAACCTTAACCCTGGGCTGCTCACTGCTGGAACATCTGCCCTGCTTGCCCCAGCTGAAATCTTCAGAGTGATTTTGTCTGTGTGTTGTCTGGTTGCTGTGCACAGTGGAAGGATGTGAAGCAGAGACTCATCCGGAGGTGCCCAGTGACTCCCCCATTTCTGGCCTCCCTTTAACCTCTCAGGAGTTTGGGATCAAGTTCCTTCAATTAACAAGTTCCTCAAGAAGGAGTCTGTCAAGCACATTTCTGCAAGCTCCACCTGAGCTTGTTGCACAGGCTTTTGCTAGAACAGGCAGCACTTCCTATGGGAGGGCTAAGGAGTGGGCTGATTCACAGAGCTGGCTAGAAGTGCAGGGGGTTCCCCTTCTTCTCAGGGATGCTATTACCCCTTGGCAGAGAACTGGGTTAATTCCCAGGCCCTCTTCCTGATGGGATTTGCACTTTTTGTGCTCTGCAAGGAGACAGCCCTCACCCCCAGGCTATGTGGGTGAAAGGGAAGAAAGGCTGTTCTTGCTTTCTTCTGTTCTATCTCTTTGTACAAAAGACGGCAAAGAGAGGCAAACAGAGGAAATCCTAGCGCAGCACGATGTTCTGTCCTCTGTGGACTCCCCATACCTTTTAACATCTTGACAGCAACCGTGATGGCCTTGTTTGGCTTGTCCTTATCAATCCCAATCGCTTCTGCCATCACCACCTGGCCAAAACACCCCTCGCCGAGTGGTTTCCCCAAGGTCAGGCTGAAGGGAGAACAAGCAGGCACGTGAGTGGGTACCGGGGTGGTGACACTGCCGCAGGCACAGCGACCCCAACCCGTGGGTTTGACTGACCGAGAGCGTGCCAATTCCCACTTGGGATCCGGAGGCAGTTCCAGCTCAGAGACATTGGCCAGCATCGGCCCGTCGCTGGAGGAGAGGCGTGTGATCCGGACCAGGGGCGTGTTGGAATTCATGGAAGAGTTGGACTCCAACGACACCTGCTTGGGTAGAGCAAATGAAGTGTTATTGCCAACTGTATTCCCAGGGCAGGCAGTGCCTGAGATGGATCACTGAGGGGGTTTGAGCTACCTTTGCCCACTGACACCTTTCCAGTGATTTCTAAACGGGCAATCTCCTGCACCCTCCACCTCTCCTCTCCTCCCATCCTTGCACAAATGCACTGATCTAAGCACCTGTGGTCAGGTTTTCAGCTGGTGGAAAGAAGGGACAGGTCAGCCAGTGCTCTCCAGCAGGCAGCAGGTATAGATTGTTAATTTGTTCTGTGCGCATCTCCGCAGCACTTACAGGCTATGGAGTGACTTGTCCTGTTCTGGCACTGTAAATGCCCACCACATGCTTGCAGCCAAAGCTGTAAAATCTGTATCCTTCACCATGTGGTTTTACGTGATGCCTTTTGCTCCTGCCCCTCTGCAATTACACGCAGCAGAGCATCTCTAACCGCACAGAGGAAGAGGACCCTCTCCCACCTCCACGAGAATTGCTTTGGGTTCAGTGACCTCTGTGAAAGCAGAGCACCACTGAACATCTTCTTGCTCCCCAAATCCCTGCTCCACCAGGGAGCCTGGACTAAACTGTTGCCCTGCAAGACGTGCTTTCTGTGGCATCCATGGCTGCACTGCCAGCCCCCCTCACAGGGGCAACAGAAACGCGGCTGCTTGGGAGCTGCTCATGACCCAGAGCCAGCTGCCACCAGCTACTGCTCCATGGAACAGGAACAAATGAATAAACGGGGTTTAAACTCCCGGACTGCAGCCAACTTATGTCCCTCTTGGGCAATGTTTTTCTGGTAGAGCTTCTCACCTAGAGAGAAAATTTCAAAGCAGGGGCAGGGTGAAAGAGGGATGACCATAGGGGGGAATAGGAATCTTGTATCTACTTTCTGTTACCTGTCTCTTGAGTGGAAATTTGGAGACTTTCTGTACAGTGGGGGTATTCATGGCTTTTTTGTTTGGCATTTTCATCTTGCAGATAATCACAGCAATCAGCACCACGATGAAGAGAGCAAAGCCACTGCCGTAACTGAGAATGCCAGTGTACACTGAGCCTGAATCATCCATTTCCATGAGCTCCTCCGCTGCGGGTGACAAGAGACGGCAGTCAGGACGGGGCGGGCAGCTGCCTGCACGCAACTACACAGGTGCAGCGCAAAGAATTTGGGGAGAACTTGCTCAGCTATGCCAATCTGCTGAGTAACTTCAGTGAGGGCACCCTCCTAGGCCAGTGGTTTTCTACCTGCGGCTGCAGCTAAAAAACATCAGTTAGTTCAGTCTGCCTTTTTTGGGGTAACCTTGCTGCCCGCTGATGCAGCCCTGGGGTTCCTAACTTCAGCTCACAGGCTGAAAACCACTGCTCTAGGCTGAAGGCATCTTCATGTGTGCGTGCTGTCCCTCTGACCCAGATCTTGCTTTCCCTGCACATCCACATCACGTACCTGGATGCCTTGGATGTGCAAAGGCTGCAGGACTGGGGTTTGCTGCACTTTGCCAATTCGGCTTCTCCAGCAAAGATTTCCACTGGACCAGTGCCTGCCCTGAGGGACCAAGGGACTTGAAGGGTACCCAGAGGTAAGGCATCACACAAGGGAAAAAGCTTCAGGAGAGCAATTTGCATAATTATTTCATGAAAACTTAGTTCTGCTGGGAAGAAGCTGGAAGGTCTGGCCAAGAGAGATGGCTGAGTCAGGAGGGTGATGGCATGAGCCCATCAGCAGTTGCTACCTGCTAGCGAGACTTTTTGGGGACCAGCAAAGCTCAGCTGTGTTTCTCCCCTTGTTCCTTTCAGGACAGGCACGTAGACCAGAGCAAGGGGCCACAGTGGGACAGTCTTCTGTCCCCCAAAGGTGTGCTGGCATCAGAGGAACAGTCAGCAGTGGGAAACTTTATAATGAAGTCATGCTGGCGTGGTCAGCTCGCTAACGGCTTGTGTACATCACTGTTGCCCCAAAGCAGCACCTTTGGCAAGCAGCAGGAGCTTTCCCCTGGCAGCAGCAGGCTCTGCGTCCGGCCTTTGGTGGCTGTGTCCCGGGGAACACGGGGAAAGGGCTGTTGGTGACACTGGGGGCTGCACCAGGCTGTGTGCCAGCCCTGCAGGGCCAGATCCTGCCAAGCGGCCATCTCCTGCGAGGAAGGGTTACCAGATCTCCCGGGATCAGGCACTATGGTTGGTGCCACAGCTCTTGCTGCCTTGGCTCGCCCCGTCTTGCCCTCTGCTTCACGTCCCTGCTCCCGCAGCGTGGACAGGGGTTTAACAAGCAGAGGTTCCCCAGACGGGCTGTATCCCGCAGCCTCCCTGCGGGCAGTGCTTCAGTGCCTGCTGCTGCACAGGCGGCTGTCCTCCGCTGCATCTGACTTCAATATAAAGTTCCACTTCAGGATTTTTGGAGGGTTTTCTCCTGCTTATTCTTTGCTTAAAAAGAGGGGTGAGTTCAAACATTGTAAAATCAGTGTTAACAGTCAGATGAGACAGAGATTCTCAAAATAGCAGAGTCTTCTAACCAAAGGAAACGATTTCTCTCATCCAGTGGATGGCAGAAGCAGAAACAGGATCAGATCAGCTATTACAGAGCTGGCAAATGAACAGAGAAAAGACCAGCAGTTCCCACTGGCAGCAGGGTCAGGCATGGAGACCTTCTTCAGCCCCAGTAAAAGCAATTACATCCGAACCATCCGCACAGATAAAGTCAGTATTAGAAATGCCAAAGTTTCCAGTTCCTAAACACATCCCGAGATGGATGTGTTGCGAGATGGACCCAAATGTGGTCCACAACTGAGTGAGCCCAAGTGAGGTGTATAGGATTTTGGGTGCCCTTGCAGTAAGGCTCTACTGAACATACTCCTGGTCTGCTCCTACACTGCAAGGCACAGCACCCATGAGATTCAATATGAATATTGCCGGTGCTTTCCTGGACTGTGCTCAAGGCTTCCCTGTAGCCAGAGGCAGATTCTGCAGGTGAAGGGACAGCAGAGCTTCATTCCCCTCTTTTGGAGAGCAGACCCCTCTGTTGCATATTCTGTGCTGGCTTCATTGTCAATGAGAGCTTTGCACATGGAAGGACCACAAAACTGAGGTCATTCTGGCCACGGGTTTCAAGCCCACTGCAGCCTTCATCGATCCCAGCTGGAGCAGGTGGCATGCAATGCCCCTGGGAGCCAGGACTCCTGGGCTCTATCTACAGATGACTCTCCTCAACCTTCTGTGAGAGTTCGCTATCTTGGCCTGTTCATCTGTGAAGTGGAAATCATGCTACAGGCAGGGATGGGTGTACTCACACCAACAACTTATGCATCTAATTTTAGGCTAAGGTATGAGGTTAGACGGAAAGCTTCCTCCATAAGATGATCCACAGTCCATGTCCAATTCAAGTGCCCTGGATCATCTGCTGCCAAGGTTTCCTTCTCCCACTGGCAGTGTAAGAAGAAAAAGCTCCTGATTTTGTCACTCAACAGTCAGGAGAGGCTGTGAACACCTTCCTGTTATCTAGATCAAAAAAGATACTGGGCATTTTATTTAATTACTGCAGTAATAATTTATATCTCAAGATGCAATGCTAAGTGTCAGCTGTGAGTATGCAACAGGGGTCTGCAGCAAATCCCAGAGGAGAGGCCTCCCTGGATAACGCCCCCTCTTCCAAGCAAGGGGTGCTCTGCAGGAACTTGGCATTTCTAAAGCAAATTGTCAAGGCACCCTGGAGAGGGAGGGAGAGGCCAGCACAGAAGGAAATACCTGGTAGCACCGTCAGCCAAGCAGAGTGATGTGAGAACCCAATAGAATTCCCTGCGAGACAAGTATATTCCCCAGCATCCTCAAAAGTAACATTTCGCAAGTACAGAATCTCTAGCTCCTTATCCGTTGTGTTAACACCTGCCGTCTATGGGGAAAAAAAACACACACATATAGAAAGAGGGAAAACAGAGAATAAGCCACATTCCCAGCAAGTGTGAGGACACCACAGGCAAATTTCAAAAGCAGATTAAGGTGGGTTGGTTTTTATTTTCCAATGGCCCATCTTCCATATTTATTTATTCATTCCCCTCTGCAACCTGTAGTCAAAAGCAAAAAAAAGTTCCCTTCACCAGGTTCTTACTCTGTCCCACTAAAGAAGCATGCAAGCAAAAGCATCCAAATGAAAAATTGCCCCCACAATATGACTGACCTTGGGTTAGTAGGGTGAGCATGGGGGGAGGGGGAAGAAAGATGGTGAAAGAGGAAAGACAGAAAGAAAGGAGAAAGGAGGGGAGATGTAGTGGGGAAAGACTCAAGTGCTGATCAGAGGAATGTACAAACATTTTGGTTCCTTAGTTCATTGGAAAATACACGATTTTAGAATTTTTCAGAAGGTTTTCAAAGTGGGCTTCTCAAAGCCATACATTGATTACCCAGCCCTCGATACTGTAGGGTAACTCAGGCTGGTAACAAGAAGGTGCCTGTAGGAACTTCCCTGCAGTGGCACTGAGCAACGCAGCAGCCAAACCCTCCGGGCTGGAGTCAAACTCCAGAGCCCACGAGGTTGCTGCTGCTCTCTATTTAATGTGTTTGCTTGCATGAGCCAATGCTGACATCTATTTCTCCATTACTTCTCCAAGGGACAGAACTGATTGTATCAGTTTTATGGGTGAAAATCTTAAAACAGCTTGGTTTTCCGGAGCTTTGAACGTCACAGGTCATTAACATGCAATTCTGTTATCAGCACTCAATTGTAAGGAAGGGAGAGGAATAAAAGCGTGAAGAGTTGATAGCAAAATTTGACAGTCATTTTATTGTGGGAATTTTTCCATGGCAATTGCTGTATAGGCGTTACATTCTTGTAAAAAAAAAAAAATTAGCAAGAAAATAAGATAAAGCCATTCAGCGTCAGTTGACAGGGTATAATACAAAATGAATAGTAATTTTAATCACTAGCTTCTTTAAAATGTTATAGCTCATTCTTGCAGTTGCCAGGGCCTTGGGACAGAGTCTGTGGTTTACCTGGTTTTGGTTTGCGAATGTGGAGCCAAAATGGTTTTTCGGCTATGCCTACGAAATTGTTGGCTCTACACAGATATTCTCCTTCATCTTGTTCTGTCACATTGAACAGATTTAGGTTAGCATCGGCTTCAGCGTTTTTACTGATCCAAGACTGCAGGAATAGACAGAAACCTGAACTTCAGTAAACCAAACAATACCTCCATCGCACCTACATTAGCTAGGATTGACTGTTCACAGCTATTCTCTTTTCGGCTGTGGCAACATCCCCCGGCTCACCCCGCGGTGAGGGACCTAACCCAGGGCCTGGGCGAAGAGGAGAAGTTGCATTTGGCCCCCAAACCATGTGCATGAACTCCCTTCCCTTCACACATGCAATTTCTCCTTTAAAACAGACCAGTTTCCCACTTCTCCATCTGACAGCCATCAAAGGCCCTACGGTTTCCTAATAACTCTGCCGACAGGAGCACCAGAGAAAGGGCTTAAACATAGATTTGTGTTTGCAACCCGGCTCAGCAAATACTGTTTCAATTATCAGATTCCAAAATAGAATTTGGAAACAAAATATAAGCAGTGGCGGTCTGAAACTCGCTGCTGACTTTGCCTTTCAGAAATTAGCTGTAATTTTTTCCACTGCTTATAGGAGCCTCTTCTTTACTAAATAAAGTGGTGCATATAAATCAAACAAACTTCAGACTCTTAAGCAAGGGTTTTATTTCTCTTCTTCCAGGCTGCTACAACAGCACATCAGTTTTTTCCCTTAACAGTTGTTTTTATTTTGGTTGAAAATGCACAACTGTTTTGGGTGGCCTCAGAAGTAGCCTAGGGAAAGTCTAGAAAAAATATCAGCTTCAGTTCTGGAAATGAAAATAAAACAATTGCTCTTCTCATTTTTGGCCTTACAGTCTCCAGCTCAGCCTCAGTGCCTTCGATTGCAAGGTCTGATCCTGCCAATACGACTTGCAGCCCATTAAAACCAACAGGGCTGCCAGACCTGACGGGTTATTAGGAACTGAACCCAGAGCTGGCATCTGAGAGGAGCCTCAGTGTCCATGTCCGATGGCAACTACCACCAGCTCTGACCTGATCTCATCTCTAAGGATTACGTGCTGGCAAGTTTGTCTGTCCCGACTAGTGGGGAAACGTGCCTGCCTGCTGTTGCTGCCTTGTTTATAATTAAACCGGGCATGTTTCAATGCAGAACATACAATTTAGCCTTTGACAAAGCTTGGGCACAGTGCTGCCAGCCCCCCCTCTGTAACTGGAATGCATTTAGTGCTTTTTCTGCAAAGAAAAAGAGGTTTCCTTTGATCACAAATTAGCCCAGGCTTTCAGGAACTGATGCAGGTGATGGCTTGGTTTTGTCAGGCTGTTTAAAAAATGAGTTGAAAGTACAGCATTCAATTTATCCATCTGGACTGGGATGGAGTTTGGCCCCCCTGTTTAGATGTGAGGGGGGAACTTCATGTGCTGGGCACCCCTCTGTCCCCTGCGCTCCAATGGAGACCAGGATACTCCCCAGATATAAACTGCCCCATAGCAGCTCCTACACTCCACAAAATCTCCTGAAGGCAGGAGGGAAGGGCAGGCTGATAAAAAAGCCTTATCTCCCTGCAGGCACCTTGGCACTGGGCAGGAGGGAGCCTTTTCTAAAGCAGCTGTGGGTAGGGAAGGGCTGTTAACAGCACCCTCCTCCAGCAGCACCACCGGGATGCTGGGTCAGAGCACAGCACTGTGTGGCATGAGGGGAAAAAGTCCATAAAGCCAACGGACTGGCCCCAAGATGACAGCGAGATCATTTTATCAGATCTTTATTTTTAAAAAAACAATCACACACACATTAAAAAAAAAAAAAAAAAATCCCTGCAAAGCTGGGCCTGACACAGCTCCACGGAGGCCCAGTACTGGCGCACAAAAGATGCATCCCAAAATGGAAATGCTCTGTGCCCCAGTGCTGATGCCGGCATTAATACAATTCAAAGCATTCCTGATTAACCAGAAGTAGTAAATAGACGTGTGCTGGTCCTATTCAGCAAAAAAATAAAACCAAACAAAACTTGCGCTTTCAAACGCCTGCCTGTGCTCCCCTTCGAGGAATGCGGAGCCTTTGCCGTTCACAGAAGAGAAGGTATTTGGCAATTCTAATTACCTAGCCACCCCGGTGTCGCTCCAACTTAATTTTAAAACACTATTTATACGGACTATTTATATGTTCTTTGCCACAGCAAAATGGGAGCTTGTGCTTGTGACACAAGGCACTGTTCGCAGCGGCTCTGCAAACTTCCAAAAGGTAGCACTTTATCCCACGGGGACCACACACGGAGATCGGAGACTATACTAGATGGCATGTGACACAGCCAGCTATTCAGAGCTTGGTACTGGGCTGTGAAACCAGGGGGAAATTCAAATATGCATAATTCAAACACATTTGGAGAGACGGCGAGAAAATAAAAAAAGTTTTATCAACTCGGAGAAGCACGTGTTGCCAGTCCTGAAGAACTGTCTCCAACCATTTCTTCCAACCAATCTGTTATTTCAATCTGTGTAATTATTTCCAGGGTCTCTGGCTTTTATTATCATGTATCTGGCTGAGTTACAGTTTTGTAGATGCTGTCTGATAAGTGGGGTTTTTTAAAAAAAAACTTCATACAAATGAAGAAGGGTGTGTGCAGCAGGATGTGCGGGGGGAACGTCCCTGCGCAGGACAACCTCAGCTTGAAACTGCAGGGACAAAATCTGCTTTCAGCTGTAACTGCGGAGCCAGAAAACCTCCATTTGACCCTATATATTTTAATAAACACCAACACAGAATGCCTTGAATTATTAAAAGAAAAAAAAAAAAAGGATATTTTAAAAGTCCAATGTGTTTTTCACTCTCTATTCTCTATGATTTATGTTTACATAGGTTTACATAGGGGAAACCAGATCCGCTGGCTTTGTTCTGGCTGTAATCTGGAAGTTCCCCTTCAAGAAAGCATTTTAGCACAGTCAAATCTTACTAAGTGAGTTTTTGCTCAATAAAAAAAAAAAAGCTTTCCTGAGCACGGATAATAGCAATGTTCACAGATGTTAGTGGCTGGAACAAGACTATCTTGGCTCTCAGGTGCTGGTAGTTCAGCATTATTTAGTACGTGCACGCTGCAGTGTGATTACTTGGAAAACAAATGAATGTGTTTTAGTTGGGAGCCTTTTATTTTAATAAGCCACAAAAATACCTCTACTGAAGCTGCAAAAAAGGGTTATTTTTACAATTTTAGGTCAAATGCAATCTGACAGCTCTTTTATTATGCTGCATTTCTCGCAGTTGCCTCAGCTCTTACAACTACTTTGCTTATCTGTGCCACTACAGTAGTTGTGTTATCTCTGGCGAACAGAAGAGCCTGGAACATTGACTTTAGGACACTTCTGCTGTACCCCCTCCAAAAAGCAGAGTATTCCACTGCACAGGCTTAAAGAAGGACTGCCCTGAGGGTGAGAAGAAGGAGCGTGTACCAACCTTCAGCACCGTGACATAGGGTGTCCCATCGGGTCCATATTTGCTGCCATTGACTTCCACGTGTTTCAGCCACTGGATGTGAGGCTGGGCATCACTGTAGACCTTGCAATGAAACTCCACATTGCTCCCTACCACCACGGTCTGGTTGGCAGGGAGCCCTGCTTGCAGGATTGGTCGGTGGGGTGACCTTTCTGAAAAACAGAAAAAGAGAGAGGGAAATCCTAATTTCCTTGTCCTTCTTCCAGCAAGGATTCTCCTCTGAACCCTTCATCTCCTGGCTTTTCAGCAGAAAGGGTGCAGAGACTGGGATTGTCCCTCCAGGTGTCCTGGCCACCACTCTCCCCAGCGCTTCTCAAGCCAAACAGGGAAGAGCCACCTGGGAATGGAGGAGGCCTCTCAGCCCTGCCATTCCTTCTCTGGCCACTCTGTAGACCAGCTAACTAATTTATTGATCACAGATCTGAGGCTGAATTGTCGGCCGAAAGGAAGCTTGTTGTTGGTTTTAGAAGACACGGGATCCAGCACTTTGGGAAAGAAACCTGTTTCCCATACCCCTCACGCACCTGTTCAACATCACCACAGATCAGCTGTTGAGGGAAAACAGTGAAATCTCACCTAAAACGTCAAGCTGGTACGTGTGCCTAATGTTGCCATATTTGTTCTCCACAACACAGGTGTAATTTCCTCGATCTGATGGCACGACACTCTCCATCACCAAGCTCCACTGCTGGTGTCGCAACTGGAAGAAGAAATCAAACCATCAAGCTCATGGTCAAGTACCATCATCACCAGACCATTCAAATCAGTGAACAATCAGTGAGCTTCTTTCTGCACACTTGGCCAGCATGAATGGACCCCGGAGTAGTCCTGAAAATCACAAGGACCCATTTCAAGGGTCATTAAAGGCTTAATGTGAAAAGGAATTCAGACCAATGCAGGAACAGTGCAACACAATGTAACACGCTCAGATTGCAACGGGGACTCGTAGATGCTTCCACAATAGTAACAATAACGAAACCAGCTGACAGCTGCATGTGGCACCTCTCATTAGAGTAACGACTTCAGAAGGCACCAGCTAAGGTAACTCCAGTCTGCTGGTCCCCTCTGCCAGACCACTCTGGTCCAGAGACTCTGTCAACCCAAAATATTGCACTCCCATCTGCAGATCTTTACCAACTACTACATATAACCCATAAGATGACTATAAACAATAAAAATTGTACTTCCTACCCCATCTGTAGCATACTTTAAAGATGTGTGCTACGGAGGCAACAGGTCATGGCATCTGTCTGAACAGAAATGAGTGTCTGTAATAGAGTTAGTCCCCTAAATTCCCTGTAAAAAACAGGAGAAAACACGCCCAGCCTCAAGTGTAGCCCCTAGGATGCTTGGTCAGCCCTTCTCTTTTGGTGCCAAGTTTTATACTGGTTGGTTTTCTGGATGTGGCTCATGTCCAGATCTGTTGGCTGTTCAGTAGCAGAAGGGAAAGCACAACCCGCATCTCCACCCTGACCTGCTGCCCTGTGATCCCAGCTACAACGTTTATTTCTAATGAGTATAAAGAAAATAATGGATATAGAAAGCAAATCTTGAATTAATACAGAAAGCAATCAACAGTAACGAAGATGACTTCAGGATGCATAGTGTATGAAAGCTCTCTAAATCTCTGGATATTAATTTGATGCCTTCTGCTGCCCAGAGCAAAACATTTAACTTTATTGAACATTTTGAAGGTGACTCCAAGGACACAGAAGCAGGAGATTACAATAACACTACGCTACAGAATGTCAAGGGCTGATGGAAAAAACAAGGGCGTAATTGCTCCTGGAGGTTTCTTGCTGCAGCAGGTGAACTCAAATATGAAGTCATTTAACCTCTTTTGCTACACATAAATTGCATCCACATGGTTCCCTTTAAAGGGCCAAGTTGCAATTAAAGCCAGAATTTTGCAAAGGGAAGGCTTAAAGTCATAGGACTAGACGGCTTAGTTGCAAGATAAGCAAGCAAAAGTAATTTTAACAAAGCTTTGCAGATTTCTGCATCCCTGAGAACAGCACTGCTGAGCACCCCCACTTTTCACAGACCACTGAACAAAGCGTTTCCTTTCATTTCAGGTTACAGGAGGCTGTGCCTAAACAGAGATCTCGGTTGTTGCAGATGTCTGGTCAGGTCTGGCTGCACCCTCTGCCCACCAAGGACAGGACAGATGGAGCTCAATGCAGAACCAACATTACACCTTTTGTAAAGCATCATTCCACTTGGTGCATCTCTGTGACAGTGTGGCAATTACAGAGAACAGAGAGCCCGGATCTCGAGTTCACAGCTGAACATACCAGAGTGTCAAGGAAGTTTCAGTGCAAATTTGTGGCTGCTCAGTGGCTCATTTCCAAACTAGCTTGTCTCATAGTTGTGTCTCAAGACTTTTAATCCACTTTTCAGCATTGCAAAGCATTTGTGTCTGGAACCCCCAGGAGCTACTCCAAGGAAATGGGGTTCCAGATAACCTGGGCAACTCCTAGTCTGACCTGTATTACAAAATCAGGTCCAAATTAGGTGTTTTACTTAGGATGCACTTTCAAAGACACTTTTATGACACTTTCAAAGCCCTTTTTGTCAGGTTTATGATGGGGACTTTGGACTCCGGACAGAGAGGAAAACCTGGGGGGCACAGACTCATGGGGCAGAACTTGTTTGGAAACTCTTCTAGAAGCAACGAGATTTACTTTTTTTTCAGGTTGAAAGAGGCGTCTGGATTTAAAGGATAATAGAAAGGAACGATCCCAAGTTAGAATAGTTGCCACACTTGATAAAACACTAGAAACATGAAGTGACTTAGTGCAGGCATTAATCAAGTGGGTGAGATACTGGAAATCCCTCTGGTTTATTTGGTGTTGTCATTCTTGGCTCCTTGTGAAACAAACATTTGCAGACACACTTGGAACTTCAGTCCGTGTTTGCCAGACTGGTATGCAAGTCAGTGCAATGGTCTGGGGAAGGCATAATCCTCTATCTCCCCTCCCCTCAATCTTCCCTTCTAGGGTCATTTAACACACACAGGCTTATGATATTAGAGATTCCAACAAGGATTTAACCATTAATGCTCTTTGGGAAATTTCATATGATAAGTCATATGAATTTCTTTTCTTTACTAGTTAAGGATGAACTGTAACAACACTAGGTTAGCCTGCACTTCATGTTTTCAATGCTCGCCCTTCCCTCTTGCAGGCTTTACACCAGGCAATCACACGAGTTCTAAATGCCATTTGCAAGAGGCAGAAGTGGAATAGTGGTCAGCTTTCATCTGCTGACCGCAGACCTTTCACAATCAACATCTAAACTCTTCCACACACTGAAAACAAATGAGAACATTCCCAGCTCAAGGATTTCTGGGTTAAGACGAGATCTCGAGATGAAGCAAGCCAACCAAACTCTGCCAGATCTGGATCTTGCCCTTTCTTTTCAAGCTGCCTAATCCTGTTATGAAGTTAAGTTGTAACAGGGAATTTAAATCTTAAATACATCAGATACTGAGCAGGTTTTCAATCTCTTTTTCTGGTTCAAATTGCAGCTGATATCTACCAGTATATTTATATTGGATGAGATTTACATTAGACTACTTACATCTAACCACAGCTCAAGAGCAAAAGCAAGCAAATAAGGGAAGGAAAATTGCAGAGAGAGAAAGATGTCTTTATATCAAGAAAGGGACAAAGAACTACACCTAGACAGATAGAGAGCTTAAACCAATCTTGCTGTAATTGGCCTGACATTGCCTTCAATAGCTCTTTTAAGCATCAGCTTGTTGCTGGAAGGTGCCCCTAGAGAAACAAAGCACAGCGATGCCAAAGACTCACTACCGTGTTGCAGAGGATGAAACGTGTCAATTTAAACTCAAGGATAGATTAAAACCACTGGGAAGTGGGTAGGGGAATTGCTTTCAGCTTTAGATTTTATTCTGCAAGCATAATTTAGTGCAGCTGATGTCACATAGTTTTGTAAAAAGCTGTTCGAACGGTGCACGCAAGCCTGAAAACACTTCATGATGATCCTCACAGCCTGCAATTAGTGAAAGATGCTTGTGCTCTGGGAATGTTACCTGCCGAAAAGGCTGTTTACCCACAGGAGTTACTTCCCCACTTCTCCTCGCTCCTTAACTTTTCACAAGATCCAACCCTGACCGTGTCCTCAGCCTCATCCAGGCTGGAGCAGGGACAGGACTGAGCAGGAAGCTTCAAAGGCTTCACTGAAGCAATCACAAAGGGCTCTTTCAGGAACGGGGCTGAGCTAACAGGAAAGAAACAGCCCAAAACTGTGGGGAGGGAAGGCTTTGCTGAATCCTTCGCTGGTTTCTGGAGCCCGGCATGTTTTGCCTGCCTAGCCCCCTTTCAAAACGCTACAGATGTGGTAGGCATCAGCGCACAGCTATTCCGAGTACTGATGAAGGTGCCTTCCTAAAAATCACCTTCTCTCCTTAGCAGCAGCCCAGGGATATGTCAGGGCTTGTAGAGCGCAGGCAGGAATTGCTGCTCAGGAGTCCTTCCTGCTACGCTGATTTTGTTATCACCAGCTGCTGCCAGTTTTATTCTCCCCATATAAAACCAGAAAGGGGCCTGACTGTGACTTCACTAAGGGAACTAAGGGACTAAGCAGTAACAACAAAATCGGAGAAGAGCTGACCTTCCTGTTCAAATCCTGCCATAATTCATCATATACAGTAGCACAGAAACTTCTGGCTAATTAAGCCATTTGAGTGCAGTGGGGGGTTTTGCATCCCATAGCTCTATCTATAAACACAAGCCAGAGCATTTTCCAGAACACCTCATGGTAGAAAGGAAGGAGAGAGAAGCAAGCAGCCAAGGAGCAGATGCTATTACTCTGCTACAAGGGAATCCAACACTTGACCAAGGGTCAGTGTTTTATACCACAAGAATGTTAATGATCACAGCCCAGCTCTTTGGTGAGGTCCTTCCTACACCTTCAAAGGATGACAAGTCAGTTTTCCTTGAAAGCTGGGAGTAGGTACGGCTTGGTCTGCCAAGTCTCAATGTACTGGGTTGATCTCCAGAAATCAGGACAGAAGTTCCTGCTCCTGCTTTCTCATCACTGTCCACGCAACCATAAACCCAGCCTCATCTTTACCTACTCCCTGCCAAACCCAGAGGGAACTGGTCTTCAATCCCAAGGGACAGCAGCTCTTTTTAACACTTTGATGTCCAGCAATTGCTACAGCTACGAGAAACACCCGCATTCCCAGAGTCAGGACCGTGCTCTTACATGTATCAATGTTAATCACCGTGAAATACAATTTTCTACAGTTGGTTGAAAACTCCTGACAAAAACAGAGATCCAGACCACGGCCTTACCTTGATGCCCCCAATCCTATGCTCTCCTTTGAACTCCTTGCCGTTTTTCAGCCAGTAGATGGAAGGAGTTGGGTTTCCACCCGCCGGACATCGGAAGCGAACGGTGTTGGCGGCGGGAACTGCCAGCAGCTTCTTCTCCATCTTATCTGGCCGGGTCCAGAAGGGGACACCTAAGCAAGGGAAGACCAAGTTTAACAGGCCCGCTTCTGCCGCTGAGGATATCAGCTGGTGAGCAGATGCATTTGAGGAGGCTTTGGCATGTGCAGAGTGACAGTTAAATTGCTACCTGCTGCACTTAAGATAAATGACGCAGAAACGCTTTCCAGCTAAATGACTCTCATAGACATAGACAGGGTGTTTGCATTTTAGGTTTGTGATGAAAGGTTCACGACCAGGTCCTTGTCTCGGTAATGCCAGTATAAATCTGGAATAGCTGCTTTTAAATCAACAGGTAGAGTTATTCCAGATCAGGATGAGAATCTGGCCTCAGCGTGTAAAAAGACACAGATGTACCTTCAGGATAATAGCAGCCAAGAAACACGAACAGCAGAAAGATGTTGGAACTGTAAAAAAATGTTGATGGGCCAGCAAGGGAGCAGAGAAAAAGTGTTAGCTGAGTGCACTGGAAAATCTTGCTTCTCAGTGAGCACAAATGTAGTGCAGCCTCCTTAAGGGAAGGAAAGAAAAAAAAAAAGCCAGCGCCAAACTGGTTTATCATGTTTATGTTCTTTAAGTACAAGTGATTTTAGTTTTAAAGATTCATGTTACCTTTGAACAGGGATAAGTTTTAAAACACCAGTGTTAGCATGAGATACTTTTTATAATCTGCCTCAAGTGCAGCAATGTTTCTTGGCTGTGTTACAAACATTACATATTAACTCCAAATTAAGGCGGCAGCAGCAGCAAGTTCATTATACCGAGAAGAAAGAGAAATTTTTTTTTAAAAGCCTCCCAAGCTTTCATTTCTGCTTAAGGCAACACCACTGAGATGCATGTGGGGTGCTTCCCTGCCACGCCAGGGGCCACATCCAGACCCCCAGCTCTGTGCTCCACACCAAGGCCAAAGGGAGATGGGGGCAGACAGCGTTCGGGCTGCAAAATAGCAAAAAGGAGGCCAAAGAGCATAACTGGCATCTCCTCCAGATGGGAAGGAAGCATCCACAGATGTGGAGTACCCAAACCCACCAGTTGCAGAGACCTGTGTGCTGCTGGCCAAGATAAGCGGAAGGTGCTGGTCCTTCAGAACCACCCTGGAGAGCACAATGGCCACCAAAGCTGTTGGGAAAGCATGCTGCTGGCCTCTCCTGCAGCGGTGATGAAGATCAGAAGCACCACCCAGCATCACAGCCCCAACTCAGTGCTACCCTGAAGCCTCTGCAATCCCCCTCGCCTTCATGACAGGGTGTACGAAGTTTTCCCTCTTGTTGCATCCCTCTGAGATGCACTCGAGCTGCTCCCTTTCTTCAGTGGTCCCCGATGTACTCAGCCTCAACATGTCTGGCTCCACGAGACCCATCCCTTTGCAATTCCAGGTAAGTCAGTGATGACCTCACCTTGGTCTAAGTCCCCAGTGTCCCCCACGCAGGCTCCCTGCTGCATTTCAGCTCCAAGGCTTTGCAGGCAAGGTCATATAGCTCAGCCAAGGCAATCCATGCACGCACCCATTTTTAGCACCTGCTAACACTCTCCACATGGTCCCCTGTCTCCATGGCTAGTTGTGAAGCCCATTTGGCCATGAGGAACTGAATGTCAGGAGCTACACCCAGGAGGCCATCCATTTGCTGGAGACAGCCCCGCTGGGCACATCGCTCTCATGTCTCATCTGCTTTCACACCTCTGCAGCCGGGCAGCTGGATGTAGGTAGATGCCTCAGTAATGTGGTCCCAGGGGGAGAAATCCAGTACTGAGTGCTTGCATTTGCCCTCAGGTTGCCTGGCACAACACGCTGTGATGCCTGTCAGGGTCAGCTCCACGTACCAGAGGGATGAGGTGCTCACCTCATTTTTTAAACAACAAAACTGCTTCAGGCCCTTTTCTCGCCAGGATGGCACCAGAGCAGGAGTACACCTGGCACAAACAGAAGTAAAAGGAGGAATCCCTGCAATTCCTGTGTTCCTGCAAAATCCTGGCTACAAACTGCTGTGAACAGACGGCACATCCAGGAGTCCTCAAATGATACAGTAATGTGAGCTAAGCACATCATGTAGCCACCTACATTCCAACATCCGAGCTTAGAAAAATGGTAGAACTGCACAAAAAAGGGGAATATTCCAAAAAAAAATGTTAGAAGAGTGGGTGCAAGCCCTAAAGGAAGAGCAGGTCTTGATGGTAAAGGAAGATGCTGCTAGTGCATGCGTTGGGAAAGGCAGAAACCAAGCGAAGGCTGGGCAAAAGCCCAGGCAGCAGCAGGGGGGGTGAGTTTGGAGGAGGAGAGCTGGGGTGGTGCTGGGGAGGCTGAAGAGGAGGGAGCTGCAGAAACTATGCTGGGAGACATCTGGTCCTTGGTTTCTGAAACATGGGCTATTTTCTGGCTGAATGTTTCATTTTGGCAACACACCCTGATTTCCCGGAGACTTTACAGGAGGTTAACAGGGCTACGGGGAAGAGTTCAGGGAAAGGCCAGGCATGGATGGAGAAGTCCCCCTTCGATGCTAAGGGCAGCCGAATAACCTGCTGTTTGTTGTTTGATTAACGTATCTGCCTACAATAAATCCCATTTTATGGCGTTGGTGACACTCACCTGGGCACGAGGGTGTAACTAGATCGCATGGCTGCCCCGCCAGGACGAGGTTCCTCCTTGTGCTGTGCTTTTGCAGGGGTTTCCCCTTCCCACACCAGCTGCCTGTGCTACAGGTGATGTTTCACCACGTTTTCTCACTCAAAAGATGAGCTGGAATCTCACAGGAGACCCATCAACCCACTGGCTGCAACTTTTGCCACTGAAGCCAAGGGGGAATTTGCCATCGGACATCAGAGAGGAGCAAGATGGGATCCGCGGAAATTTCCAGCAGGGCATATTCTCCATATGGAGCAAAAGCAGGATCCACTCCTCCCTCCTGCAATTAGACATGGCTTCTTCCCCAAGTGCCTTCCCTCCTGTTTGGGTGCTATTCCATGGGATTTAGGGCTCTCCAGGGCTGGGCACCCCTGGATTAACGTGCCAAGATTCAAAGAACCAGGGCATCGTTCTCAAGTCAAACTGCAACTGGAAGAAAGTGTCTGCGCATTGAAAAAGGTGCCTTTGTTCTCACTCACAGGAGCAGCGAACAAAACATCGCTGCTTTCGGTTTGCTGTGCCCCCAGAGTCCTTTCATTACCAGTTTTTAAGGGGGTGAAAATGTTGCTAACTCTTCTTTTCAAGCAAAGCTTGCAAAGCTCCAGAGAGTTTCGGGAGTGAGAAAGGAGGAAGGATGAAAGACAGGAAAAAATTTTCTAGACCCGCTCTCTCTAAATTAATTACAAGCAATGATTTTGCATGTGCAGGTGTGGAAAAAAAAAAAGGAACCCGCAAACATTATCATCGGCCCTTTCCCATCATCAAACACTAAGCCCGACAGTCCATTTTGTTCGTCAAAGACACCGGCCACCCATCTGACTGGAATGACCAATTAAAAAAACACCCGAGCGCGATACTTGGAATAATTAATACAGCCCAGCGCTCATTTAGCAATGAGGAGCTGCCACAAAATTCTGCGGCAGACAGAATCAACCCTAATTGTGTAATTTCCCCAGCTGACGCCTCCGAGTACACAGCCAGATTTAATTGGAGATTATAGGGGCTCTTTGAAGGTGCTGGGGCTACGCAGCGGGGGCTCCAAACAAACAGATACAGAGGGGTAGGGAGCACTGGGGCAGAAGAGCAGTGTGTGAAAAGGGAGTTTTGTTTTTGTTTCAGGGCCAGGAAAAACAGCTGTAGAGAACAGAGGTATTGGAAAGCCTCTTTTTGCATAGGCGGATCGCGGTTTGTGACAAGGCTGCAACAAATGGGCCGATGTTTTGAGGCTGCTGAAGTTCCTCTTTTTTCTTTTCTGCTGCCCATCCCCAAGGGATGCCCGTTTCTGTACTGCCCTTCGGAGAGGATGCTTAAAGGAGGGTGAGCAGAGCAGGGCACTCCACGTGGAGGGTCTGTCTCTGTGCTCTCCAAGAGTTTTTGCACCAAATATTAATTTCTTCTAGGACAGATTTCCTCTTGTTCTCTTGCTTTGGTATTTCCAGCTCCTGTCGTTCAACAATATTGGGTCAACCCCCAAAATTAACGAGACTGACTTCAAACTCATGAGTCTATTGGAATCAGCTCTCCAAGCTCTTCTCTATACATATGAGGATAAGAAACTCCCTTGAACAACACAATTAAGCCAAAAAATTAACTTATCATCGCTAGGAGCCAGGAGACACGGGTTTTATTCAGTGATGTGCAGTATGGCAACACGCAGTGAGCCAGTCCTGAATAAATACGGTAACTATTGGTTATAGTTTTCTTTTCAATGAAAGTGTATTTATTTCCTTTACTCCTCTAACTACAGACATGGCTATGGCTGATGGCCAAGCAGGGGCTCATACAACTCCTTAGCAGGGTATTTTTTTGCCACACACGGTACTGGCTACACCCACATGTCCACCTGCCCAGGATGGTCCTGCAGCCCCTGTCCCTGGTGGGATGTCCCAGCAGCGGTGGTGCCAGAGTTAACAACACGGCTTCCCAGACTCAAGAGAAAAGTCTGTGAAGGTTAAGCGGAGGGTCTGATGTCAAACCCAGCAACATAAAGCACATCCATGTCATGACACGCCATGAGCTTTCACTGAGCTGGCACGTTAAGCTAATCAACAGTTTTTAAAGCAGAAGAGAATCCAGATTTTTACAACAAGACCTTTAAGCAAAGCCAGTCGTTACCTTTGGGTCTAAAAAAAGACACAGCCTCAAAGTCAAGAAGACCCAGAATACAGGCTATAAATACATGCTGCTAAATGCATGTTTCCCTTTCCAGTGAAGAAAAACGTGTCTTTCTGTACCATAAACCAGCTGATGTTTTGTGATACCTGTTGCTAAGAGATGGAGTTTACTACAAACCACATTAAAAAAAAGTACAGAACGATTAACTGTGCTCATCAGAGCTGCTCTGCAGCAGGAACAAACCCTGACCAAACCCAACCCTCCGCCAGGCTTCAGGAGCCCTGAGCGCATCTGCAAAGGTGCTTGATACCTCGCATGATCCGACCCTTAATTAAAAGCTATCAGAAAACCACTAACTGCTGGTGATGGGTTGCCTGGCACCGTAACTCACCGTTACTGTCCACATACTGCACAGTGGTACGAATTTATTACAGTGGGGGACCTGTTCTAAAGAGTCCTGCATGTCCAGCACTATGGGCAGGAGAAATTTTCCAGTCATGTTGAACTTCTGCCAATGTACATAGCTGATTGGGAGTTCAAATGCAAGACATTTATTTATTAAACACACATACACACAGGCCGCTCGCTTTGCAGAAATATAAAGAGCATAATAAAACACAACACTAATGCCTCTGAAGCATGTAATGATCCTGATAAATGCTATTGCACTTAAAGAAAGCACCGAGAGGCTCCATCCTGGGGCTCCCTTCCCCACATAGAGCGAACGAAAAAGCCAGTAAAGCCAAAGGGCTTGCTGCTGCTTACAGCATCAGTAAATTTGGCCCTTGGCTAGCGTCAATTTTTTGCTCTGCCTCCAGCCAAGATGCTGGTAAGGACCAGAATCAAAACGGCTACAAATAAAGCAGGCCAAGATTCACAATGGTGTAAAGCTGATGTATCGTCAGTGTAGTTAAAAAAAAAAAAAAAAAGATAAGTGTGTTTGCCTGGATTTACATGCAATGAGAATTTATAACTCTAGCTCATCAAGCCCCCCCCCCAAAAAAAAAACCCCAACATTGCTGCTGCTGTAGGATATTACAGCAGTGATACCACTCTGGCAGCTATTTCTGAATTTTTGGACAAACATCATCATGGTCACCGGTATCAACATGGAGAAAGAGCTGCTGTCCGACCAGCTGAACATCTAGATGAGCTGCTCCACTTGGGAGCCACATCTCTTTGAAAAAAAAGGCCTCTGTATCCCAGAACACCAAATTACCTGTGTCTTCTGACTCATCGTCGTCATCTTCATCATCACCTGACGAAGGGGAATCTAGGAGAAGAAGGAGAAAGAAGTGAAGCAGAAAAAGGATGGCACATGGGGACACTACGTTGGACGAGGCTGTTGGTGCCATGGTGGGCTCCATCAAGGGAGAACATCCAGGTGATGGGTCACCCGTCCCTGCAGCTCCACCAGTCCATCCCTCCCATGCTGCTGGGCCAGAGGCAACTGGCCAGGACCTTTCTGAGATGGGAAAGAGGTGTCACGAGTTTGCCAGTGCTCTGCCACCAGAGACCAGGGTCCAATGCCAAACACTTCTCCCTCTGTGAAGTGCTCTTCTCCTCATAAATACAAAGGCAATTCCAAAAGGGGAAGTTTCTTTTTGCAGAACAAGCTCTCCCCTGCTCTTTTCCCCCCTCCAGCATTCACCTCGAGGACTTTTTATTTCACCAAGTCTCAAAATGACAGGTCAGCATTTCTAATTCACTTTCCCTGCATTTTTCTTTTAACTCAATACACCCCTGCCACGTCTCCCCTCATTAACTCCTCGCTCAACCACTAAGACCAAAGCTTTTAAAAACTTCCCTGTGCAATCAAACCTCTCTCTCGAGCGACATTTTGATGGCTACCCTGTGAACCGGTTCTCTTCGATTATATTCCTCCTACAGAGGCACCTCGAGGCTGTAACCGAATACAAGTTAACAGGTGGGAATTTTCCATCTGTATCTCTCCAAAACATCCTGAACTGTTTCTCTTAATGTGATCTAACATCTCACCTTCTCCAAGCTGTCCACAATGAAGTCTCAGTCTCTCTTTCCCCCACCAAATGACTACTGTAAACGTAAATCCCATTACAAAATAGCAGCTTAGTGTTTGATTTAGTTTACACAATTCTGTACAATTCAGTGTCTGGAAGATTCAGCATCACTGACTTCATATAATCTCCAGGAATTTCTTTCTTAAATAAAGGCAAAATGCTAACAACCCAGCAGCCTTTATATTCTGAGACAGTGGTAAAAGAGCTTGGCTTTCAACTCACAAGGAAACTTTGTGAGTGTTCAACATGTGGCCAGGAATGTAAAGCACTACTTTAGAGCAAGCCAGGCAGAATCTCCTTCGTTTCAAGATGTACTCGAGTTTTCTGCCATTCTCTGACCAGCTCAGTGGAGGTAAAAATGGGGAAAAGGGAAAAAATAAGGGGGGGGGGAAGAGAAAAAATAAAAGAAAAATAAAGGTAAGGGAAAGATATCAACAAATACTACTTCTCTGCAGAATCTGGAAGGACTTTCCAGACATATGCACCATATACAGCAGCAAGTAACACAGGAATCGTCTCCCTGCTTTAGACTGCAGCGGCGCATCGTGCTTTGCACCTTCTCCCTGGCAAAGTCCCAAGGAAGATTTCAAGCCTGTATCTAACTGCGAATCCACAGTTGAGGTCCTGCTGGCAGCAGAACTAGGGAAATGCCATGGGGCTTGCTGAAAGTGAAGTGGATGTTTAGGTGTTTTGGCTGAATCAGCAGGTTTGCTCAAGTCCCGGCGAAGGCAGAAACGGAGCCAAATCGCCACCAGCGCTGACAGAGAAACCAGCACATTCTCAGCCCTGCCATCTCAGATTTGGTTACCCATATATTAACATGTGATTATAATTTACTTATGGTTTCCAATGAACCAACCGTGACCAGAGGAGCAGAATCAATTTTTAAACCAATTCAGAAACACTTCCACAAGAGCGAGGGAAGAGTCTCCGCCCTTGCCTGTGTTTCAGACGAGAGATGCAGCTTAGGTTTTAAGAGCAAATATCCCATATTCAGAGCTACTGTCCCATTCAGGTTACTAAAACATCACCTTTTTCAAAAAGTGACTAAAAATTTGTAAGGTATTTGTTAATCATTTACTAAAATAGTAACCCTTTACAGAAGCTGATGAGTACTGGCATCAGCAAGAACTGCCAGATGCTATTCTCAAAAGAGCTTTAACTACGAATGGAAAGGGGCTTAATTTTTTTAGTCAACTGTTTTGAAGAGCTTAGTCTTGGGTATTTTGAAAGCTCTTTTTGCTGGCACCAGCCTGCAGTCCGTGCTTGTCCGTGCTGCTCGGCCACTAAATCCAAAGGCTGTTCCATGCGTGAAATGGTTGCAGAAATGGAGCTTCTGCCAACAGGGATGGAGATCAGTTTGGGCATGCAGCCTCTATTTGTGATCCTCTTCAAATGCTCAGGTTTTAAGAGGACAGTACGCTTCTTTTTGAAAACTAGCAACATGCTCAAGCTCATATCTGTCCAGGGAGGCGTTTTAAAGAGATCAAACCATGCTAATTATCAACCTAGTTTTCAACTCTGCAATGCCAGCTCCAGCATCTCCTTGCTCTACCTTCAGCATCAAGCATCTCACTGTGCACAGAGTCACCACAGAAGAGCCAATTTGTTGCAGACTCAGAACTCATGGCCCCACATAGGAAAATTCTGATACACTCCTAGAATCTAGAAGCATCTCTCAAAATGGGACTTGTGTGTACATCAGCTATTCTGAATACACCTAGCTTAGTTTTGCTCACTTTAGAATATGGATCAGAGCAATTCCAGTTTATTGGTACAGATTTAAACCAGTGTAATAGAGAGAACAACCCCAGCCCTGAACATTAGATATCCACATGAACACCCAACCAGATAGCCGAGCTGATGCTGGCGTTACCTTTAAGAGGTGGGAACACAAACCACAAATCTCCAACCACAATTTCATCTCCGCAAGTGCCACGCTGAGCAATCAATACGAATTATGAAAATGTATCTAAGCATATGAGAGGCGCCACTATTGCCACATAAAGCAGGGCTTCAAAGTTTAAAACAAGTGCTGCTGACAGCTAAAACAGAGACTCCCACATTACCAGCACTTTGGTGGTAATGACAGTGGGCTAATAGAATCAAAGACTCATAATGCTGTCAGAAAGCAGGTTCAGGTTACTCGCTTGTTCTTAAGCTGTTATTAGCTATTATTAGCAAAGAGGAAAAACACAGGGCCTTAAACTTTTTAAAAGCAGAGGATTATCAGCCCTTCCACTATTAAAAACAATTTCTCACTTTACGAACTTTTGGGGCTGGCAGCTGTTTCATTTGAGCGTGTAACCAGCTGCCCTCTTCTGCCTCCCTGCTGCCCCTTGAACTCAAAAGCATTTTAATGTCACTTAAAAAAAAAAAAAAAAAAAAAAAAGAGTAATGTTTCTAACAACCTGCAGTTCCTTGGATAGTTGCAATAATCGTACCTAGTTAAAGAAAGCCTTTCAAGGGCCAAATACTTCTTTAACCATTTAATTGATATGACCTTGAAGCATTCACAGCAATCTCCAGTAACGTTCAATGAAAAGCAGATGTTGGTGAAGGCTTGCTGAAACGAGCTTTTATTCTCACGATGGTTTGATTCTCTCACTTACACAAAATCCTATTTCTGGCATGAAAAAGCCCTTTATGGAGTAGATGTGATTTACAATCACAAACATCTCTGTGTTTGCTTTTCAGACAGAGCCCCTTACTTTTTGAGGGAACTCAACTTTTGGAGGCAAGGACCTACTGTTCACGGATGCTCGAAAAAGCTCCAATGCACAAGGGCAAAGGAAAGTTTTCAAAACCTTAGATCCACAAGGGGTTACTTTTTCTGAAAATTCAGGGTTTTAATCTGTGTGATCAGAAGGCTTTCTATCTGTTCAGTGATGGGTATCCATCTACCAATGCAGCAACCTGAAATCATGGAGATGATCTTAGTGTTACTGGTTAGCTCTCTGTGAACAACAGGTTTTTCTGGCACTCTCCGTTTAGTGATCCAGGCTTGCACAGCTTGCAGCTGTTCTGTTCTACTGTCCTAATCATGGAAAAAATATGACCAAGCAAATGACAGCACGTGCTTTGCCAACACAGCACTTGTTTGTAATACACGAATCCCAATAAGTACCTTTGATGAATCACATATTTGAGATATACACAGTTTACAGATAAGCTGCTTCTGAAACAAACTGGAACCGTTTTCAGGAACCTCCAGCTTTTACATGCAACTTTGCCACTGATTTGTCACATAAAGTAGAAAAAGTCACTTAACCTCCCTGAGCCACAGTTCACTCACAAAAGACTTCAAAGGCACATGTAGCATTGCATCTATTTGAGGGTTAAGGAGGATTTGGGGTTTAATCTGACTAGCACTGTTTCTGAGTCTCTCTCAGTATTAACATCAAGCTTTAACATTTAGTATGGACGCGCAAGCGTTCTTCGATTTGTTTGTTTTGTCAGTCTAATCACTGCCAGGAGTTACCAGGGAGGTAAAGACCCACCAAGTATGGACGAACACCGCAAAGCACCAGCTGTGCTGAACATGTGAAGGAGCAACAACTGAAAATAAATAATTAATTTTTAAAACCCACACCGAAACAGCTGTATTTCTGCATGTACCTGTAACTCTGACTGTAAAGTTTCCCAGGACCTCGCTGGAATGCCTTGGCTTGCAACTGTACAGCCCCGAGTCATCATATGACACATTGATTATCTTCAACAGTTTTTGTCCAATATGAGTTCTGTTGGTAGGTGCAATCCCGATACCATCTTTAAACCAGAAAACAGACACAGAAGAGCCTTGGGTGTTACAAGAAAGTTCAATGGTATCTCCACTTCCAAACACCAACTCTTCCAGAAAGGCGGTCTCGCTCCTCAAGTATTCTGCAAACGGAGAAAGAAATGGAAATCAGTAAATAAGAGCAGGTGTCAGAGAATGAAAGAGCATTTAAAAAAGAAACTTATATTTGCCCTACTGATGCTTCCATGTGCCCAGAGCTCCTCCTTGCCAGAGGTGAGCCTTGCCTGCCCCTGGCAGGCAGTAAGGCACAGACAGCTGTGCACACTGCAGTCAGGTCTCTGGCTGACCTACAAGGACGGTGTCCACCCTGTAGCGACCAAAACACGGCCACCCCACCAGGTGCATCACAAGAAACGGCACAGACCTCTGCGTAGGGTCATTGCAACACCCAGCGCTGGGATGTAGTGGGGGTGATCTGGCAGAAATAAGTGTGTGCTTATTCACAGTTTGGTCTCTGGATCTCGGTTTCTTTACTTCTGTGAGTCTGTCCACAACCCCTGCCAGACCCTACAAGGAGGGGATAAACAGAATTTCTCAAGTGACTCTGGGTGGCCCAAAGGCAACCTCTGTGGGCTGGAGGAAACAAGGTGGAAGGCTGGATGGAAGATGCAGGCTGGAATAGCTACAATAAATGAACCCACCACTAGCTCCCTGATGGAGTTACTCTCTGTGCAACAAAGAAGTGCAGAACCAAAGACTGAGCATGAAAGCTGAAATTCCAGTTTCTTCAGTCTATCTAGACAAACAGCTGCTGTAGCTCATTCCACAAATGATGCCAGTGAACCCTGCCATGGGCTGGAGAATGTTTTTTCCCATAGGATAATGACACAAGGAAAGGTTCAAGCTCAGAAGTGTCCCCATGACGGAATGTGGTGGTGCATGTTGAAAGTGTGGTTCTTGGGCCTGAAGGTTCTCAGGTTCATTCTAGTGACATATAAACTCAACTCTTGGCATTGAATGGTTTATTTACCCTCTACACTGCCTTAGTAAAGAAGAATTAGAATACAGCTGCCCTCAACCCAGCTAGACCAACAAGACGACTGCCATTCTCCCCACTTGTCTATGCTAACCAACATTTTCACTTGGCATTGCCCCATCTCCACCTTCTGGCTTACACCGGCTCCGAGGCTGTACGCTACAGCAGGCGTTAAGTGTCTTCTTGCTTTTGTACAGTATGTATCACAAGGGGTCCTACTCCGTGATGAAGATACTTCGGTGCTATGACTACATACTTAGCAAATGAAAAGTAATTCAAAACAGATCGGTCTGAGCTATGATCCAAACCCAGGTGGCCCGAGTTGATCTCAGATAGTAATCAGATATGGATAGAGATCCTAGTTTTGCAGCTTAAGCATATTCATAAATTACAATTTGACTGTAAAACCAATGCAATTACAGCAGCTCTGAATACCTGAGGATGTGGCATTGGCTTCAAGCTGCTCTTCTGCCATTAAGTGAAAAAGTTGGAGCAGGTTATGAGGAAAAGCGTATTGCTTTTCTCTTCTTGTCATGCAAGTTTTTA
Organism: Ibycter americanus; assembly: GCA_035590275.1. Taxonomy (NCBI): domain Eukaryota; kingdom Metazoa; phylum Chordata; class Aves; order Falconiformes; family Falconidae; genus Ibycter; species Ibycter americanus. The sequence continues at coordinate 46,983,552 of JAVJGI010000001.1, read as the reverse complement.
TTCTTGAGGAAATGTAAAAATTAAAAATATATAAATGTTTCAGTCAATAGCCTTGCAACGTAGAAGTAAAGAATCCTGGGGGGTTGAAAATGTGGTATTTCATGGGAGGTATCGTCTCGCAGGAGGCAAAGCCCACACTCGTTGGGGGTTACAAAGAATCTTTCCTCTGATACCCTCGCAGCAATTCCAACTCAAATATTTTAGGGTTTGGCCAGAATTTTGTGGTATTCATACAGTCAAAGGTTTAGGGTGTTGGGGTTTTTTCTTTTAATGAAAAGATTTTTTTCTGAAAGCGTATACTTTTAGCAAAAAGAAAAAGAAGACAGAGCTCCAGTATCTCCTTCCTATCAGACCAGCACCTGTTGCGACACTTGAGTGTTCGCCCATGGTCTCTTCCCAACAGGGATACAGCCTTTGGGAAAATACGGTTGAGAAATATTCTGGTTTAACTGTTCCTTTCAGAGTTTTTTTCTTCCTTTTTCTAGACTATAAGGATTTTTTCAATGGTACCAACTTTGGCTTCCAATTAAAAAGCCCCGCATACAGCTTTGCACTTGCAGGACTGGGTACTGATCTTTGTTTGTTGACTCTGATGGAAGCTCTTGCTAATTTAATCTACTGGAAAACAAATCCCATGCAGCTGCACAATCCCTCCATACAAAATACACAGTTTTATCCAAGCTGTTTGCCAAATTATCAAGACTTGTGTATTTTGGCTTTTCTATCATAAACCTACCAAACAGGAACAAGCCCAGACTAAGCACAAGCCAAACTGTACTGTTTGGTCATTTAAAAGGAAATCACTCTTTTTGGAAAGCCATAATGAACCTGGGTTAATGACAAAGTGACAAACTCTTTTTATAAAGTGTAATTAGGGAATGCTGAAATGAAGAGGAAATTCACTTTATACTCAGAGCAGAACGACTGAGGTCTGAAGCTTCTTCTCGGGAAAGAAGCATCATCTCTTGTTTCTGACAACTTTTTGGCATCTCTGCCTCAATCCCCCCAGCCAGTCTCCACCAGATACCGTGATGGTTGTTAAAAATGTGAAGTTCACTCTTGGTGACTTTATTCCTGCTGACTGGAAGTAATGTCTGGAAAGATGGAGAGGTGAATTGAAAGGATTATGGATTATAATTATAAATCATTATACTAATGGTTTTAATCTCACTTCTTTAAACAGTTTTTCAAATTTCAGTTTATGTGCTTACGGCTTAAAAAATAAACAGGATTCAAACTGGAGACCTCCACAAAGTACCTAAACATGCACTTCAAGTGCTTAAGCACTTTGACCAACTGTGAGCTTGGAGAATGAAATTTTACTCTTATTCCTCATATAGCTTTCAAATACGATGATCAATCAGAAGCAGAGACAGTCTCATTTCCATGCTGAGAACAGCTGGAGTTTCAAGCGGGGAAACACAGCTCACGTCTCCCACTGGGTGCCCAGAGCCCAGCACCTCCTTCCAGCCTTCCAGCTGCAAGCGCCTGGTGTTCCCAACCAAGACATGAAGTTGACCCCTCTGGAGCCAAGCATCCAGCCATGAGACTGCCTTGCAGAAGTCTACATCTACAACCATGTTCACGAATAAAGTGGCAGGAGCTGCGTGTGCTGCCTGTGCTTGGGAAGGGTTTAACACAGGTGGGCTGAGCTCTCCTGGGGACCTGGACAAGGGTTTGGCCACCTTCTTCATCCTGCATCTCCCACTGCTAAATTATAAGGAAACCAATCCAGCAGAGCAGGCGCTGAGCTCTCCTGACACAGTTGCTTCTTCCATCTGCTCATACACCTTTGACTGAAGTAGTCGGAAAAATTCCCCCTGCAAAGCAGCACCACGGGGAGGCAGGCTTTCGGATTTACTGGGGCTGAACACAGACCTCCTGGATCTCAGCACTGGGTACCAAGAAAACCATCCTCGATGCTGGCAAATACCTATCCCCACGCACCCTTTAAAACTTTATCCTAAAGTGTTTCTATTGCAAGTCGGGTTGCAAAGGTCCCTCTGCTCCCAAAGGAAACTCCCATTTGGGATCTAACTGACATTAACAGCATCTTTTCAAAATCCACAGTTGACAGATGTGCTGGTTTTGGCAGGGATAGAGTTAACTTTCTTGATAGTAGCTAGTATGGGGCGATGTTTTGGGTTTGTGCTGAAAACAGTGTCGATAGCACAGGGGTGTTTCT
>JAVJGI010000001.1:46965755-46981045 GCA_035590275.1 Ibycter americanus | reverse complement strand
CTCTGCTTGTGTGCGCAGCTTTTGCTTTACTTATTAAACTGTCTTTATCTCAACAGGAGTTTTCTCACTTTTACTCTCTGATTCTCTCCCCCATCCCACTGTGGGCGGGGGGAGCGAGCGAGCAGCTGCGTGGGGCTCAGTGGCCGGCTGGGGTTAAACACCAACACCAGGGCACACAGGTATAAACTACTGGGGAGGTAACTCATGCAGGGTTACAGGAGCCTGCTCTGTCACTTGCCAGCAGAGCAGGGATTAATGCATTTGCAGCTTTAATGGGTTCTTAGAAAGGAGGAGGCAATCTAGGTTGTGGGCTCCTGCAATATGACTAAAATTCAACCGTTTATTGGTTTAGCCAAAGCAGTAATGAGTCAAGAATCACCAAGAGACGCTTCTGATGGAGATCAGCACTTGCACCAGCATCACTGCTCCTCGGAGCAAACATGCAATTTTTAAACTGTTCAGAGGAGCAAAAAGGCAGCAACTAGCCAGGAAGCACCTTCCACAACGAGGAACAGCTGGCCCAGCAATGTTAAAAAGCTTTTGTATGTATTCACTTATAAGGGTAAGATACTTCATCTCCATAGCTGCTTGGCTCATCCCAGCAATAATTCACTTTTTGTGTGGTTCACAGCTCCAAGTGCTTAAGTGTGTCAGTATTTCCATCAGATGTCTGCTCCTTAGACATCAATACTTGTTTCTGGCTGAGCCTGGAAATGTTTTATTTTGGCTTTACTGCAGGCAGCTCTAAGAACTGCAGGAGCATACGCAGTTACTTCTTCAGGCACAAAAGGACAGGGAGGTGGAGGGTGGTGGGGTATTCCTGGCCTGCTTACGGCCCCCAAAAAACTTCAAGCCAGCCCAGAGGCTGGCTGGTGCCCTCCTTGGAGTCAGGGACTATTCCCAGGAGCTGTGGCAGAAAGCATGGGGGCAGCTGCCGGGTGGGAAAGGCCCACGGTGCCCGTGGGAGCCCTGGGGGGGCAGGGGAGCCCTGGGGCCCCGTGGGTGGCACCTCACAGGGTGCTGGGTCCTGGCTCCAGGACATTCCACCCCATTATTTCTCTTCACCTGTATTTCCTCCTGGGATAGCTTCCCACAATTCTGCTTTTCCAAACATCAAAGTGTTTGGGAGCTTCCTGAGGGACTGCTCAGGTGGGGTGCATGCCTCACCCACCATCACCATCCTCCTCCTCCTTCAGCGAGCATCCCGCAGCCAGGGCACATCCACCACGCAACTGAAACCCTACCGAGACCCCCACCACAGAGCGCTCGAGGCACACGACCTTCAGTACCAACAGCAAGATATTCCTCACCGCACCCTGCACCCTGGCAAGCCTGGAGAAGCTTTTCAGGATTGCTTCATAGCTTGGTGGTGGAATAGACTAAGAGGCTCATTTCTAAGTGCATCATATTTTCCTTTGTTCAAGCTGGACAAGCTGCATTTGGCATGTTAACAAGTAGAAAGACAGCAGCACTCCACGCATTTCTCCCTTCAGGTTAATTTGAAAACATTTCTTGTCCTATGTATTTTATTGCACCAAATGCACTGTGACAGGACATATTGCAGGATCACAGAGCTTGTGATCAAGCACAGACCACCATGCCCGAGCTTTCTCCTGTTGAGGCTGGCATCCCGTTCCCAGGGGGATCATGGTCACAGCTACCGAGCTGGTGGCTAACTGCTGGAGGGATACAGAAACTTCCAGCATCGGTGGGATGAACAAAGCTGTGATGGCAAAGAGCACATAGACTATTTCCAGGCTCAGACCAGCACCGCGTCCTCAGTGCACACTCAGCCTTGGTTTAGTGTCCCACCTGTGTTAACAGGGGCCCACAGTATTATTCACCCCCCAACAACAGCATTTTTCCTAATACCTGCGTGGCTGCTTGTGGCATGGGGCTGCCTGCCCACCTCACCTTGGGACTTCTGCGCTGAGAGCTGAGCAAATCTCATTGCCCAGAAGGGAAAAAAAACCCCAACCTTTTATTGCCAAACACTGTTCATTTGGGACCTGCCTTAATTTAAAAAGTAGCCAGGAGGGGTGACAAGCAGCCCCAGTGCCACCTCCCCGTGAGCACCCTGCCATGCCCCTGTTCCCTCCATCTCCCCAGACAGGCAGACGAGCCCTGGGGGAATACTGAAAACCACCAAACCGCCCCAGGCCCTGCACCCAGCATCAGCCCATGAGAGGGGGCACGATAAGATCGTGGGATTGCCTGTTTACCCAAGTACCTGCCTTCTCAGGCCAGATAAGATCAAGGGAGCGGCCCCCGCAGCAAAGCGAGCTCACCCACAGTCACCCCATACCCTCAACCGCACCGGGGGGAGCTGACAGGGTGGGTTTTAGGTTTTTATAGATGTATTTTTGGCGGTGCTTTATGCAAGGCAAGAACCTCCCTCTCCTTTCCGCAGCAGCTATGATGGTGCCAGTGGTGGAACATCCCCATCTGGCTACGGCACTGCCACCCCAAAGGGCACATCACCAGCCTGGCACAGCAAAATATAAGATATCAAATGCACACATATTATATATCATATTTTATGTATATGACCTTATTTTTTTATATATGTGTGTGTACATATGTACATGTGTGTATGTATGTATTACATAGAATATATATCCTGTCTTCTCTCTCCACTCCCTTTTCTCCCCCTCCAAGGTCAAGATCCCTCTCGGAGCACATTTTCCAGTGTCAGGCTGCAGCTATCCTGGGAAGAAAGGGCTCAGCCTGGCAATCACAGCAGCACAGGACGCTTTGGGGAAGCAATATGCTTTCCTGCAGTGATGTTCAGCTGGGTTATCTCCCTGCTCAATGGGGCTCACACCTCAGCAAAAACAAAAAAAATCTGGTTGCTTCTATAAAAACCTAAACTGTAATCCAGAAATGTACCTTTAGGAAACCACGTCTGGAAAGGGTTTGCCTCCATCATTTGAAGGTGCCACTTTATCTTTCACCTATTGCACGTTTGGTGGGGGTGGGTGGGGGGGAGCTGCTCTCCTGGAAAAGCTTAACATAGTTTTCCTAATAATAATGCAAGGTAAACTGTTTCTACTGTATTACCACCGCAGTGGCCTATGCAATTGTTACCAGACAATGTTTCTTCCAAAGAAGTTAACAAGTGTGCTGTGCTGTATTACCACCCAGTGGGAGGTTTTTTTTAGACCTGTCTTTAAGAGGAAAGCAAACTTTTTTCCTAGAGAATCAGCAGAACAATAACCAGGTTTAGTTGTGTCGTATGCAGCTTTCTTCATAAACAAAAGATTACGGAAAGAATAAAAACTCTCTAGTGTTTAGCTTGGCTATCCCCGACAGGGACTTTGGAAGAGCTTCTAGAATGGAAAAGCAGATGTTGCAAATCTGCCTTATCTACGGAGCAACTGTTGACTCTGTTGTGCAAATCCTAATTTACATCTGCATGAAAGGTTTCAGAGATTAAATGGCATTCAAGGAGGAATATTAGCTTTTCTCCCTCCCTCCAGCCTTCCTTTGAATGGATTTACTACTGGCAATTAGCTTTCTGTTCCACCGGCCAAGTAGAAAACAGGATTCATCAGGACTCTACAGTATCCTCCTTTTAATGGACTGTTTTCTCAGATCACCCAATTCAGATGCTGAGAGTTAGAAGAAGAAATAAATCATCACAAAGCTAAAATAGTTACAAAAACACTTTAGCCCGGAGGATTTCCCTGTGGCACTTGGAAAGCCCTGAGGAGGGAAAAAAACCACAACAGAGAACAAATCAAAGGGGTCTCCCGGCTACACCTAACAAAAATGGGAATGTAAACCCCAAGGGACACAAAGCTTTGGTTGCTGCTGAGAGCCCAGAGCCTGTCCCAAGGACAGCCTTCAGCTGGGGTTTGCTGGCTTAAAGGAACAGGCAGTGATGGGGACTTCTCTTTGAAATCTGGCCATACTGTGCAATCAAACATTTTCCTTCGTTCCTCACTCAAAACATGAGAGGGAAGCAACCAGTACTCATATCTATCTACCTCACAGCTCTGCACGCCTTTTTTTTTTTTTTTTTTTTTTTAATGAAATAAAAGAACTCATATGAGGTGTCCTCCACTTCAATGGTCCCTAAAGACAGGGAGCAGCGGAGCAGAGGCCTGGCAGTGTGGGGATGATGAGGTCCCTGGGCTGTGCTGCTCCATGTGTCCTATCCTACCAGAGCTCCTGGCTCGTGCTGAAGCACCTCAAGGATGCCCATGGAGATGGTTCCTGCTCTCCCAGGTGCCGAAGCCTTTGTGCTTGACTCAGGAGGAGTGTGGCAATGAGCTGCATCAGATCCCAGCAGCCCACGCTCGTGGCAGGGATGGCACTAGTCCCAGCCCAGCACGCAGGCGAGTGCATCCTTGCAGCTGGTTTGCCCACATGTCACACAGCCCACCTCACCCAACCGCGGGGGCCAAACGTGGTCAACCCAGACCGCTCCCTACTCAAGGCAGAGTGACGGGACACCCATGGGGCTGATCCTAGGTGGAGCACAAGAGACTGTGTCAATATGTTATATTCCTTTTGGTGTCTGCCTCTTGTTGCCTCTGAAGACCGGTGGCCAACTTGGTCCCAGCTTTTTGCATAGCACAGCAGGGGCATCCCAGTTGGTCTCTCGACAGACAGATCCCACCACAAAACAGCTGATGTTTTACATTCCTGCTCCTCATGCCTGAGGAAGTCCAAAACAACCTCATCGTTGCAGCAGCAAGCAACTGCCACAACCCCTTTCCAAAGCCAGTGCAGGCAGCTATGGAAACTGAGGCACAGACTGAGGCTTCCCAGCATCCCAACAGATTGGGCAAAGCTTGTCCCCAGCCTCCACTGGAGCAGGATTGCATCCTGCTAAACTGTGGAGGCCCCGAACAAACCTATGCTCTTCAGCATCAGTGCACCATGCCATCCCTCATGCTTCGCTGGACCAGGTTACCCAGCAGGGTTTTGTAGGTGACGAGCACCAAGCAATTAGCAAAGTTTGCAAGAAGAATGACAGATTACATAAATAAGTGCTCCACAAAGCATAAAGAAAGGAGAGAAACTGAATCTTTGGAAATATTTTTAAACTTTCTTATAAATCCTTCAAAGAATAAGCAGGCATTGCAGAATAAATATTTTATTTTTTCTGGGCTCCTCTTCTACACCCTCATTTCCTTCCTGAAATCCTTCAAAAATTCATTGCTGTAGGACTTTGGACCTCCAGGGTGGGTTTTCAGCTCTTTGGTGAATTCTAGCAAAATGTTCACCACCTCCTAAGTGCTCTTGCAGATGAATTTTGAAGCAATATATAAGTTCATCAGACCCAGAAGTTTAGGTTTATCTCAGAGGAACTCTTTAATGGATGCAAAGACTCATGCTCCCTTTACAATTCCCAGGCAGGCCTGGCCCTGGCAGTTCCTTGTGATGCTTTTCTGGTACTTGTGATGCTTTTCTGAAGTGGGCTTTGAGATCACATGGCAGCAGAAAAAATTTGCCATAAAGCCCCAACCTTTCCCCTTCGGTTCACAGCTATGCAGCTCCCAAATCCCAGCTCCTCTGCGTTTCCCTTGCACTTTTAATGTGCGCTCCTCTAATCTTCATTTAATGCAAGCAGCTGGCTGCAAATACCCCCGAACAATGACTTTAATCCTAAGTATCCTGAAGCCCCCCCTGCCCTTCCTCCCCACACCAAAACTGAAGGGAAAAAAATAAAAAGAACAGCCTCATGACAGCAAGATGGAGAAATCCAAGCTATCCACTGGGCCAAAGGAGCAGAAAGACACAATGAGCTAAATTTTGCCTGGTTCGCTAATTAAAAACGGAAGCTGCCCCACTCCGGAGCCAAGGCGGGGAGGTGGGGGGAGTTTTCATGCTATTCAAAAAATCGGCTTCCAACTGGGACCATATTCACTCCACATTAATTGTCATTCCAACTACGAGTGTCCTAGTTTCAAAATGAAAACTACTCTCCAGTGTAGCTAGTGAAAACTAACACCAGTTTCGAGGCATTAAACAAAATTTATTGATTGCATTTTCCCACCCACTAAAACTTTAATAAGCATTAAACCTCAAACTCCTGGCCCCGTTTCCTCCCTCTACCCTCTCTCTCCATAAAAAGGGTCAGGCTCCTCTATATGGAGATTAGGACTTAATGTTTGGTATTTGTTTATGAGCCTATCAATTGCCTCTATTTCGGCAGGGGGGGAGAACATCTGAAAAAAAACCCCTCTTGTACATGGATTAAGAGAGGGCAAAGGTTTAAGGTAGTTTGGGTGGGTTTTTTTCTAACTGATTGTGGGTTTTAGATATGTGACAGATCATGTTCATGTCAATGAAAATAAGTAAATATTCCCCTTTTTGCAAGTTTCCCTTGAGTTACATAAAATGGTAGTTTTCAAAGATCCCTATTTCTCAGTAATAAGATGCAGAACTTCAAGTCTTCTCTGCTAGCCGTTTTCAGATGTGTAAAAGGGGAAAAAAATAGTAATTTGGGGGCCGCTCTGTCTGCATACTTAGTAAAGAAAAAAAATGCAAGGGTTGGTGATTAAGCCCAGAAATCCATATCTAGGCATCAAAATGAATAACCAGATTTTGAGAGTGCTTAAGCGATTTTCATGTAGAGCCTGACCTGGCTCAGCATCTTTCAAAACCAAGCCTGTTATTTCAGTGCCTCAAGTGAGATTTAGGTGCCAGGTACCCAAGTTGGAGAAGTTTAACTGTAATCTCCTTTCAGAAAGTCTGATCCACTTTAATCTGAAGTCACAAATGACAAACGAAGATGTTGTTATTTAGAAAGCACATCTAACCAAAGGATGTGCAACATCTTTTAGCCACACTGTCTTTTAGCAAGCCTGCAACACTGTTCTTGTGCTAAACTCAAGTCTTATCCTTCAGGATTATTAGAAAGAGTTGGGAGAGATGGCAAAAGAAAAGTAGGTGTCAAAAATTCATTTATTTCTCGTCTTTAAAGAAGGCTGCTAAAGGGATTAGACAGCTTTGAGTTCACTGCTCTGTTAAATCAACCTTACAATATTTTTTCAGCTTGTTTGACTTGCTGTTTCTGTATACATTTGTGTTTTCACCTTTCTGCATTCAAATCCCACGCTTAGCGTTTGTCCTGCATTTCTCACAGGAAACTTAGTCAGTTCTTTATTTGTATTAAGTCTACGGAGTTATAGAAAACAGACTTAGAAAACAATCCCTAAATTAGCAGGACTTACCAGCTTCCAAGCCTACGCGCGCACACAGAGGGCACACACAGCATCCGCCCCAAACGCGGCGGTTTATCATTTCCAGCAGCAACAGCAGGGCATCAGGTTCACCAGAACGGACCTTTTAATGGTCTCCCACAACCGTATCTATTACGGCGGGTTTTGGACTGCATGTAATAAATTAAGAGAGAGTTCAAGGAAGTCATGCGTGTCTCAGTTCCCACTGCCTTCAAGCAGTTTTAATGCTCCCAAGCAGTCGTCTTCTACAAACTGTACTACATTAGGCTGCAGTAATGCCAGAAGCAGGGTGGACACCCCTACACACAGCTATTTTAATGCTGCTGTAAGGAAATGCAGACCCTCTGCAGAGGGCTGTTTCCAGTGTCCTGCAGCAGGACATGACTGGTCCTACACCCACGAGCCAGAGACCTTTCACAGGCACTTTTGGACACCTGCCCCATCCTCCAGTCTGATTTTCCCAGCTTCTCCCTTCCTTCCCCCAGCTGTAACACTTCTAAAACCTCTTTCTCTCTGCAAACAAGCGAGCACCCAAATGTCCAAGTGAGATGGACGCTGTTGCAACAGCAGGGATGGTCACTGCAACAGGCAAGCCAAAGGAGAAAGAAAACAGCCACCTCTCTCCGGCAGACAGAGAATGTGGATGGATGATAAAAACTGAGCCCAGCAGCCACCCAAGGGCTGGATTTCTCCGCAAGTCAGGCACCGAAGCTAAGCTCCTGCCACCCTCCCCTGTGTGGGATGGGTGGATGAACCACCACCTCGTAACACTAGTGAAGACATGAAGTTGGACAACCTCCCCACATATTTACACCTATTCATCCAGGCTGGTGTATACACCCAGAAACGGAGCGAGAGCTGCCCACAGCATTCTGGCCCCTTCACTCCCTTTCCAAGGGTAGGTGGCTAATCCAGGGTCGTCTCCTCTCCCTCCCTGCCCGAGACACCACATGTTGCTCCTCCAACTGCTCCTTCTCATCCCCAAAAGGGCCGGGCTCCAGCACTGGGTGAAGTTATTCCTGCAAAGACTGCACCGCTTGTTCGCACCTCATCTGCGATGCACTGGGAGGAGGGGGGGCAGAGGGGGATAAAACCTCCACTTCAAACATTTACACGTATTTTGAAAGCACCTGAGGCGGTTTCAGGCCTTTTTTTTGCCAGGACTAACACATTCCACCTACAAGACGACCTTGTTCAGAGCATGCAGACGGGTTTCTCACAGGAAGGATTTTACATTGCGTGGGGTCACCAGATCCAGGACCAAGCGGACAGTCCATCCAGTTTCTCAGGCAGCGACCCACTGCCAAAACTGGAACGGTGGGTCCAAACCTGCCCCTTTTTGCCCCTGCACCGAGGGAGATGGGCAAAGGAGACCCCTGCTGTCCCCCCCCGCAGCAACCTCTGTGGATCCCACTCCTCCAAGAAGACTTTCCCAATGGAGAAGCCCACCGCCTTTTAAAATCCCAAGATACCAGCATGTCAACGCATAAAAATGAGGCAGCAATCTCGTTCCTTCACTAAACAGTTCTGTTTTACCTGAAACACAGGCAAGAGAAGGTGCTGCTGCCACGGTACCCCCCCTCCGAGATACCCATGGCTGAAAGGAAAGCGGAGCATCTGTAATACAGTAACTACACTTCATTTATTTAAACTCCACAGTGTTTAATGTATTTATATTGTACCCCAGCTAGGCTAGGCAGGTGTGCAGGAGGGTGGCTTTACCCAGTACCTTCAAGACTAACATCAGCATTGCCCAACAGCTGCTTATACCCTTGTTCCCAAGCCAGGGAAATCAGGAGCCTGGAAAGTCTGGAACTTATTTTTATGCTTAATTACAGATTTCAAGTGCCTAACACGAGGGCCTCACTCATTACGCTTTTGACACTGATGCCTTTGGGCCGAGCTGGAACAAATGCTGCGCGCTCGCTCATCACTCACTATGTTCACGAGTGTTTAACTCAGAAGAAGGTGGGTGATGGATTTGTAGCAACTTTGGGCAGGGATGCAGAGAGGACACCATCTGCTGTTTCTTACTACTTTTTTTTTTTTTTTCCTTCCTTTCTGTAATTAATCAATTCGCAAATTAGGAGGCAGAGTTTTCTCGCAGTCTTCTCTTCCAACCACCCCTGCAAAGCAAAGGCTAAGGACACATCAGGGCAGTTGCAAGGTCTAAGTGCTGCCTGTGGAGCATGAAGCAGCATTAGGGCAGGTCAGTGGGAGCGCTGGGCTCCCAGCCTCACAGCTCATCCCACCCAGGGGCCTCCCAGGCTCCAACCCACTGCATACGGCAAGAAAGAGGCTTTTGGAGTTTTCCCTGGACAAAAAATAAATAATGCTTTCACAGAAAGCTGCGAAATCATGCATAACACACCGCCTGTAAAAATGTACCTATTTTTTGGTGTGGGTTTTTTTTTTCCCAACTGCATTCACTCACAGCTCATCTCTTATGCAGTTAATACCAGCTAACCTATGCACCTCCATTTAGCACCCCCCGCCCCTTCTGCATGAATCCCCCGCCTATTAACATAACTATTTAAACTGGACATGTTTTCTTAAACATTCTTCTTCTTTCATAAACTGCCAAGTGACAGTTGTTTACTGTCAACAAGGCTGGGTACTCAAAGACTGGGAGAAATATGCCCTTTCAAAAGGCAGACATATCGGCTACCAAAGGAAGATTAAAATCTGGTGTTTTCCTCTTCTCCCTCCCCAAAAATGCTTTATTCGTACAGATACACACGATATAGATCAGGAGAGATGGTACTATGCCTAATTCCAATCATTCTTTTAATTAAAGACAGGCTCACGGAGGATTTATCTTCGGCTGCACATGCTAGTTGTCAGGGCACACTCATAACTCCCTAATCTTCCCGCTGCAACTGGTTTTTTCCCTTCACTTTTAGGTCTGATACCCCCCATCTCCCAAAGCACATCTCGGGGAATCGGCATGCTCATCTTGCACCAATCCTGCTACCAGCTAGAAACAAAACACTTGCCTGGGGGAATCTATATAGAGAAGTCAAAAAATTTTAAACAAAAATCAAATCACCGCTTAGTTCAAGACCTGCAGCCTCCAAACAAGCTGCTGAAATATTTTGCTGGGAGGGAATTTCTTGTGCTTGAGTCTTGTATGTGACAGGGAGGGATATGGGAAGAAAAAAAAAAACCAAACACCAAACCCTCTGAGAAAATTTTTTTTCCCCAACTCTGCCTGCCCATGAAGGGCCAGGAAAGCTCCTCCACCGGCTCGTGCGAGTGGTGCCGGAGCTGGCCCGTGGGCCAGCTCACCCCCTCTCTCGCCCGCGGACCCCCGCCGGGGATTATTAACACTTTCCCCGGCGCATTGTGTGGCTCGCAGATCACGGCACCGGGGGCTAATGCCGGCCGACACTGATACAATGGCAACGAGGATGGAGCATGAGGGGATGGTGGCCGGCGCTGCAGCTCGGCTCCACGCGGAACTCACGCCGGAGTCACGGGGGGCCCGGGCAGTGGCCGTCACCGTTGCCTCTGGTCTCGTGTTCAGGCTGTGATGCTGCTGCCGGCTTGCATGGAAGCTGGGGTTATAAAAACCAAGATGGGAAACGAAGGTCTGCGTTACAGCAGGTTGAGCGGAATGGGAGGTGATGGAGAGCCAGCTCCAGGGATTGAGAGCCAGCTCCAGGGATCGCCCCCGTGAAGCGGCACTGGGCATCTCCCCACCCCCAAACCAGGGAGCCCTTTTACTCGCCGGGTTTCCTCTGCTTGTTAAAATGTTTGGGTCATTAGAAAACTTTCCAAACAATCCCAGCTTATGCTAAATAGCTGCTCCCACCACGATCTGTGAAGGGCTTCAGCCTGCTCCCTTGGAATCAATGGGGGCTTTTTTGCTTAGAATTCAATAGGCGCAAGATCAGGACCTCTATTATTTTTACAGGACTACAAGCAGCAGAGAATGGTAAAACCCCTAAAGCAAGCAACTACCCTCCAAACCGGGAGCCAAACTTGTCATGAAAGATCTTTACGAGCTCTGCCAAGCATCAAAATAAAATTAAAAATCCAATTCTTTGGAGCTTTTCATTTTTTTGACAGAGAAAGCATAAGGTTGATAAAGTCTGGTCTCATCATTTGGATCCAGGAACATCTCCCGTAGTTCCCTTTTCCTCAAAAGAAAAGCCTTCATAGATGTGTGTTTTGCCTCCCCCAGGACAGTGAGTAAGAGGGGGTGAGTCGTCAGTCCAGGGTGATGCACCCTCCCTGTGGAGCCCTGAGCAGAAACACCTTCAGGGCTTCACATGATCTCCTCTGCCCCACGCCATGATGGAACCCCCCAGTAAGTCCCTCCGCAGAGCCTCCCCACCAGCAACACAGGGGACCAGACAGCTCCTGGGACATGGGTCCTGCTACGGGGACCATGTCTGCACCCCATCTCCTCAGAGGCCAGGTGCCACCTGCATTTTGTGAGAGGAGCTTCAGAGGTGCTCTCGCCCACAGCACCCTCCTTGGAGCTCTACAACAGTCAAGTTCTCCAAGTCTTGCCTGTTACTTTGCATTGCTCCTCTCTCTTGGCAGCTGTGAGAACTCACCTACACACCACATAACCACCACAAGGTTTGGCCCCAAAGCAATACCCAGCTATTTTGCTGACTCCCCTACACCCAACTCACCCCAGGTCAACTCCAGAACACTTCAACTCCATTACTTCTGGATACCAGCCCAAACCTTAAAACTCAGCAGTGATCTGGTCTCCAAGGCTTTACCGACTTAACTACATCAGCTGAAATGCTTCGGTGAGATTCCTCGTGAACAGCACAAGGTAGTTTGGTGCAACAAGGGCACAACTACAACACACTCTGCTTTCCAGGGCAAAAGCAATAAATGAAGATAAGTTGACAAATATTTTTATCAGTTATCAAACAGCAGGAGTTGGGACACCACCCTTGTGGGTGCCTGGCATGCCACGGTGCACCACGACCGTCTGTCACTTTCCTTCCCTGAAAACCTTATACTCCAACTAAGGGACGTAGCGATAGCTCGGCTCCTCGGGTGAAAAGGAAAAGAGGGGGGGGAAAAACCCCAAACGAGCATGCTGCCATGTGTCAGCGTGATGCTCACAGGTAGCTCAGTAGGTCACCGTACAACCCCTGGGTGCAGACACCAATGCTGGGGTGCTCGTGCCGCGGCGTTCCCAGGCAAGAGTGTCTCCAGCACACACCGCCGCCTGCACAGCTCCGCGAGCGATCCTGGGCTGCGTCCTTTCCTCACCCGAAAACTTGGAACTCTTCTCACTTCTGAGTCATTAATACTTTTAACCCCTCGCAACCTGCAGAAATGGCACGGCCCCAAAATCTCACAGATGCTAAACGTGTAAGCACATGGTAATTGTTTTGCATACAGTTCTGCGTGATAAAGAAATCTCCTTCCAAGTTTTAATATAACCTTTTTAGTTAACTAACTCTTTACCTTCCCCTGCCTTCTGGATTTGAGAAAGCAAGGCCAGCACGCAAGACCTACCTCCCCCTTCACATGAAATACCACACCTTTTTGAGATGAATACATCTGAAACTGAAACAGTTACTGGAGAAATGTTTTCTTACTTGACCCTGCTGCTATTCAAAAAAACCCTTTCCTACATTGTGTAACCTGAGTGCCACAGGGGGGAGGGGAAAAAAAAAAAAAAATTATTTAACTACCTGGCTAGTCCCCATCCACATTCCCCATCCACCTGAACGTGACAACCCCCAGATAGCCTATCAGAATAATAAGGCGGGTTTACATCTGACTATCTTTCACATTTTAACTACTAAGTTTACCAAAGGTTTTACTCAGCTCGTATCTCACAGTTCTTGTTTGCTTTTGATATTACAGAAACTTCCTGGTCGTTCAAGCCAGGGAGCAGATACTTCAGGGGTAAGCACACCAGGAACACCACATTTACCACAGGAATAAAAGCCCTTCTTCACACAGCCAGGGCTTTAAATTCTACCGATGGCACTTGACAACTTGAGCTGTGAGCACACTGGAAAGGGGGCACTGGGACAGCCAGCTCTGCTTCAGAGCAAAAGGCTCTTTTTTTTTTTTCTTTCTTCATTTTTCTTCACAAGATCACCAGATCAACAGCCAGAAAAGGGGCAAGCAGCAAACAAGCCACGCAGGAGGCCTAAGAAAAAAATTCAAGGTGTAACAAGGTATTTTAAGGTGCTTTTGGCAACTGTACGCGTCTTCAGGCATGGTTTTAGCCCAGCATTTGCATAGAGCGTGCTATCAGATTTACTCCTCCTAGCAGCCCTGGCTGCCCGCTTTCACATACCATGAATGGCTTTGCTGAACCGCAGTCCCACTTGCTGCAAAAAAAAAAAAAAAAAAAAAAAAAAGATGCAAGGCAAAATTTTACCAAGCCACCATCCTCTCTGGCATCCAGCCTGGTATGTGGAGGAGAATAAAGTTTATTAACTAACCAGTATTAAAAGAGATTAAATGGTCAACACTGAAACAGCTCCATCAAACCATGCTATCAAATGGCTTGGAGGGTGCTGTGTCAGCAGGCAATTTCAAGCTGGGTTTTGGGGTTTTTTTGAAGGGTCAGGAAAAAAAACCAGAAACAGGTATGCAGAGCCAGACAGACTCCCAGG
Organism: Ibycter americanus; assembly: GCA_035590275.1. NCBI lineage: Eukaryota > Metazoa > Chordata > Aves > Falconiformes > Falconidae > Ibycter > Ibycter americanus. The sequence goes on along the minus strand of JAVJGI010000001.1, from coordinate 46,967,238 downwards.
ACACAGGAAAAGTTAACAAGCATGTAGCACACTAGGAAAAAGAGAAAAGTCTATTCAAATGGGGAAATAGAATAAAAATAAAGTCGGTTTAATTGATCGCCCATATATCAGGCTCAGCCTAGCTGGGAAAAAGTCACCAAACCGTGGAGGGATTTTCACCTGCATTTTTAGTAGAAATATGTGAATTTGTGATATTCCTGCTGCGTCTACCCCACATATACTAAAAACTGCCAAAAGCTAAACTATGAGAACACCACTAGCCACTTCACCTACCCTGAAGTCTGACAGCTCATGCCCAGGCTCCTGCACTGGATCCCACACGCTTCACTGACCAGCCAGAAAAATCTACGAGCAGTCCATGCCCTAACCTCAGCTGAAATGAAGGTTCAGCTAATACCTTCAGTCACAGCTCTGTGTGCCAGCTGACTGATCGCTGTCAGAAACATCTTGGTCAAATGCTGAAAATTTTATTAACTGCTCAGAAACTGGGCTGATTCCCTATCTTTTAGGGTCTCCAAGTGAAATAGCAGATATACACCCGTAAGTTTTCAGGGAAGACAGCTTTCCAAGCATATAGTTGGATATCAAACTTTACTTTTATTGACCGTATTTTAAGAGGAAAAATTTTGTTTCCCACCCTTATAGAGGGGGGAAAAGTCCTTCAGCTTCACGCAAAATTTCAGCTTTGTCCGGGCAGCAGACTGGGTCCCACTGGATGGGAATGGTTCAGATGTAGTGGGGATGCAGCGATCAAGACTTTTTCAGTGTTCGACTAACTTTATAACCCACGCTCAGGCAGGCTTCAGGACAGGTACGTTTTCCCAAACAGCACACTTCAGATTTGTTGGAGGGAGTCGTAAAAGTTAACGTGCTGGTCAGAGTGGCTTACTTTAATTGCATGATTTAATTAGCAGATCAACACTTCGCTACACAATCTTCAGATTTACTTTCATCACGTTCCCTACTCAGTGGTTAATAAAGTCTTAATTAAAAGCAAAAAAACCCTCAGGTTTAATTGGAGTGACCCTTGTCAATACACGTAGAAGACGTGATGTTATACAGCTAGTATCGAAGACATTAATGAGTCAATCTCTGCACTGGAACAGACTTTCTAGTTCGCTATTTGCTAAGTAAGAAATAGATTTTTTTTAAAAAAAGAAGCAATATTTCATCATCCTTTACTCATGTCCTCTTACTTTATTGCTCAGTAAAATATGCTAGTCTCAACATTGAAGACTTAATTAGATTTTTTAGCTGCTGCTGTTAATGAGAACAATTGGATCAACTTTTAATCTCAAAACTGTATTGCTCATAGCTGCTCACTGAATCTAAAGTGTTTATGGTCTCAGGCACAAAGTAGGAAGCACCATCAATATCTAAGAGACTCTTTTTTTTTTGGGGGGGGGGGGGGAGGGGGGGGTAATGTGTAAACCCCGAGGCCAGCTCCCGGAACGGTCAGTGCCATTTGGCACCCCCTTCAAAT
>JAVJGI010000001.1:46945748-46961316 GCA_035590275.1 Ibycter americanus | reverse complement strand
GGGGGAGGGACCCGTGGGTCGGGGGGCAGCGCAGAAGCTGCGTGGGGGGCTTCGCCTCAGCCTGCGGGCTGGCGCAGCGAGCGGCGCTGCCGCGCTGTGCCCCGAAGCGGAGCCACCAGCCTGCACCCTGCCCCAAGCACCCTGCCCCGAGCACCCTGCCTCGGGCACCCTGCCTCGGGCACCCTGCCTCGAGCACCCTGCCTTCACCCACCAAACCCCCCGCAATCCCTCTGGTTTGTTGGTGGGTGCAAGCGCGGCCCACACGGACCCTGCACCTTTGCTGCTGCTGGCTGGACTAGTTACTTCAGCCAAATCCGATTAAGTGTCACTTGTATCTAGTTACTATTGCAACGAGCTAGTCACTGTCACAGTTACGGTTTGGGATATCGTGGTCTCGGAGACCCCCGACACGGCCGAGTTCCCTAAGCGACACGCATCAGTTACCGCTGACAAGCGATCCGAGTGGCTTCGTACAGAGAAGTCACAGCTCTGCTTTAATCCCCCTTGACGTAGCAGCTCATGCACCAAAAATAGATGTAAATATTATCAGCGCTGAAAACGCTCTGCACAGGGGGCCCAAAAACCCCAACCTGTGTTAAGGGTCAAGCTGAGGTGGTTTGAGGGAGCAAAAAAGCCGGGGCAGTGTGGAGGTTCGGCTTTCTCCCAGGGCGTACGGTGGGGATCGCTCGTGGCCGCCATGGAGGGCTTAGAGTTCGCACTGTTGTCGCTGCGACCGGGATCTGTCTTGACACCTTTATCAGGCACAGAGCCTCTGACATCTCAATACTGCCGCATTGTGTGGGGAAGCATTGAGCCGGGGCTGCGGCGAGGAAATCCTACATGTCAGCGGAGACCCTCGCCAGTGACACCATCGGTTTAAATGAAAACAATGGGGGGAAAAGCAGACATAAATAAAATGTGGTTATTTCACCGTCACAGAGATGGCTTGGCAGCCTGTCAAACTCGCGATGTTTGCTCTCACAACTGCTGTGCTGGAGGTGCCAGAAAATCGATAAAAATAAAAACAACAGCAGCAGAGTAATTATAACACTGCACGCGGAGTTGTTGCCGTCGTTATTTTGAAGATGACTTTTTGCAAAAGCGGGGCCAAATTCTGATCTCATGTAAAGTCAGGTGGGTAAGAGCAGCACCCATTACTGTTACTGTTACGATCCCCATTTTCCATGAGGTGAGCAGCAAAGGAGGATCAGGAGCTTTCCTAAGCCCACAGCTGAAATAGAAACGTCAGAATTCAGAGTGGTTTCTCGCACTGTGACTGCATTTCGGAAGCATCACGGTGACTATTCCTCCGTGTCAGGCGAAGGCAAGTGCTTTTGTGATGCTCCTGGAGCAGGGCGATAGGACGGATACACCCGATCTGAACCCGGGCAGTTTTCAGGTTGCTGGGAGATGTGAAGGTCTGCATCTTGGATCAAGTCAGCTCAGCCCTTTAATGGTGTTGAACTGGTTTTCATTTGCAGGAAAACTAAAAGCTTATAACATTTGGAAGCCCTTTACAACAGGAAATCAAAGGGGTATTGAGATAGTCCTGTACGAAGGACTTCAAGGTTCGCAGTTTTCCCCAGAGTGGGATATTTTTAGGTTTCCCGTTTATTAACCTCTGGTGCAGCACGCTCACGTGGGGCTGGGGAGCACAGACCCGATTAAGCGCAGATTTTCTGATGCTGCTTCGTCACCGCGGTGGCCACTGTAACAGAGGCTGGGCTGCAGTGCTAGTGCTGTGCAGCAAAACCTACAGCTCTGGACTGTGTCTTAGCCACTTTCTTGCTATAAAAAAACATCCATGTATGTAAACTAGTAAAGCCTACACAACACAATTGCATTTATTTTAGGACTATTATGCCATAAGCTGCATATTAGCCCCAAAGTTTTCCTTCTCCCTCAAGCTACGAGCATGCGTTTCCCTTCATGCAGAGTAATCTCTCTGCCAATGTGTTTGCTCTCCTTTTACTCTTTATAAACATTCCCTTCCCAGAACTTTATATTTGTTTATCCCCTTAATATCCAGAGCTGTCAGTGATGAAAATCAAACCCCTTTCGGCAGCTCAGGGATGGCGAGCGGCTGCCCTTTTCCGAGCGAGCGGCTGAAATACAACACGGTATGCAGTGCTCCCAATGTCCCAGCTGGCCAGTGTCACACTCCCATGGGACCACCACCTGCCTGGACCGTGCTGGGGGCTCAGCCACTGAGAACAGCTGTCCTGGGAAAGTTTTTGGGGGGCCTTGCAGGCCCTGGGGGCATTGGCATGGGTAAAACCCCTCTCACCCTCCATGCCTCTCCAAAGCCCTGTCTGGGAGGGAGGCTGCTAATCTCTCCCTCTGAAGATGCAACCTGTTGATCGTCTCAAAATAAGTTAAACACAGGCTGCTGTCAGCAAAATTGGCTCCAGGTGTGAATGCTTTGAGCAGTCCTTTCTGCCCCTCCATCCAGAACACGGGGATGGGACAGGCTGTGTGATGCCTGTCGGAAAGCCCTTGGTGCCGAGGCTTCTCATGGGTCATCTCTGGTGACATTGCTGGAGGAGAGCATGTGGTGAGACAGGGTGCGGTGACACGAGCTGCTCCTCCCTGCCATCTCTCCGACTGTTGCAAGGCGCTGCCCTGCACATCTGAGCTGTTGTATTTAGCAAAGCAGAGAACGGAGCACAGGGACTGCCCTGAGCGCTGGGCTCAGCAACAATCTTGCAAAACTCATACTGGGGGACTGGTACCACCATACATCCCCGTACTTGCTTCCTTAGGGGGCAGAAAGCAATTCTTGAATCGATACTGAGTTGGAGCAAAGGTGAAACTTTAATTCAAGCTTTAATAGGCTGGCAAGTTTGATCAGAGACACAGTCACATGAGTCTCTGAAGCGTATTAGGTTAGATACACACAATAAATATCACCAAATATTTCTTATCAAAACTGGGGTTTGTTAGCCGACTTGGGAGCCAGACTGAGTGTTGCAGCCACACAGAGCTCTAAGGAGCTGTTCCTGCAGCCCGACAGGCTGCTACAAGCTCACATGAGACTGAATTGCAATACTGGTTCAGAGATCAGCGTCAGTGTGTGAGCAGAAGCCCAAGCTGTCCATCCTTAGCATCCAAGGGTTAAATAGCATCAGTGGATGCAGACACTGGGGTACGTTGTCCAGAGCTCATGTCACTACCCATTTATATCAATAAGGTGCATTGGAACGGCTAAACTGTTTTTTATTAGCCAGCCAGCCCAAAGGACTACGATTCCAGGCAGGTTTATTGAATTTCAAGCTGAAAGTCACTGTTGCTAAGATTAAGGATCCAGATGATTGTCAGGGTAAACACTGCAAGAGGTTAAGCCACCCTGTGAAGACTGTCTCTGTGCCTGCACCCTCTGCGAGCTGGTTGCAACCCAACCTCATCCTGTGGGATTTGTTTCCCACCGAAGAGCGTGAACAGATTAGGAATAGAGAGGGCTCTGTGAGGGGCGAGTTTGATTTGAAGTGAAATAAGGAGGAACGAGGGAACTGCAGAGACACACCGAGTCTCTTCTGCAAGAGCTCGGTACGGAGAGGTGCTGGCAGAGGTGAAATAATTTGGCAGCCTGGAAAGCAAAGCGGACAACTGGAGAAAGTGGAGAAGGGGGGAAAAAAACCCCTAAACTGGAGGGAGCCTGTGGAGGGTGTGAGAAGCAAAGATTTAAAATCAGACCTTGAAATAATGCTGACTCAGCACAGCAGCTGCTTGCGCAGCCAGGGACTGTAGCAGGGTCACAAGCGGCTCTCGGAGGTGCCATTGACTGCCAGCGCAGGCTGGGGGTTCCCTGTCCTTGGAGTGAACCAGGACAATGCTCCTGAGCCCAGAGAGGAGAAGACAGAGCTCACTTTTGCCTGCCAGACATACTCACGCTATCACCACACGGTTGCGCTTGCGGGTGTAGAAGGACACCTTACTTTGGGGGGTGTTTGAAACGAAGCCACAACCTGTTTCATTCCCCACCAGCCTGTGCAGGCTGGTGCCTGTGAGGAGAACCCACAAGCTGCCAAGATGGGCTTCTGGGAGTAATGGCCTTATCTGAAATCCTCTCTCCTGGATGTGGCCAGAAACCACCAAAAGGCACCGGCTGCCTGCCCCTGCCCACACACAGCAGGGGGGTACGGAAACACTCCTCGTCTCCAGCCCTCTGGAGATGTCCCACATTGGGCTCTTCCCCAAGTCCTGGCCCTGCTGTATGGCCTGGTGGCCACATCCTTACCCTCCTTTCTCCAGGGTTTTTTCCCTGCTCTGCCCAACTCCAAGGCAGGGAAAGGGATGCGCAGTGAGCAGCGTGGGAGCTTTCAGAATAAACAGCCACATCTTAAAATAAATACACGCTGAGGTCTTTCATCTCTTAGGGATGGCAGAATTTTAGTCAATATTAGGACATTGTTACTGTGACTTTTAGGCAAGCTTTTTCTCAGTGGCACATTGTCTTACTTCAGGGGAAGGCTGGAACACGGGGACAAATCAGCCATTCTTAATTCTGCGTTAATATGGCCTGTGTGCTCCTGCAAGCCAAGGCTGACGCAGTGCTGTGTCTGACACCAGCCCAGCCACGTCTAGAGCCTGATTTGTACGGCTATCTCCCTGCAATTTCTGTGGTAGTTTTATTTTTCCTAAGAGCCCGGCGCAAGCTTGGCTCTGGGTATATTGCACTGCAGAGATAGGGTGGGTGGATCAGACACGTATCAGTGTAGTAAATGTACAGGACATGTTACAGAGTTGAGTGGTTCTATAGCTTTTGAAATAAGAAGCAACATACATATGTATTCCAGATCCTACGTGGATGTCCAGCAGCTTTGCAGTGGAAAAGCAATTGAGGGTCTCAGGATACTGTATAAACAGAGATAACTCTATAGGGGATAGTTAAGTGTTATTATCCCCATGGTACAATCGGTCGCTCCAAAGCCCAGGAAGGTGAACTGCCTTCCCAAATACCAACTCCTGGTGTGCAGCTTGGCTTGTGGGACCACGTCCAGCTCTGTTGTAGTAAAGTGATAACTACCTCAGGGATCTTGTGCTTTCGGAGAAACGTGATTCCCCTTATGCAGCGTGCTTGATGTCCAGATCAAACATCATGAAGAATGCAACCTGTGGTCAGGAAGGTTTGGCCTCCGTCAGCCCTGAAAGGCCTCTCCGTAGTAATTGTGGCATAAATCATTTCATTCATCATTAAGAGAAAAACATTTGTGGTGTGGAAAGCAGCAGTTACATAAGAAATTGGATAGGAGGCAGGTAGGTATTGACTTTAAGACGTTGCATGGAGCCAATGCCTTTAATCAGCAAGGGAAATGTTTGAATGTTAATAGAACTAACAATGAAACCAGAGTCGTGTTTTGACAAGTATTTCCAAACATTCCAGGAACACTGTGATGCTCTAGCAGCCTCTTTCCTAGGGAGGGAATTAATTGCTCGAGCTACAGTGCAGTTTGCAATGCGCAAACAACCCTGCCAGCGCCTGCCAAGCCAGGATGCTGCAGTGGGCAAGGGCAGATGGTGGTCATGGTGGCACTGGGGGAGGTGGGCAAATGAATATTTTGAGTAAATGAGAGCACTTTTTTTCTTAACTGGACAAAAATCCTGCAGGCTTCATAGACGAGAAGTGAACTCAATGCTGGAGCTCTCCCTGGGATAGAAATTCTCTTCTTTATTATCCTTTTATACAAAGAAATTGCTCACGATGCATTTTTGCAGAACTTGGTGATGGCCCCCTCCTCTGTTGCATTTTGCCCCGTTTTTTTTTTGCATATACTTTTAACACAGGTCAACTCTATCTGTTCTGAAAGGAAACCCTGAGTCATTTGAAATGTGACCAGAAAAGCGCTGGGGTACAGATGTATTGTTGAGAATCAGCCCTGCAAGGCCCGCACGGCTTTGCCATGCTTTTCACAGCTAATTTTGCTTTAGGTCAATGGATCAGATGAATCATTAATAAGCATTTGGAAACACTGGATGCCAGGTTCTGCTGATCTTGAGCACCTTGTAAAAGATTCACCAACGGGTCAAAGGTTTTTATTTATGGAGAAGACCCAAAGTTTACCCCCAGATTTGCCATTAACTGTGTGACTAGAAACTCCCCACCCTCTCTGAGCATCTCTGCAACACTTTGTCACCCATATCTACTTAGGCTGAAAAACCCACATAGCTTCAAGTGAAGTTAGCAAAGCACATGAGTTAGGAACCTGGTGGATCTGGGCTGTGCCCATGGTCAATGGAGGGAACGAGATGCCTCTGAAAGACGACTTTTTGAACTTAAATTGCTTCTGATGGCGTCTGTGTCTCTCTCCTGATAACAGGAAGATCGTGGATGCTCAGCTGCTGAAGGGAGGGAGTTTTCACCCCATTTTAGCAGCCTCTGGTGTTTCTTTCTGTGGGTGGAGGGGGGGTTTCCAGGCTGCACTGGGGGGGTGTAAAGGGAAACAGGATCCCCCTGAGCCCGCGGGCACAGGCTGGAAGTGCCAGAGGTGGTCCAAGGTGGGAGGGAGACCCACAGTCTCTGAAGGCTTCATTTCTCCAAACCACCACCTTGCCTGAGGACAGGGTCTGCGCCCTCCTCCTTTCACACAGCACCATTTCACATTTGTGCATCAATATTACATCCAAAAGGTCACCATTTCTTTGCAAACCCCACTCAAATATGTCTTCACTACTAGTGAAAGGTAAATAGATGCTTCTGAAGGCATTTTTTTACAGCGTAACTCCAGTCTTCCTTAAAAAAATGGAGCCAGAATAGCCAGTGGTTTTCAGTCTGTGGTTTTCAATCTTTTTCATTTGCAGACATCCACATTTTTTTTCCAGCAGCGCTTCAGCCCCTTGTATAGTTAAATTGAAGCCTACTGACAATAGGCTTATTTTTCTTGTTAAGTTTTGTAGACCATTCAGAAGTCAGCGCACCCCAGAGACCCACAGACTGCAGTGAAACCAATTGAAAACTACTATATACTTATTCTTCTGTAACTACATATATATTTTTTTTCCATATATTTATACAGACTGTCTACTTCAGTTTCTACGGTGTCTGGAATCTATGGACCTGCTTGTTAGTGGGGACAGAGGTTTGCTACAAGGCTGAATCTAAACATTATTTAGGCATTTTTCAATTAATTAGTGATATCTCTATGTGCAGTGTAACTGTGACAGTAACTGGGAACTAACATTAATGGACAAAATCAAGTTACTCCTCTTAATCATTAGTTTCCAAACTTGATGCAATAAGGAGAGAAAAGAATTTAAACGAATCAGAAAAATAACAATAATTGCCAAAAGGCTTAATGTCGTTTACCCAGAAATTGCTTCTTAATTGCTTCTTAATTGCTCATGGTGGGCTCACGGGAGACAGCGTGCAAACAGTGCAGATCCTATGAATCTCTCTAGCCTAGCGCTGGAGAGCAAACCTCATTTTCAGGGAGGAAAAGCGTACAAAGCTGGGCACTTCAGAAACAGCAACAAGCAGGCAGCTGCAGTATCCACTCTGGTTTGTACAAGTCACTTGATTGTGACAGCAAATTTGTGTTCTTCTCCAAAATTCAGGCGTAGTATTAATCATACGCTGTGGCAAGACAAAAGGGCTGCATATTGCCAGGAATATATTAGCTTCTCTTTCAATTGAGAACACAAGTAGGAACTTGGTTGAAAAGGGCATATTTTCTCTGTGGCTGTTGATGCCTCAAACCATAGAAATATGAAAATATTTGTAATAGTTTGTATCTTACTACACAGTGGAAGGGGGATAATCCACTGTCAGGCGGATTTCTCTGCAGACAGCTGTGCAGCTAGACAACAAGGGATATCTGTACACGTAAAAAGTATACCAAAATCAAACGATCTGAACTTTGAAAAGATATTCTTTTCTGCAGCTGACAGTGCTAAAGTTAACCTGGGAGCCAGCGAGCGCTCTGTCTGCAAACCAACAGCAAATTAAAACCGCTCTTCGCTTCCAGCCAACTGACTGGCTCATGGGGTAATAAGAAAGACAAGGACACTACAGAAAAGTTATCATTTTTTCTTGAAGGCTATGTGACAAATTTCCAGTGTCGTCTTTGCCAAAATAGTTTCATAAATCCTGGAGACACTTGATTTTATCCACCCTGAATTCATAGAAATGTTGAAGCATGTTCTCACAGGTAGCCACAGTTAATCTGTGTAATCTTGAAATGGCTTCCAGCTTTTAGAAGTTTACATTAAGTAAAGATTATCCAATTATAGTTTTCTTTAAAGATAAGACAGATAAGGTTGATGGAGAGACATGCTAGATGACTAAAGTATGCTACTTATATTTCATACATTTTTTTCCCGGTATGCTGTGAGACGACTCTAAAATTAAAGCGCTGATTTTGTCTGCAGGAGTGTATGACACAACACAGTAAATGAGGCATAAACACAACAAATGATGACAATCATTGGTGATAAAAATTGCTGCTATCTAAAACACATCATGGCACTATGGATTTCATTCAGAGCTATACATTAGCTTTCAAAATGCCTCGCTTCGTATTTTGGTTTCAGCCAGTAAGTTACCTGTGGCCTGACTCAGCCACTTGAAAATAAATGTGGACTTTTCAGGAAATTGTAAGCATTACTGGAAGGTCTGAAGTCTGACAAGTGGCTGGTTATGGATCACTTTGCAGGAGGGATACTGTGTTCAGAGGAACAAGAAGAGCATTCGTGAGTTTGGTGTTAGGAAATAGACTCTGCTAACTTCAAATTCGAGTTCTTTCAGTCTCTTATAATGTATGAAATATATTATATTTGCTTCTACCTCACTGCAGCTTTGAAAAATATTCTTTTTTGTGAGCAGCCTTGGGCAGATTTCAGAAACCAGGTGAATATTTGTCCCGATAAGGCCAAATGTTAAGTTGTATCAGTAAAGTGTTTCATGGAATGATTTGAAAAATAAATATTAGTGTAATGAGTCAAACTGGTAATAAACACAATTTAAAATGTGGTGTTGTGGCTTATCATAATGAACCGCCCAGCTGAAAGCAAAAGAAAAGCCTACCTCCGAGTGAAAATAAGGATATACCTAAAGGAAATGGTGTTTCACCTGGGAATGCTTAAACTCTGGGGCATCGTTTCCATCCCTGGAGGGCTGTCCCTGCAGCTGGGTGTACCTGCTGTGCCGCAGCCGGGACGAAAGCTGCCTGGGTGCTGCCCTGAGCCCACCCTGCTCCGAGAACCTGTGTGGGCAACTGCTGTGAATACATGGATCACACTCAGCAAACAGCATGGCCATGTCGCCAGCGGCTCATCTCGTTGCTGGAAACGGCAGCTTAGGGCCGTGATTTCAGTCCAATGTTGATCTAAAAGGCAACAAATAGTAATTTGCTGTCAGGATCCCTTGCTCTTTCCCCTTCTTTTCTTCCAGTTCTCTGGCTTCCCTTTCCCATCAACATCAAATTGGGGAGGCTGTTTCCTTTAGCCATCTCATGCTGGTGTCAGGCTGTGCATTTTGCAGGCGTTTGAAGGGTTTTCATGTTCTTTGAGGAATGGCTGCCTTGTTGTTTGCATCCAAGGAGCCTTGGCAATGGCCAGTGCCCATGGAGCAGAGCTGGGGCAATCCCACCTCCAGCCAGTCCCCAGCTGCCGGCAGACACCAAAATGCTAACCATATGCTGGGGCCTGAGAGAGAATAAGGAAAATTCCCCAAATCAAACAGTCTCTTGCAGCGCTTTTAACATTACCAGTGTTTATTTTTTCGCTTGTCGATGTTGGAAAACTTTAAAAGATCTGTGAATTTAACTGAATGGGGTCACTGAAATTTTCAGGGCGAAATTCATTCTGCCAAGAGACTGTGACATTATATGGGGAAAAAAATGAAAAAGGTTTGGACTTTAACTGTTTCCTTGTCAAAGGTACTTGATGGAGGAAGACTGAAAAATGTTATTTTTCCTTTGGTTACTATGTGCAATAACCACTTGTCCTTATTCTGGCTCCTTTTATTCTATTGCACTCAGTCTTTTTTCCAGCCAGTATTTGAAATGCCTCAACCTCACCTGTGTGTTTGCAATCACCCACATGAAAGGGGACAAAAAAGTTGTGCCATTGCCACACCTGCAGACTTATCTTCATTGATGTGAAGCCTCTGTATTTTGGGAGCTGACTGTGCTCTATCACCACGGGTCACCACCGGCAAATCCAAGTTAGAAGACATGACGGTGTTTGGGGGGAAAAAATGCTGGTGGGCATTACCTGCCCCATGGCAGCGGGGAGTGCTGGGGCATCTCGAGGGCTGTTATGAGAGAGGATCTGGTGTAAGAGGTGTGGGAGATGCATGCTGAGGTCTGCAGAAGAAGCAGGAGGCTTCTTCTCTCTAAAAAGGAGTGGTCTTGCCTTGCCAAAACCACCTGGTGTTACTTTTGGGGTACTTGCTTTGGTACTTGCTGTTTTCTGTGTTTCCCAGCTTAGTCTGTATTACTATTTTTACATCCCAAGGATGCTAAAATGTTAAAGTGAAAGCCCAAGGACTGCAGCTCTCTGAAAAGGTGATGAAAGCTAACCTTTCTTTTCCCCAAAGCTGTGTGTATGGCCTTTTCACTTGGGCAGAAAATACAAGAAGTGGGCTCCAGGCAATCTGGGCCAGAATTGGTGGAAAGTTAGTTTTCATTTCTCACCTCTTCATATTCACAATGAGTTCAGAAATTGCCTGCACCGACTCTATTCTGAATTCCAGATGAAAGACGTTGCAGGCGGAGGAACTGAACCGAGGGTGAGTTTCTCAGAAATGAGAGAAGGTGCAAAAAACCAGGGAGACGCTGAGTGGGCAGACGGAGTGAGGGTCTCTGCTTACATATTCCTTACAGGGGATCATTTCCACCCACCAGTGCAACGCTATACTTCAGCGGTGCAATGTGCCGAGGGAGTCCCAGGGCTTAGCAGAAAGGCGAGGATTGTGTCCAGAGTCAGTGCAAATGTGAGGAGAAAACAGCGCAGGCATGAAACTGCTACAGTTGCAACAACCCCATCCTGGGCTGGAGCCAGCATGGGTGTTTGATGCTTTGGGGTCTTGCAAAGCAGCCAGCATTTCCTCGCAGCATCAGGTGCCCTTTGCCCGGAGATGGTCCTCATGAAGTAGAAAGGAGGGTTCAAACGCTGTCCGTCTCTGCCTCCTTGCTATGACTTCCTTGGGATGCTGTGAAACTTCTGAGTGAGGAGAAGGTTTGGTCTTGTTTGTTTGTTGTTATTTTTCTCTGCAGCCCTTCCTCAGGATTTTGTTAGCATTGCAAATTCCCGTTTCACAATCAGCATTTTTCCAGCAAGACGGACAAAGGCATTCGAAACTAGCTGCATTTATCACTAATGCTTGAGCTGGATGAAAGGCAAGGCTGGATCCTCCGCAGGGGGGGTTACGCCATAACTCCATCCACCCTGGGGGGAGCCGTGCTGATTTACCACAGCTGAGGATCTGCTTGGTGGAATTTAATCTGGCGAGGCTTTGGTGATGCTCTGATCAAAGACAGCCTCTGAGGAGGCCAAATTCAAAAGGCTGAAGGGCAGAAACACCACGCTCTTGGGGCATGCTCTGCTCTTCCTTAGGAGATGGCTGGAGAGTCCCGGCTCAGCCTGTTGCACAGCAATGCTGTTGCAGATAACAACCATCTGCATACTTGGCAGTCTCTCTCCAGTTGCATGTCCACCCCTGAGGCAATCGCTGTCCCTTGGATGGCCTGTTAGACCAGGTTTAGGCAGTACTGATAAGATTAAAGAGGTGAAAGAATAGATATGGCATTTGCCCTTGAAAGGGCTTTGCTCAAGGGCCATCACGCAGTGCAGCACAGTGCTGGAGAAGCCCTTTGCTCCCAGCGCTGTGCCTGGGCAGCCGTGTCCACCTCAAGGGGTATGGTGAGCAGGACCAGACAGGTTGCTGGAGCAGCTGGGAGCATCCATGCAGACATGTCCCTGGGGGTCCAGCAGGTTTTAAACTCTCACAGCATAGGCTCTGGCGTCAAACTAATTGCAAATGAGCAGCTAGTGGCAATATTTTCAAAAAGCAGGCTGGGTTTTGGTTTGGTTTGTGTTTACCCAGCTGAGCTTCAGTCACTTAGTTTTAGCTCTGAAGGCACTGAAGGACAGTAGTGGAAACAAGCTGAAAAATGAATTATTTCCTTTTGTCTTCAGTGCTTCTGCTTACTCCCTTAGACTTTGAAGAATCTGAATTTGGATGATTCCCTCACCATCAGGCGCTTAAGGCAACTTCTTAGTCATCCCTGTCTAGCTTGAGCTGCTCTTTGCATGTCCTCAGAGTTGCTTAAACCCCATAAATGTTCCCTCTCAGCTTTCTTTGATGAGTGGCTTGCAGCCATCACCATCTGTGTTTTCTTCCAGTTGTTTGGTGGCAGGATGGCCTCTGCAGATGCTCTGCTTTCATTTTTAGCACATATCTGCTGTGTGCCTCTCCCTTACCGGGTCATGCTGGAGTCTCAGATCTGATGAACTGTCAGAGTCCACTCTGCCGTCACTGTTGTGGCCGTAATGCAGAGCAGATAGATCCAAACCACATATCTTTAGCTACAGGTGCAGGTTCAAAGTAGTGGCAAAACCCACTCAAAGAACAGGGTAAGTACGTGGGTAGTTACTCCACTGTGCTGCTGGGTTAGACAGCTCTTGATGCAATGTTTAAAGCTGCTTCAAGGTATGTCCACAAGTTATCTCTGCTATGGAGGAGCCTCTGGTCAAGTGCTGCACTGTCTGCAATACCTTCATTTAATCAGATACGTCATTCTTCCCAAGGAATTTGCATGCAGAGTCAGTTGGCTGGCTCTCTGGACCTTCAGAGGGTTTTTCTGGTTTTCTACCCATTTGTTAACATGGGAATAACATATGAACTGGAGCCTGAGTGATGGGACTTTAAGCTGTAGATTTTTGAGGCTCAAATCTTGGTTAACACTGCTGTGCTGACTGCGGATGTGATTTCCTTCCAGACATTCCTACTGAGCTGCACATTGCTGCCAAGATATGTAAATTGCCTCACTTAGATTCCTTTGCTTTCTAATATCACATCGAGTTAGGCATTACCTGGCTTCTCGTTATGTTTGCTTTTTTTGTAGCTAATTATTTAACCTCCTTTTTTGCTGATCTGGACAACATTTTGAGCTCTGCTTATATGCCAGTACAACTTTCATCTGAAAAACTGCACTGCTAGTAAAACCGAAGTGATGTAGGGTACCGCTGCTGAGCCACAGAAGGCCTGTGTTGCATCTGTGTGCGCTTTTTCTCCTGCTGAAGTCCTGGGCAATGCCAAGGAGGGAGAAGTGAAGGAAAACATCCTCGTGTGATGTCAGTGCCTGCGTGAAGGCATTTAGCTATGTAGTCTGCACCTTGATATAAAACATTAATGATGCTCATTCATTTTGCTGGCACAGGGAATCAGGGTGAATCACCACAAAGACATTAGCTGAGACAAATAAAGTGTATTTAACAAGGCCTTCAAAGCCAGTGGCCTCTGTAGACACGCCACAGTCAGTACGGCTGCTCATATTTTACTAACATTGTTAATAGAGAGAAGCATCTATTTGCTTAAATAGATCAGCTGACTTCAGGGAAGGAGGCTGGAAGAATACAGCCCAGGTAACAGTCTGAGGGTGAAACTCTTTCACGTGCAAACAACTGAGCCAAGCACCTCAAAGCCTCAAACGGGAATCAGTTCCACCAATCTCAATCTGACCTTGAGAGATTGTTCTCCAAACCCTGTGTTGCAAACCCTTTCTTAACAAAAGGAAGGTGGATATTTGATTACAAAGCTTTTTCTCAGTTGTTTAATTAAAGCAATTAATGATTAATTTAATCAGCAGTGTCTATTTTCTTTGTCGGTGGCCTGTGGCTGAAGGACAGCAAAGCTCCCTTTGGCTTAAAGCATCTCAGTGCTGGGAACAACTGGAGTTTATAGTGCATTTGGCTTTCGTCAGCATTTCCAATAATTGGACCAATTTCTGATAGGAATTACTCACCCTCCCTCTTCCCCCAGCAATCAATATTTGCAGCAGCCTGTTTCTTTTGGGTATGCTGGACTTTCCAGTTCATTTGGGTGCCCATGGACTACATCTGGGCCACTGTGGTTTGCTTCTTCAGAAGAAAACAAACATGTCAGTGCCAAGATGCACAGATCCTTTAAAGGCTTTTGGGACTCCCCAGTCTTCAGAGGCCATGGATCTGCTTGGAAGATGTGTTCATCTGCCTTTTATTCTTGCTTATGGAAGTGGTATGCTTAACTTTTGGGCTTCCAGAAAGATACCAGCTTAAGAAAAGGTGCTGAAATCTCTGTTTTACTTCAAGTTCACGATGATGTCCAGCGTTGAGCACTTTGGAAACTCCTCACCTAGTAAAGACTGAGGGTAAAACATTTCTGTAGGAAAAGGTACTCAGGAACTCAACATCCACTAGCCCATGGCTCTGTCAAACCCCCTGTCGAAGCTCTGTCTATAACAGCGTCTAAAGCTCTACCACATCATGGCTGCAGGTTCGTTTTAATTAGGGAGTATGGGCAAGTATGTCTTTAAGTATATAAACTACAGTCTCGTACCAAAAAATGCATTTGAAGACTAGGATGTGTCTCACTCAATTCTGAGTGACTAGAAACTTTTCAAATAGTCACTTTATAGAGGTATGTGTCCCCTCCAAAGGGAGCCGGGCTGGTGTCCCCAACAGGGTGTTGCAGAGCTCCTAGGACCTGATGAAGGGGATTTTCAGACTCTTTGGATACATCCCGGGAGTATCCTTCACTGAAACATTGCTGGCTTTAGGTCAAAAAGTTGATTCAGTAGAAGTCTAAACTTCTGTCCTAATGGTGTTTAGGAAACATCCTGATTTACTTAATTTAAACAAAGGCAGATATCCGGTTAAAATCCCTGGAGCTGCAGCCAGTAAGTGCCTTATTTCAGCACTGTGCTTGCAGTGACTGCTACCCACCATAAAAACACAGTTCAGGGGAATAAAAGTATTAAGAAAATAAATGGATGGAATAGTTGAATTAGATGCAGATTTGAAATATGTGAGGAAAGACTGAATAAGCAGAAAGAGCTGACAAAGAATAAATAGACAGAACCTGGTGACAGCATGCTTAAGTCAGGCTGCTGCATAGGGTGTGTTTTTATCTTGTATATTTGGTTTCTTCCATCCCACTGAGTAGGTGAGAAAGGGACTTGCACTGCCAGCTGCCTTGGGAAGAGTCTGTGAAAGGTAATGCTGGGCATGGTGCGGAGGGAGCATGAGGAGATGCAGGAGAAGACCTTGTTGTCAGTGGATGCACTGCTGAAGGTTGGGCGTGAGCAGGTATGGGACAGTGATGAGGTGTATCTGGGGCACATTAATGCCTTCTCAGGGTTGTCCGCACCTGCCGGCCAGCCAGATACTTCAGTGTCTCCAGCACCATTATCTAAGTATCTCACTAACACGCATGGGTGTCGTGGTTTAAGCCCAGCTGGCCACATATAGCCGCTCGCTCCTTCCCCCCTGGTGGGATGGGGGAGAGCGTCAGAAGAGTAAAAGTGAGAAAACTCCTGTTGAGATAAAGACAGTTTAATAAGTAAAGCAAAAGCTGCGCACACAAGCAGAG
>JAVJGI010000001.1:46929681-46945648 GCA_035590275.1 Ibycter americanus | reverse complement strand
AGAAACACCCCTGTGCTATCGACACTGTTTTCAGCACAAACCCAAAACATCGCCCCATACTAGCTACTATCAAGAAAATTAACTCTATCCATGCCAAAACCAGCACATTCTCCACCTCTTATTCCATACCATATATGTCATGCTCAGATCGCACAGTATCTGCTACATTCCCATTACCCACCACCACCTTTCCCATCCTTTGATAATAATACACAGATATCGTTACCCTAGTCTGTGGAGCACCCCTGTGAAATGTCCATAAATGTACACAAATGTGCACAAAATGTCCATTGACTTCATTTAGTCCACTACTTTGGGGTCTATCTGTTATGGTGGTCACTCAGGACAGGAGAGGTGGTGTCTTGCATGGAGTTACTAGGCACCAAAGCCAGCTCAGGTCGGGTCACTGCTGCACTTGCACTGCTCCTTCTAAGTCTTGTTCTCTGGTGGTTCCTGCTATAGTAATTTCTATAACATGCAACTCACATCATGGGTTACAACAATTTAAAGGTATTTCCATTACAACCTCCACCCCTTTTCCCTTTGGACCAGCCCATAGGGTTTAACACTGCAATGAACTCCTCCCCTTGCCCCTGCTCTGGCTTGGACTTACCCACAGACTGCAGTCCCTTAGGGTTGTGCCTGCTCCAAGTGGAGCCTTATATATGAGCCAGTCTCTCCAGCGGTATACCTGCTGCAGCATAGACTTACCCACAGCCACAGTTGCTTTGAGGTGCGCCTGTTCCAATGTGGTCTTGTCCATGGGCCACAATGCTTTCAGAGATAGACCTGCTCCACCATGGCTTTACCCCTGGCTGCAGTCCCTCCAGGGGTGTACTTGCTCTGTCGTGGACTTGTCCATGGCCACGTGCTTTGAGGTGCTCCAGTATGACCTCATGCACAGCCACTGATGCTTCAAAGTGTACTTGCTGCAGCATGGACTTACCCACAGCCACAGATGCTGTGAGGTGTACCTTCTCCAGCATGGACTTACCCTTGGGCAACAATCCTTTCAAACACATACCTGCTGCGGCACAGACATAACCACAGCCACAGATAGTTTGAGATGTACCTGCTTTGGTGTGGATTTATTCATGACTACAGATGCTTTGGGGTGTCCTGCTCCTACGTGACTCTTCCACAGGTT
The DNA here is from genome assembly GCA_035590275.1 of Ibycter americanus. NCBI lineage: Eukaryota > Metazoa > Chordata > Aves > Falconiformes > Falconidae > Ibycter > Ibycter americanus. Next base: position 46,944,501 of record JAVJGI010000001.1, on the reverse strand, counting down.
ACAGTCCCTTCGACTCAAGATCATACTGGAGTTCCAGCCTGCCCAGTACAGCAGCACAGACACAGCAGTGATGCCCTGGCCACCTGCCAGCCCAGGTGCATCACCACTGCTGTTATCAAAATGTTATCAGGCACAGCAGAGTAAGATGATAAGCAGTGCAGAGGAACGGCAAGCAGTGAAAGCAAAAAGCAGCCACGAACGAACACTACACTCTAATATGCAGTGAGGCAAGCAAGCCCCGTGGCAAGCACAGAAACCTGCTGATTGATAGCTAAACAGCAATAAGCTATAAATTCCATCTAGCACATTCCAATCAAATTTGTCATTAACTTGAACACTTTGAACCCCATGTCGGGCACCAAAAAGGACTGTCGTGGTTCAGCCCCAGCCAGGAACTAAAGCCCCACGCAGCCACTCGCTCACTCCCCCCTGGTGGGATGGGGGAAAGAATCAGAAGAGTAAAAATGAAAAAAACTCCTGGGTTGAGATAAAGACAGTTTAATAAGTAAAGCAAAAGCCACGCACACCCTTTTGTTGTTGCTGTTGTTGGGACTGAGAAGCTCGTCAGAGATTCGATGGGTCTGGGCAGATGGCAGGATCAGACTTGGTGTCCCCTGCCTGGGCACTTTGTAGCGACTCTAGCACTGCTAGACTTGAGTTGTGTTCTTTTCTTTGCTTTAGGGTAATGATATTCACTGGAGTCATCCTGGCTCTGAGGTTAGACTCATCTGGTATAAAAAAAGGCGAGTTCAGAACAGGCCACCCTCAGACTCTAAACAAGAATGCTGTCGCTCGCTTTATGAATTCAAGATGTCAGGTTTTACATCCCGAGATCTATTTTCTGCTATGGTTTCTATTCAAGAAGGGCTGTGCCTGTGTAATGAGTAGCAGCTGATGAGGTCTTACAGCTCGGCATTACGCAACCAAAATCAATAGCGTGTATGCAGCAGCCCCCGGCATGGCACAGCGAGGAGTACAACCTGGGGCTAGTCCCGTTTCTGGGGTCTGCACTTCGTGCCCGTGCCTGTCTGACATCCCTCGTGTATGGACAAGGGCGGTTTGTGCTGCCTTTTCTCCCAAACAGGACGCAAGCCATGAAACCTGGCCCTCCTGACTTTCTTGCTGAAACCTCTAAAATCCATCGGTCAGGATGCTGTGGTGCCCTTTGGGACAGGGCTGTGCTGTAGCAGCAACGGTGCCTCATCCTCCAGCCAAGGTAAGTCTTGTGGGTGCAGATAATATCTTTTATTAGATCTTTTATTTTGGTCTAATAAAATTTCTCACCTCTCCCCACATCTGGTTTGTGTCCTGAGGGCGCTGTGGGTACCACAGCACCTAACCACCCTGACTGGGATCAAAAAGCGCAGACCCCACAGCAACCCTCTTCGCAGCCAACTCAATGTGGTCTCCCTTAATCCCCTTGATCTTCCTAATTCCCCCAAGAAAAGAGTGCCAGGGAGCTGATGAGCTGATCTAGGTAAACAATGGCATTTCAGGTTCCAAGAATGATAAATAAATTGCTTCAGGCCAAACCAAAACAAATTATTTGTGTTTTCTTGGCAAACGGGGAAAAAAAAGGAAAAGATTCCTGTAGGGTCAACCCCAAATAGTTTCCTCAGTCCAAACCCAAAATGTTTTATTGTATTTATTAACCTTTTCACTTAACGTTTTTTTCCTTTTAATTTATATTTGTTTGTAAAACAAAAAGGCTGTTTTGAGACACGAATGTGAAAATGTTGAAATGAAACATTTTGGTATTTCAGAAAAAAACCAACCCATTTTGTTTAGAAGATGTTGAAACAATGTGTTTCGAAATTTTTTCAGAATTCCCCTCCCACTCTCTTCTCTTTCTTTCCTTTTTTTCTCCCCTCTGGCTGAAACTATTAGCTCAGATCACCCTGAATTTGCAAGGAATTTCATCTTCCAAAATCTTTGATTTCTGGTGTACTTGCTGTTTGTCAAAAATAAAAACAAATGAAAAATGCCCCGTGGTACCTGTGAGAACCAGTTCTGGATGCTGCTGTGATACCAGGGAGGGAGAAAAGAGCAGCTGGGTACCTCTGAGATGGACTTTCTGTCAGCCCAGGACATGGGCAATAGATGGCTTTGCCTTTCAAACCCCGGTTGCAACCATTCCATCAAGATAGTTTCCCCCCCTGCTCTTGGAGGAGAGTGCCAAACTGGTGTTGCTTTCCTATCCCCCTCTTCAGCAGTCCAAGCCTCCAGCAAACCTGGTGGGGAAGGTGCTTGAAGTGAGAAGCTCCCCAGGGATGTAGGAAGGGTGATACAGCTGGTGAGATTGTTGTTTGGTATCACTGAGAAATTCTTGAGGAGTAGCAACTCCAGCGGGTTTGTTGGTACGACGCATTTACACATCGAGTGTTGCTGGCTGTTTGCAGAAGACGGGGTCATTCCAGCAGAGCCAGCTGCTGCTTGGCAGAAGGTGCCACCTGGTTTGCAACCTGGCACAACATACACTTCATCAACACCAGCCATGGCCCCAGACACAGGTGGGAGGTATTTGCGGTTTGATATAAATTGCAAGAAGCATGCTGCTGGTGGCAGATGTAAGACAAGTGAGCCTGTGAGAATTATTTTTAACCCATTTCCACAAGCCTTGTGGCCCTCAGACCCTGCGGTGCAATCTGCTTGGAGCTGATCCTGGACATTTGGCGTCTTCAAGGTCAAAGGCCCTGGGATGTCACCACCTTGGAAAGTGCGGTCCAGGATGCTCATGAGCATCACAGCAAGCTTCACCATGTATTATGCCCTGAGGGCTGCAAGCCTGGGTTATATGCCTCTTAAACAGGGCAGCCTCTCCTGCCAACACCCAAAATGGAGAGAAAAGAAGAAGGAGAAGGAGCATGACCCTCGGTGAGATCACCATCCCATATCATACGGGTTATGAGAGACAAAAGCCAGCTTTGAAGATTACTGCTTTCACTCATACCCAGCTGCTGGTCAGACCTTTCTGTGCTGGTATTGCCCCTGCTCTCTTCTTACCCACATGAAGAATGACATGAAATATGAGAGCGAGAATAATAATTAAAAAAAAAAAAAAGTGGTATTTTTCTTTGAATAAAGCAACAAAGTAGCCAACAAATTGGTTCTTTGAAACTGATGGGGTGGAAGGAGTCAACTGGAAATAATTTCTGCTATATAGCCTTAAGACCTTTTCCCTGGCAAAGAAGTCATATATTTTCTTTTGCATTTATAAACATCAAGTTGCCTTTTTATTTCAGTAACTTTGGGCAAGTAAGAACAGATTAGTTTGTGGGGCAAAGGGTGGTGGCGGTGGGGGGGTGTATAGGTGTAGTTAGGGTTTTTTCACTCTGGTGTGAAAAAGAGCTCAGTGAATGCAGGGGCATGGGGGAGGGGGAGGGGGGAGGTCGTGTTGTGCGCGATGGTGCTGTGTGCCCCGCACATGCATGGAAAAAGGAGATGTCTGTGGTCCTCACTGGTGTGCAGGGAGACCCCAACCATCTGCAGCTCCTCCAGGAAAATTTTGAGGCTGCATCCTTGTTGCCACCAGATTTTTACTTTTCATCTTGCTTTTCACAGACAACGGTACCTTTTGCCACAATAACAGCAAAGCTCAGCTGCAAATTCTGGTGCACCCCTGTTGTAGGGGTATTTGACTGCCATGATGGCTGTAGGCACATGACATGACCGTGAGGACAGGGAATGGTATTTCATCCCTGAGAGCAGTGTTACAGCTCTACAGAGGCATTTAAGGGGCAGCAAGTGGGAAGATGCATGGCTTAGCCATGGCATGGGTGCTTCATGGTCTGCCAGCCCTCTGCATCTCACCTTCACCAGTGATTTGAACCTCTGCCAGAGCCCTGCCATCCCAGCTTCTGCCAAAATGAAGCAAATCAACCAGGATCGTGCAGAAAGTTTGTGGCAAGGGGGTAAGCCCAGAACCTCCCTCCTTCCCTTCCCCTCCTTTCCTAACCACAGTACTAGTCCTTTTTCTTTAATCTGCTTATTTGCATGTGGCACAGCGGTGCACACATGCATTCAGGGGGTGTAGGATATGACTGAAGGAGGATACAAGGAAGAAATTTGGTTTCGGTAGCTTTTTACACCCACTTTGCACCACTTGGAATAACTGCATGCAGTGCAGAGCAGTGGAGAAATAGGCTCCCTTAGCATGGGACTATTATATTACATATCCCATAAAACAAGCCCTTCATTTTGCTCATTAAAATCAGGCATGCTTGTTTGTTGGAGTTCAACTGTACAGTATTTCTTCAATTTGTGGGTTTAGCTATAAAACCGAAAGAAAACTTTTCTTACGGTTAATTTTCCTTTTAATTGCTCGTAGTGGAGTCCTTCTGACTCCAGACCATTTCTATAATTAGTGGACTACATTCTTCCCCCCTGTACCTCTTTTATAGGGTAGGAGCACTATTTGCCTCCCCTGTGTCCAGAATCCTTGTTGAGATGAAGCTGTAGAAACGTAACCACAAATTAAGGCTGTCAGCTCTCGTACTCATGTGTTTGTTATTCCTGTTGCCAAGTTGAAAACAGCCTTTTTTTTTTATTTATTTCTTTTCTCCAGAACTAAAATAAAATCTAAAAAAATCCAATCAATCCAACTTTCTTGCAATCTGGGTCTGCAGCTGGACGGAGAGGCTGCGCTGGGGTTGCAGTGAGAGGACGGGGACTCTGAAGCAGTGGGGTAAGAGTCCTACTTTGGCCACCAAGTTGCTGCACGGACCATGGCTCATCTCAGCAGGCAGGGTTTCACGGCAGAGCGAAGTGGGGTGCGGCACACCAGCCTTCCCAGGCTGTGTCCCAGCAGAGCTGCTTCTCTGTCCTGCTCCAGGCCATAAACCCTGGCTGCATTGTCAAACCATCTGGGCAGTGTTTCACAGTTCTTTGTAGTTCAGTAAGTTCAGTAACACCAAGCTGGTTGCCAGGGGTAGTTGGAGGAGGTGTCAGCTCTTTGGGGCAGGTGAAGGATGTCATCGGAAGGCAGTATTTGGGATGTTTTTAGTCTGCACCCCATTGCAAAAGGAAAGCAACACCTCAGCTCCAACACCAGCTAGCCATGCCTCTGTCTCTCATCCACCGCCTTCCTCCTTTTCGGGCTGTTGGCACCTCAAGGTACTTTTCCTGTGTCCCATGTGCCAGAGACCCATCTCTGCTGAGAGCTCTGCTAGCCACCACTGTGCACAGCATAAGGAAAAATCGAATTTCACTCTCCACCCAGTGCCTTCGTGTTTTCAAATGTGATCTCAAGGCATGGCTTTGGGACTGGATTAAGCTGGCTTGCAGGACCTGCACCCCAATTTTCATCCGTCCAAACTGCACTGAATCAAATTCCCCTTGGCTGGGCTGAAGTTCAGTTACTGCTGCCAGCAAGGTGGCAGATGACTCCCCAAGACTGATGAATTCCTACCATGGCTTAGATTAGCCATGAGCAAGCATGACCAGCAGCAACTTGGGTGAAATGAGTTGATGAGCCCAGAAGCTCCTCCCTCTGTATTGGGGTGCCCCTACAATTACTGGAAAAGAGCAGGTTTACCCCAATGGTATAGCAGGTGGGCCAACAACGGAACACCGTGAGGACAGACTTTCTCAGAGCATGCAGAAGCTCAGCATCTGCTCATGTTACGACCGCATCTAGTGATGCCCATCTGAACCCCTGTGGGAGGATCCTGGAGGAGCTGTGTACATCTTCCCAAGAAAGTACGGTGAGCCTCCATGGGTATCTCACCGCAGAGGCAGCCAACGGGGCAGGCACGTTACAGCTGAGTGCTTCACACGCATTTGACCCAGCCAGAAACAGCCTAGATGTGGTTGGTCCTGGTGAAAAGGATGCGGTGGCCATGCTGGTTGGGTTGGAGGTAGGTGTCTTTTGTCACCCTGCAGTGGGGACCTGCACGGCTGTGCAGCGACACTGCCTGGGCTGCACATTAGAGTCCTTGGGCTGCAGCAGCTGCAAAACCCATCTCACACCCAAGGAGGGGATGCAACTGCTCTTGGGGTGCACCACCAGGAGAGGTCTCTGACAGTTCCCATTTTTTGCCTTGGTTGGCTGTGTGTCTGGTCTCAGCTGAGGATCTCCAGCCTCTCTGCTTGCGCTTTTGCCATATGTCTCCGAGCTTGCGACAGCTTGGTTCGTGCTCCAGGGCAATGCTTATTTACTGGCAGTAGGTTCAGTAGTTGCCGGGGTAGTCAAGTTATTTAGAGAGTTCCTATTTCCTAATAGTCTTATAATGCAGCCCACTGTTGACAGTTTGTTTGAAAAGTCACTTTTCATATATAAACATGTTCCAGTCAGTTATTATTTGCTTTTCTAACTCCCGTTATCAATAGAATTTATTATTAACACCCCTCCCCACTTCATTAGAAAATGTTGTTCTGGAATATTTGTGTGTCTGCAAATGATAAATATTGAGATTTCTGCTTTTTATATTTGTGAAAGGGCAATTCATTTATTCAAGTACTCAACTTTTGACCCGATCTTTGGAGTAGTCACTTCTGCTGGTTGAATTATTCATTGTGAATAAATTATCCCATGAATTTATCCCCCCTGCCTTTTTTTTTTTTTTTTCCCCCTCTGTTTGCGAAGCGTATGCTGAGTGATCCTGATTTCTGAGAACAGAACCATCATTTGCGAGAATTTGCTGAATAGTTGCATACCCGATGCTTTCCATGGCAGCCATGGTCTGGTTGCCTCCTTCCCCAGCCGCTTTCCCGGGAACGTCCACGCATCTCTCTAGACCTTGCAACAGAGGGATAAGATTTAATCCAAGATCTTCTTCTTGGGGGCAGTAGGACTACCCTACCTGTACACAACTGGTTGAAGGGGCTGGGGTTGCAACCTGCAGCTGGTGGAGCAGACCCTGCATTGCACCACCATCTCCTTCGCCTGCAGCTAGTCTACCTCTGCATTTGGCCCAACGTGTATAATTTAAGTCCTAGGGATGGGAGAAAAAAAAAGAAAAAGAACACAAAACCCAAATATAAATCCCTTCTGCAGACAGCCACGCTTTCAAGCGAGGTCCTAAGGAATGTTTTTCGTCACTCCCAGTGAAACTCTAGGACTTTCATCTCTAAACGCTTGCAGAGCTGCAGATGAAAGGCTCCTGACGGGAAGCACTTGAAGCTCAGCTTTTGATCTCCGTGTTGTTTGCAGGCTCGGCCGAGGAGCGCTGCTGCAGCCCTGCGTCCCTCTTCCGAAAGACAACAAGTGTTTTCTTTCCCTCTCCCTGTTTAATATTATCCCAGTTTACCCAAGGGATGGGCATTCCTATTTTCTGAGGGTCAAATATTATGACAGCTTTGGATATCAATGTTCTCACAGTACCTCCAGCAGTTGTCTTCCAAAATAACTTCACTGGTCTTTTTTGAGGAATAAGCTTTCTTGGATAGTTCAGCTTTGATTCTCGCTGGGTTTTGGAGCGGGTTTTTTTCTGAGGGGTGGGGAGAGGAGCTTTATTTATTTTTTCAGAGGAAAACTCTGGCTGTTATGAGACAGCTCTTAAATGAAACACGGAGCAGTGGCAATCCCTGTGGGAGGCAAATGACCTGGGAGATGCAGAGCTACCACTTACTATTGGAAATGTGAGGGCCGAGGATTAAAAAAGTGAAACAGCAGGGATCTGCAAGGAAAATTGTGTGTGGGTATATAAGGTTTGCTGCTGGGAATGGTCTGGCAAGTGGGAGCTGCTCCCCATCTTAGAGGTCTCCCAGGTAAAATTAGGAGGGAGGAACTGATTTTCCACGGTTGTATATGGTGTCCTTTACTGCTACAGAAATTGAATGTAAAACACTGCCATGCCAGAAATCTGTGCTCAGGAGTTGGTATTGATTTACACCCACTTAGCACTCTATTTGTGCTGGTATAAACCTCTATGTAAGGCAGTGGCAAATCAGGATAATTTTGTGGTAGTCTTGAATCAAGTTAATAGTGTAATTAAGAGTAATGACCATGGAAGACTGGGTTTTTTTTGTAAATGCACTTACTCTTCCTCCTCAGTGGAAACTGAGTTATTGTGAGGAAGGACCAGCAGGTACTCAGCGCTTACCAGCACAGCCCATCTCCCTGGCACAGCACATCTTCCCTGCACAGCCCATCTCCCCGGCACAGCCCATCTCCCTGGCACAGCACATCTTCCCTGCACAGCACATCTTCCCTGCACAGCACATGTCCCTGGCACAGCACATCTTCCCTGCACAGTACATCTTCCCTGCACAGCACATCTCCCCGGCACAGCCCATCTCCCTGGCACAGCACATCTTCCCTGCACGGCACATCTCCCTGGCACAGCACATCTTCCCTGCACAGCACATGTCCCCGGCACAGCACATCTCCCCAGCACAGTGGTGCTCTCCCACCTCCGACGGCTGAACAGATTCGTCACCCCATGCCCTGCTGAAAATTAAATTCCTCCATAAAACAGCATCTTGGACTCTCTGCCTGTAAAAACTATGACTCCAAAGCAATTTGATGCAGCAAGCTGGTTTAAATTAGAAGCAAAAGCGTATTTTAAAAACATTTCAGTGAATGTATCCTAAAGCCTCCCGTAGAGGGGACAAGTTATATTTTCGCACCTGCTGTGTTACTGAGGGGAAACTCCCTGTGGTTGCTCTGATCGGCTGATGTTAATGCACAGCTTTTACCTGTCTTAATTAGGACTTTTGGCAATCTTTGCTAATATATTATATGCATTTTTAAGCCCTGTTTAGTCAGACCCTATGTCTCCAGTAGTGGGAGGGAGTAATATAGGTTAGCTAGGACATGAGAGAAAACATTGCAGTGCTGTGACATGAGTCTCTGGATACATTTTGCAAAGTGGTTAAGAAAAAAGGGGTAACTCTTGTTTTGCGCTAGTTGTGCCATTTCTGGGACCACGCTGGGAACACATCTGCTCGCTCCTACAGGGCTCCTACCTTTCCCTTGCTAATGGACCACAGTCACAGGTTGTCTCTGCCCTCCTTAGCCTTGCCAGCTTTTTTCTTTATCCTCACATTGGGGCTTCTCCCAGGCTTTCCCAAAGCCCCTGCAAAGGCATAGGTTTTTCGTGAATATCCAGAAGAGCCAGTGAGTGAAATACCATAGAGTCAGCAGGGATGCACTGCTCCAGCCATGAGCACCAGCATGGAAATGGCTGAGCTCATCCCATGTCTCCCATCTCACATCAAGCGCAAATTCTGGCCTGTGTTCTGTTCCCTTCTTTGCTGCAGGGTCCTCAGCACAGGCTTGAGCAGCCCAGTTCTTCTCCCTTTGTTTTGTGAGGACAGCAGTGCTGTGCCTCACTTGGGGGCTGCAAGGGCACCCCAGGAGCACTTAGATGCTGCTGTTACAGCACCCATGTAACTCCTTGCACCCTCTGTGCACTGAATGCTTGGAATAATTTTGCAGAGACAAAATACCATTCCAGAAATTAATTGCATCAAGTACTGTGGAGTTTTGCTTAAACTCCCCTTTCAGATTTATAAGCCTGACAAATATGATTTTTTTTCACAGCTTGCTGGCCATCTGCTGATCCTCTATAAATATAGCTGATTTAGTGCTTTGTCTTAAAAAGGAAGACGACACACATTTACACACACAGCCCCTGAGAGTGTGATGCCAATGAAAGGTATTAGGAAATATCATAGTTGGCCAGGACCTGTAAGCCACATAGAAGAGTAACGTGGCTAGGGGTGTGTGTGTGTGTTTTTAATTTGCTTTGTCTGGGGCTGAATATACTTCCAAGACAGCCCGTGTCAGCCATCAATGGCCATACTGGTGACATTGCTTAGGTGTCTCTCATGGTGGGACTCAGCATCTCTGAGAGTGGTTTCACCCAACTCAGCTTTCACCTCTCCAGTGGGACAGAGAAGCACTGTATGGATGGAGGCTTGTGTCCCAGGGCAAAAAAATGGAGAAAAAAGAAGGAAGGAAGAAGGAAGGAAGGAAGGAAGGAAGGGAGGGAGGGAGGAAACCCTCAGCAGGTAAGGGGTGTGAGCCCTATGAAACAGGACAAGAAGGTATTGCATACACTTTCCTGGAGGTTGCTACATGTTTTATCAATTTGTGTGCACATGGGAGATGTCTCATCTCTGCAGAGATGAACATTCAAACACGCTGGGGTTTAAAATGGCCCGCCAGTGGGAAGCAGCCCTGTCACCATGCAGATCCCCCCATACCCCTGCTGCTCCTCCTCACCCCAGACTGCACACAGAGTGCGTTATCCCTAGGCAGGATGCAAGCCCCTAGCATAGAGATGTATTCCTTTTACATGGCTCACAACTAGGAGCTGCAATTTTGGGATATGAACATTTCCTCCCCTGTTTCATGGCAATTGGAGCTTTGCATGCCTTTGCTCATTTTTTGCGATAAAGGGAGTTCCTGGCATTTTATTTTCCCTCCCTGCCTTGTGGATCAACTTGTTGGCTTCAAGGGGAGTCCCTGCATGCAGACACAGGCAGGCGAGGAACACAGCATCTCCCCAGGGCACAAAGACATGGCCCTTGGCTGGTTTTGTAGCCTGAGGAGCCACGGCCAGACCCTGCCAGAGGATGGGAAGGACAGGATGGGTTTTCCTCTGGGGAGCTGGGGCTGTGAATGCAGCCTGGCACTGTGAATGGCACTGGGCTGGAGCGTTTCAAGACAGCCCCTCTCCCCAGGACTTGCCTGAGCCAAGTGGGCTGAGTGACAGGTTTCTCCCTCAAAGCCAGTAAGGGAAAAATCTTCCACTGCTGCAAAGCAGCCTCAGGAGAGGAGCTCCCCGGCTGCTCCTCCAGCCTGGGACTGGGAGCCTCTGCAGCTCTTTCATGGCTCTGTGTGAAGGTCAACGCTGGTGTCCTCGACCAGGGAGGATCCCTTGCCCCCGACCTGCCCTCTCCCCTCGCCTGCCCTCTCTGCGTAAGCCCCTGAAGCGTGCGAGTGGCTGGGCAGATGTTCACAACTCCTACGGTGCTCTGCAGCATCCCGAAACCCCGCAGGCAGGGCCCCGTGTGCCCACGGAGGGGGAGACGTGGCCCATTGTGCATTGACAAGGACTGGAAGACAGTAAACAAATAAATCAAAAATAATTGAAATGACACCATGGGAAATAACTCCCTGGGGCTCTCAAGCAGACAACTTCTTCCCAAGGAAAGTTACTGGGGATGCTGCCTTGGAGATGTCAATGTAATGAAAACAAAAACAAAACCCACCCCAAACCAGGGAGTGTTTTATTTTAACTAACGGGTCCCTTTTAAGTGTAGGATATTGACATTGTGTTTGAATGGGGGCACCGTAGGAGCCCAAACTTGCCATACATGTATTTCCAAACCTACCACCTTCTGTAGAAACATCAAGGGAATACATTTGAATGGAAATAAATTCAGCTAACGCCTATTGATGCAAATGGGTAATTTCAAGTGCATTAAAGAATGCGGCCAGAGACGCTTCAGCAAACAATCCAGATCATGTTTTAATTAAGGTATTTTCTTTCTTCTTCTTTCTTTTTTCTTTCTTCCTTTTTTTCTCCCCTCCATTTGTGGGCACAATAGCAAAGAATCCTCTCAGTCCCTGAGAAGACAAAATTACACCTAAAAACCAAGGCCGTCTAAAAACATGTGCTTTGATAAACATATATGGACATGAATTTAATTGTGCCCGTGCGCTTTCACCCTGGAAAGGTGACAGCTGAGCCAATCAGCTAACTAATTAACATACACTGCAAACGAGATTCCTCTTTTCTCAGGACCGGGACAGATGGCCTATGCCACTCAGCCAGCTTCCTGCGCCTAATCCCCTGCTCCTATTTGCTCCAGTGGCTGCAGATATTTGCATTCACTCAACAATAACCCATTGAAACAAATCACTCTCTTTTTTCTTGCCACCTCCAAGAAAGCACTACACGCTGCTGCCAATGTGGAAATGCTGCCACAAAGGAACCAATTATTATTTACAGAAAAATATCAGGAAAAGGAAAAAAAACAGGATTGCTGCTAAAAATAAAACAAAGCCCCTAAAAAACGGGAAAGAAATAAAAAGACATCTCTGAAAAAGGTCTAGTTCACGAAGGCTGCATCCAGACTGCCTGGAGCAGGTTTTGATATTTTTGCCTGCTCCTGTTGCTGTTGAATCAGATAGTGTGCTTCGCTTGTTAACAAGTTTTATGCTTTATAATGGACAATCATTTTATGCCTTGGCCAACAATACAGATTCAGATTTGTTTTCTAACAGTCCCTTTTCCAGTGATCCACCCGTTGCCAAGAATAAAAACAGTTGTAAGGCAAGGTTTATTTTCAACAATATCTTCTATCTAAACACATCCCAAGATGCTCCATGGAGAAATCCAGGGTGTGACTGGGCAGCCCAAGGGTGCATTTTGTGTGTTGGAAGATACTGGTGCTGTAGCATCCCCACCAGCTGCTCCTCAACAACTGTTGCTGTCCCCAGGGGGTCCGGGTGGGCTCTGGTGAGTGGTTGGTGAAGGATGTACAGCCCTGAGAGTGGGGCAGCGCAGGTGCCTTCGCTCATGCTGATGGTTTTGGCAGCCCACTGCGATCCATCCTGCAGCCCAGCATTGCAAAGGTCTTCCCTGGTTTCTCAGAAATCAGGCTGCCATGTTGGGTTTTTTTTATTCCATGGAAAGAGAGGTTTTAAAAATACTGTTGCATGTATTGTGATGCTCTGCGGTGTGTTTGCCAAGATGCAGAGGCTTTGCCATGCCTGTGAGCAGAGAGTCCTCATCTCAGCACTGGAAGGACGCAGCTCCCAGAGCCCTTTGGCAGTGCGGGGCAAGGAGGAGGCAGAAATGGGAAGGAAAAAAAGTAAAACTAACTGGGGATTTGGGAGATCGAAGAGAAAATCTTTTGGAAAAATCCTCCAAACTTCATTGATACAGTCTATGGAAAAGATGTGTCCAGAAGGGCTTTTTCAGTCAATTGTTACAGCTTGGGTCAAAACCAAGACTGCAGCAAATGAGTGTAGGACTGGTAGGTCCCAACAACCCACCTGTAACCTGCCTCAGTCTTGGTAAAAAACATTACTAGCTGCTTGGATCAGGTATAAAAGGATTGCTTTGGGTTTTTTTTGCAAATACAGAAAAGATTCAAAATATCTGACATCTAAAATCCTTCTCCGTGTGTATCACTTCTGGTATATGTCAGTTCCATCACATTTATGCTGCACTTTATCTCTGCTGAGATGATCCCAGCTATCGATTCAAGCGTTCACTGGTGTGACCACGTAACTGAGTATGCTTTCCTGGGTTGTGAGAAGTGTCTAGATACAAAAACATCTGCTCTTGGTGGTGGCACAGCTGATTCCATGGCTTCAGGTCTGGCTATTGGTGCCTTGGCTCAGACTTTCTGGGAAAGCAGCTAGCTTTCCAACATCCATCTGCCCTGGTACAGGGCATAGCCACTGTACAACATAGCCACTATGTTGAAATATATATTGAGATATGTTGAGATATATATTGAGATGCCAGATCTCAATCCATGACGCATTAATACTAGCATTAAAATAGTAAGTAGTAACTATACCCAAAAAGGAGCACACAGTGACAATCTGAGTAGCCTACTCTTCCTCTTGCTGTCCCAGTTCAGTAGAAATGCTTGCACTGAGGGATTACAAACTCAGAACCTACTAAATCCACAGGAAAATAATATTTCAGATACAATTCCAGACCAAGGACTGTCAGGGAAACTCCCCAGCAAATAATTCCAGATCCATCAAAAGAATTGAATGCATGAAAGTTTCCTTCTAGTTTGAGAAAATCTTTGCATACGCCTTGTGTCCAGACACTTAAGTACTTTGTTGCTGAAATGAGGATTTGCACAGATGTGTGCAGCCTGTCCTCGAGGGCAGGCAGGTCCTGAGACCAGGGCAGCCTTGCCCCCTTGAAGGTGCACCGGGAGTGCATTTGTAACACAAAGCAGAGCTTCCCAGAGGTCCCAAACCTCAGCTACTTTTACTTGTTTTCCCAAGATTTATGTTTTCTCTCTGTCTGCTGCCAGATTCACATGGAGAGGCCAAAGTAGAATAGGGGAGGCTCTTCTCCATCTATCTCCAGTTCAACCAGAGTGATGACAAGCAGCCAAGGAACATCTGAGAGGGCTGTGATGAAACCTCCTGCTTGGCTGTGGAGCCTTTCTCCTTTCCCATCAACAACCAAGCCCCAGGGTCCGCATTTGACCTGCAGCTTCACAACCTTAACGGTCAAAGGCTTAAACCGAATTAAAACCAACAGAAAACAGGAATGCAACTCTGCACGCTGCATCTCAGCCTGCAAGTTGGCTTGACCACTCATGATACCTTCTCCACATCCATCCAGCACAGGAATGGTTACAGGAACACTGCAAAGAAGCCCATTTCAGGGGTGGTGGGCCCACTGGCTATTCCCTCTTATCTTCCCACCAGATCCAACCTCTTCACAGAGGCAGGAATCCATCCCTGCTTTTTTCCCCCTGGAGTAGCCTCTTCCCTCTAGGCATCGAAATGAATATGCAAGGTGGAAAGATTGCAGCCTGGTAAAATCCTTTGCATCTTAAACGACCACCCATCTCCCTGTAAAAATAACTTCTCAGAGAAGCGCCCAAAGTCACGGGCTGGTTTGCGTGCCGTGGAAAGGAACCCAACAGCACCAAAATCCCCTGTATTTTGGAGGTAAAGTGATTTTTCGTAGCGGAGCCTGAAGAGCCCTTGTAAATGGAAGATGCCAGCGGTTTCTCACGCAAACAAAAGATCCCGGGGCTCAGCTCTCTGCTGAGAGCGGGGGAAGCGCCAGGCCAGGAGCGGGGGAGCGTTCGGACGGGCTGCTCCGACGGCCTTACAGCCGGTGCCAGGGGCAGAGCCCCGGCAGGCACCGGCCCGGGGCC
>JAVJGI010000001.1:46859325-46929648 GCA_035590275.1 Ibycter americanus | reverse complement strand
TGCTGCGGACACGCCGCTCCCTGCGGACGCGCCGCTCCCTGCGGACACGCCGCTGCGCAGCGGGGCGAAGGCGCTGTCAGCCTCGGCGCTGCGCCTCGTCAGGGCGGCGGGCGCCCTCCTCTCACGGCGAAGCCGTCGGCCGGAGCAGCCGGCGCACTTCAAGGTCACCGTCCTGGGTGATGACGACGTTTTGCGCCCCGTCCGTGTCCAGCCGTGACAAGGCACGGCGGCTCGCTCCCGAGAAGCCGCTTGACATCTTCATCGTCCCACCGGCGCCGCCAAAGGCTCTTTTTGCGCCGTTCCGTGGGGTGGGCACCGCGGACCCCAGCGCGGCTTTCCCAGGGAAAGGGTCTCGGCGGGCTTTGTGCGCCGCTCCCAGCCCGCTCGGGCAGGGTGGCCGCGCCTTTTCAAAGGAGGCTCCTGGGCAGATGTTATCGGGAATCGTTTATATAAATCGGAGCCTAGGTTAATTCAGAAAATATGTCCTTTCGGCAGCAGCTGTGAGCCACACAATGTTATCGCGCTCCTGATATGCGGGCACTTAGATAACATGACAGTCCCCGGGTGATAGGGTCATATCGGCCTTTGATGCTGAAACACATGCAAATTCCCTTTGGAGTTGGAAATGCGGTGCTTCTGGGGGCTGTTTAAAGAGGACATTGTTCAGATAGTGTTTCTCATTGAAGCTGCAGTTTCTTATTTCCAAAGGAGAGGAGCCAGCTCTGTTGGATATTACAGAAGTCCCTTAGAAACATTTGAGGGATAGCTTAAAAATAACCATGATAGCTCTGTTTAAATGGATTTATGGAACACAAACATAACAAAACAAAAACTTGGCTTGTTTAAAAAACTGTGGAGTCAACGATCTGATGTGTTCAGTAAATACAGCAGCCAGTCATGCTGCAGAAAACATTGGCGAAACACCGAGCATTTGACTTTTACTTCATATGTAATTTAACTCTAATGGACCATATTGTGTCATCAGTTTTGAAGTGAGGGTCCTTGATGAAGTCTTCAGGGAAAAGGCTTAAAAAACTCAGTGACACGGTGAGGACACAAAGATTTCAAATCCCTTCAGCAACCTGAAAAGGCCGCAGTCCCAAGCACTTTATTTAGGCAAAACACAGACTTTTTCAGCATCAGAACACAGACTAATCACACAGGTTGTTTCAACCAACGTTTAAAAGCAGATCTCCCTCGTAGGAAGCGCATCTATTATTTAATGGTTTATAACAACACTGCGTTTCAATTTACTATCAGTGTTGAGGACTGTCACATTCGGGGGAAACTGGGGAGGGAATTTCAGGAGGTGCAAGGTCATTCCCTGCTTTGCCTGAGATAAAACTCCCCTTTCCAAACGGTCCTAATCTTTCCCTGATATCCCAATGCTTACAGAAAATCACTATGGTCTCTTTAAGACAATGAATGGTCAACATTTGTTCCACTCGAAGATAAATTTAAATTTATAACCTCATTGGAAGAGGAGCTATCTCCACGGTGGTAAAATAAAATAAAAGTATTAGAGCATGATAGTGATATTAGACCATTGATATTGCCAGTGTGATAGTATTGAGGTGGGTTTCACATTTTTTTTTTTTTCATACCTCTCTGAAGTACCCCTTGCACACACAGTCACTGGCAGTAGGTGTGATAGTGTTTCTGTGAGGAGTTACAGGACTGAAAAGCTTTGCTGTGAGTGATGAAGAGCCCAGGTCTGAGCCCTGGCAGTCCTGCTGCCAGGTGACACATAGCCCACCTCTTCTGACCCTGTGCAAATGTTTGCTCTCCAGTAAGTTTAATTTCAAGCGCAGGTAGTACTTACATGCATGAAGCGCATCAAGCCTTAGAGCAAAATACTGTAGCCAGTAGATACGGTTTTCCCAGGAATGCAAGGAAGAACGAAGAGCAGTCACTGTTTTTTTGGAAGCATTTATTGAAACAGCCCAGCTGAGAGAGCAATAGCTGGTGAGGAACTGCCAGAGAGTGTAACCTGGGAAGATGCTGCCCTTTCGGACAAAGTAGACACATTTTGCAGGGCTCCAAGCAATGACAAGTCTTGGAAAGTCATAGCTAATGTTTCACCCAGTAGTCTGCAAGGAGACCAGATTTCTTGGAAATCAAACATTTCTCATGGGTGTCTCATAAATAACTTATTCTGGCCACATTCACTGAGCCATCCCTTTCTAGGAAAGCAAATACACGACAAATCCCAACCAAAAATGAAGCCAAGCTACCCTGGCACTGAAAGAGCAATGCATGGGCTGGACCTGGAGTTATGCCATTTTCCTTAATCTGTTTGTAGGGAGGTAACAAATATCCAGTTTCTCTCGTGTATCAGCAGCTTTGAGGCCTCTTTGTAAGCAGAGCTAAAGTCAAGTGCATCTGTAATGCCTGTTATTGTGGCAGACACCACAGAGAAAGCATTAGGAGCTCCCTCCTCACCCCGGGAACACAAACCAGGGTGTGTTTATAGCCCAATAATTGCTTGTTTGTGTAAAGTAATGATGTCCCTGTTTGGCTTTTAGGCCAATTAGTAGAATAAAGGTGGTAAAAACACCAACATAATTAGTCTAATGACTATAAAACACTGACACTAAGTGTAAAATCTCTAGCCTTTTTGACACCCGGGTTTTATAGTGCAATATAAGGAGGGCAGTAACATTGGATGTGGAGGAGTTCCTCTGCTTTTTAGCTGACTTTGAATGCTCCTGCACGATCAGATGTGTTTGGATCGCCTGGGGTGGCAGACTGCGGTCTCATATTAAAAGAAAGTTGCCTCTGCTAATTATTTCTTACACTGCTTTTTCCCTTTGCTAATTAAGAGTGGCAGAGAGATTTGATTATTATTTTTTTCCCCTAGTAGTTAAAAAAAGACAAAACAGAACCTCAACCCACCGCAGATCCCCCGGCTGAAGAAGATACTGTTCCTTGCATCTGGGGTTTCACTACTTCATCAATATGTTACTAGCTGAGATTGCTGGGGACTGGCTACGAGCAGTTGAAGGCACCAAAAATCAGTCTTTTAGTGTCAGCCACAATGCTAGGGCTGTGCTGGGTGGGTGAACAGAAGGGGAGTTATCTGGGCATGCAGCTCCCCCTGAAAACATGAACAGTTTCATTGTGGCGCTGCGGCTCCCATCCTGCTGCAGTTAAAAAGGGACCGTCAAGATTGGGAAGGCCAAGATTCAACCTAGGATAATTATTCACCCGGAGGCTCACTTCAAAAAAGCAATGCAATTCCTTTCAAGGGTTTCTCCTGCTGGAGTGAAAGCCCCTTTGGTTAACTGATGGTTGTTCTTTCAGTGCAGGAGCCAAGCCTGTGCGGGAGGGCTGTGCTATACCACTGGTGTGCATCGCACTTAGGGCAGCAAAGCTGCTACTGCTAAATCCAGCCTTCTCCAGTGAGCTCATTTCTGCTGGTGAAATCCGCTTTTCAGTGCGCAAGAAGAGCGCAACCAGGGCACCTTGCAACACTGCGCGATGGTGCTGCGTGCTCAGAGCAGTGAGGCTGTCCCATGCACCCGCCACAAGAGTTTGGTCCGGTGGCTGAGGCTGGACAGGCTTCATCACAGCACACATTCCACAGCATAGCAGGGGTTTTCCGATGTGGTATTCAGTGTGCTGGCTGATCACGGGCTGGGTTACCTCTGTCTGCAGTTACCTCAGTTTTTCCTTATGAATGCAGGGAATGAAGGGGCATCGCAACACCAGCCTCTCTCTCAAAGTCCCTCAATTTGCCCCATATGTCCTGGGCATATTTACCTTTATGACCCCTGCTTTTGGGTGCCTTTTCCCCACTTCCACACCTCAACACCTGCCCTATGATTCCTGGTGTAGCTCCCTGAAGAAGGAGGCTCTTGCATATATCTAAGGCCACGGGGAGAGACTAGTTGTCCCATTTCAGCCCTATGTGAGTAAAGCAGCGGCTCATCTCAACCTGGTTACTAAGTCTGCCCAAAGAGGACTTGAAGGGCATGGGAACATCTGCTAACAGCAGAGAGCTTAAAAGCCAGCCTTAATTCCCAGATGTTGGTTACTATGTCCACTGCTGGTTCTGCCACCCAACAAACCTGCCAGCAAGGTTCGGTTTCTTCCCGACCCATCAGGAATGCAGTCTGTGGCTGCCATCGCATAGGAGTGGACTAAATGAGTGCTCACATTGTCCCTTCCCTTCAGCTCACGGGAGTCAGGGCTGTGCTGCAGGGACAGGGAGCTGAGGGCAAGAGCATCCTAAACTGCTCTGGTAAGATAGGCTGGAGACTCCTCTATTGTGCTCCTGCTCTGAGATTCCTTAGAAACCACACAGAGAGATCAACAGGGACCTTTCATGTGGTAAATGATGTAGTGATGCTTAAAAGGTAATTTTTTTCCTAAGGACACAGCTACTAAAAAGGAATTAGGGGAGGGTAGCATTTTGACTTTAAGTTTGAACTTTTTCCCAGTGTTTGGGACTCCCTGAATTCAGGCTAGTGTTGCTGGGGGTTTTTTAGCATTTTTTTTAATGGTTTCAGCAGATGTAAAAAACATATCCTGTTGAATTGACAATGAGAGAAGAGAAGCTCTCTCCTGCCTGGGAAGCTCAGCTTTGGGGTTTTGAAGCATTTATCTTTTAGCAAGAGGTCCCTCTTTCTTCCAGCCTCTGCTGAAGCTCAGCCTGTGTGCTCTGCACTGATCTCTTTCCTCGGATTATCTGAAAAAGGTTCTGCCTTCACTCTTCTCAGATCAAAGGGAACATTATCAGTTTATAAAGCATCGCCCCTTTCTTCCTGTCTCCCAGCATCTCTGTCTCACTAACCTTGTCTCCAGGGGCAAGGGACTGGGACCCACGCTGCTGGACAGCACTGCGTCCCCCAGGACAAAGGTGGCTATGGAGGTCTTCTGCACTGTGAATCAGAAAATCATGCCTAAGTTTCCTATTCCCAGAAAAAGTTTAGTTTGATGATTTGGGCCACCAAACATTTCTGGTGGAACAGCACTTAATGCAGGGAGTTCCTGAAGGGATCAATTTGACCCTCTGTCCTTGATTTGCACTGTGGGAAAGAAAGGAATAAAAGGCATAAAAATGTAAGTTAAAGCCAAGAGTGTCACCCTTTGCTTTGAATATCCTGCCTTTTTTTAGGCTAAGTGCTCAATGCTATTTAAATGCAATTTTTCTATAAGGAGAATCCTCCTCCAACCAGGCTTTCATGGAAAGTTTTGCAGCGCCCATTGCTTTCATGGCTGCAGGTTTGAGGACAGTTCATCCAAAATCTCCTGCCATCAGAGTTCACTTCATCTCCAGGTTGCAGTATAGTTGGGTGATGCTTGCTTCAGCATCGGAGCAAAGAGAGGAGAAGCACTTCTGCCTCTACTACTGACGGATTTTGTCCTACAGTAGTGCCACCCAACCACCTTCTCCTTCAGGTTACCTGTCAATTCAACGGTTAAATAGTGCTGGTATTGTGGGGACATTACAAATCCATAACATTTCCAAGTGCCTGAACATGCCTTGTGGGTTAGACTTAGGTTGGAACAACTTCTTCAGAAAGACTCTTTTGCTAATGGTGCATCTTTTCTTCTTGCCAAGATGGCCAGATGGCTCTTAGTTAAAAAAATAAAATTCAAATTAATTTTTTTTTTGCTAGACTCTCATTACAGTATGTTGCTTATAGAGACTTGCTTCTTAAATATTTTCTCCCTTCTATCTATCCCACCCCTGTCTTGCCCCTAAACAGATTCTCAATTAACCATGGGAACAGATTCTCAATTAGGAACGGGCAAACCTCGCAAGCTCATTTTCACATATTTATATGGTTGGTCAATGTTTTTCTGTCTCAGATGATATTTCTGATTGATATTCAATTAAATAAAAGCATCTGCTTACTGGAAAAATGTTTCAGCATAAGTGAAGCTACAAACCAGTCTTGTTCTTTGGTGAAATATGTGTTAAGTCTATTTTGTGTTGATGGTGAAAATAACAGATTTCTGACATTAATTTTTCCAGAGGGTATTAGGTCCTGAAATTGCCTGCTGACTTAGTGAGGTATGAGATAAGAAGCCTCTCCAAAAGCCAAACAAGTGAGGGTGCAGTTACTCAAGTGTAGGCACGCTGGCTTCTAAATCCTGTGTTGATCAGCCATACCATGCTGTTACACCTAGTGAATACACAGGTTGCCCTTTGCCTTTTATCCTTTGGTAGAAACCCGGAGTAACTCCATCAGACTGATGGAGCTGTACCCAGAGATGTGCCTGAGCACATCACTGTGAGTCGTGCCGTGCCTTGGAAATGTAGTGGAAACATCAGATGTACTGGAGCCCAGATAATCCCAGAAATACCTCCAAATGACCTTCATATTCGCTACTCATTTTTTCTAGTTGTGGCCCCGAACACAACCCAGGAAGGACAGAGAGGGATTAATTCATCTTCAGAGTTGCTGAGTTCATGCAAACCCCAGAACAAACTTGGTTTCTTTGGAAGCTCAGGCAAAAAAAAAAAAAAAAAAAAAGTCTTTTATCTGCCCAGGTGAGGCCATCCTTCCTGTCATATTTTCATGCTTGAAAGCACAGCCCTGGCCTAAAGCCTTGTTTCAGGCAGCAAAACCCAAGTCACCCCTGGAGCACCATGAAGGTGGGACAGGCTGTCCCCTTGGTGATGGGATATGCGCTGGGTTTAAGCACCAGATTAGCTGCAGAATAGCTAAGCTCCTATAAGGCTTGGGAAAACATGCTGCCCTTCCATGCTTAGTGGGTTTGCCAGGCTCTCCTGTCACTTAGAATGAATGGGGAGAGAAATCATTATTTAATTATCTGGGAAGCCCTTTAAAAGACTAATCAGCAAGGAATTTCACTCCAGTAGTAACAGCTGGCTCTCACACTATGAGTCACAAAGAGAGATATTAAAAGGCTGTGTTTTTCTCAGTCAGTGAACTTATTAACTGTGCTCTCCTCTTTTATAAAAATGCTGCATTGTTCTCTAACAATGGTCCCCAGCCCTTGAGAAACATGACAGTACGCTGAAGGGGACCGCAGTGGCTGCCTTACTGTAAGTTGGGTTTTACCTAGTCCAGGATCTCACGCTTCAAACTCCATTTTTGCTTTTTTTGGGGCTCAGGTGAGTCTCTTCCCCACAGCCAGGTGGCAAAGGGGTCTGAAGTGAGAGGTATCAAACGGGGCAAGCATGGAGAAGGGGCACAGGGATTCCTGCTGTGACAGCCAGCAATGTGCTTCCCTGCTGCCCGTGCAGCCGGAGAAAAGCGCATCCGAGCCGGGGAACGGCAGAGCTCACAGCACTGGGCTGGGCAGGGGGAGCTGAAATGGACCTTTCCAAAAGAGATTGGGAGGGCAAGAAAGAGAAGAGGTGTCCTCTCCAGGACAACAGCTCTCGTGGATGCGGCTGCTTGGGGCTGTGAATTGTCACTGTGCTGGGAAGACCTGACCCAGCTCTGCTGTAAGATCCCACCTGAGAGCATCTCTGCACCAGTCCCCCGCGTGTCAGTGCCCGGCAGTGGATTCAGGAATGATAGCAGCCACAGGGCATTTATTAAACTTCAGTGCAAGGAAACGTTTTAAGTTCAAGTGTCAGCTTAAGTGCAATGAATTGAGGGAAGTGATGCCTCAGCTGGTGTAATTCCAGGTTACCTGTTGCCATCCCTGGGTTTACGCTGCTTGGGCGCCAGTTTTGCTCTCTCTTTCCTGCAATCTGCAGCTGTGTAACAGGCACTTCAAAACTCAGCAGATCCCACCAGCCCGTCCAGGTCTACTAACCAGACCCTCGGCCTTATCAGGGCTTTGCAGAGGGAACAGCTGCCTTCCTCCTCTAGACTCGCCACCTCTCTGATGATTTAAACATGTAGCTCTCCAAGCACAACTGGTTCAACAGTGCCATGTAACCTGTGTGGGAACACGGAGGTGGGGAGCAGATCCCTCCAGCAACAAGGGGCACAAATGATGGGAGAGATGGTGGTTGTGTGGGAGAGCAGCTGGGCGGGGCCAGGGCATCTGCTTGGCTCTAGTGTGGACCAGAGGTGTTGGGGTGTGCATCTGTGTGCATATCTCTGTGAGTGGGAAGGAGGGGAGGAAAGACAGAAGGGGTATGGGGTTACAGTTTGCTGAAAACCCACTTCATATATGCACAGTGATGTGCTGCTTTCAATTTTTCTTAAGGAATGTTTTTCTCCGTGAGTGTATATAAATTTCAGTCCCCCAAAAGAGCCTTCCTCCCCACCCAAGCTCAAACATTTAATTGTGAAAGATATTTACAGGGTCAAATTAAATTCCTGGTACTTGAGCCAGTGTCTCAGCACAACAGAGCAGAGGCATCTCTGTCCAAGCAGTGCTGGACTCTGCCGCAGGGGAGAGTATGCAATAATATTTACCTTGCACAGACAAGAATGGTACTAACACAACTGTCCTCTCCTCTTCTGGGGCCCTTGCTGAAGACAGACAGCTCAGCAGTCTGGCAGTAATGGATAAATCTCAAAGGGCAATATTTCAGCTTATATAAGGGGATGGGGCTCCCTGCCAAGAGAGCTTCTACAATTTACATCAGGGAGGATTTGGCTGGAGATAAATCAGACAGTCATTCCCCCAGAGGAGCTGTGGTACCAGCAGCACTCACCTGTCTTCCCAGCATCAGAGCCAAGCCCATCCCCCCTTGGGCAACTCCAGGTATGAATCGCGCATTTGGGGTGCCCTGGGAGAGGTAGGCACTGACGGTGATGATGAGAGGCAGTGGCAAACTCAAGTGTGCATAAATGCTGCAAAAATAGGTGTTCAACAGGAGTGCCTTCCCTTATAGAGGAGAAGGAAGGTCTCCTGCCAGGGCAGCGAATTGCCCCAAGGGATCTGTGTTCAGCTCCTTGCTTTGTGTCTGTCTTTTTGTGCCATCAGTCTCTTGGTCTTGGTTTGTTGCCACCCAGCACCCCATTAAGTATCCTGGGCTGTAGGTCCAGAATTGGTCAGGGCTTCCCGTGCTCATCCTCTCTACGCAAGAGGTGGGATGGAAAGGATGGTGAGCAATGAGTGGTTGCTCCACCTCTCCTTGCTCATATCCCCACATACCTGCCCTGGGGGAGCACACGACATCGTTCTGGGGCTGGTGCGGACTTGCTCTTCACTCCTGCTCCAGGACAAAGCTGGGAGGACAGGTGAGTCAGAGCTGTCTGCACCAGAGCTTGTCCTGGGGCTGCTCTGATGGAGCTGCTCCCACACAGCCCTTCCTTACAGCCCTGCCTCCAGCTACAGCCGAGCCCCGCTGGCCTGGTAGCAGACACACATTCCCAGCTCCTGGCTGTCTACATCTGTTCAGGAGGGGTATTCGTTCCTGAGATTTTGCTCATGCATCCACCACTTGTTGTAATGCACAAGCTAGCAGGGTGCAAGCCGCAGCACTCTGCTGCAAACACAACCCCTGCTTCCCCCTCTTTTCTACCACCAGCCAGACCCCAGCGCTTCACCTGGGAATGCTGGATGGGGATGCAGCCCCGCCGAGCTGAGGGCAGGGCAGGCTCCACCTGATGTTCACAGGGAGGTCTTCAGCAGCTGGAGGTGGAGCTTCCTTTGCCTCTGCCCTGCATGCCTGTTAACTCTGTTGCATAAATAAAAAGCAATTTGCTCCTGATTGTTTGCATTTTGTTTTGATGTGTGGTGGGCTCACAGCATGCAGAGGAGGTATACACACAGGAGTTCAGCAGCCTTCTAAGGAAGACCAATAAACCTTTAATCAGTGCACCAGGAAAGAGCTCTCCTCTGAGTTGCTTTTGGTATGTGTATTAGAGAAGGACATAATTGTACCCGCTTAAGGGAGAGCCCTGCTGTAGATCCCATCCCTAGATCTTGCAGGCTGTTTTAAAAAATGAGGAGGAAAAGGTATTTCAAGTTTTGTAGACTGCAAATTGATGCGTGGGGGAGTAAGAGTTCAATCGGACTGCCTTGGTCTAGTTATCTGTTGCCTGTGGACAAGGCTGGGAGTATCTCAAACACCTGAAGGGGACCAACACATCAAACAGAAGGGGTTGGGCCACCTGTGTCCTTCTGAAAGCTGGAGGGACACTGAAGGCCACGTCCAATGGCACTAGATGCCCATGCATAAGCAACTGAATTGAGCCATAGTGGGACCTCTTAAATCAAGCCACTGTCAGAGGAAAAGACTGAGCCAAGACCTCCTGCAACAAGGGCTTGTGCCTGTTTCTGTAAAGAGCACTCACATTACTGGATACTGTACAATATCAGAGGGTTTCTGGCCTAGGCTGCTATGAAAGCTCCTTAACAGATAAGAAAATATGTCTTTATATTTGCCATTTGATTGTGGAAGGAGACATTTTAATCAGTATTTGTCAGCCTGTCTGATATATAAACAGTATTTTATTCTGTTACACTGCTCTTATCAGCATCCTACAGCCTGTTTGCTCACAAACAAGAGTGATTATCTTTTCTATGGGGAAACTGCAGCTTTCTTTTTCTTAATTGGGCAAAATTCCTGTTGAAGTTAATTTCTGTCAAAATTGATGGGTCCCAGCCCAGGTGAGTGTCCTGGGGGAAAGAAAGAAAAGAGGACAGGCACAGAAGTTTGTCAGAAGCTAAGTTCAGAAACTTCAGGACAGGATGGCCCACGTAAGGGGCTCAGGTGACAGCCACCACGTAGGAGCTTCCTAGGGGCTGGTGACCCCGAGGATGTGAGCCCAGTCAGGCACCTCTGGTACAGCTGCGGGTGCAGGCTGAAGGGGCAGCTGCAGCAAAAAGGTTGAAGATGATGGTGTATTTGTTAGGTACACAGGGAAGAAACAGCCCTGGAGAGCTGCTTTCAGCAAACCATTCCTCTCCCTCTGTCTGCTTTCAACCTGCACAGCTAGTCCATGCATCTCCCTGTTCTGTCCCAACACCTTTGCCTACCTCCTCTCTGTCATTGGCACCTACAAATCCTACATCCACCAGGACACGTGGATGAACAGTCCTGCTGGGATCTGCAGAGGGCCAGCTGATGCTTTTTCCACCCTAGGTAAACAGATGTTTTGATGCAGGAAGGCACTTTGGGGATCTGGTGACCTCACACAGGTTTTGGTCAGTAATTAGCAGGAGGCAGCTGTGCCTCCTGGAGAGGTGATGTGCTCCAGGCTATGTCCTCACCGACTGTGCCCTAAATTTGTTCTGCTGATGGGGATCCAGCCAGGATCATGTGAGTGCTTTGTTAGCCTTGGGTCCTGAAGCATGGAGGGAATGTTTGTAGAGTAAGTTGCTGCCCATCCTTCAACTCAGATGCACAAAGTCTGCAATACCTGAAGTTAAAACCAGATAAGCTCCAAGTGGCATTGTGGTTTGCATTTTTCAGGTATGATAAATAGAGATTTATGATGCTCAGCTACATTGGTGCTGCCTAAAAATTCCTCTTTGGTTTTCTTTCTGATATTTGCAGTATGTCCAGGGCTGTTCCTGCTGATGTGGGGATGAATCTGGTTTGTGCTTGTGAAACGCTGAAACAATGGGCACTTGCAGTTCAGTGCTTCAGCACAGATGGATAAACCTTCCCCAGTCTGAGGGATTTCCAAATTCCAAGTGTGTGCCTGGTGGCCCCCATTTCTGCAAAAACAAAGCCAGACACCAAAGGCACCTGTTTAGGAGCATTCAAAGCACAGTGCAAAACCTAAGGCTTGATGCTATTTCTACTTCTTCTGCAACAGCTCAGTTAAAAGGCATTTTTGCAGGGGAAAATGTGGCACTTAAAAGGTAACATATTCTTTTCACCTTCCAGTTTCCAATTCAGTTTGTAACTTAGCCCCAAGAAGTGATCGGGGGCAGCTTTCCTTTCAGCCTAAAATCTCTTTTTCATGCACTGGATGTCAGCGCTCCCGAAAAGATTAAATAAGGCAGAGGTAATGTAGATTTAAAGAATTTTCCAGATGAAGTGCCAGAGCACTTTGAACTGAAGAAGAAAGGGGTTGCTGTGTGGGGACTGGTTAGTATCGGGGGAAGGCACTGCGGAGCATTGCCCTGTGGAGTGTGTGTGGGTAAACGTGCCATGTCCATGGAGCCGTGGGGTCTGGAAGAGCACCAGTATCTCCGCACTGTGTGGCACAGGGTGATGCTTGCAATGGGCTGGCACAAAAAATGCATAATGGGGCTGCGTGTCCAGTAATGGCCCTGGGCAATGGTCCTTCTTAAGAGGTACGAGGCCCGCTGTTCAGGATCGGGGAGCTGGAGGGACCTTGCTCAGCTGCCCTGGTGCTACCACATTGGGTATGGTGGGTATACAACCATAGGCAACACTGATGGGGCAGAGGGGACCTCCATCCTCAGCCTTTGCCCAGAGTTCCAGCTCTGCATCAAGAGCAAAACCCCTCCAAGGGGATGC
Organism: Ibycter americanus; assembly: GCA_035590275.1. NCBI lineage: Eukaryota > Metazoa > Chordata > Aves > Falconiformes > Falconidae > Ibycter > Ibycter americanus. The sequence continues at coordinate 46,917,323 of JAVJGI010000001.1, read as the reverse complement.
CAGCATGGGAGGAAGAGCTGCAAGGCCAATGCATGTGCCACTCAGAATCTATCTCAGCTAGGGAAGGGGCATCAGACATGACCGAAGTCAAATGTTGCTGCTGCCACCAGAAAAAGAGACATCAAGCCCAACATCTCCTGCTTGTCCTTCAAGAGAGAGACCTCACCCTGCTTCAGCACTGAGGATCTCTGGGCAAGAAGGTGAGCTGCCACAAAGAATAAATTACTCTTGTTATCTCCAGATGGATCAGGTCTCTGACAGTATGGTACCAGCCCTTCAGGAGGAAAGTTCAAGGCAGATCTGTGGAAGCACTCTGTAATGCTCTCAGAAGGTGCAGAGTTACCTTCTGGCCACAGGCAGTGGGTGGAGGGAGAGGTAAGGGGAGGAACAAGGTTTAATAAAAATAATAATAATATTTAAAAAAATCCCCTTTGCATTTCAGTAGCAGCTCTTCCAACGTTCCCAGACCAAATTAACTCATGAAGAATTCCTGGCAAGTCGGTATGAATTCCATAGATAGGCAAAAAGAGATTTGGAGGTAGAGTGAATAAACAGCTTTGAGTCATGCAATACGGCACTGAAGAGGGTAGAAAAAGAACTCAGGACTCCAGCTCCATGTCTCCTCTCTGGCTGTGTTTTCTTTGTGCCATTTGACCTTCAGGTATACCGTGTGCTCTGCAAATTTTGTATCTCTACTTGGGGCACCTTTGAAGAGCTGCAGAGCAGCATGGAGAGCTGTCAGGAGACTGAAGCAATTTAGGTATCTAATGCCATTGAGCAGATATTCATCTCTGCCTGTTCAGGCTTGTTGACCCTTCAGGATATGTGGGTGTGTATGTGTGGGGCAGTATGGGATTATTTGGGAGCAGAGGCAACATCAGAAATACAAGTCTTGACAACAACTCAAGGGCTGGTTTTTGGGTGCTCTGTACTTGCAGTTGGCTTGCTTCATTCAGAGCCCTTCATCACCCTCCTGGGCAAACTTTCAGGGGCTGCTGACCTGGTGAGCTCTGGTGAAAACCATTTATTTTGAAATCTGACTATGGTTTGAATGGTGATCTCTTGGGATGTTTGGAACTTGATGCATAGCCAGATCAAATACAAAGCCACAGAGTGTATGACAAGAGATGTCCATATTCTGCAGACATTTACAGCATGGCTGTTGAGATATCCTGCATTCTTCTCATCCATTTTGGGTGTCTGTTTTTGGTTGGGGTTTTTTGTTGGTGGTGTTTGTTTTAAGGAAGCATCCTGTGGTGTTTACTTGTTAGCAGCGCACTCTGTGCAATATTTCTGGGTAGGCAGACGTAAACTTTTGCATTGTGTTTGTACAGCCCCTAGCATATCAGTCCCATCCTTAGTGGAGTAAAGAGGATGGAGGCAGAACCAACAATTAGCACATTGGTGCTAAGCTCAGTCCTCCTCCGCCACGGGCAGCTCTGCAGCACAAGTCTAGTCCCAAAGCCACGACTGAAGAGCTATTCCACATGTCTTCACCTCCATGGAACAAAAATTGCTGCCCTGCTCCCCATAACAAACTTCAGACTTACAGAGACTCAAAGCTGCAGTGCAAGATGCAGGAGAACTCGAGGCCTCTTCAGTCATGACATAGGAGGGAAATCGTTACATAAAATTCCCTCTTGGCTGTACAAAAAGGGTCACAGCCCTTACTGCAAACAGAAGGAAAGAGCCCCAAGGCTCCTGCCAGTCTGAGCCAGAGGAGAACAATTCTTGGTCCCAAATCTGGTGCTAAGTGTAGCCCCGAGTGGGTGATCTAAGACAATCATCATCCTGGGAGTGTTTAACACCTCCAGGAGGACCAGTCCCTACATCCTCCCCTGCCTCCCCTTCCCAGCTCTTGTCAGTCTCAGGTGCCTCTGAGGAAGGTGAGGAAACCCCAGCAAAAAAAGGAGAAAGAAAAGCTCCTGCCAGGTTCTGCAGGCACCCACTAGCAGCCTTGGGTGACTATCAGTCCCATATGGACAGGGACGTGACCCTGCCTGGTCACCCAACAGCTCTTCTTGGACACACCAACAAATGGGCTGTCATGGATTTTTCATCGTTTTGGGGAAGCAAGGGTTTGATTTTTAGGCTGCTGAGCATCAGCACCCACCAAACCCTCTGCACCCAAACCCTCTGGGATTCAATCACAAGTGCAAAGCAGGTAGCCTCAGGCAGGCGATGCAGAAGACAAAGGCAGGGAGCTTTTCAGCTGTAGCCTTAAATATTGCAGCAGAGGTTGGATTTCACCACTTACATGGGGCATTGCACATGTCCTTGGGTACCAGGGACCAGAGGGTCTCATCCTGCTTTCGCTGCGTCCCCTTCCTGGACCCTTCATAAACACAGATGTTCCTTCTCCTCTGACAAAAATCATTCATGAAAAATTCAATGGGACATTTCTTCCCCCTCTTTCTCCCTCTCGTTTTTGTTGTATTCTTGACAAGCTTGAACTCCATAGGGGGGAAAAGAAAAGAGCAGCCCAGCCCCTGGTTCTCCCCGCATCCTGCAGCAGTGCCCATTTTACATGGTACAAAGGTCATTTAGCATAGCATGAAGCCCTCAGCAAGTTGCACAAGGCAATTTCATCTGATCCGTGATGGAATTCCACTCAGCCAAAGTCCTTATTATTATGCATTTTTTACACATTAGGATTTTCCTTTTGTTGGCAGCCAGATCTCTTCATGAGGTGTTAAAAAGTGCAGAGGGGCTCTCTGCTCCACTTCGGGTAGCTAATCCTGCCTTTAAGGCTGGGATAACTGTTTCATTACGAGATGGGCTCAGCTTTAGAGCTGCTGACGTTTGCTGACAAGGATCTCAGAAACCAGCACAAAACCTGTGGTGGAAGAAAACCCATCTCTGCTTCTTGCAGGACAGCCGCATCCCAGCAAGGGCCGGGAGGCCGACTATAATTTCTTATCTCTCTCCTTTTTTATTTTTTAAGTTCTGGCCCTTAATTTTCTAAATGTTTTCCAAGCTGGCAAACATGTGATGACTCATTTGCACCTGTGAAAAGCAATCATCCCAATTTGATGGATGATATGGCAAACCTTAAAAAATAAAGGTTAACCGGTAGAGTTAAATAAATAGTTTCTTCCTCAGCACTGGATGAAGCGATGTCACAGGCAGAGCAAGCATCTGCCTCATGCCAATCATGGCCACATGTCTCCTGGGTAGTCAGAACAGCCGCTTTATTAAGTATCGTGGTCCTTCAAGTACTAATTAGATTATACCTGAGTCTAAAAAAATACATAGCCTTTGTTCATAGCTCTTATAAAATAATATCAAGGTCTATTATAATGCTTCTGGCTGGAAAAATAATCAAACCCAGCCCTTCAGTCAGTGGGATATTTCAGTGATTTTGAACTGTTTTGACTCTTATCAGAAAAGATGAATTCAAAGAGGAACAGGTGCAGAGAAAAGCAACTAAGATGGAGCATAATCAGGGCCTGGAAAGCCTGTTTTATGAGAGAGGACTGAAAGAGATTGGCTTGTTAAGCCTAGCAAAGCGAAGGGAACATGATTGCTGTCTATAAATACATCAGGGAAGTAAATACGAAGGAGGGAAAAGAGCTATTAAAGCAGAAGACGGGGTTGGCACGAGAACAAATGGATATAAACTGGTCACTAATAAACATAGTCAGGAAATTAGAAGATGTTTTCCAGCCACCTGAGCAGTGCGGCTCTGAAGCAGGCTGCCAGCAGCAGCGGAGGGAGCGAGGGCTGGGCTTAACTTGTACGGCGCTGGGGAAGTTTCTGGCAGGGATGGCATGTACCGAGAGCTGAGGACCGAGTTCAGAGCCCCGGGAGATCCGTGCTAGTCCCACCTCCATCAGTCAATGCAGATATTTTGTAACAAGTGAGGCGGGAAGGGAAAAAGATGGAAAATTGTAACAATGCTGGTGGTTTGTTGGGAAAAAATGCTGCTTCTGGGGAAAAGAATTTCTCAGGGAACAGAAATAACCAGTGAGAAAATGTCAACCAGCAAGATAAGAACAGATAATGAAATGTGCAGTAGCAGTGGAATGATATTTCTGGTTAACATAAGAAGCTGATATCAGAGCTGGGAATAGCCCTAAACCTTACTTCTTGATGCCAATATGAGTTTTCTTCCCTGAAATGTAGCAAAACCCAGAAACGCTATATAGGACAAGATCCTGTAAGTCTGGAAAGGGACCACCTCAGTTGTTTGCAATGAGCAGACAGTGTTTGGTAAGTTATGAAAGGATAAACTGAAATTAGCTCTCTTTTCCTCCTACCTTACCCATGACCAAAACTGAAAACATGGGCAAAGACTTCACTTCAACACACTGCCTAAGGAACACAGGGTAGGGGTAAATTAGCACAGCTATTTAATTCCCTTGCTGAAAGAACAATTTTTTCCCTTTTGATTTAGACAAACTGAAAAGTTTCAGCGAATTCAGCAGTTTGGCACAGTCTCTCCGGCTGAAGCTGGTCTGTCGCATATGAAATCCTTAAACAGGCTTTAGCTCAACAGAAACACACTGTTTTTGTTTTGTGAGTAAACCCTAAGCGTTATTTGGAGTCATCGTCTCACAAACGCAGGCGCAGAACGGAGTGTTTTGGTCAAGCTGATTCTGTTCCCGCCTGAGCAAAAGGCTTTTTGTTAATGGGTTTTTAAGTGATCTGATGTTTGGTCGTCATCTTGTGAATGATGAGAGGAAAGAAAAAAAAAAAAAAAGTCTCTGGTTCTGGTTTTATTTGCAGACCAGAAAAACCTCTTGTACTCCAGAGGGAAATAACTGGGAGGAGGTCTTGGTCCCGTTCTCAGCAGCTCCTCTACTGACTCACTGGTGGCTCTGTAAGAGCAGTTTCCCTCAAGACATTGTTCTTATCCTGTTTTTCTGGTTTCTCAGGTACTTGTCCAACTCTTTTTTATAACTAAGAACATACTGGTCCTTCTTCAGTAATAATAAAGGCAAAGAAAGGCAATGCAAATAGTTACCAAATGACCAAAGGGACTAAACAAAGCATGACACCTCTAAATAGACAAGCAGCCCCTGGTACCATGACTGCGGCATATCAACGCAAGCATACATCAATATCTGTCAATACTGTACAGTAAGCCAACGCCACATGTATGTACTTTACCCACCCAAAAATGTCCCAGGTGTCTACCCTGGTTACGCGATGCACCATGCCCTCTTTCCCCCCTGCTGTGATTCAGTTGTTAACTCAGGTAATGCCGTGGAGCAATTACTCAGACCCAAGATCAGTAACCAGGTAATAACCTAACCCTAATGGTTCAAAAGCAAGATCAAAGGTGGTTAGAAAAGCATGGGCAAGGAAGTTGCTGTGTTAAAACACAGTTACTGTTGCACGACAATCCATCGTCAGGAGACGTTTGCCAAGAGACATTTACTCAGAGACATTTACTCTACATATTAGCAGGGATATTGCAGAAGGGACAAATTCATTACCTGGGTAATGATCTTACATTAGTATTTGCCTTCAGTGGATTCACTCCAGAAATGATTTTTGCCCTGTCCATATGCACATACTGTTATTTGTCCCTATTCACATTTATGAAACTCAGATCTACAGTGAAACTTGAGAAAAAGCTAGGCAAAATATAGAGATGTGGTAGTGGCCTTAAACTCTCTATTTGCTAAAAAGTGAGACGAAAAAGCGCTCTAACATGCTCACAGGCTGGGTAGCTATCAGGACGTAAAGAAGCACTAGTGTTCCGGATCTGCAAGCGAAGTAAAAACCTCACTGAGGTTTTGAGGGTGAGGTGTTCAGTGAAGGTGGTGCAATAAGAGTGGCATGACAGTTGCTTAGTCCCATCTATCTCCCGAGCAATGCCTTTGAGTGAAAAAATCGTCCATGGTATGTACTATACAGAGAGTAACTGCCTTTATTAGTGAGTTTCTTGTTGAATGGGTGCACTGATAAAATGCCATATGAATCAATTAATGATTAGGCTGTTGCAGGAACACTCACTGATTTGGTTTGTGAAGTGTCTTTTCTTTTTGTCCCACAAATGCCCTTGCTGCTTTTGTTCATCCTTCAAAATGTTTCTAATTCTTTTAGAGAATGGAAACCCTCAAACTACTCTTGAATTTAGGCTGGTGACTTCATATTACTTAGAGTTTCTACGACAACTAGCTTCTGAAGGTAAAAAAAGGCCATCCTCTAGAAATGGGACAGGGTGTGCAGTTTAGTTTAGAAAGGTGGGGAGAAGATGGGCAGGATGGGATGGAAGAAGAAGGAAGAAAGGAGAAAGCTGGAGAGAAGGAGAACTTACGAGGATGGATCAGAAGTGTCAAGTTCAGATCCACTTTTGGAGCCTGGTTGATATATGTGCCAGCCCAGCTCGGAGTAACAGATTTTCATGGTGTAAAGTTGATATGTATTAAAATGAGGCTTTTGGGTTGGTCACAGACCCAGATCCCAGTGACAAAATGCAGATCAAGCGGCAAGTTTGGATTTCAAGTGTCAGATCTGAGTGCGTTCAGATGTATAGTTTGGCATCACGTTTCCAATAACAAGATGCCTGAACAATCACTAAGCCACAGCTCTATACACCTTGTTCTGAACTCCTGGAGAACTCTCCTCCTGAGAATGGAGGAGAGTAAATACTTTGCTGGCCAGGCTGTGCTTTGCAATCCGATCCTGCTGTGTGTTATTTTCACTACTGCCCCATGCCTATAGCACCTCCATTTCTACCAACATCTTTTTTTGTCCTGTACTGAAGAAGGAGCATCTTCCTCTTTCAGCCTTTTATCCCACAGCCATTTCTCTGACTTGAAGCCAGGAGACCACTGCAAAAAAGGACATGCAGGCAACACCAGCCTGGCCAGGCGCCCAGTGGTGCATAGACGATGATCCAGTTACACCGAAGTGCATCTAAGCAGCTTTTTTGAAGTGGTGCTGCAGCAAAGGACTTGGGCCCTTGGCTTTGAGGATGGCAGAAGTTTCGTTGGCTTCAGCCCAGTTTTTTTGCAGAGCACTCCCTGGTAATCACTTGTGGGCTATTTTCCACCTTTCAAAAGAAGCCTCCTGGGGCGGAGGATCCTCAGTGCGCCGCCCTGGGCACGAGCCTGGCTGCACGCGTGGGGAGCCACATCTTGCAGAGGTCTGGTATGAGCACACCAGGCAGAGCTGCGGCTACATCCAGCTCTGTTGGTAGCCTATGCCAGCCCGCTGATATACTTGCCATGAAGGTATCTGACTGCTCTGCCTTATTTCTGGGCTGGGAACCTGTGTGGGCTGTCCAGGCTGGATGTCAGACGGGGCAACCGGGTGATGCCGCTTTGGGGTCTGTTCCCATGAGATGCCAGCCTTACGTGGCATAAATGTCACACAGCTGCTGCAGTTATGGGGCTTCTTGCTTCATGTTTCAGGGGTTCTCGCCGTACCCCAACTACAGCACAAGAAATAGGTGTCTTCTGGTTTGGCTCTGACCTGAAAGCAAAACTAGATGGTATGTTTGGATCACCAGAGCTCAGAGGGCTTCAGCTCCAGTTTTGATGTTTTTATTATTTATTTATTCCTCATATACACTTAACAATTTCTACCAGATGTTAAAGACCCTTTGTGTCATCTGAAACTTACCGAAAACAAACTGAAATGTGGCTAATAAATACATATATGCATAGTACTGCATCATGACTGCCCGCTCCTGGATGATTATTGCAGGGACCCAAAATTTCATGGTGGTGAAATGTATTTAAACATGAATATCAATTTGAGACTTCAGTTCTGATCACACTAGATGACTCTTAACAACCATGACCAACCTCTCCTCAAATCATTACCATTCGTATAGCCACAAAAGGCAAACTTGATGAGAGAATGAGAAGCTAGTAGGGTCTCAGGCTAAGCATACAACAGTGGGATAGCTATAAATGAACCTTTTCAACCATAAATTACATGTGGCCAGTAATTCCCTTTTCTCCCTCTCTCCCTCCCTCCCCATTCTCCCCCTCCACTCTGAAAACCCTGGGACAAAGGCTTGCCTCTCTGAAGGATGCCTTTCTGGAGGATTAAGCAGCTTTTGTTGACAAAATACAAATTACAACTCCTTTGCTTGGTGTCCCGCCTTCTCAGCTGGGCTCCAGTCCCTGAGGGACAAGGCTCTATTACCCCTGCGTAGATGAAGAGCTCAGAATAGGCAGATGTAATTATTAACACCATTCAATGGAGTGTCTTTCTGAATTATCAATTAAAAATCTCTACTGTTTTTTCCTTGCACTAAATAGAAAGCTGATGGCAGTTAATCTATTGTGCAGCAGAGCTTTATATGCATATTTAAACAGTGTGCTTCTCTGCTTTTTTATTCTGAGGGCAGTGTGGGGTGAGAGGGACTCCCATGAGGTAGCACAAAGACCCCTGTCATTTGATTGAGAGAAGAGTCTTTGGAAAAATATTGTCTCCTTCCACCCTGGCAAACAGGTCCCGTGGAGATAGCCAAACAGCCCAGAGATGGCCGATATTGTGGAAGATGACAAATGAGCGTTCCCTGCTCATACACCAAAGTGCATCTAAACAGCTCTTTTGACGTGCTGCTATTAAAATGCAGAGTTCACGGGCAACAGACACATGAGCATGAAGTGAAAACAGAAATTAAGCAATGTGATTAAAACCAACAGCCATGCTGAGCAGGGCTGCCAAGAGCTGTCAGCTTTTGGCTGAGGGAGAAGACGGATGCACCAGGTTTTGGGGAACGGGCTGCGAGGATGGCTCGGGAGCAGGATATCATGGGCAGCGTTTTGTTAGCTCTCCTGCCGACCTGCAAGTATGTCTCCAGCTTTCACAGGAATAAACTTCCCGAGACAGCTTGTTTCAGCTCTATTGAGAGCTTCAAAATCTCCATCAGTGGTACTGGGGTGTTGAGCTACCACTTCTAGTTGACAGCTCCAAAGCCCAGTCCTAACATTTCCAAAAATATTAATTCTGTTCTCAGATGTTTTACTTTGTTCTCGGATCTTTTTTCTTTATTATTTTCTTGTGAGCAACTTCTCCCTAGTCATAGAGTTGGGCCTATTGCTTGCACAGAGCAAACTCCTGATTTACGGGTAAAGTATATCCAACTTTTTCCATCTTGCATGTGCTGTGTAGGTTGCCTTTCTTCATAGCTGGGATTTCCACCAAATCCACAAGCAGAGTGAGATATGTTTTTAAACACTGGAAAAGTGGCATTATGCACAGCAGAAATTTCAGTTCATACTTTCAATTTCCAAAAAGGTGTCAACTAAAAAAGGACCCAAAGAAAGACGCAACAAGCAAAATTCGGGACTATCTCTGGGCCTGGGGAAGTAGAGTTAAAAATGCTATATCAGACAGAAAAAATAATAGCTGTTAAGGAACGGGAAAGCATTTGAGGCTGGACATGTGCCTTCAGCAGTTTAAGAGCTTATTTTATTAGCACTTAAGACCTAGAAGTAGCATTGAACTCTTGACATGTTGGATCACTTCCATCTATTGCCTAATACAACCCCTGTCCTCTTTTCCTAGCTCTTCAGAGTCGTGATTACCTAATAGCATGCAATACCTGGGATGGCAATTTTTCCCCCCCCCCTTTTTATTTTTAATGATTTGACTCCCCTTGCTCCCCAAAGCTGGCTGACCATAACAGACCCTAATGCACATGCAAGTGTTTCCAAGCTGCACTGCTCTGCTCAAATGCCTTTCTCCAAGATGAATAGCATTTGAACTTTGTCCAATTTTTCTTATGTGGTATGTGCCCTTTATTTACTCCGTCATGTATATCTCACTCCATTTAAAATATTCACAGTTTGTTTTCAGTGCTATCTGGCTGGCCTTCAGTCTGGGTTTAACAAATGTTAGACGTTATATTCACTTGCATATTTCAGGTTTTGTCATGAACCAGAAGGGGAAAAAGAGAATTAAAAAAAAATTGCCTGCACCGTGATTTAAAGAACATGTTCAGATCCTTTATTTTTTTGTTTTAAATGCCTTCATCTCTTGGCCTTATAAGGTGCAGACTGTCTCATGCTGAACTCTAGCTGGGTGGCCTCAGTCAGCCAACAGCCCCACAAGCTCATCCCATTAAAGTCATTATGTTTACTTCTTATTTCAACAAACCAACCTGGATTTTGAGGCAGGAAAAACTGAGGGAAGAAATCCTAGGTCCATCTCAGAGTGAAAGGGTGTGAAATTCTGTTGCCATTAGGCTGCAAAATGGGACCTTTCTGCATTTGCTGCTAAAAATGCCTTTTTGGCCACTTGCAAAGGCTGTGCCTTTCCTTATAAAATCTAAGGAAGCAAGCAGTGCTGGCAATCAGAGCAATTTCATATCTGAGCACCACCGCTTAGAGCATCTCTTCACCAGACCTCTGGTCCTGTTTCTACCAGGAAAGTGCGTGTCTCCATGAATAATACTGATAACCTCGCTGAAACGCTCTCAGTGGTTGAGGAAATTGAGGCACGGACCCTTACTTCAACAGAAAGTTGCTGGACATGTCAGGAAGCAGACTCATGTGAAGAACTATGTGCTGGAGAAGGGCTCAAGGCCCATGTCCACCAACAAGTAGCACATCTCACGCTGGGAACACAACTTTGCCCCATTGCACGGGGGATGCTGCTGGTGCCATGCAGATGTAGTGAGGTCAGGATCTTGGTCCCAGGAGTCTGTATTCTACAAACCCAAGAGAAAGGACAAGAAACTGAAGAGAACAGACCTTAAGACTAAAGGTGCCGATTGAAAGGAAGATGAGCGACTGGCTATGTAAAGGGGAATGAAGTCATGAAAAGAAAGGAACATTGGTTGCTGGTAGAGTGCTCTGGTGACTGGGCTCGGCTCACTGTCCTCCCTCGGCCACTGAGTGGTTATGCCATCATGTCGCTGCATTTCCCGGTAACATTGCCTACACTCTCTCTGGGGCAGGGATGGGTTCCAGAGGGAGTCAGTGAAGAAAGCAGCCCTCACCAGGGGACCACCAGGGTCTCCTGGCTTGCAGAGAAAAAAGACATGATCAAACCTGTGATGTGATGGGGTAATCCCTCCAGAGCTGGATACAGCCCCAGTTACCTGTGATTTCCCTGGGGTCATCGTCATATGCCTGATTTCCCTCCGGTCCCCCAGATAAATAAGACAATAAAAGAAAGACTGAACAACAAGTTGATTTGATGAAGTGTCCAAGTACATTCCAGAGATACCCGGCACTACAAGGGCTTTTCAAATCCAGCCATAGAGCCGCACAAGAACCAGTAAGAAGAAGCTGAGCCTGGAAGTTAAGGACAGTCAAATTCTCAGGGCAAATAAAGCATGTAAAAACAAATTAAAACAGCAAGGCTGATTAACCCTTAGCACAAACTATAGGGGGGGAGCAAGACATTTTCAAATCAATACAGAACACCGTTCTGGGAGTCATGCTTTGATCAAAATAAAAACGATTTGGCTCAACAGAAGGAAACCAGGGTGAAATCCCTTAGGGGAAGGATTTCCAGACTTCCCCAGCTGAGCAAATGGCTCTTCTTGAGTTTAACGATCTCCTGAGCTCTTTATTGTAGAGTTTTATTTTTATAAACTCGGTCCTATCAGTTGTGTGGCAAGAAGTGTCAGCACTCGCCTGGCAGTTCACAGGAGGACTTTTATCCTTTTGTGTCTTGCAAATGTCTCTGCTCAGGGAGAAAGAAAAGAGGGGAGGAGAGAGTGGAGTGACTCACTCTGCAGAGATGGAGAAAAGTCCCAGTAACGGTCTGGTGGAAGGCTGCACCCTGCCAACACTCACAGCCGTGAAGAATTGCTTAGCAAGCTCATACGAGATGAAATAGCAAAGCAGCAAATGCAAATGATTGAGCTAGATAAACAAAAACATCCCCCAAAGAAATATCTGGGAAAATGGATCCAGGCTGCTCCATCCCATGCCTGTTGATGGCATTCCTCCTCAGCAGCAGGATCTGGCCCTGCCTGTGGCCGCACGGGAAGCTGCAGCCCGCGATTGAAGAGGCTCCGCAGCCAGGCTGTAGCTGGGAGGAATGTGCTCATGTACCAGCTCAGAGACAGTACAAGCCCCAGCACTTCTGCGGCCTGGAGTGAATATTGATGTGCCTTTCACAGCCATATTAAGAGCCATGACCTCACGTCTCTGCCCTGTGGAGGAGCTGCCCATCATTCACCCATCTGACATCTGAGTTAACAGATAGTTTGCTTGAGGTCCTTGCGGGCAGAGGCAGGAGCTGAGCAAAGGTCTGACCTTCCATAGCCAGACTCATCCGCTCTGTCCCACAGCTTCCAGAAAGCATGGGCTGGATTTGCTGCCTCAGGAGCCTGGTGTTGGGGTACACACCCATATTCAAGCTGCATACAGACTGATGAGTATCTCTCTGCGATTACTGCAGAAGAGCGAATTCTTCAGCTGGTGTTTGTAGATGGGGTGGTGCCTGTTTCGTCTATGCAGAGGTGCCAAGCTCTGGCTGTCCGCAGGTTGCTCACTGATACAGGCAAGCATATCCTGAATTGCAGTACTTGATATGTATCGCACCCTTTAAGTAATTGTGTAAACATATATATGCCTAGTGTTGTCCTGTGCTGGGAACACTGGGGACAGATGCTACCTGCACCAGTACTTACAGTGGAGGAAGTGAAAGGCTGCAGGTCTAAACCTGGTTACTGACTCATACAAGTGGTAAAAGGGAGCAGATTTCAGAGATATTGAAGTATTCGTTGTGAGTGTTTTATATACGTCACAAAATCTCAGCTTTCACGTGCAAGGATGCTGTGCTAGCCTCTGGTTTACCACTGCTACTTTAGCGTGAGCTCTTCCTGTAAGTCCTGGGCTTGGGACTCAGCTGCTGGATGTGTATGAGTGGTGGTTTTTGTCTTGGTGTCTTTGGATGCTCTGAGAGCACCAGAACTTGGTTTCCTACAGTAACCTTCCAAACAGCAAGGCTCAAAGGTGTATAACATCGATCCTCCTCCAAGAGCAGGATGATTCTGAGGGTGACACAGTGAACAGCCAAACATTTTACTTGGGAGGACCAGTTTGAATCCAGACTGCTTTACTGGGGATTGAGTCCTGTCTGCTGGGGCTTGGGGACCCTTCCCTTCTTAGGAAGGGGAGTTTGCTGCAGCCTCAGTCTTGCTGGGAACTCACTCCATGTGCTGCTCTTTACATGGCAGCTTTAAGATTCAGGCTTCACTGCTCCTTGAGATGAATCCAGGTTGTGCGTTTGTTGATCGCAGCCATTGCATCCCAGGTTTGCAAGCTGAGAGCATCATCACATTATACATTACGGTGGGGTAAGCAACTGGGGATGGAGTCACTTCTCAATGCTCCCAGAACTTCCTGCTGTTAATAGATAGGTTGTTTTTTTTTTGATATGCACAGACAGGTCTGTGTTTATACACTCCCTCCTGTAACAGAGGCACATGTATAAACCAGTGTCCTGCCTGTGCACCTAGCTCCAGATCACATTTTTCACCAGATCAGCTGAGAATTTTGGAGTACCACTAACATCCCAACCCCATGGTCTAAACCCTCAGCCAGGCCTTCAGATCCAAGGGACTCGCTCTGAAATTTTGACATCTCGCTGTAGAAGTCATGCCTTTAATATCTGAATCACCACCCGAACCTCAGTTTCACACATATGAATATTTCTCTGTAATGTTAATACCTAGAAGTTCCTTTTTTTTTTTCTTTTTTTTTGACTGAAAGCTAGATTTTCATACACATCTCTTTATTCTAGCCAGCGGACCTTCAACAAAAACACAGAAGACTGTGAGACCTGCAGTAAGTCAATGACATTTTTGTCTGCACGTATCTTGGTAAGTGTCTGACTAAACCAAAATCACTGGCCTCTATGAATTTTTTATGACTGTTTTCCTATGGGCATCTACACAAGAATTCACCTTTTAATGAAAACAAAAATACAAGCAGCTGTTGCAAAGAAGAGGCTGAGAATATGAACCTTGATGCTTTAATATTTAGAATTTAAATTAGTAAAAGTACGTCGCTAATTTTTCACCATCTCATGATTTTTTAAGATGATCTCAGCATTTGAAAAGCTATAACTATGATTTTTCCATAACGGAGTGGGCAGCTTATGAACCCTGAAAATATCCAGGTTATGACAGCACCTGAACGAGCACATTAAACATGTTTTCTTGCTATTGCGTTCAGTGGTTCCCTTTGCACACACACTTTTTTTTTTTTTTTTTCAGAATCAGACCATTTATGTCAAAGAAATTGAAGACAGAAAACAACTTTCAGCATGGGTGATGGAAAAATGACTATGCTAACACTGCCAGCATTTGCCACTTCTGTTTCCATGTGACTGAGACTTTCCAGAGACAGAGAGTACCCTGGTGTTGCAGAGAAACAGCTTCTTTATCCAGAGCGCTTATTCGGTAAATTGAAAAGAATAATTACATTGCCTAGAAGGCTGCAGATCAAGTGACACAAGCCTTGACTCTACAGCTCCTCTCCCATCCACCCTCCCATCCAGGACCTGAAATTATTTTTTCCCTCCTTATAAATGGTTTGCTATTTCAGCAGTGCTTGTGTGTGTACAACCTAACACAGGCAAGCTTATAACCATCGAGTATTGCGTTTGGGAACTGTACTCCTTCATTAGCTTGGCTTTTAATTTAGAGGGCAGGCTGTGTTGTTTATGATTTATCCTAGGCAATTTCCAAACTCTTCAGTGTCCTGAACTCTTCCTAGGAGGCATTTTGCATATTTACTGAGGCAGACAGGCCAAGGTCAGACAAATGTTATTACTGTAGCTCCATATGCATATTTTTCATTAGAAAAGAAAAATATTTGCTTTCTTTTCCTATCATTAAATTTCACATGAGTACATGGTGGTAATCTACTGGCTAGAGGGGCATTTGCATTGTGTCATTTCATGCTAGTCTTTAATAGTTTGGATAATACGACACAGCAAACTTTATCTAATCCTGTATTGGCAGAGCAGGGCAAGGAAGGGTGAGGGTTGGTTCAGTCTCCTGTGACTCCTCCAAAACGTCTTGACATTGCAAAGGACAGGGTTTTTCAAAATTTGAGGCTGACTGTCGCAGTCCCATGGAAGTGAAGCTGTGCAGTTTCTGCGGGGCTTTCGTCTTTCCAGTGTGTGTAGGTTGACTGAAGGTTACACTCCAGAAACCAAGTTGTGTATTGAAGTGTAGAACATCTTCGGCCATTGGGATGCTCTTAGCTCGGGTTCACATTGGGTATCACGCCTGGGAAAGCAGGAGTCTTTACAGTCAGGCTTAGCTTTCCAGGAGAAAATTGAATGGACGGTACATGTATGGAGTAAATTGCAGTAGCAGCAAAGACCCCGCAGCAAGAGCTTTGGGGACGGCATATGAACACTCCTCAGACTGTGCTATTTGCTCACAGTACCGTTGCTAAAGCCAGCGTCACCGTATTGTCAGTGCTGCTGTTAACAGCCTGCCTAGACTGAGCTATCATGACTGCAGTCACAGGTTTTGCTGAGTAGACAGTCCCAAATTCACTTCCTTTGTGGATAAGACAGAAAGAATAGCTTATAAACACACACAGATCAGTGCTCCACCTAAAAGAAAAAACATCCTTTTTCCTAAAAACAATACAGCCTCGTCACTCACACAGGTTTACAGTTATTATAGCATGGCATACATGATGCATTGTAAGAGTGCAAGAATGTGAGAATGATTGTATAAAGACCCTCGTAGCCCATTATCCTGTTCCTGAACCTTGGCCAGTAGCAGATGCCTCAGAAAAAGCATAGGAAAAGGGTAAGCACACAAGAGTCACCAAGTTGTGCTTCAGAGAATTCCTCAGCCTGGGTGCATCTGTGCAAATATGTAGTGCTAGAATAGTCACAAACGGGTGGCAGGTGGGGGGAAATGGACTCCCATTTGCTAAAAAAAGTCAAAAGTTTTGACCCCAATGAGTCATGAGGTGAAGAAAATAGGTATAAAGTCAAGGAAATCCAAGGTGGGCTGTGGGTGTAGCTGAGGATCTGCAAAGGAGGCAGAACATTAACTGCACTGCTGGGAAGGGGACATGGCACCAAAGAAGAGCTGCAGCCCAGCAGGACATCTCCTGCAGCCTCAGGAGACAGCTCTGCAAGGGAATAAGCTCTAAGTGAACCAGTGGAAAAACTGTGTTGCAGTTAATCTGGGTTTGACAGTCCTCCTTTTCAAATCACCGCAGAGTTTCATATGAGGAACTTTATCCATTCAGGCAAATGTGATTTAGTTGCTTCTTGGACTCAGTGATCTTCCATGTTAAGATTTTCAGCTTTAAACTTGAGCATGTTGGCCCATTTTTTTAATTGCATCTGTTGGGCCAGGTCTCCAGTCCTTGTCTCTGAACAACCTTACTAAGAGCTGGTGAAAAGCATTGATCCTCCCCGGTTGTCTGTAGCTCTAGCCATATACGATTGGATGAGCCAAAATAAACACAAACTGGGCAACTCTACCAAGAATGAAAACACCTCATTTGTTGAACCTCTAGGTCTCAAAGACGCTTTGTCCATTTTTACCTCAAACTTTCCAGAAAGAAAAGCCCGCTCTTCCAGAAGATCATCGATTTAAAATTCCAGATGGATTGTTGCAGACTTCGACAATTACAGAAAAAAATTGTCTGAGACTGAGAAACTGCTATAACATGAATACCATTTTGGACTACTGTCTCTCTTCAAAACACTCCCCAATATAGCAGTGGTGGGCAATATGATGTATTTGATAGCTTGAACAAACCTGAAAAGCGGTGGTATTTTCGGGATTTCAATGATACAAATTGCATTTCAGTGTAATAGAAACACTGAACACATTATAGTACATTTAAATAAAATATTTTACTGAGTATTAAATGAGGAAGCATTCAGCTGGTTTTGGCTGGGGATTTAGAGGCATGCATTTAGAAAACCTGAGCTTTTTCACACACTGTAATATTAGTTATTTGGCAAGCGACTCTCTAAACCCTCATTAGTAAGATTGCTGATTTGGCAGCAGTGAAATGCGTCTGTTTATGAGTAAATCCTCACATTATCTTCCTCTGCTCTTCTTTTTTGCCCTTTTCCATTAAGTACTTCTCTCTGGAGCTATCCCACCGCTGCTTTCCCCTGATAACCCTTCTAAAAGCAGGACTTCCAGCAGGTTACGAATGGCTCCTTCCAAAGGTCGTTAGCTACATACACAAAGCTTTGAAACCAGCCACAATAAAGTGCCCATCTCCTTTCCCTTTTTAGTGATTTAACATTTCAGGCAACAGTCAAGCTAAGACTAGCATCTGACACTTGTGTGTGGGAGGAGGTTTTCCCCACGGGTGATGTATAAAATTCACTTGTTTATTTTTTTTTAAGTCTTTTAACAGTCTGTGTTCCTCATTGTGGTGAATGTTTCTGCCCAAGTTCAACATTTGAGTTCTGTGTTCAGGGGTATAAAATGAGCTGTTATTTGCTTTGCCCACCTAGGAGAGTACTGCACCAGGAAACTCACCCACACACGAAATCTGGATCTCTTTGAAGGCAGTTTGCCATGGCTTCAGTCTTCCCTCCACTTCCCTCCACTCTGCTCCCATAAGCAGAAAGCTGGTGGAGGTGAAATATATCCATCAAAAAGCCTTTGAGAGGGATATTCTTTCTCCTAGAGCAACCCTCTAAGGTTCAAAAGTGTGCAGTTTAGGAGCACTGTTTACTCTTCCACTCTGTGTGAAAACTACAAGGTTGTAAGAATAATTGATCGAGAAGCTAAGTCTAGTCCGTGCCAGCTGATGCGAATTAGCAGTCACTAATGTACGCATGTGGGAGGCGGGGAAAGCAAAGGTCGTTTTGACCCATTCTGCACCAAAAGCTTGGAGTCTGTTCAGAAAAACTCCTGCCTACCAAGACCCACTAAAACCAGCGCTTTGATCTCTGTACAATGCACTCAATTAGAGGGAGGGAATTCTCAAACAAAAGCTTTTTTAAATTTCCTTTAGAATGAATAATTTTGAGGGTGGTGGAGGATGGCGGCGACAATTGAAGGAAATCATCACTCACTATTTGCCCAGACGTTTTGCTAAAACATAAAAAGCCATGAGGAAGCACCTTTCAGAGGGTGGGTGCAGGTATGAAACTGGTCACAGCCTGCTGAGGTCTGCGTGTGGTGCAGGAGATGATGTATAGCCATACATACAGGGCTTTACATGGCCCTTGCCTCAAAGTCTTTCACCCTATGGACCTTGCTTTCTCCAGCATCCAAGAGGTGGACCTCAGCTAGAAACCGGAGTGGTTCACCTTCAAAATGCATTCATCTACCACAAGTCTCACATCAGCTCCAAAGACAGGCAGAGCCAGAAATACCGATCACATCCCTACCCATGGCATCATTTCCATCGGGAGGGCAGAGCTCTGCGCTGGTGCCCTGAGCCCCGGGTCTGGGCTCATCTGATGCTCTCCTGATGTTGTGAAGAGCTTTGCCTTGCAGCCTGCACTGCATGATACACAGCAGACCTGGGTTATCCTCACAGCTCATCCTCATTTTTCTTAATTCCTACCGACATGTTGCCTCACTCTGACTCTTCCTCATTTCAACTACACCAGTTTCAACACTTAGTTGCCCACAGCCTTTTGGAAGTAAGATTTTCCTTTCTTTTCTTCCTGTCTTTTGATAGTATCCAGTAATTTTGACAGCCATAGATTACGTTAAACATGAACCACAGGACACGCCTGTCCAGTGTTGTCAGTTGCTGCAGGCAGGGTGACAGTAGAACACCACTCTCCTGATCTGGCAGCACTTCACGGTAGGATAAAGGCTGGAACAGCGCTGGTGATGGCAAAATCAGTCCATATGGATTTAACAGCTTTTTCCATACAGGAGATTAAAACCAACATGCTGAAAGGAAGGGGGAAGCTCTTCAGAACCAGCGCACAGAGTTCAGATGAAGGTTTTGGCTAAAGAGTCTTGCAGGCAAGTGAAATGATGTTACTTGCAGCAGATTACAGGAAACAAGCTTGGGACAGCAGCAAGCCTGCGGAGATACGTGGCATCCATGTCAAGTCTTCTCAGAGAGTGAGTTACAGATAGGCCTGTGGAAAATGTTGTTTATGAGTAATGGAAATGCTTCCAAGGAAATTTAGGTCTTAGAAATCCACCTACAGCTCATGCAAGGCATTGGGTTTCTGTGGGAAAGTCTGGGTGTGAGGAGCAGACCGGTGGTGGTGTTAATGGGGAACAGCATGACAGCTCTGCTTGCACCCAGCAGCTGGGGAGGGAAAGGCATGATCTGGCACTTGCTGTATTTCAGGACACGAGAAGACTGTGACGGCAAAACTCAGCTGGTATTACTTGCTGAGCTTTGTAGCATTTTAAAACCAAATCTGAATGCAATCTCTAGCTGGTTTACTGTATTTTTTCACTTTCTGCCGTCTTTTGAAAGGTCTCTGCTCTCAGAGTGTGGTTAGACTTGGTGTTTTCACTGAGTCAGGACGAAGACCTGAAGAGGACGTGCAGATGGACTGCAGGTAGGGGTGGCTGTAAGCAGACTCATGAAGGACATGCCTTGATCCCCCCTGGCTCAAGACACTTGGTACTGGGAACCTCAACTTCACCTCCAGCCACAGGGAAAGCGTGACACTTCCCAGAGTCATGACCATGACCTCTCAATTGGCCTCTGGAAGTATCTCCTTAGGTCAGTTTGCTGAGATGTTTAAGTTAACTGAGATGCATGTGAACCTTCACTGCTAGGAAGAATGTTCCTAAGGGCAAAGCTCCTCAAGGTGGAGGGGCCCATGTTAGGTGGTGGTTGTATCAAGTGAGAGAGGAGGTAAATACTAGAAAACGTGATAGAAATAGGTTTCTGGAAGACATCCTAAGGTGTTTCTCCAAACTCACAACAGAAAAGGCTTTCAGAGGAGCTGACATAAGTACAAAAGGAAACACCATCTCCTGGTACCATACGTGAAGGCATGAGGCACTCACTGCTGTAGGGAGCTGCTGAGCCATTTAAAAAAACAGTATGTTCCTAGTAATAACCAGGATACCCAGGTATAAGCTGCACATCATAATAGCACGTACATTTGAAAGGCTAGTACACCTTCTGGTTCAGAGCTGAAGTCATTCCTTAACTATTTCAGTGCAGGATGGGTATTCTGAGAGAGGAGATTAGTTCAGGTTTGCCTGCAGTCATGATTTAATGCAGTTATCTCAAGTATTTGCCACTGGCTACTGTCAGAGTCCAAGATACTGGATTAGATCAGCTTTGGGTCTTTTCTAAAATGTCAGCTTCTGTATTCTGAGGATGGGGGAAGACAATCTGTAGATTTGTAGGTGAGATATGCAGAAGATAAATACGATTTTCATGTCTTTCTCTTACGCCTCACTGACTTCTCTAATGCGGCATGAAGAACAAAGGGTATCCAAACCTAGATTCAGTGTTTCGAAGTCCAGCTGCCTCTGCCGTCTGAGAAGGCCTAAAGAAAGTTGTAACCAGTATTTGGGTCTCGTGCTTCTGCTGAGAGGTGATTTTACCAAAACGATGCATTTCAAAGGCAGACACCATCTCATTTCACGTGGAACTTCATCCACCCAACAAGGTGTGCTCTGACCTCCCCAGGCCCTCCTGTCACCCGTATCACACCCATATCACCCGTATTACCCAGGGAAATGGGATTCTGATACCTTCTTCAAAGCCGTATGAGACCCACCATTTTCCCCTAGGGACTTTGGTCCCTTAAGGTTTATCCATCCATGAAAGTGCCCAAAATCACTTTTATTTATATCCTTAAGCAGCTACCCATCAGTCCAAGAGAGACAAACAAAGAGTCCTAGCTCCACAGAGCTTACAGTCCCTGGTTTAATGATTTCCTTAGGCTTTGGATGAGGGGCACCCTCAGCATCAAAACAAGAAGTTAAAGAAACAAATACTAACAGGTTAAAACAACAACAACCCACAACAACATAAACAGAACCTGACTCCACTTTTTTTTCTGAAGTGCAAGAGACTCAAATAATTTATAATGGATGGAGTTCTTTTGATCTCTGTACTATCCACTTAGATTTTTCTGTACAGTTGCTCAACCATGCAGGGCATAAGGTTAAAGGAAGAACATTTCCGTGGTCAGATGGAGCAGCAAGTTTTTTTTCCTTTGAGCCTTAATTCTTTTTACATGTACGCGATGACAGCAAATATAGAAAAATGCACCAGCTCATGCGTTTCTCTCTCCAATCTTTGATAGACGACATATGTGCATATATCCCAGCTGTTACTTAAATAAAGCTGCATGTATACAATATGTCAGAGACAACACAGGCCAAACTCTGTAATAGAACTCCTTAGGATACATAGGCTAAAATCCACATTTTGTCTCCAAAATTCCTAAAACAAATGAAACTGACCCAGCTCAAGACACATAGCAGCCTCCTTTCAAACCACAGGAAAATCAAGGTTCAAACTGACCCTACTGTTTTTTATGGGGCATCTGTTTCCCCAGTCCAGTCCCAGTACATTCTGGCACCCTAACTGGGAAGTGGGCTTTATGACTCTCTCTTAACACCAGGGGAATTCTAACCCATGCAGGAATACTCTTGGTGCTGACATATGCTGGATTTGGGACTTGTCCTTATGATGGGACCAAGCAGAGTTATGAGTGTAGAACCACCTGTAACCCAGATAGGCTGGGGCATGCCAAAATTGCTCTTGGAGAGCGAGGTTTGCTCCTTTCCAGCGGCTGGGTTTAGCGGTGAGCTGGGGAGGTTTACGGCTCAGTGTGCGCCCCTGTGTTCTGCCTGATTAGAGACAGGACTGCTCATCATTTCTTGCCAGGAGAGAACAAGTGAGCCGGCAGTGTACACGTAGCTCATGTACCTAATGACTTACCATCCTAAAATTGCAAGTTGATTTCTTTGTGGCTAAGATGCATGGCTGAGACCTGGGTCCTTAGATGTCCTGCGGCCACCTTGTATGATCTTAGACAAGTCCCTGTGTTTTTCCTGCCCTTGTTTCCATCAACTCCAACCTCCTCCCTTACTTTAAAAGTACTCTGCCTTGCTATTTAGAGCATAAGGTTTTCAGGGCACTGTCTCTTCCTTTTTGCATACCAGGCCCTTGTGTTTACCTCAGGCCTCTGGTGACCATCATTGTGGTATCTACATTAAACCAAGATGCCCTCTCTTCCACAGATACCAGCAGCTCCACTTCATTAATCAATTAACCTGGGAGACCTGGGAATGTGGCAGCAAAGACAGCATGAAGATCCTGGCCTTTTACAGATGAAAGAGTTAACGAAGAACAACAACACTTTTGAACATACCAAGCCATGATAAATGGATGTAGGCAAACACAGGTCTTGACACTCTCTGTCAGCGCGCAGAAAGGGCCTCGCGGTGTTTTCTGATTCACAGACCTGGCTAATCTACAACTCCACGCTCATTTTGAGTACATGAAAATCCTCACTCACCCATCTGCTGTGAGAACATGTGTGTTGAGGGTTAGGCAGGTGAAACATCTCGTATCTGTCAGCAGTGCTTGCAGACTGAGAGGGGAGGACTTTGTGAGTGATTTGCAGAGAGTTTCTGGCTCAAATAATGTTAATTTTCAAACGTTTGCAAGTAAGTATTTACTGCTGAAAAAAAAGAGCAGCAGCAGGTAAGGAGAGAGAGTGGGAACTGTGCATGGAACAGATCTTGAGTTGTGTCGCGTCAAAACAAGAGCTGGCACAATCAGGCAACAAGTACTGTCAACCTGATAATGTGTCACCTGCAAGCGGAGCATCTCCTTTGCATCACCGTGCATCTTTCTGCAGACTGGGACTGCCCCAATGCTAGGCATAGACGAACAAAAAACAACAGGAGAGTCCTTTGCCAGCAATTTCAAACGCAGCCCTGATCCAGGGAGGAGTTTTCCACATTCATCATCTGGCTTATCAACGCTGTCTTGAGCAAAACCTAGATGCAGGCTTTGTGAATGCCAGAGCATATGAACAATGGTTGAAGCCAGGAGGGTGACGATAAGATGAGAGTGCAAAGCACATGTTTCAAGTTCTACCTTTTTAAGCAAGTGTTGGGGCCGGGGAAGCTGAGCTTGGGCTGAGTGCCAGCATTCCCTGCAATTTAATCCTAGCCCTCGGAGGAACAAGCTGTTATCCTCGCTCCATGCCAGTGTCTCCCCCTTATCTCACATTCGAAATTCTTTAACCACTTCAAAACAAAATATCTCCAAGGAACACTTCAGAAAATGTGTTTTCTTTTGTCTCCTGAAAACACTGATGAGAAGAAAAGCTCTTTTGTGTTTTGTGTAAGGAGCTTTTCAACGTCTGGGCTCTAAGTGCTCTCTTCTGTTCATTCACTTTCCCCGAAGTCTCACTCAGTGTAAGACGAATAGTCCTTTCCACATGGAAGGCTGAAAACCTGAGAGCCCTGCACTGAAGGGGAGGAAGCTTAGGCAAAGGGCAGAGCATCAGGCATACAAAAAAACATTAAAGCAACACCAAGGGGCTAAGGAAGGCCCACGAGTGTGCTGAAGTGGAGCCGAGGCACACCTCGACACCCCTTCCTTCAGACTTGCAACCAGCAGCCTGGGTGCTGAGATAGCTGCTGGCTTTGCAGGGTGATGTTGTCTCCTTTCCAGCTGTAATGACAGCGTTTGTCTTGGATTGCTCACAGTGCAAAGGGATGCTGCTGAGCTAAAACACCGGGGAGCTGTCAAGGAGGTTTTTGTGCAGAAGCACTTAAAAAACCTGAAGGAGAACGGAGTGATGAGGGACTTGGAAAGCCACAAAGGCTCAGAGAGTTAAGGGGGGACTGGAAAAGTGGGATTTGGCTTGAAGAGGGTCTTGACCAGAGGGACTGAGGCCAGCTCCAGGAGGGAGCTACTTCCCAGTTGTTTTTATAGGCTTTCTTCTTGCAAAAACAGTGGGGGATTTGGCCCCGCAGCAATCAGTGGGAGCCTTTCCTTGACCTTCAGGGTGGGGATGGATCAATACGCAAACAACTCTATGCTCAGCCTCCTGCAAGCACAGCCCTTCAAAGGATAATATCAGCAAAAAGAGAGAAGGTTAACCCACTACTGCAAACTTGTTACATGCCATACAGATGATGTAGGGCTCAAAACTGATAAAGCAAATATTACCAGTGAGAGCAGATAGCCGTAACACAACCTGGCCAGCTCTCTTTGGACAAGGAACAGTCCGCTGCAAGAAGACTTTACTTTGACTGCCTGTGCTCTAAGACAGCCATGCCCAAACTTCCAGATCCTTGCTCTAACCAGGCGGCTGTAGGCACAGAAGAGCGTGGGTCCATGTCCTACCTCGGTGGCTTGGGGCTCTGCGCTTTGGCTGCTTTCAGTACTCTCATGAGTGCTCTCACCCTGCCCAATTGTGTGCATGTTCCCTTGGTGTCCTACTCTGTCACACTGCGGACAACAAGGAAAACCAACAGCGAATTCTCACCTGTGAAATTTGTCAGCAAAGTCTTTTCCAAACCCTGCTCTCCTTTAAGATGTTTGAAAACAACAACTCACCTAAATACTGTTCCTTTGCAACTTTATGTTCCCCTGTGGCTTCAGTCAGCATCTGTGAACTACTTAACTTCCTGATTTCTCTCTCCTTACCTGAATTTTCCTACATGTGGCAATAATTTGGATTTCTACCCAGCGATGCCACAAGAAAATCTTAAAGATTCTGCAATCTTTAAGATAAGCATAGATGCTGTGTTTGAAGAAGTTGGTATGGTTCAAAAAAAGAGATTGATGTATTGCAGAAATTGTTAGGCCAGGGTGTCCAGCTTGTGCTTCTTGTTGAAGTTTGGAACAGGTTTGCCAAGTCACCCTCTTTGAGACTCACACCCAGTGCATTATGGAAGACTACCTCTAGTTCATATGATTGGAAAGTGGTATGTGATGCTGATTCAGAGAACTGTGAGAACGATCTAAGGGCTAAGACTGCATTTTTGAACCACTTTGACACTGCAATGGCTTTACCAAAAAAAAAAAAAAGAAAAAAAAAAAACAGGTCTAATCAAGTGTCAGTGCAATGTGATGTTTCTCTGCATGGACTTTTCTGTTCAATAAGACAGAAAATCTAAACTGTCCTGTAACACTCTGGCACTTAGAGGTATCTACACAATGTTTAGATTTTCTAACCTTAAAAAGAAGAAAGTGTTTCTCTCCTAGCTAAGGAGTTATGTGCAAAGTCCCATCCTATGGCAAAATTTTATTTCTGATTTATAAAAGCCCTACAAGACTGTGTTTGTGATTCAAGTGCTGACAAAGTTGTAGCTCAGCATACAAGGTCTCTATCTGGGAAAATACACACAAGATGGCAAAGTTGTTAAAGCTTATTAACATCTTTTGGGAACAATTTGGTTTTGCACTTACCCCACCCCCCCAATGACTTTAAAGTCATGGATTCACACCATGTGAGCAGCCCCTATTGTGCTCTGGCAGAGGAGTGCTTATCTCTCCGAAGGAGACGTCCTGGTGACTGTTTTTCGAACAAACCACACAAAACTTGGCTAAATCTTAATGGCCCTATTTACGCAGTATCAAGGGTGAAGTAGACTTGGACCCCACAGCATGTTCAAATTACATGGCTTTAAGTGAATTCAGAGCTTGTCAAAGGACCTGGTTTGACAGCCCAGGAGACTCAAATCCTCTGTTTACCTCCCGAACAGATATCTCATGGACCACTCACAAGTCCCCCTCTGTGCTAATCCATGGAGGACAGGGCTTGTTGCGGCTCCCAGCTACGCAGCCTGGCTCTGAACCTCAGCCTGCAACAACCTGGGCTTTTAGCTCTGGAGGCACCCAGTTCAATCACAGTGTGTCAGCCAAGACAGAGGCCGTAACAAACTTCCCTAACATGTTCCAGTCCTACCCCAGAGAGCTCCTTCTGAGGGCTGAACAACATCGCTGTGTACCCAGTAAGTCAGATACCACTATGGCGCCAGCACAGAGAAGAAGCATTAAAAGTTTAGGGATAAGGTTGCAATGGACAGCAAGAAAAAGAAAAGGGAATGAAAAAAAGAATAATGAAAATGAAATAGCAGGAAAGATTGGTCTGCCTCACACTTTCCAAAGCGATGTTAGGAAGGTAGCTGCATTCAGGAGGGCATTTTGTTGTTAGATCTAGGAGATCTCTGCAGCTTCACTTTAATTCATAGTGAAAAAAGACCGAACTTGCAAGATCCCTTCAGTGATGGAATAGTGCCCCCTCCTCCTTCAATGAAAACCTCTATAAAGACCTTCTTATCCCAGGGTTTAGTTCTTCTGGAAAAGGACTAACTAGTTCTGTGTTGCCTGGGAAAGGTAGAAAATTACCGGCCATCTCTTCTGTTCAGAGGCAGAGGGTCATTTTTGGCAATTCTGGCTAGAATCAGGACAGCTGTTAAGAAAAATGCTTGCTTTGGGAGAGAAAAAGTGGATGTAAGGCAGAGAGGTATGCAGGGAGCTCACAGCCTCTTTGGGCTAGTGGGCGTCCCGCTAGCCACTGATGCCAAAAGGGCGCAAAGTAACTGCTCAGAGATGGATTTTTGTCTTTGAGCAGCAAAGGTGTTTATCTCATGCAACGCTGGGGAGCTAGCTGGTTTGCTACAGATTTCACCACAGACGGACAACACTCAGGCAGCAGCCAGCCTACATTTACCATGTCATTGCTGATCCGGTCCGGCCAAGCTGTAGTTAGATCGGTGGAAGGTTACCTGCAGGTTTCAATAGGATTTGGGTTGGATACATAAAAAAACCTGCTGCATCATGTGGTTTTCAAGCTGCCACTGCTTGTACAAGTCCAGGTGTAGCTCTTTATTGCTTATTGTATGGTGGAGTGAGACCTTCCTAAGGTCTGAGCGCAGCTCCCTGATGTTGAATGGTTGGTGTTGCACTCCCTAATGAGATGTGGCTAGAAGCCCTCTGAAAGGGGGGGAAATGTTTCTTTGCTTTGGCACTTCATTTCAGTTCACAAGCAGCCAATGGAATTTTCCTATGGCTTTTTAAAAAACCCAAACTCACCTTTGGTCAGAAATGAAACATGGAAAATTTCAGCAAAAGTGGTTGAATTTTTTGGAAAGTTTCAAGTGGATTAAAGAATCAAAATGTGTGGAGATGGTGGGTAAAGCAGAGCGTGCAAATGCAAGTGGGGGAAATGTGCATTGCCCCCATGGATTTGATGAGGCAAATTCATAGTGATAAAAGCACAGGGCCCTTCACTCTTAGCATAAGGGTGATGGTCAGTTTGTACAGGTCTGAGAAAGCAGACAATTCAGCAGTTCCAGTTTCTAAAAGCTGAAAGGAGATAGCTGCTGGCCACTCTGAGCATCAGCCAGTTTCTATTTGCTTGCTGTAGTGGTGCTTACACGGCAGTCGGTGGAGCTTCACTGGCATAACCAGAAGCAAACACAACGTGCTGTGACAGAGCTGTGCATTGAACCAAGCCCTATTTACTCCTATGGCAAGAATAAACATGAAAACTGGAATATTTTCACTTCCTGCTCTCCACCCCAGTTTAGTTTCTTCTTTGGGACTTTTATTGTTTTCCCTGTATTTGAACTGCAAATAGAAGGAGATAAAAATATGCTTACAGGAAAGCAAAGAAAAGCAAAGAAAAAGCACCTCTAACGTCTTTCATTGCACCGCTCTAATTCTGATCTCACAGAGTAAATCTGGAGTAACTCTACTCAGGTGAATGGATTCATTCTGGAAAGTCAGAAGTGAGTCCAGTCCTGTATGTTTTGTTTTGCTGGGAAGCAGGAGTAGGGCTTTAAAGCAAGCATTACACCCATTTGTTTAATGAAAACCCTCTTTCTTATACAGTAATCATGGGCACCTTTGCCTTTTAATTGCTTTTAAAGTGCAGAGTATTGGTGAACTGCAGTGGTAATTTTATATCCTGGCTTCATTTGGGCTTGATTACATCAGTAGCAGGTAAGAAGGGAGGGCTGAATAGCATTTCACTGTTTGGTAAAATAATTAACTGCTCTGGCTCAACATTTCAATTAATCCTTTCAGTGCTGCTGGAAAACGCTGGTGCCTGTGAGTCCTAACTACATGTTCAGTGAAAGGGTTTCCTCCTATTCACCCTCAGCTGAATTTGTGTGGAGTCCCTCATGCAACCCGAGATAGTGAGTGAGTAAAGAAATGAAGAAGAGGAAAAAAAGTAATTTGATAGGTGTGGAAAACTGAGAAAAAGAGATGTTTGGAGGCATGTCTTGGAAGTAGACAACAGCATGCTACCTCACATTGCTGTGGCAGAGAAAAGGGCAGGTAAAGGTGTCCTTTTAAAAACCTAGAGGTTCCCCAGCTGGGCTCAGACTTGGATCTCACAGGGTTGCCGTTGGTCTTGAAATTCCCACAAAACTGCTTCCATTCCCTTGCCCTAAGGCTCCTCAATGGTCACAGCCTGGTGGGATGGGGGGTGAGGTGTGAAGACCCACAGTCTGGCGACTGGCGTGCAAGAAATACAAAGGCAAAGCCCTGAAATCCTCAGTCCCCACCAGTGAGCGGTAGCGTACATGGGGCTTGACCCATGCAAGGGGCACCACGCAAGGGTGTTAATCCCAAACTACTCTCAAATGGACTTGTAGCATGCGAACCTAGTGCTTTCCTTGTCATTGAGGTCCTCCTCCAAGTATTGCTTTGCTTCTTGCTTAGCCAGAGCTGCCCTCCCTTGTCCCCACATTGCACTGGGGCTTCTGCAAATGCTGATTGATGCTTTCCCAGCACAAGCCATGCAAGGCAGGAAGGCACTTATCTTTCGGGTAACAAGAAGCTTCTCATCACTGCAGAAGGCTTGAAACTGAGGACTGTAGGGCTCAGCTGTCAGCAAAGAAGAAAAATAATCCAACGACTAATTAGTATTTTTCTGAATCTCGTAATTTTTAACCTATTAATGTTTAGGCTTGGCTCACTCTTCAGTTCTGAGGGTTAGTCATATTACATAAATGAACTTACCCAGTAATAATTAGCTCCATTCAAGATAATTAACAAAGGCAGGGCAGAGGAACTAAACCTGCAGTGAAATGAACAGCAGTGGTGCGGCACTGAGCCCCACGTCTGCCTGAAGTGAGGGGAAAGTGTTGGAAATCATCTAGGGATTTTATTATGTCTCTGTGTGTGACCTTTTCGAAGAATACTTGCTCTGGAGAAGCTGGAACATATGAAAGTTCACAGAGAAAAGTGACATTTGAGTAATTTGGTTTTTTGAAAATGGTCTGAAATTAATTTGGGAAGAAATTAGAAAAAAAAAAGTAGTTTGTAAAATATAGGACTTTTGATCCAAAACAGAAACTTCAGCGCAATCTGGCTTCAGCTTCTTCCCTCCACAGCAGTCTTGAAGGCATGTGGGAGCGTTGCTTGGCCTGTTTATGCTCCATCTATAGTTTATGGAAAGAGCAGCTTATCCAGAGTACAGCCCATCTCTTCTCAGATGGGAGAGATGAGTCCAGGAGAGAGCGTCCGTGTGGACATTTAATTTTCTTGCTTGATAGTGAAGAACCTTTTATCAGGAAGATAACAATTTTGCCAGAAGAAGATGTGGCTCTGACATCGTGATGCTCACTGAGACACAGCAAGACCAGTTTGGCTGCAGCCTCCCGGTGTGACTTGGCACGGAGGGTCTGGCCCCATTAACGGCAGTTTGCCGTGGGTAAGGTGGAGGAAGCCAGCTCCCCGCTTCACAGACCTGCTGCCAGGATCTATGCGTGGCTCCAGGGATGCAAACAGACCACAGCCACAGGTACGGGTCACCCTACAGACCGAGTATCACACCTGGAATAATGAATATTTGTAACAAACGAGACCACGAGGCACCCTCGGGCTGAAGTGTGCTCTGAAACATTTGCTGGGTGATTTTAAAGAGAGAACAAAGTCAGAACAGCAGAGCACTCACAGTCGATATTATTATTTCGGTAACATTGGAGGACCATCCTTCTCCCACTAAATTTTCTGAGTCAATTATTTGCTGCAAACTGTTCGCTCGGCTAATTCCAATACAAGGCAACTTTCATATTGCATTCACAAGAGCGTCAGCCTTGTTCGGAGCCTGTCAGCACAAGGGATTTCTGTTTGTGAACAAAAGTCTGTACACATTCTGGCTCGGAACGTGTGCGCTGTCCTTTCGAAGCCAAAAAGACTGGCTCCCCGTGCCAGTTTGTGTTTCCAAAGTTGCGCTGTGTCCTCTCGTCATCAGCCAAGCTGTGCTGAGCTACTGAACTACGTTTTTGGAATTACAAGGAGAGCTCGTCTAGAGGGGGAATGAGGACAAACTCCACAAGCCCTGGGCCAAATCCTTCCAGGCAGTACGTGCCTGTGTCCACAAGGAAGGTGCTGCTGTGTGCAGACGCAGAAGGATCTCGGTTATGTTGGGTTTAAGGTGCTGATGTGCTGCTCGGCTTCTGTCACACAGTTTTGGGTTTATTCTGCTGGAAATGAGAGCAGGAATTAACTCGGCTGCTGCCCAGAAACTTTCATTAACCCTCCTTGGGTGCTTCTCCCCAGGAAGTCACAACACCGTTTCCAAAGGAGCCTGGCACTCTGGCACGTAATTTCTCAGAGGCTCAGAGACATAAAGTCGCCTGTGGTCAGAGACCCAAGCGAGGCCCCACATGTTTGATGCATCGATGAGGTGATAGCATCCACCACCTTCTGGATCAGGTTCCCTGAAGCAGAGGAGCAGCAGAGCTCACACTGGCACTGGCCACACAGTGCCCACTTTGGAGATCTGTTTGGTCATTTGCATGAGTGTCGAACTGGCTAATAATTTTATATTTCACATAAAGATATATGTGTTGGTATAAAATACCCTGCTTGTAGGATGAGCACTATATATCTTTATATTTTATAGAGGGAATGCTGCAGTTTTCCAGCAGCAGTCAATGAATCTAAATTCTGCTATTCCTGTGTGACCACTGCAGAAATATCTTTCCTGCCTATTTCTTATAAGGGATGTAGATGCCAGTTGTGTTTCATAAACCAGTGTCCTTAAAAATTCTGCCATCTAGGAGAGCTGAGCACAGGGGGAAGCTTGTGAGGTATGATCTATATGAGATTTAAGTAGGAAAATACCAGGGGGAAGCTTGTGAGGTATGATCTATATGAGATTTAAGTAGGAAAATACCAGAGACGGTTCTAAAAATATTTGGAACCAAGAAGCCTTCGTGAAACTGCTCATACACAAAAGGGCATTGAATGTCAGGACAGTGTAGTATGTATTTTTTTCACCAGCAATCTTTTATCAGATAATTAATAAGGAGGCGGACAGTATTACTGCTGTTCTGCCCTCCACCTCACATATATGCCCACAATCTCTGCTGACATACAGGTGTTAACCTCAGACTGAAATTACCACAAACAGTGATGTGAAGATAAATCTAATTAGTTTTGCAGTGATTTGTTTTGCACATACAGAAATGAGAACAGTCCCTAGAATTCCTCAACACCTTTTTCTTCTCTCATGTGCACTGTCTTAGAATTTACCAATGCAGCAAAGATATAGAAATAATGAATCATCTTATTTTCCCCCTCCGTTCTTCCTATTTATTTTATTTGAGAAACCCTGGGCTTTACTGTAGAAATTGGTAGCAATTATAAGCAAGCATAATCTCTGCAATTTAGAGTATTGCTTACATCAAAATTTTACAAGATATAAGGAGCTTCTGGATTTTTCCCAGTGGAGAGATTCTGAAGATAGCAAAAAGTAACTCACATCATTCCTATAGCCTGGAAAAGGACAGAGCAGGTCTTGCATATTTCTAAATAGGAAACCCTAAAAGAAAAAAGGGATTTGTGTATGCATACGTGCAACTTACTTGGTGAAGAAGAAACATAGCAGATTTGCAGAAGGGCCACTTGCCTATGACTTGCACAAAGTTTGCACTACCATCACCGGTGCCAACCTGACTGTGCTACTCCAAAATGCAGAGATCTCTGACAAATGGTAAAATCCCCCTTTTTTTTCTTCCCAGTCACAATTCTCAGAGGGAAATCCTGAGCACGTCCATAGGAAAGCAGGTAAATGGGACCACTAGCACAGTGAAACACACTTGCAGAAAATATTGTACCTGACTGCTACACGGTGAAATGTGAGACCAGGGTCAGGCGAAGAACCCTGTAATGTCTACTGACTGAAATGATCTTGGTCTCTTACTGAACCAGAGAAGGAATGTGGGAAAGCTGGTTCAAGTCCCAGCTCCTCCACAAGGTATCTGTATGGCCTTGGGCAAATCCCTTCCCTGCTCTGTGCCAGGGTTGCTCATCTACGAGTAGAATAAAAACCACACCAACAACCTCTCTGCACATGAGGGGATAACTACACTGTGAATTCTGAGGTACTTAGGTAGAAGAGGATAAAGAATTGATTGTTTTTGGACTGATACCCAAAAATGTGAAGATATTCTTTTCAGGACAACACAAACCTGATTTTTGAGACTATTTAGCAAATTAGCTAATTTAGTTCTGGTGCATTTCTAATGAAGTCAGAGGGTGAGTTCACAAAATCAGTGTGAAGTGGCAGTGATTAGAATCTTTGCCTATACAACGGGAAAGGGCTTTCAGCAACCTGGTCTAGTGGAAGGTGTCCCTGCCCATGGCAGGGGCGTTGGAACAGGATGATTTTTAAGGTCCCTTCCAACCCAAACCACTCTGTGAATCTACTGTTCTATGAATCGTGCTGTTGCTTGATGTGGAGCTGGTGTGAGACTGGTGGTCCCACACCCTCACTGCCGTTCCTGCTGGAGAGGAGAGCTTTCTGCGTGCAGGAGCAGCAGAAGGTGCCCAGCAAGAGGAAAGTCCTCTGGGGGAGGATGCCAGCCCCATTTCACAAAACCTGTACTAGTTCAGAGGTGTTTCTTCCTGCACCATAACCAATATCTTACCTTTTGAAACATGAACAAGAAAAAGGATTTCCCACTTTGCCTGTCTGGCTTGTGGTTCAGGTACCACTGGGGTGCAAGAAGGTCCAGATTCAAGTTCTTCAACTCAAGCCTTCCCATCCCAAGTGACTTCTCCCCCATGCAATAGGAAAGTACCTCAGCCTCCTCCCGTGAAGTTAGAAAGTTAACAAGTTTTCTTCTGATTCTACATGTTTCTGACAGAAAAAGAAAAAAAAGTTTTTTGATAATTCCATACTAGTTGCCCTTCGCACAATTGCCAGGTTGTCCCCGTTTCCTGCACAATGTGTCAAGAGAAGCATTGAGGATATCTTTTAATGGCAGCTCAGAATTCATCTCCCAAAAAACCCATTTCCTCAGTGAGCATGAAAAGAGGGGAAAACCAGCCAGAATGATGTCAGTAACAACTGTGAAAATAATCATAGGCTGTTAGAGTCTGTGAAGTGTAATGACGAAGTGTTAATCCATGAGATGGAGGGCATTTGCCCACCTTCTTATCAGAGCTACCTATTTAATGGCTTTCCTGCTGGGTTTTCTTTAGGAACCTCTGCGTACAGGACTCCCTCAGCCCATCCACGACCCATGTACGTGTGCGCTACAGACAGCTGAATAAAGGGCCTTCTCAGTGGGCAATACCCTAGAAGGCCATCCTGGTTGGCACTGGTATCTCATGTAGGGCCATGCTGTTCCTCCTGACGCCCATCCTCACTCTGCTCTCAAAGGCACAGCTATGAAGTTATGAGACTATGGAGGCCATTAGTCATCAAGATACCAGTGTCCACTGGTGGGGTCAGTCCTGACCCAAGAGCTTTCGGTGTGCAAGCAAGCCTCAGAGGTGAAAGGAGATCTATAATGGTTCTCTAATGGCAGAGTTGGTTTTTTTTTCCTTAAAAAAAAGAAGGAAGTAACAAATAAGAGCTGGAAAAAACCTTAAAACCCCCCACAACGTGGCTGGTGATAAGCAGAGAAAGCAGATGTGGGAAAGTCTTTCAGAAAACTGAAGATGATAATAAAAGTTCAGAGAATGAAAAAACACTGTGCTCAAGCATGACATTTCAACATTAATGCCACTGCCACAAATTAGTTTTGTCATCTCTAAGAATTCAGCAAGAGGTTAGCGATGCCCACATGAATTATAATAATGTAGCTACATGCAAGTAGTTGTTTTTTATTATATAGTCACCTGAATTTAATTTTCTCCTCTTCCGCAATCATCCAGTAGACTGTTCTCTAGGGGGACATTTACAATTTGCCTTCAAATGTGCAGGAATTTCAGCAGAGTTTTTTTTAAAGTGTATTAAGATTTCCTATATTGTCCAGTCACTGTGAGACCTGCAGCTCTTCTGGAGTGATAATAATCTCCAGGGACATTATAAACAGTGGTACTTCTTAGAATGAAGATTTTTCTTTAACCAGGTTCTGCTTTGGAAACCAAGCTGTTCATTTAGGAATTTATTCCCCAGAAATCACACTCACCAAGGCGTCTGTGCCTTTCTATCAGTTACATGGCAAGGGGTCTCAAGCTGGTGTGGGTGGAAATGAAAACCAAATTAGGTGTATGGATGAACCAGTGCAAGAAGAGATTCTACATTTCAGACTCTATAGTTAATGTCCTCTTAGACACCAATTGCTAGCCCTCATCAGGTGCTCAGCATTCACTCATGCTTGCTGAAGATAAAGCATAGCAATAAAGGAGGTTGCCTGTCACAGCACTACAAAACTAGCTGGCTACAACAAGGCTTTCCCACACAAGGTTCCAAAAGTTTATCTACTATCTGTGCTGTTTCTTCATCCTCTTCAGGCCAGTCCACCCTGCTTCTTGCCTCTGCTGCATCTGGGTTCCCAGCTTCTCCTCCAGCCAGCCTCTCCTCATCTGGGACCCCTTCTTCTCTCAGCTTCTCCTAGGGCCTCTCCTTGTCTCTCCTACATCCCCAGGCTTTTCTTCATCCAGTCTCCTCCCTCTTCACCCAGCACTCCCTTCCACCGGTGCTATTTAGCTACTTAGCAGGAACAAGCCACAGCTGTACATTGTCCACATCAGCCAACCCACCGCCCCAGAAGCAAGCCCACAACTGTATATTGTCAATGTTGATTAACCCTCTAGAGTTGCCGTCACAGTGGTAATACTCAAATTCTGGAGAACTGCATTCAGTTACCTGAACCAGCCTAAAATGACCTTGTCAGGGCAGGGTTAACAAGCCCACCACAATGTTTAAGGTGTTAAAATCCTCTTTGAAATCTCTGGTGTAATCAGAGGTCTGGGATCTCATGTGTCATGACTATAGGCTGCTTCTAGATATATGTCTTAACTCCCATTTTTCTCAGGAAAATGTAAAGAGCAGACACGCCCTTCTAGGCAATAAAAAATCCATCTTGACAAGCTGAATAAATAGTGATAGCCATAGTTAGCGATAGCTAATCTTATTCTGTAAATCCAAAAACTCAGCCTATGTCTCCAATCAGCTGGTACCCTGTGAGAACGGAAACAAGGTAATGAGAAATGGAAATCTAACATTCTCAAATTCTTTTCTTAGCAGTTGCACAGAAACCAATCCCTTCAGCTATCAGACGATCAAGCAGATATCATTTTTGATGCTGCAGTGGAAAGAAATGTCTCAGACACTTCCATGACCCCGGTTCCTCAGAGCCAGCTGTTGAAAGTCTTAATATGAATCAGTCTTGCAATGTTCTGGTGGGGAAGGAAAATATGGTCGGTACCTGCAGTTTACAGATGAAGGATAAAAATACGGGAGGCTCAACTCCACAAGAGGAAATTAGAGCCTATGTGCTGTCCAGGTGTCCCTGGACAAACCTTTGTCCAAAATTTAGATTCCTGCCAGTTGTCTGTCTGCTGCCTGTCCTGGAGGTGACTTTGGACACCTCAGTGCCTCCTTTAGCATGTAGGAAAAAGAGCTTTCCCGCTAATCCCAAGGTGACTTTTGAATTACTATTGATTAGATGTCTCTTATTAGACCTATTAGTCTTTTACTAAGTTTACTACACTTCTTCCTTACATTTTCTGAGAAAATGACTTTCACTTTGGCTTTGCAGAACCATGAGCATTCGTGGAATATTTACATTAAAAGCCATGAAACCAGCTAGCAAAACAGGATTTTCTGTTAGATTGGAATTAGCTCTCAGTGGAAATGACATGCCACAAATCAAGCTATTTGGCTTACAGGTGAAACAATCTTTCTAATAAATTGCTACAAGTTCACTGGATACAAATCAATTATTATTTTTTTCTGATAAGATAATAATTGGAATCCTTTGTACATTTCATAGGGCTTCTTTTACAAGCCATAAGAGGAACAATTTATTTCACTTCATCATATCTCGCAAATACTTCACATTTTTGGAAATGGCTCAGTGACTTCTTTATTGACATTGTACAGCATTTCTGGAATCTATTAGTGTATCGTTGGGCTCTTTTCTCATTTTTGCTGTCATATACTGAAGCTGAACTGAGAGCAAGATGTTCCTTTAGGCTGGAAATGAAGCAAAGCAAGTTTGTCCAGATATATTAATGACTATTTTTCTTGATAGAGGAAACACTAGCAGAATAACTGAGTGTTATGCAGTACTCTTCCCTTATTTCTGGAGCTAAACCTGGACAAGAGCTGTTTGTGAGACTCCCAGTTTCTCCAGGATTGCAGAAATGTGTTGTTCTAGCACCGTTTCTAATTTCTCTGGAAGACAGATGGACTGGAAAACTTGCAAGAAAGCCTCAATATAACAAACTCAGGACTCTGGGAGGGTTTGCACATTTATTCAGGAGTTTGGTACTTGGCCTAAGCCTAAAATCTAAAGGCAGTGAGTGCTCTCCTCATTGAGAGTGGTCAGTTAAACCTGAGCACAGCTCTGAAATTCCAGGGTTCAACCATTCATTTTCCTGATAGCTTCGTTTTAGTTACTCTTTATCTCTTGCCAGAACCACAGCAGATGAAGAAAGTAAAATGTCATCATCCCAGCAGTTCAGTGAGTACAATTACTGCATTTATCAAGTACCAGATAACTGACACCAAGGCAAACAAACAGGCAAATATGAGTGTGTTGCTGTATCTTTCAGCTCCCTCCTTACACATCTCCCCAGGGGTAGAAAGCTTATGAAAGCTAAAGTGTTCTCACAAGGTTTTCTTTTTAGCTGCTTTAATAGCTCTTTAGAGGGCTCCTTCACCACAGGCTCCTTTGGACACCAATGTTTTGGTGAACTTGTACACCCTTCCTCTGAAACGGAGGTTACTTGATAACCATTTACAACACTTGGTGCATTGAGGTACAAGAGCACCGGTCACAGATTTCTGGAAGCGTGTCCTCAGCCAAATCACAAACAAACTCCTGAGCAAACATCTATCAGCCTTTCTCTCTCATAAGCTTCACTTAGAAACCATCTAAGATTGTGAAACGCTGTGTTAAAGCTTACGATTCTGGGCAGAGCCTGCCGCCGTTACGGCGCTGACCCGTGCCACAGGTAAGGCTCATTTTTCACTCAGCCCATCTACCTTAGAGCAGAAATGACAGACGTGGGCTGATGGGGGCTACCTTGAATTTCTGCACCGGTAGGTAATGTTGATGCTGTGCACATTGTATGACACCTCCTCTGGACAGCAGTGTTTCAGCTTGAAAGACAAAGTGTTTTTTACATTCAAAGGTGCAGCTTGAAAGTCTTTCTTCTTAGGGGCTTTTTTCTTACAATTGCCTCTGTCTTGTGACGCATTTCCACCTTCTCCAGATGAAATTCATTGTTCTTCAGACACACCTCCTCAATGTTTGTGGGGGCTGTTTCACTGGAATCTCCCATGTTTAAAAACAATGCCCTTAAAAAAAGCAAGAGAGAAGTTTTTTTCTAACCCATACACTGCACTAACAAGTGTAAAACAAGAGCCAAAAGGGAGAGGAGGGGTGGCACATGAGGGAGAGTGGAGTGAGCATTAATGCCTTCATTTTTTGTCAGCCTCCTTACTTTGATTATGAGACACCCTTATGGAAACTTTTAGCTTTGTATTGTTATGCAGAAAGTAAAACAGCCATCCTCGGGGGCCAGATCCTGGGAGCAGCACTGAAGCTGGAAACACACTGAACTGGATAGAAGAGTTTCTCCAGAAATAAAAGCTGCTGAGGTGGAGAGGGAGGGAGTGATTTGT
Source organism: Ibycter americanus (assembly GCA_035590275.1). Taxonomy (NCBI): domain Eukaryota; kingdom Metazoa; phylum Chordata; class Aves; order Falconiformes; family Falconidae; genus Ibycter; species Ibycter americanus. The sequence continues at coordinate 46,879,403 of JAVJGI010000001.1, read as the reverse complement.
TGTTGGTGTCCATGCCTGACAGAAAAAGGATGAGTTTAAAGTGCAAAGATCCAGGTTAAACTTCCTTTTCTTCAGTCTTGGTGAAGCTGGTCACCCAGCAAGGCAATGGTGTTCCCATCGCTTGAGCATTAAATACCGCTGTCATCATCTACCTCATTGCAGCTGCCTCCTTCCAGAATGGTAAAATGTTTCAGTACCGAGAAAGCAGCTAAAATGTTCCTTTAGGCAGGACATGAGAGAAAACTGAGTCTGAAGAGCCTGTTTTGCTGATGCCTGAAGGAAGGCTAGTGAATTCACAGCTACAGACTTGCACCAACTGCACCAAGCTTGTTCTGCTACTTTCAAGAAATTCCTGGGTTTTTTTTCCCAGCCCTATTCTTCTGGATATGCCTTGCTCCGTTTCTAATTCTGACAGTTCCCTTTAGCTCTTTGCAGTTCCTCCTCCTCTTTTTCTCACTCACCTACCCTCTCTGACTGCCTGAAATGTTTAACTCTTGAACTGGCCACTCAACCGTACGCTTGTTGGATCAGCCCTACCATCACTGCAAGGAAGTCACCTGCAGACTTTGCACAGTAGATTGCACTGCACCCCTTCAAGAAAAGCCCAAACACAACAGTATGGCATTCTCCTCTGGGGTGGGTGGGTGGGTGGGTGGTGAGGGGGGAAGAAGCCTTTTTCAGGCCCCTTGGAGAAACCTTGACAACATAAGCTGAACAGGCTGCTGGAGGAGATGTTCTCCAGCAAAACGGTGCATCTCAGACTACACTGGGTCCCTGAGCCAAGAGCTGGGAACAGGGTCTCTGGATTGGGAACTCACAGGAGATGGCAATGCATGGCTTACCCTGCTGCCGCTGAGCTGGAGAGGCTCAAGGACCATGGGAGCATGGGAATAGGTCTCTATTTTAGCAGTCGCTGGTTGCATTGGCTCCTTGAGGCTGTTGGTAGCTAAGGTGTAAGGAGAGAATGGCTCGTCAGACAGCAGTACCAGAGCTGAGGATGAAAAAAGCAGTCTACAGAGGATTAAAATCTCGTTTGAATGTTTTGTTTTTTTTCTGGAGAAAATTGCTCACAGGCACAGAAAACTAATGGCAGCAGATCCCGAGATGGCATTTTGGGCCAATCACTTAAATACCGCTCAGACCTTCCTCAGGCCTTACGTTCAGCGAAAACAAGCTTCTCTACACATACCTGACAGTGAGCCACTACAGTCAGTGGGGGTCACAGGTGGGATCAAGTGATGAATAAAAACATTAAAAGAGCTTCTTTAAAAGATGCCAGCTGTTTCAAACAATTAAATAAATAGCTGCAGTGCTATTATCTCTGCAAAAAAGGCATTTTATATGGTAATAATGGCAAATGCAAGGAATTACTGCAGGTACTGAAGTATCTTTATTTAGAGAGGTCAAGCAGCGAATTCTTAAAGGAGCAGCGCCATATAGATTGTGAAAAAATCTGCTGTGAGAAGGAAGCGCAAAATTGCATCCTGAAAATGAGAACCACTCTGAAGGAGAAATTCATGGTAATGTAAACTGGAACTTTTCTTCAGAGAAACACTTAAAATGAAACTGTTCCCTTCTCCTTCTTCTTCCCAAGCTGCTGACATGCATAAAAATGTGTGTTTGACTAGCAGCTTATTTGGAATGTTTTCTCCTTCCCTAACGAAAATGTGTTATTTCTCTAAACAATATGCCACTTAATACCAACAGAAGTCTCCTCAGCAGATAGGACATAGTTGCAAGGCTTCAACCTGTGCCAGGGTTTGGATCGAGGAAGAAAACCCTGCTAGACTCAAGTATTTACTTATTTAGTGATTCTTTCCAAGGTCATATTTTTAAGCTGTAGGGGAAACCATCCTGAAGAGTAAACTGAGTGACTGGGAAGTTGAAGCACAGAAGCTTGCTGTGACCGAGTTAGTAATGCTCTCTTTAAACAGTGGCCCCACTGAAGAATCGAACTTAAGTGCCTCGGCACAGTAAAGCCCATGTGTTGTCTTTGGGAAGCATTTCCAGCTTAATAGGGACGAAGTTTCCTTTATGCCTGATGCAGCAGCACATTTCGTTTCACAAATTTCCTTTTCCACCCATTTAAGCAATTAACTTGGAATGAATGAGATGCCAGATGAATATTACTGCCTTAAGAATCAATAGCTGCTTCTGAGGTGGCTCTGGAGAAAAGAGAGGTCTATATTAGCCAGCTGTGCCTTTTGACATCTTGCCAAAGCCGTGCCACCTCAGCAATTACCTCAGCAGCACTGTACCCATCCCTCCGTGTGCCCCATTTCAGCAGCGACTTGTGCCCTCTTATTTTCCTCCTGCTCTGGCTCATGGGAGAGAAATGGTGACCTTTTGGGATGAGGGAACAGAGCGGAGGTTTGCAGGCTCTGTGCCTTACTCCCTGCTCGGGGACGGGAGGTGCTGGAGGATGCGCAGCGTGCAGCCTGGGCACTTGCACCCCAGGCACGGGCAGACAGCATGAGTGAAGCTGGTGTTAATTACTCCCAGTGCCACCATACAGCTTACAAGTTCTAGTGGCATCTTCTTACCTGGTAAAGCTGTCTCATGTGTAGTCACTAGCCACTTTGTTGCTTCCCACAGCTGGCGTGAAAAGAAAAGAGTTGAAAAGTCCATTGTGGGTCGATAGAAACCTGATGTCCCTTGAGATAACACAGATGCACTTCCAGGTGCCTTGTTCAGCTCCCTGTCCTTGTGCGCATCAACTTCTGGTTCAATGAGTTGCCCCCTGCTCATCAAAGGAAGAGAGCTGAACAGTGGTCCCCCTCTGCGGTGTCTTCTAGCAATAGAGAGGGGCAGAACTGAATAAGGAATGATGTTTCGATGCTAACAGCTCACTAAACATGTCTAAAACATGCTGATGAAAACAAGTGTAGAGAATTGTTGGCCCTGATAAAGCAATTCTTAGGCAGAGAGCTGGAAACTCTTCTGGATCATCCTTCACCAAAAGTATTGTAAATATCTTCCATTTGTAGGATATTTACTTCTGGAGATGCCTGACCTGGAAAGACAGGATCAGGTTAAACACAAAGCACTTGGAACAAGGGACTTCACTCCAAGGCACCGTCCCCACCCAGGCAGTAAGGGACAGGTTGGACGGAGGAGCTCACTTGCCAGCTGAGTGTTTGCCCGCTGAATAGTTAAGGCCACGAGGTGCCTTAACTAGCGAGGTGACAACACGAATCTCCCCCTGAAATCTGTTGAGGTTATTTCCAGCACAGGTCAGCACTTTCAAGCTGAATTTTCAAATGCGGGTTCTTGCACTGTTCTTGCAAGACATTTGCTCGCCTGCCTCAGGAAGCAGGTACTTATCGCTGTGGTTATGTGGTCTGCTTGAGCAAAGCCTCGTATGCACGGGAAAAGGGATCCTGTGCACTTCTGACCATCCATCTTATGCAATGGGAACAATTCCCTTCCAGGCTGAAGAATATCGCCTTGTTCTTAAAAACCAGGCAAGGTGGTGAACGGCGTCAGGAGAGAGGGAAATCTGCGGTGAGACATCGGTGGGGTGGCTTGCTGCGACGGCGCAGCTGCACGGTGCTCCAAAGCAGGGCCCGGGATGTACATCACTGGGCAAGTTCATGCAGATCCCTGTCCCTTTGGGGAAGAAAGCAGGGATAATACCGCTAGAAATGCTGCCACTGCAACATTGTTGAATGCAGCCTAATTTATAGTGAAATGGGTGGCTGGTTGAGCCCAGGGCTTTGGGATTTATAAACTATAATACAATAGTTGCTTAATCCAGGGTGCAGCGATAGAAATGGGAATTGTGTGCATTTTCATTTAAGCATAAATCTATTTTTTGCACTGGCTTCTTATTTTGACTTCTTAGGTTTGGCCGTCTGTCAGAAAGCACCACATCCGATCCTGCTAATTCCTTTCTTTAGGTCCTTCCTGTCAGAGGGCTGATGTGGTCTTGCTGAATTCTTGCACAAATTCACTTTGTACAGTTTGGCCCTGTGGTATTGTCAACAAGAAGTTTCCTCCCTAAGAAGGAAAAAACCCCAGCGTTATAAACATAAGCCTTCATGTACAAACAGATATGCTGACACCTAAAAATCTGCATTTCGGTTCCTACGTGAAAGCTGTTCTGGTTCCTGGAGATGTTGGGAACACAGGCTCCTATGAACAGGCTTGACTTCAGGCATATGAGAACGACAAAGCTGGCATATTGAACAGGAATAACATTTCATCATAAGGAGTGACAGCCCTGAAACTCCACGTAAATAACCTTAAAGCCCTTGTTGCTTAAAACAACTCCCTTCATGCCGAGTTTTTCTTCTGGTACTGTCTGAAATACCCTTAGTCTGGACTGAATTGTTTTCCCTCTTGAGGTTCAGACTTTTTTTTGGTTTTCTCTTGGAAGGAACTCTTCCAGCACCAGGGCTGAATAAAATGCAAGAGCGCCAGGTTGGCTTCAGTTTTGTTTTAACAAACACTTCAGTTATGCTTAATTTTGGTTTTTGCTTTGTCACTGTGATTTCTCAAGTGCTACAAAGCGATATTCATTTGAAACGAGCACTAAAGCAAAGTGATCCAGCAGGGACATACAGATGTGTTTATGATGGAAGCAATGTTGTACAACCGAGACTGGCACAGCACCAAGCAATATCTAGGTTGTACTGGGTGTGAAGATCCTCTCCCACTTCCCCAGCCTATGAATTATTGCTGCCACATCACTTCTGAGCAAACTCAGCTTGCCCGATCAGCTGTTTAGGAGTGAAACCTGGGTACTTTTCAGGTTAAAGTATCTTTTGTATCAACGTACAAAATATTGCTAATTTTTTTTTTTTTTTTTTTTTTTGTATCCATAACAAAAGTCAATGCATGCATTATTCTTAAGAACTATGGGTTTAGGAACTAAAAAAGTAATTTGAGAGGTACAAACCAGAAAACTATTAGAAAGGGTATGAAATGATGTCTGGCAGTGTGAGGGCAGGCAGGAGCACAGTTTCATACCCTGTTCAACAACACTTATTATTTAATCCTGGCCTTCTCTTGAGTACAGGTTGCTTGTCTCCCCAGACCAACAGCTAAGGTGGGAATTCACTGAAGACAGCAAATAATATTTGCTGATTGGAGCTGCTAGAAAAAAAGACCTAGCATATGAACCTGTGGGATCTGGATCCTGTCCCATACCACCAGGTCTCCTTCTCAGAGGAGAACCCTTCCACCTCCAGTCTGGACCCTAAAATGCTTGGGTGCTGACTTTGCTTTCAGCGATGTTTGCAAATACGTGTGCACTTTTTAGGGTTTTTTTCCTGAAAGTCACTGCTAATTTGACCCTTTCTCAGGTAGAAATGTCAGGTGATGTTACACTTCCTACCCAGGAGATGTGTTATAAAGTAAAGATTTTCAAAAGCAGCTCTGATGGTGAGGAGGTATCATGGAGGAGAAATGTTTTAATTCATAAACAGCCATGGAATTCTATTTTCAGAGCATGGGGCTAATGCATCCATCTTATAGGATTCAGATCATGAGGCAATAGCCTTCACTGAAGACCTTAAAAATATGAATGACATTTTTGGCACTCCCAAATGCTTTGCAAGCTCTTCTTAAATCTTCCATCCTTCCCTTTTTTTGAGAAAGAACTACTGGATACATCTTATTCAAACACAAATAATGCCCTGCTTCTGGTACAGACCATTGGTTTAGAAAGGTTTTACCTAAGAATAAAATATACAGTCCATTTCTACCAATTGTGTGAGCCTGCAAAATGACCAGACAGCTTGTTTTACAAATGTGTAGGTTGATTAACATCTGTGCTAAAGTGTAGTAAACGTATAATTTTAGTCACAAGTATGAAAACCAGATGTCCACATCTCTATTTCCAATCCTTTCTGAAACTTGTGATCTCCTAGCAGCCATCACTTTACACCTCACATCTCCTATGCTTTATCCAACACAATAGATCTGAGTATCTTCACCCAACAGCACTAACACCTGTTGAAGGAACCTAAACTTTCACATCAGACTTTGTGCTCCAGAAACACTTCCTAAAGCTCAGCTGAAACACAAGTCCAGACTTTGGACAGATGGCTGCTTCACATTAAAGTTTATTTTCCAGGAGTTTGCTGTACACTTTCCATGGATACTCAAAAGAGTAATTTCTTGATATTATAATGTTAGTTTGTCAGTAATCTTCAGAATTTCCATCTCACTTGCCAAACCCTGTGAATCCATTTAGCCTCCTGTTGACCTATGTTTGTGAACGTTGCAGGGTGAATTTCATCACATTGCAGGGATTTACTATCCCCTGAATTGCCAGTAGTAGTCTCTGGGTTGTCCTATTTTAAAGCTATAAGTTTCACTAATGTTAAGAATAAACTTGGCTGAAAACCTTCTAAGTAATTTCTTCAAAACTCTTGAGAAACATATCCATCTTCCCAAGTCACTTGATAACAAGATTGCCAGCCAGGGTGCTTTTGATAGAAACAGGGATTTTTTCCATTTGAAAATACTGGTTTGTTAGATTTGAAACTTTCCAATGTACATTTCAGCTACACTTTTCCCTGGGTTGGGGATGAAATTTCTGAGTTATGATGAATTATGAGACCAGTCCCTGTCTCCCCATCATGTTTCAGCACTGCTTATAGCACAAAAGCAGTCAAAGACCTCACTTGCAGTGACACAGACCAAGGTCTTTAATTTGCCTAATTCGGATCAGGGGGTTAAGCCTAGATCATCTGTGTATCAGGCAACCATCAGCACTTCCTCAATCCTTCCTGTTGAAATCATTCTACTTTCTGAGATATAACTGAATACTTACTGAGTGGAGACATACAGACGAAGGGACTGAGGAAGAGATACATATGAATTTTTTTTGGCACCACATACTGCTTACTTCTGCTCCAGTGCCAACTTTGGGCCCTATTGCCCTTGCCTGAACGTTTCTTTACTTGGCAACTGGGATAAGAATGGATTCAGATGTTCTCTTGCATTTATTTATATGGTGATGTGGCATCGTGGTGCTGTCCAGAGGCACAAATAGGAGTCCATGGACCTGAGCCATGCTGGTGATTGACATCCTTGAGTAGACGTCTATTCAAACTTGCTGAGACCTTACCTGGATTTCAGAGGATTTGTGAAAAGCAGAGTTAAATGTCAACATAAGATTCATCAGGAATACAAGTCCTCACAGGTAGCTGAGTAGCTGAAGGAACTCAAATAAAAGCAACAAAAATGTAAAGATAGACTGACAAGTTAAGAAAAGAATTGCAAAAGCTGCATTGGCTGGGAGACAACTGGTGAGGGACATGCTTGTTCCAGTTTTTGAGGCATGAAACACCAGCTAGCAAAAGATTATTTGAAGATGGAAGAAATTGTAAGGATTCCTCCTTCCTGATGGCTCAGACCAAATGCATACTACCTACCAAAATGAAGTGTATAGAAACCAAAGAAACAAACAAAATACAGGATAGCTAAGTAACAGAATAAGGGAGGCTGTTAGAAGAAAAAAGTCGTATTTCTAAAAAAGGTGAAGCTGTGTTCAAAAAAGCTGTGAGGAAAAGACAACAATCTCCAATAGATCAAATATGGAGATGGAAATAGACAAATCTAAAAAGGAGTTTGGGATCAACTTCAAAAGGCATACAAATTTAATAATAATTAATTACATAACTATATTATGAATGCCTTGCAGAGATTATGCAGATCAGCAGACTGTGAAGATGTGAAAGTAGCAGTGAGGAAAGGTAACAGCGTAAAAGAGAAATGACATTTTATTTTTCATTTTTATTCACCATAAGGCCTTAACAAATACTTCAGCTGCTTCCACTTCAAGTGTCAAAAGAAGAAAATATTAAGAAATATCAGGAGAAAGAAATTGGCAGCATCACAAATTGGTCATTGCAGGGTTCTAAAGAAAGGCAAGTTTGAAATAATGGATCTCATGGCTCTGGTGTGTGATCTCTCATTCTAATAGAGAAATGGAAAATTGTGACAGTGATGACAATTTTTAATAGAATTCTCCAAGCAGAAGCAACACAAGTTAGAAATGTATGCCAAGCAAGTTGGTAGACCTTATAATGAAGAATAACATCATGACATATGAATAAATAACATTTATTAATTTAGGGGGGAATAATCCAAACAGGTTTTGTTACAGGAAGATCATCCCCCTGGCGTTCTTTGAAGGAGTCAGTGAACATGTAGGCAAGGGAAAATTGATTGATGAAGTCCAACTGGATTTCTTAAATGCAGTCAGCAAAGTCTCCCACCGAAGCCTGTTAGAGAACCTCCTGTGAGATAGGTAAGACCTTAGTATACATACCTGCCTAAAAGATAGGAAACAATGAGTAGGAAATAATGGTCGGTCCCTGAACGTTTGCCGGGGGGCTTTCAGAGTAATCTCTGCTTGTGCTTGAGCTGTGCAACGTAAATGATCTCAATGCCTAGTGAAAAGTACAAAGCTTGCTCACCAGCCTGGACAGGACCACTCGGGGTAAAAATGAAAGCTCACTATGAAGATTTGCAGAGGCAATAAATCAGCTCCACAATACTGATGAAAAAATGCCAGATGGAATTCAGCGTTGATAAATCAGAAGTAATACACCTAAGAACCCCCCCCCCCCCTCAATTAACATATATAATGATACGCTCTTCAGATGTGCTTTTAGCTATTACCCTGTAGGAAAGAGATCTTGGAAGGATAGTAGGCAGTTCTATAAAAAGCAACTTGATGTTCAGTAGCAGTCAAAAAACCCCCACCCCTTTGTTTGAATTTAAGAGCTATTTGGAGAGGAATAGAGAACAGAAAGAAAACATCCTTATGCTATTTTGTAAATCTGTGGCACGAAACACATCTTGAATAGTGCGTATTGTTCCAGATTCTCCATCTTAAAAAATGTGTGGTAAAACTTCTACTGTAGTTGCAAGTGATATAGACAAACAAGACGTGTAGATGGACATCTCTTATTAGACCAGCTAGTATCAAAAAACCCATAAACACGCTACTGAGCACACAAACCCTCTCCAGATATAAGAAAAGAAAAGTAGCAAAGAATTGTTGTGATCTAAAAGCCAGTTTAGTATTTCTAGCTATAGAAGTAAGTCTACTTCAAAATATTAATTACAGCTACCTAAAAACCTTGTCTTGCCTAATGCAGAGCTAGAAAAGGTATAAAGAAGCTTCCAAGGCATGGCATGGTACCCATACAAGGATGGAATAAACAGCTCTGATTTATAAAATTGAGAGAGATGTGGAGAAGGCAGTTAGGAAATGACAGCTCACTGTCTTTTCTAATACAAGATTTAAGGAAGTCAGCCATGAAACTAGTAGGCAGCAGGTTTGAAACCAGGAGAAGGCATTTCCTCATACAACACTGTGTTACGCTGTGGATCTCTTTGCCACAGGATGTTGTGGAGGCTAAGTCTACAGAGCTTCAAAAAGTGACCAGACTAAATAGTAGAGGAAAAACCAACCAAATATTAACCGCAAGGACAGAAGCCAGTGGCTTAGGAAATCCATAGGCCACAAAGTCCTAAAGCTTGAGGAATTTGCATGGAGACACAATTATTTTTTATTTGGTCTTTACGTGCTTCCCTAGGCACCCATTTTCAGCCACTAGTAGGGTGATGGGATAGCGTGTAAGGAAGGTCATTGCCCTGAGTCAGTACTGCCTTTTGCATGTTCTCAGTTGCCTGGCCCCAACAGAATGTGTCAAGATCAAGCTCAGGGAAGATCCCTGATTTCACAGGTGGAGTAGAAAGGTGATTGAGTTCAGGTACTTTGGTGGTTATGGCACCAGTAGCCCCGTAGGTTGTGGCCACCTTCATCCTGGTCCAAGCTCAGAGAAAACTGCTGCTGTAAGCTGAGGTGTGAAGCTGGGTTAGGAAATGATGGTGGTCAGCGTGAAGGGGTCATAATGCCATCTACAAGCTGGCCACTTGATGGATCTCCCATGCCTGGGGTTTGGCATATGGTGAGCTTATGGATGGTCAAGAGACTCCATGCTGATGTGCCTGCTAACGAAACCTGCAGTTTTGAAGAGTGACACACCAGCTCCACTGCCAGACGTCTCCCATGGGAAGGATTTTGTGCGTATTCAAGTACTGGTACAAAGCACAAGTGCTCTGGCTTTAGGAGGATTTCCTGATTCTCCTAATGATACATATTTTTTCAGAGAGCATTGTTCTTGAATGGAGTCCATTAAAATGAATCTGCAGGTAACTGTTCTGTTCAATTTCTTGACAAATGTCTCTAACTCAACATTTAACTCCAAAGGGGCCAGGAAATGAAAATATAGCCCCATTCCTTAATAATTATTAATTTCCTGTCACTATTTTCCTTACTTCAAGAGTTTGGAAAGTTCTAACAATCTTGTAAGGTTGATTAAAGAGTAATTTGGAAGCGGGATGGGGGGAGAGAGGTGAAGGAAAGGGACAGAAGACTATTTCTGAGCACTAAAAATAGTTTCAAATTCCGCCAAGAAATGACAAATTGTTATATACACAGTCAGACACAGAGATGTATATTTTGTTTTAAATTCCAATTTCAAAATGTACTGCATAAAGAGAAACCACAAATTGAAACTCCATGTGCTCATATTGGCAGCAATGCCAAACTTAGGTTTTTCTCTAAATATAGCCCCCCTCAAACCCTACCTCAACCTTCCTCCACCTCCTACCCCCTCTTTTATAAGTAAGAACACAGAGTGTTTTGGTTTCTTAGTGACTTGCTGCCTTTCCTTTGAGTTACTAGTTACTTGAGTAAGCTCTCAGAACCTTACTCAGGTAACATTTCCATTGGTTTCAATGGGAGGTTTGCCCATGAGGGAACTGCAGTATTTTTCCTGCTATTTATATGAAATTAAGGAATGTGTGGCAGGAATGAGGAACAGTCTTGGCAAGAGAAAGAGAAGAAAACGCCATTTTGTAAAGGGATGGAGTGTAGGGAAGGAGGATAATGATGCTAGGAGCACGATGTAAAACTTTACCCCTCTTCCATCTCTGTAATTTCTCCCTTTTAAACAGAAAGGTCTTTGAATTTGAGTCAAATACCTAAAGAAAATGAATTCTGAGGACTCAGTCCAGGTCATAGGAAACAAGCCACATCAAACTCCCCCAAATAAATCACCTCTAATTTAAGCAAAACTGTACCAGAGACTACAGACAGACCAGTCCTTTCAGCTTTCAGAAGGGAAGTCAACATCAAAAGAGGAACCCGAAGTAGAAGCCTAGAAATGTAAATTTGTTGGTCTTTTCACACTCAAATTCTCACGCTTCTTCCATTTCCTTCTACAGAGAAGAATGTGGTCAGACTTGGGGGAATGACTTAACAGCTTTTATTAAAGGGCAATGTAGTCCTCCTATGGATAACTGGAGAATCATTATAAAGACAATTAAGCAGTGACAATCTGTCCCAGTTTGAATGGTACGGCTTGGAAGTTTTGACGCATGAGATGTTAATTTCTCAGTCTGATTACGTGAAAATGTATAAATCAGAGCACTGATGAGGAAGAGAAGTATCCTGCTGAAAACTGAGTGGTGTTGAGTTTCCTCCACTTCTATGAGGAGCATGGGAAAAAAAGGCTCCTACAGTGTTAAGTGACATTGTACATAGTAGAAGGTGTCCAATTTATGCAAAGGAATGGTAATATCTCTATTTCACCAGGTGTTGAGGTGGGGCACAGAAAAGTTAAGTGACTTGGCTGTGAGATCCTTGTGTGAGTATGGGTTTGGTCTCTGTTTGGTCCACCTGATGAAGGCAGCGGGACTGAGGGCACTCAGTGCTGGGTCTGAAGTGTCAAAAGTTGGGTGGTGGAAGTGCTACCATGTTTGACTGTATGTAAAGAAGTTGTGTCTATGTTCAAGTGGCCAACCTGGATGGCCTGGGGCTTGTAGAGACTCTAATCAAAGCAAGACAGGAATCATACTGTGCTATAGGTAATTAGAGTTACTCCTCTGAAGGAAACGAGGTGCTTCCTGTTATTGTCCTCAAACAAGCATCAGGGAAACACTAATTATTTGCAACACCACCAGAAGGAAAAACCCCCAAACCACTGGAACAATATGATGTAAAATAACATAAATGAATTGTTATGTTTAGTACCTCCAAGAGAAACACTTTGCTGACAGCTCTCCGAATCACTCTGCCTGGAAACCACCTGAGCACTGCCTTTTTTCTAGACATCTGTCACCACAGTTATTAGCTAACAACAAGTATAACATGAAAATAATAGTTCTATTTAAGGCAGGAACAATAACTAATTGACTGACATGAAGTTGCATCAATATCATTATCTCCTGTTGACTTTTTGATAAAATCCATCGAAGAACAGTTTGTGTTTTCCAGGGTGGAAAACTCTACTTGTTTCCTAGGGGGAACATTGCACCAAGAAGTTTTCCCTAATGGCTGCCTAGTTTTGTGAATTTCAGTCATAATGCTTTCCAAGCAGTGCTGACATTTCATTACCTCTTGGTTTTTTTCTAAGCTTCAACTTCTGTAGAATGCAGACTGGCATATTTGGTATGGTAGTACAATAACAGTTGGATACCTGAAATTCAGCTCACAGCCCTTCCAGTCTAATTTTGAAGAGCTCAGCTGTAAAAGGTATTTAGACAATGGTGCAAATAGGTGCTTCTTAGGTACCTAATTTACACTGAAACTAATGGGAATTAAGTATCTTCCATGGACTTTTCAAAAATCATGTAGGACTGTGATAGCAACAGAAACTACAAAACAACTCTAATTTTCTGGCCTTTTCTGATGCAAGGCAGTCTTTCCAGAACTAGTCATTTTAATAATGTAAGTTTTTCGCAAACATTAATTTTTGTGAGAGCCCTGCTACTCCCACCCTAGCTGAAAATCCTGCTCATACAGAGAGTGTTAATGCCTTAAGCATTGCTTTTCTGTGTTTGTGGGTTATTGTCAAATACCACTCAAACACTTCATGGACCTTAGAAGATTTCCTACGTGATGAGAATTCTGATGGTCTAATGCCTGGATGCACAATCAAGGAGACTTTCTTGCCCTACTAGCACAATTTTCAGAAAGTGCCAAGTGTCTTTTTAAGGACTTTTTAATACCATCCAAGCCCTTTACAAAAAAATCTTTGGGAACGCGAGCGGGTGTGTGAATATTTTCAAAGTTGTAGTTTGACTAACCCAGCCACTGCTTAGATCATCAAACAGGCATGTATTTGGGACACAGAGGCACTACAGTCCTGGCGTATCCAGCCCAGAATCCTCATGGTTATGTGAATAATTATCCCTTCATACCGGCCTAGAAATCTTGGACAGAATTAGCAATCACAGCAAGGGTGCTAAGAAATAATTTGTACCGTACATCTGTTAGTGTCCCTTAGCCCAGCTGGAACTTACATGCTTTCCTCCCTATCTTGGGTGTCTCAAATTGTTTTGATGTGTATTTAAGCTGCAGGAACATTTGAGGCAGTCAGGCAGGGGGGAGATGCAAACTTCCCTGGTATTTTGATTCCAAACTGTGATCTCTCTAATCAGGATGGGTAAAGCAAGGAAGTGTCAAGTGTCATTTGGTCTCCTGTTCTTAGCTTGTCTGGCTAACTCAAGGTGTGGCGGGAGGAGTGTGTGAGGGCAAGGCCATCACAAGTGTGGGAGAACTAGTAGACCACTCAGACAAGCATCTTCCAACAGGCATCCCATAAGAGCACCTCATTGCGATTATGCTGAAGATATTCCAACTGGATATGACTGACACTGTTTTTTTGAACTGTGTCAGCCAGAAGAATAGTTTCATGTTTTACTTCATCTTGTCTTTGAGAAGGAGAAATGAAGTCCCTAAGTCTTTTTGATCGCTAATGCCGCCTTCTTCATTCTCCTCCTCTTCGCTGTTGCAACCATGGGAGGGGAGCTGTCAAGAGTCATTCAAAGACGTTAGTCATAAAGATGTAAGAAGGGGACAGCAGGACAAAGTGCCTCATATCTGGCCCTGCTTTGGTCAGGAGATTGAACTAGAGATCTCCTGACGTCCCTTCCAAACTGCAGTAACCAATTGCCCCATAAGGGTGGGAAGCCTGGACTTCCAAGCCTATTTCACCATTAAAGAGAATTTTCTTTCTCAGATGCACAGCATTCTGTTTAGTCTCTCGCTTCACTTATGATCACATCATATTTGTGCTTAACATGCTTTCTCTCACTTACTCTTCCCCCTCCCCTCCTTTACTCAAATGCCACAATGTCTTCCCACCCCATATATTTTTGTTTTACACCAGAATTATGCAATTCAGCTGGGATTTGCTTTGGACTGCTTCCAAATACACCCACACAACTCCTCTAAATGTGGTGTGGTTTATCCAAAGATGGACTTGGCAAGCCTGTGTTTCAAAGGGCTACCGATCCAAAATGCTTCGGGAAGAGACTTTAAGACATACAAATAAACCCACAAAGCAATAAAATATAAGGTTGCGAACAGCTTCTGTATTTAAATGTTTAGAAGAATTGAAGCCGGTAGCTAAAACGACTTGTCTGAAAATGGCTGCTTCTCCACTAGCGAACCAGTATCAGTCAGCTTTATGGCAAGTGACTGGGTACTTGCAGGCTGTGACTACTCAGGGCTTCATGATGTTGAAGACCTGCCATGTTTTTTCTTCAGAACAACACTGGAGTTTGGTTCAACAAGGTTACAGACGGTCAGAGGAATCTTTAACGTGCTGTTGACTAATTTTGTTCCATCTGTAGATGCATAAAACGTCCTCTGGAGAGGCTGTGTTGTCCATAGACAAGGCTATGAATCTAGAGACCTGGTTTTAATCTTGGCTCTCCTCTTGGCTTGCTGCAAAGCCTTGACTGAGTTGCCTTCCTCCTCCATGCCTTAGTATATACCCTTCTAGAAAATGAGGGTCCACAGTACAGCCCTCCATTGTAGAAACAGTCAAAGAGCTACTGATGAGAACTGCAATGTAATGACTGGGATGTTGTTTCTGCCAGCACACTAATTCCAAAACCCACACCCAAAATCATGAAATTACCTTTTAAATGATGAGACAGAATCATTCTTTTTTTTTTTTTTTTTCCCCCCCAAGATATTCCCTGCATTTGCGTCCCTTGGGTAGCAACAGTGGAAAGTACTGGCAAGGAGAGCAGCCAGTAGACAAGGCCTTATTTGCCTGTTTGAGGGCTTTGCCTGTGTCAGTGATGTAAGGATACCAGTCTCCTTCAAGAGGTGTGGTTTATCAGTGGAGCTTTTGCAGTGTCTCGGACGTCAGGCTAATGGTCTCACATACAGATTCTGTAAGATGCCTTTCATTCATCCTGTCAAACAGGAGCTGTGCTTGTGATGCTTTCCCAAACTGAAGGGCATTGCTCCATGAATGCAAGCAATGTTAAAGCCTGAATAATGCACACAGTCTTCCATTTGCAAAATGCTTCCACCTCTGCCTTTGCCCTCCCCCACCATGCGGTTTAGCTGTTGGCTCTGCAATAGATACTCTGAATCAATGTTAGCTTTTTGAGACACTAACACTGAACACTGAAAGTCTGAGTCAAATCCAGCTGTGTTACAAGTCCATTGTTTGATTGTTGGTTGTTTTGGGTTTTTTTCCCCTGGAGTTCTATCACAGATGAACTGGGTGTTTTAGCAGCAGAGACAAGCACCTCTATTTTTTCACTTGGTGTCCTGAAGACATCCATGTACTAATCAATCCAAACTGGAATGCAAAAACTCTGTGAGAGAAGAGCATATTGTTCAATGTATATGTTTGCCTCAATGTATATGCTTAGCCCACAAAATGGTAAACACTTAGAAATGGAAAGATGAAGGACATAAAAAATATCCAGACCTTGCAGCTTACAGAGCTGCATGCAGTGTAATGACAGCTCGTGGGGACTGTGAAGCACTGTCCTGATCTGAGATGTATTTCAGTTTTGAGCTCAATAAAATTCCAGCTTCTGCACAAGCGAAAACTTGTCCTTTTTACCAGGCTGTAATAAAATATTTGCGGTGGTTTTTATGGTGCAAGCTACCGTCCACTTAATACTAGCTGAAGGCCGTTACCCTCATTTCTCTTCTGAGTCAGACCACACCACACCACACGAAGCTCCCAGAGCTCGAGACTGGTGCCACGCTGCCCGCAAAGACCCCCGAGGGCCGTGTTCGTTTGCTCAGAATGACCTGATGGCATGACATGGGCTGGAAACCAACGTGCGCCATGCTCTGCTCACCCAAACCAACCAGACACTAGTTCGAACAATGTGAAAGGAGCAATAGAGCTGCCCAGATGGCTGTGTTAGCCTGGCTCCACTGAAGTCAATGCCTGCACACGTATCTGTGGAACAGCACTCTCCACATCTCGAAATCCACTAATCTTGAAGGGTCAGCCTGCATCAATGTGTCCATTGGACGGTACTGTGAAGTTTCAATTTATATAATTCTCAGGAAGGACAGGGATTTGCCTTGGCATCAGAGCTGCTGAAGGCCACAAGCACCTTAAATCCCTCTGCTGTTATCAGGACTGTCTCTCTGGTTATCTGACAGCTGTGGTCTTCCATACTTTGTGTGTGCGGAGTGAAGTTTTACCTGTCATAATCTGTGTGATATAGCTGTCCCCATCCCAAGCAAGCACTGGACTCACTCTTCCTTTTCTAGTTCCAGAGAGAGCACAGAAAGGTTCATCCAGGAGACTGCAGATGAAGTCAACTGAGCCGCTTTAGGGAACAGAAGGACTAGTGGTTGATAGCTTAGCATGTCCAGTATTTTCTTGAACATGATAGAGCTTTATGACTCTATATAGTCCTGCCCACATTTCTGGTGAACATTAGTTTTCATACAAACATAGGACAAGGGCATGATCTCCACAATACTGCACTTTCAGTTCAAAGCCATTCTCACACTAGCTGGAGATGTGCAAGGTGCTGTGAAACTCACTTTGTTTTCCCCTGAGATACTTCTTTTGCTAATATCGCTAGAGGGCTAGTGATATTAGCAATCTTGGACATCTCCGATTTCCTTCCTTCTCCTCATTTCACCATTCAAGATCTCTGGAGAGACCTCAATGTTTAATCAACTTCAAGGACTCCCCCAAACATCCTAATCCCACTTCATCTATATACTCCTATGTCTTTCTTCCCATATATTTCCGTGGGATCTTGGAGGTCTCTTTTTAACCTCTCTTCCCCCACAGTGCCTTTATCCTTTGCTCTATCAATCCATCACCCAGAGCGTCAACTCCAGCAGGACTTGAGCAAAACTGAGGTGGAAGGAAAAGAAAATGCTTTCCGTAGGTATAAATGACTGTCATAAGGCAGGACATTGGCCTAGGGGCAACTGGGATGTGTTTATTCCATGAAGTGCCATGCAGAAATACCTGAGCTAGCTGGGAACATGCTAGTTCAGGTTACAGAAGCAAAGTGTACACACATTAGCAGAAATACTGGAATTACTTGGGTGTGGCTTTCAGAGATTATCCTGTTCCACCCAAATAGAGAAGTACTGTGAAGCTGATGTAGCCAAAAAAGCGATCATTTCATTACACTTTTAAAGCCCAGAAGTTTTTTGAAAGTTTTGATTTTTTTTTTCCTCCTTAAATAATTATTCATTATGAGTAGTACGTTTTGTACAAACGAAACTTGCAGAGCAGCCGTGAAGATGTCACTGCTATCACTGCCCGCACTGGTGACCCCGAAGTACTGATGGCAGTTAGAGCAGAAGAAATAACCGTGAAAGGGCTGAGCTGAATATTTCTGCTTGTCTGGTCACCAGGAAAAGTGACCAGTGTAACTGAACAGAGGGGAATTAGAAAAAATAACCTGCCACTTCAAGTAGGCTACTGAGAATCAGGACACTTCATTGCGGGGCCTTACCACTGTACATCATAGGAGCCCACTTCTCTCTCGTACTCCTTTTGCATTATCAAGGTTCCTCCCAATCTACATTCATATAAAGAAGATGAAGATCAGGAACGTAATCTTTTCACGCACATCCACCTGGATCTCCCTGAGAGGTACTTATGTAGACCCATCACCTTAGCTTTTTTCTTGAGTGTTTTGCTCACTGCCCCAGAAGGCAAATTTTATGACATCTCCGTATTTATTTTGGAAATGGCAGGAGTAGGAGACTTTGTGGTTTGTCCGAGGAAGTCTATGGAAGAAATTAAACGAAGGTCTCTCAAATATCAAGTTAGCACTTTAGCCTCTATATGATCCTCTTTCTCTACCTCAGTTTCCCCTGGACAAAGGAAATTGCCTCCATAGAGGAACCAACATAACTGCTGCAGACTCAGCTACAATAAAATCATAAAGCGCTCTGAAATAAGCACCTGGATTGTCAGGTAACACATTGGTCTAGGATGTGGGTCAGGAAGCACTGTAGAGCTCAATCTTGTTGCTCCAAGTGTCAGTGATTCCCTCCAGCAGCCGAGGCCTCATCGCTGCCTGCATGAGAGATCGGTGGTGGCCCATCAGCACGGAGGTGCTGCATTTCCATCATAAAAAACATAGAGAAACAGGGAATACAACTGGATTGTGCTGAGATGGGAAAACTACCTAAACAGGATGAGGTTAATTTGGGTGGTGAGCCGAGGTCATGAAGCCTGACACAGAACAAGGCTGCCCGTCAGCCACGCAGGCTGAGCCGATACCCCCGCGCTGGGATGCAGAGCATCCACTCGTGGCTGCTGCTCAGCCCGCACCAGGCTCTCCTCCCTCCCTCCCACAGCAGTCTGAACTTTGCAAGTGGCACAGACGTTAAAACTTCCTTTAGCTTCCAGAAAGAAGATAAACATGGCTTTCAATGCAGATTAAAATACACACGCACTTTTGAAACATGGTCAGTCATTACTAATTCATGGCTGCTGTCCAGCAAGTGGAGAAAAACATTTCCCCTTGTAGGTTTAGCAACAAAACCAAGAGAAAAAAAATAAAAATAAATGACTTATACTGTACACTAAAACAGCTTAAAACACAAACATTTCCAGAGTACAATATTTCAAGCAGTCTTGTAACTGGAGGAGCTATTTTTTAACTGGATTCCTACTTTTTACTACCAGCAGCCTTGTCTTATTTGCAGAGGCTCTGCTAGCTGTCAGACATCCTGACTCCACTTAATAAACTCACTTAAAGGAGAACTTTCTTAAGTCACAGTCTAAGTACATAAATTAGTTGTTTCAGCATTAGACCAACACACTTCTCTTTCTTCCCTCTCATGAGCACTGAGCTACAACGAAGAAACCCAAGTCTCGAAAGAACCAACAGTTCATTAAGAAAGGCTGCCATAACCTGTCGTGCCTAATATACTGCTGCTCCCGTTGGCTTCGGTTGGAGCTGCAGGGCCACTTACTTGTGGGTAAAACTAGGCAGAGTTTGGATTTGTAGGTCTGGGTCTCTAAGTTTAGATCCTGCTTTTGAAATGTTTTGTGTGCCGTGATCTCAGTGAAGGAAATGCAGAGGTGAAGCCAGGTCACAGGCAGATTTTGCAGTAAGTGAAGCTTAATGCACCAGGAAGTTAAGAGGCTCTCCAGTGTCTCACCAGATAAGCAGGAGCAGGGCATAGTTCATTAGTGGGTGGATCTTTGTGTGGTTGTGAAAATGAAGCTCAAACCAACCCCATAGTCGTGTCTCTCTCTGATCCTCCTTCATAGCTCCTCCGTCCATTGGTCAAATTTATTCACATTCCACAGAAAGAAATACATTGCAAAAGTAAATAAAGCTGAAGGACATGGGCTGCCAAGTGGGAAAGGGATGCCAGAAGTCCTGCTGTCTCAGAGGAAGGCCACTTAACCTTTCAGTGTGTCCAAAAGGGGAAGGGATTTTAGCAATGCAGGCTCACACCTTCACAGAAAAAATAGAAAAATGATGCAAAACCGCAAGGCACTGAGCTCTGCTTATTCCTGTGGTTGCAACTGGTATCTGTTTCTGTTGCTGCACAGAAGTCACTTGTGGGAAGCCTGGAGGGACCCCCAGGGTCACCAAACCCTAAGTTTAGCTCTGCTAGCCCCTCTCTTGAGAAGGGGTGTGCAGCATGGGATGAATTTACTCAGTGTCCCCTTTACTGGGAGGGATTAAGTGACTTTCCTTCTTGCTGTGCTGATTCCCATCCAGAGACACAGCTGGTCTGACCTCCCAGGGCACAGGCAAGCAAGAGGGCCACCGCT
>JAVJGI010000001.1:46838575-46859225 GCA_035590275.1 Ibycter americanus | reverse complement strand
CCCTTTCTGGTAAGCTGTGTATTGCAATGTTTGGTGTTAGTCAAACACAACAGACCTTTTATCAGCCCTGATGTTGTAAATATAGCTCAATTTCTAAGCAGATGCCGATAGTAAAGTTTGCCTTGCCCTGCCCTACCTCTCCCACTAAGCTGAGTCATACTAACGCGCAGGGTTAGCCCAGCTCCAACGCATGGTGTAATGCTCAGCAAGATTTGGCAGATAGGAGGCCTTACTAATCTTACGAATCTCATCTTTCACGCTGAAGCGGTTGGCTGGGAAACATCTTTTTTGTGTGCGTGTGTGTGTAAGTTATTGTATAATATGATCTTCCAAGTTACATAATGGTTTCTCTCTTCACTTGGTGTCATCCGAGCCCCGCACAGGAATGCACTCGCATCGCCTCCGACAGCTCGTGAAGTCCTCCAGCGCCATGGCTCCCTGTCCACCAAGAGATTTAGAAAGGGCAGGTGCTACAAATTTGTACACACGTATGTTTTTCAAAGAGCAAGCTTCACCTACCTTGCATCACAAGCCATAACCTTTTGGACAGTTTTTAGCATGTTGTGTCAAATTACAATGAGGTTATCAGCAGAACGAGTTCTTTTTTCCCCCTCCTGGAATAATTTGAGTTGCCAAATGTATCTGGTTACACTCTCAGATGAAAAAGCCACATTCGCTGTGGGAATCAAGCTCTCAGCCATGGGGAATGACCGAGCTCCAGAAGCCCAGGGCTTGTGGCCCACTCCAAAAGGCAGTTTTTTGACTCAAGACAAAATCTTCTGCTTATGGAAAAAATAAGCCCCTGCAGACAGGGGGGAGCAGATGGGAGGCAGATGCTTCCTTCGCTGGGATGGTTCAGCAGTACTTTGATTAAGGGCTGGGTGTAGTGGTAGCTGGAAACTCTCTGATGGTTTGTTGCTCACCACAGTCCAGCCATTTTCCCTA
Organism: Ibycter americanus; assembly: GCA_035590275.1. Taxonomy (NCBI): domain Eukaryota; kingdom Metazoa; phylum Chordata; class Aves; order Falconiformes; family Falconidae; genus Ibycter; species Ibycter americanus. The sequence continues at coordinate 46,858,280 of JAVJGI010000001.1, read as the reverse complement.
AATCCAAGCTGGGCTGTTGCTAAGCCCTCTCTGGGCTCCAGGCAGATGGTCCCCAGGTGGCAGATGCAGATCTGGCATGGCAGGGGCTGCCCGTGGGGTGCAGACCACCAGCGCTTGCCCTGGCTTCCCCCGTCCAGCTCTGAATGGGAGCCCCTGCCTGCCCGGCAGCGGGTACCAGCAGCCTCTCTTCAAAGACATAACAATTACTCCTCACAAATAACTTTTCCAGAGACAGAGCCACAAATGTCGTAGAGGGTGGTGAGTGGACTCAGTTCTATCTCAAATATTTTGGTTTTTCTTTTTTTGCCTCTATTTATTTTTCATTCTTTGCTGCAGTATTTCACTACTCTTTTTTCCAGTGGATGTTTTCTCTCCTCCCCTGCCTCCTTCGATTCTCACAGTCTCTCCTTCCTCAGTGACATTTGTGTTCAAATGTTCAAACCTACCGTGCTCAAGAGGGCTCAGGAGCAGGGTAAACAAGTTTGCCTCTGTGTTTGGCATACAGCTCAATTGTACATTTACAGTAGATATTCTGCTTTAATTTGCTTTTAAACAGCCCCTTCAAACAGCTCAGAGCTCTGGACATTGTTCTCTGAGGTGCATTACAAAACCATAATTAATTAGCTGGGCTCCCCTGTGGATTTTCTCAGATTTTACCTAATCTTCCCGCCAATTTTAATGACCTTCCCAGTCAGGGGCTTTACATCTGTAAATGCTGAGTGCCATTCAGCACTTCGTAAACAAGGGGTATCTGAGCAAAATAGCTGGAGCTTGAAATCAAACAGTTTACTTGTTTATACTACAGGAGACACTGTCGGTCTGGGTGGCTCTTAGCACCTGCCGTGCCATTTGATGACTGAATTTTGGCTTTCTCCTTCCATATTAAGAGAGCTCAAGATTGATCTGTGTTACCCTTCCATAAAGTTGGGATTGTGGGGAAATCTGTACTGCAGAGTCCTGCTATCCCACCCCCTCTTCTTTGCCCTTTTAAAGCAAGAAATGGCACTTTGTTCATTATCCGTGCAAAACTTGCCCGAGAGCTCTCCGCAGAGAAATCAGCCAAGCAACTTTCAGCTGCTCCCTCTTCCTGCTGGCTTCAGGCCAACATTCCCTAGCAGGTGTTGTATACCAGCAGATAAGAAGGAAGAGAAAGGGAAGAAAGAAAAATGAGCCACAGGAAAAGATTTGGTGGTCTATCATGTGGGCACGTCCTATCTACCACCTCATGGCGCTCCACTAGCTCCTCAGGTTTTAGCACACATTGGTGCAAATGCAACATGGACCTTCAGCTCAGAAGTCCACCTTGTGCTGGCTGTTGCTGAAAGGCAGTGAGTGCTACCCGTGCAGTGGTGGGCATCTTTGTATGGGAAGCAGCAGCCAACTGGTGACTGCACAGGAGGGATGGAAATACTGTTTTTGTTTTGGTCAGAGTTGGATTTTAGCTCATTCTTCAGGCAAAAGGGTGGCCCAGTGTGTTGTGTACAAGGCTGGAATAGAGCAGCTCCTGATCCAACTGTATTTTTTTGATGGATGTGGTATGTGAGCACAGTTGCTTGGATCAAGGTTTGGTGTGAGCAGCACCAGAAATAATTTGGCTGGAGTCAGGAGGGCTGGGTTAGAGCGCTGGCTTCGCAGGAGTACAAAGCCACACCATGGAAATGTAAACAGAAAAGATTATTTTCCATGTGTTGTCCAAGTTACATGCCATAACATGGCAAGAAGATTTTCTATGCATTCTGCAAATGCACACATTTTCAAATAATATGAATCTAGTAAGAATTTCCCTGTCTGGGGAACAGAGACTGCACAACCCAAAGAAGTGCTTTTCAGTACTAATTAGAGGAGCCAGAGTAAAGCATGAAACAAAATTACCTCCCCGAGGTGTACAACCTGTTCTCACCAATATCAATTACAATTGCTCATAAAGTGAACCAACGTCAGGTTTTAAACGGACCGGTTTTGGATTAGTGTACGTCTCCAGCACGTTCAAGGTCTCTGTAGTTGCACCTACGTCGGTACAGCACAAACTGTAGTGACGTAACCAGCCAGACTTCTTGGTCTGTTGCTTCTGTGGCAACTTGATGACCTTCATGAGCCTTCAGTAACAGCAGCTGTTCAAAGGGCTGAATGCTGACTAAGACATAACCGGGCACTGCCAGAGGTAAGCTCACTAATAAAAGAAAAGTGATTAGGCAACAGTGCTCTGTCTGTGCCCTGGCTCTCCATCTGTAAAACAAGGATGATGGTATCGCCCTTATCTTGCAGGGGAGTTGTGAAGATACATCATATTAAAGGTGATTTAAGAGGTGCTCAGAGGCTGGTGGGTAGAGGAGCAATGTATTTGCCTCAAAGAGTGAGATTTTCTTGCTGCAGTTTTTAACTTTCAGAGAGAGCAGGGCAAGAGCTCATATAAACTGCTCCTTCAGGACTTCCCAGTGGGAGCAGCTTTGGGTCCCTTTGCTCATCCCAGTGCTTATATTAAGTTTGGGTTGGCCAAGGCTGGAGTACCTCCTGGGAATATCACGCAGCCTGGGTAATTGGGCACAACGGTGGCAGTTACAAGACACTGCTGGGACAGACAAGGCAATGATCCCAGGGGAGCAGGGGGATGGGGATGCACTCCTCAGCCCTTCGTTGGGCTGGAAACAAACTGGAGCATGCCAGGGAAGAGCCTGTGGGCAGCACTGTGATGGCCATGGTGGTCGGCCGTCATGCAAGCGCCATAGTCTGAAAAGAGGACAGCTCTGCCTGATGGCAGGTCACCCATGCTTCATATCAGCCCTCATCTGCAAAAAGGATAGCATGAGGAGGACAAAGAAGTGATGAAAATTACTGGAGGTGTTGGATGCTATTGCATAGCCTGTGGTGTTTTTGAGAGAAGCCTCACAGGACTTCACAATCAATAAATGAACTTAAAAAGGGAAAAAAAAGGGTGCTTTAACTAGTGCTTTCTCAGACTAACTAGACAAAGCCAATACCTACATAAATAGAAGGCAAAACACAACCAACATATGGAAACTACCTGTTATAGAATGCATAGCTGACTTGTGGCACTGCTTGCTGAAGGATGCTACTGTGGTCAAAAGCCGAGCACGATTCAAACAAAAGCCAGGGGCCTTCAAGAGCAAGTCCCCTATCCAGGCACAAAACATGAGGCACTGATGCAGGGAACTGTCAGCAGTCTGGTTGTGAATGGGTGAGGAGCCAAGATAAGGACAGAAATACAGATGTGTACGGGGAAAAAACTGTTCCCCTAAGGGCCAAAAGCAAGTCCACAGGCTTAGTTATCTAACAGGTAGATTTGGCGTTTTACAGAACACCACCTCCCCGAGCAGGGCTTTCTATATCAATCTTCTCTGAGGTTCAATGCACCTTCCTCTGAAGATTTTGAACGGAGAAAGCACTCTGTGGTGTGGCTAGCTCTCCTGCACGGCCAGCTTGGCAGTCCCTGGGCAGAGGCTCACAGAAGTGTGCACCGGTGGGGAGAGAACATTTGTAGCAGTGACAAGCGCCATGAGGGCTAGCAGTTGGCATTTGGAACATGAAGGGAAGAATTTCACACCTCTGTAACCCCTCTTTGCCTGGCTGACTGCACCTCACTGAAGCACATATTGTTGCTGGCATCATCTGAATTGCACTGCTCTAATTACCTTATGACTGGCCTGAAAGAAAACACAAAAGCTTTCCTCAGAGATAAGATGTCTGATCTTGCAGCCTGTCCTCACAGGGGTAAGTACAGAGAAGAGCTTCACAGAAAACGAGTGGAATGACCCAGGCAACATCCCACCAAGGAGCCAAGGTGACTATCCACATCCCATGACAAAAAGACAAAAGTTGTAGTCTGAGCATGGACATTGGATAATTTTACATGTTGCTGGTGAAATCACTGCATCTCCTTGGGCATCCTGCAGAAGATTGTCATGACAATGCTTGGATTCCTTTTGCCAAGAGTTTGGAGCTCAAGAGCTTTCAGTCTCTAATCCTCATCTTTGTTGATGGATTCCTCTGTAATGCATGGTCCCTCAGGGCCAGGAAGATGTTGTAAGGACACGAGAAAGATGGATGAGCAGGAAAGATGAAGTCCAGATTCGGCAAATATGAACGTGTCCTCTACTTCAAGTTCAGCATAGCCGTGAGTGCTTTGGTTCTCAGAATTTGAGTAATCCCAGGAAAACATGAGGGTCAAAGACTGGGTTTCGTGGAATTGGGTCCATTCAGGGGCCTTGAATAGGGAGAGGAGATGGATACAGATATTTGAAACTATGTCAAAATGATAATGCCGATTTGTAAAGCATATATGCCCAATCCTTTTTCTCTGAAGCAGTGACTAAAAGGAAGGGAAGTACCAATTCCTGCTTGATGCTTCCATGCAAACCTGAAGTCCAAATGAGACACAATGTGAAATGAAGAGTGTCTTTTAGAGTACCTGAGTAGATATAGTAGGGGAAAAATCTGAGAGGTTAGTAGATTATTTTGTCCACTTCTGTTCTCCATATCCAAGGAGCAATTGTTTTTACTAAGTGAGCTGAATTATTGATTTTGAGTTATGAAGATATAATTAAAGATTAATAACAGGCTACCTTTAAGCAGCTGTTTTCTTAGTCAGTTGATATGGTGATTAAAACCTATGGGCTGCCAGAGGATTGCTGTCTGAGGTCAGTCCATTCACACTCTGCAGCTAATGAAGGGCTAATGAAGACACTTTTCAGCAGCTCTCAAATGCCAGAGCACCAAGGATCTCTGCCCCATGGGATGAGCTTGCCAATGACCACTTTTTCCCAGCCAGCCTGAGTAGTAGCCCCTTCAGAGCAAGACGGGTGTTTGTATTTCACACGACCATATATACTATTTTACCTTAGGACTGAGAAGGAGCTAAATCTGCAGATATTTTAGATGACTGGAAACCTTGGTTGGGTCAGGATTTCAGGAACAAGAGCTGTCTGGTGAGGACAGCAATAAGCTGCTGGGCCAGCCCATGGTGCTGCAGCAGTGCTGACCAGAGGACCATGCTTGTTGCATGCCCACCGCATTAGTGCTCTCCACATCTGCAGTATACTAAACCCCATGGTTTTTATGATTAAAAGGTTATGGGGCTGGGCTGGGCTGTCTGAGCACAAACATGTTAACCCTACTGATGTCGGTGGAATCAGCCCAGACCTTGGTGTGGGAATTGGCCAGTGCCAATGCTAACCAGAGCAGAAGCTGGCCCAGGGAGGTCCAGAGCAGCTGCATAACGTGCAGAAGTGAACCAAGAGGTTTTTAGAATGGGATTTTAAAGACAAAGACATAGCTGAGTTTTTGAAGTTTCATAAAGCCATTTCAGAGTGTTAACTCTTTGTTAAGATGGTGGGGACCAGAGGATGGCATGAATATGCAGGGCAGGCAAATGGGGAGCCCTTCACGCCTGCTGTGAGCCAGCTTCTGCCTGATAAACTCAGCTCAGCCTTGATACCTCTGGCAGAGGTGTCAGGTGCCCATTTCCACAGGTCTGGCAGGTCTAACCCTGGCTGCATGAGCCTGGGAGAGTGCATACTCATTTTCCCCTTGATATACACTCACATGTGGGGTCCTGCATGAGGCAGATTTGGCGCATCGTTACCACTGGCTCAGAAAACAGCTGCCAGTCACGAGAGTTCGCTGTGGATATAACTCATCTCTTTGGAGCGAGCCAATACCAGGCTTCTGGGCCATTTCAGTCCCCTTCAGATGTGAATTTTTGCTGTGCAATTCTAGCAAATGGACACATGGAGTCTATTTTTAATTCTAAATACCCCCACTTTGGGGTTGTTGCTTTTTCCTCTGTTTCCTTTCATCACAGCAAGGCGCTTATTAAGAACTTGCTTCTGCAGCAGGGCAGACTCGTACAATTTAGATTTTATTTCTTGAAGAATAACCATCTGTCAGCTACTGAGAAGGAGGAAAAGAATCTATCCCTGAAGATTTGGAGATCTGCGAGTCTTTAACTAACTCTCTGAACATACCGTATCTCAGAACAGGAACTGAAGTACCCTGGGAAATCAAACAGAAAAATCGAGTAATAAAATGTTCAGAGAGGCAGCGCGTAAACGTGCAGCGTGAGGGTGGAAGCACTTGCCCACAGAAAGCAAAGGGCTCAGGTTAATAATCAAAATGACCTCACACTAATAAATTAGGCAAGAAAAGTGAACAGCGGGAAGGAAACTGCTCTTTAAACGCTCATTGTCAGAGAGCTGTTTAGCAGCTCTCAATGCAGTCAGCAAGTGCTCCCTGGTGCAGGTCTCTGGTTACCTGTTATGTCTGTAGCAAGCTTGCTGAAGGCTGTGCTGCAGAAACCTCCAGGAAGGTCACAGTCTGTACACATATGGTGTGGTGGATATGTGAACTGCTCTGCATAATTACTCACCTTTTTTAATAAACTCCCTGGTCTCTGCTGAGACCTCCAGTGGCAGCGCAAGAGGGACCTGCATCAATGTACACCAGGAACAGTGGCTGCTTTTACAGGCTCAGAAGGCTCCTTCACGGATGTGTAACAGAGCTGTGGAGCCAAACGTGCATTTGCACTGCCTGTTGGGCTTGAGCCAGTCCCACAGGCTGTCACGATCCACCCCTGCTGTTTGCAAAATTAGTCCTGTCCCGCACATGGCTGGGAGGTGACAAGAGGTGGTAGGATGCAGCTTTAAACACTGCTCTGTGTTTTCCCCAGAGTGTATGGCACTGGCCTGCAGTTCCTTCATGCCTGCGGTCAGGAGGAGCTGGAGGTAATTTTGAGAATATCTTTGGTACCCGAGTGCCTGGAGTTTGCCAGCTGATGATGGAGGCAATGCAAACTCTTGCAGGAGCACCTGCGTGTCCACAGGGGCTCCTGGGTTAGGGGCATTTGTTTGGCTTCCTATTGCAACAACAGACACCCAAACGTGAACAAAAAGAGCTCTGCTCACAGAGAAATGGTGATGTTCCTCTTGCCCAGACTAAGGTGTTTGAAGAATTAGACGTCCCCACACCGTTGTTCTTTCTTCATCCGTGTGTCTCCTGGGTCTTATCCACAGCCTTTGGTACACACATAGATGCTGTGCTACTGCCTAGTTCATATCCCAGTCCACGCAACGCAACTGTGCCTGTTTCCTTCTGCTGTGGGGACCCTGTGCCCCCACCTGAGCCAATTCCTGGCTCTCGTCCTTGGAGTACCTCAAGCTGTCTGGGGTGGAATTGTCAAGCACGCACAGTTGGAAGGTCAGCATCTGCTGCAGGAGCATGTCTGCTCTGGTCTCTGGGGTACCCGGCTCCTCTCCTTCAGCAATTCTCCTGTTTTTGTCTGGGATGGCCTTTTCCTTCCTCACTTCCCAGTGTAGTTGGGAAACCAGCTCACCATACTGGGAGTATAGCCAGCTGTAGGAGGAGGCAATGCCAGATGGTTTAGTGGATTATCCACAAGTCCCCTCTGAAGCTCACTCAGTGTCATACTAGCCCTGAGCACCATTCTTACACATGGCTTCTCGCAAACCCTCAGGCATTGATCCTGCTTAGCTCACAAAATCTCTTCCCACCATGCTTGGACCTTGAGGCAAGACCAGAGATCAATCCAGATCAATGCTGTGTACACTCATGCAGTTTCCAGGAAGTCTGAAACATCTGTAGGAATTGCATCTCCTCAGTGGCTGTGGAAATGTTGGTGTTCTCCCTTGCGGAAAGTCAACCTCTCTTTCTCCTTGGGATTCTTGCCATAGGACTAGTAATGGACCTGTTTCACTTGCTTCAGACTCTCTACCGCAAAGAAGTTCAACCATTTACAGAGGGCCAGAGCTGGGCAGGCTTGTCCCTTCTGCCTAGGCAATTAATATGTTCCCCATCCCTGATTATTTGCCAGGCACAGATGGGCTCAAAGGCCATTCCCCTGTAATCTCAATGGTATGGACAACGGTGGGAGTGCAGTTTGGGGGAACAGCCAGTGCACTCAAATCTGAGTAAGAGACAACTACGGGCTTGTAAGAAGTAAGAAAATATCTTGCCATGCAAAACTGTATCTGGGAGAGTACAGAGAAGGAGACATTGCTATAGGCTTCTCTCTCTCCCTGTGAATGTCCCACGTGGCTACTGGCCACACGGACCTTTCTCTGCTCTTACCTTCCACTCATTGTGCTGGCTTCCCTCCAGAGTGAAATGTACTCCCTTGGACTAAATGCCACTAATGACATTCACCTTCCTATTGAAAGCCAATGCAAGCTGTAAAAGCAGGATCTCCTGGAGAAACAGGGGGGAGAACACCTCAGCCCGTGTGATCTGCAGTAGCTATATGATTTCTTTTTTAATTTCCTCTTTTCCATCCCATCTGAATTGTGTCTACAGCAAGCCTAAGGAGGCTCAACAAAACCTGAGCTTGGAAAAGGAGGGAGATTAAGAGGATCAAGCAACTGGCTCTTAAGTGGTGGAGAAACCTTGTGATGGGAGAGAAGGAGCCACTGGGGAAATTTTGATAAGAAACAGGATTACATTGCATCAGTTTGCATAGCTGAGCTGTGTAAGAACCTCGCCCTATGTAACACACGATGGACTACAGAGTAATGCAAAGAGCCATTACGTCACCTCTCTTTTCTTCTTCTCACAGCAAGTCTCACCTGTCGATCACCACAAATTGCCAAATTAGACATTTACTATCTGTCAGGGTTAAATGTGTTACTTTCATGCACTAGCTGGAAGCTTATAATTAGCTTACACCTTCTTATCAGAGACCAGCTTCATTTTCCTGTTGTTCTTACTTTTATAGCTGTTTTGCCTGCTGTAAATCTGTCTCCACCGGGGATGCTTCATTTACATCCATTTATTGCAAGAAAGACTGAACTAAATTAACATTAATTGACTCCAGTTCTGAGAAGTTTTAGCCACCATTTCCCATTCAGGGCAAGAGAATTTCCGACCATGTAGGTGTGTGAACTTTAAAGATGCTGGGCTAGATTCTGTCCTTTGGTAAGACAATATCCACCCAGAGTAAATTTTGTGCTTTAAAGTGCAGTGTAAATTAGGGCAGAATCTACATCACTAAGTTTTTCCAACATCTAATTAGAAAACTACATGTTAAAATAATTCCCTCCTGCTAGGAAACTCTGGATCCATTTGAAGTTTGGAAAATATCTTGCTTTTATGTCTGGACTCTCTAGGGCTATTAACATGTCCTGGGGCTGCTGAAATGACTTTTCAATTCCATACAATTGCACTGATGAAGTTACATTGTAATTATCTGCCTTATTTTCCATTTTCATGTTGCTTGCTCAATTTCTCACTATCCCTGCTGCTTTATATTCTGAAAATGTTGAAGCAGAGTGGAGAACTGGGCATGGCTCATTACTTGGATAACAGCTTTAGTCCAGAGTCATCTGCAAAAAAGATGCTAAAGGTTTTGGTGTTTTGGGGTTTTTTTCTAGCTTTTCAAACAGGCTGTCGAGGGAACAGATTTTAGCCAATGTGTTTGTGCATCTTGTTACTTGCAAGGGTATTGGGTGGGGGGAATGCTTGAGGATTCGCTGTCGGTAGTGTCTGACTCCTCTCGAGGTACGGAGCAGCACCCTGCATCATGCCAAGCACTCTTACTCATGTCTCTGGGCTGCATTTTCCAATGCTCCTGCCATCCTCCCTCGCAGCCTTTTGCTGTCACCAACTGTTTTATAAACCTCAGCATGGGCTTTGTTCTAGTAGGTCTTGTAGAAGCCACCAAGATGCTGGAAAAGTGTCTATTCCCGTTTGGTTAGCACCAACACTGTCCTGAAACCCATAGCACGCAAAGGTCATATTTCTAGGGAAGACAGCAAGATGTGGATCTCATCATATCCATTTCAGTGTTCTGTTGCTGGCAGAACATTGTGTTTCCAGCTTGAAAAGGGTCTGACAGTCCCAGATGCTCTGAGCACCTGCAGGGCAAGCTGGCCATGGCACTAATTGCCAAGTTAAGGACGAGCGTGAGGGACACTGATCGGTGTGTGGAGAACAGCAGCATGGCCAGATCCTTCATATTTTGAAGCCTGTGAAGACTTTGGCACAAGATTTTCCAACCCACTCCAGTTTTATTTTAACCAAGGCCTTTCTTATGTTGGAAAAAGCCTTCAGAGCCTGGGCACAAGGTCATGATGAGTCTCCTCCAAAGTCTTGTACTGAATGATTGTGGTCATGGCTATTTTGTTGAGCAGGCAGACCCTTGCAACAGACGGTACACTGCAGATAGCATTTTCAGAATAAATGTGGCCTCTGGTTTTGGAGGAGTTTGCTATAAAGAGTAGAGAACTGTCAGATGCTGCTGCGAATGCCCCTCAGATTTTTAAATCAAGGTCTTTCTCAGTAACAGAGACAGGAGTACCCAGTACCATGCTCAGCCAAACTGACACACAAGCTAACAGACCCACCGACCTTTCATTGGGAAAGACTCTCCTCCAGAAAGATGAAGCTTCAGTAAAAGTGAAAACAGCATTTTTCTCATGGGAAAAAAAACAATTACTCACATTTAGGTGGAGAGCTGGAAATTGAGTGCTGGAGTGGTTTGGGTGCTCTTGCTGGGACAGGAGCCTGTTTGTAGATCTTGGCAGTTTTTTTTCTAAATGACTCAGCTGGTGTCTCTTCACTTAAATCAGGCAAATTACCTGGAATTCACTTTCCTTCATTTTTTTGTCAAAGATATATTTTAATTGGGAGTTTCCAGATGTCCCGTTTCTGACAACAAAGGTGCAGGGCAATAAACGATGTTTCTTTATATTTTTCTGCATGAAGTTTCTCAACTTTGAAAAAATTACAGCCTGCCAATAGGAAGGAGGAAGACAGAAAAAGTGTTCAAAATTACTTACACTGCAGTGAACCATTCAAACCTACAAAGGTTTGAACCTAGAAAAAAATATTCAAAATGACAAGGTATTTTTAAGACTTTTTAACTTCATAGTGTTCTGTTGGGATTCTGTGGGACAGATTTTATTTTGCAAAACTGCTTATTCTTTTTTTTTTTTTACCATCTCCCTGTCTAGTCCTTCCATAAGAGGCCTCGTTTTGACTATCCAGCTGCTGTTGCTCTTTTCAATTAATGTTTTACTGTTTTAAGTATTTACAAAAATACTTAAAAGCCTTCTAATGTCCATCTCAAAACTAAATTGCCACTAATCATGCGTTTCTGAACTTCAGAAATTTTTGTTAGTCCCCTGAAGGTGTTTCAATACAGAGCTACAGCAAACCATATCACTATAAAAAGAATAAAAAAGTGTTGGCTGCATTTAGAATCCTCAAAAAACAGCTTTTGGACCAAGTCAACACTAACCAGTTTTTTTTTTTTTCATACAAGCTTGCTAGAAGCTGTGGGGTAACTGCTAAGAATTCAGCTGCTTAGAATCACTGGAGCAAATAGACCCATTAACCATGATGCTGCCAAGTGACATGTTTCAACAGTTGACTGATTTCTGCCTAGTTTTCACAACATTTTGGGGTAGATAGAGGTGTGTGCCACTTAGAGGAGGTTTTGCACATGTGTGGAATAGAAACACACATTAGAGATGAGTCACCTAAAGTCATAAAAGTGACAAGAGATACAGTGATGATGTGAGGAGTCATGAGCCCTAGCGAGGAGAGTGCTAGAAGAACATTGTAGATGATATAAGGAGGGACCTTGAGCTGCTGAGCCAGAGTAGATAGGATTTCCTGGGACAGGCCCTCTGTAGGGCTTGTGGTGGGTTAAGTGTCAGAGTTGGGAAGCACCACTGCATGTGTTGCCCATGCTGCAGAAATCCCCAGCAGCTTGCACCCCAATGGCGTCATAGCTGGTTACAAGTCACCTTCGTCGTCACCTTCATGAGGCTGCAAGTCTTGCATTGCACCAGCTAAAGGAGATGGATTGTACACTCTTCTTTTCCTTTCAGTGACCTTAGGGAGTCAAATGGGATTTTCCCCCCTTGATTTGACCTAGAGAGCAATGGATCTGGTTGAAGACAGCAGCTGATGCTCCTTCCATAGCCAGCAAAGAACCCTGCAGCGTGCTGGGTCCTTCAACAAACCTCTTCTCATAGAATCACACAGCCATTCCTGACTCAACTCCCTAACAGTGAGCTGATTCCCTTTATACCAGAGGAAACGCATTTTTACTTCACAAAAGGAAGAAGAACTGTCCTTCCAGTTACAAGTATTTTGGACACTTGTTAACTATTCTCTCCAAAGAACTGATGCCAAGGTTCTTATTTTTTATTTTTAGGAGAATAGCAGCTTTTTGCGCTCTTATGAACAGCTGTACAAAAATATAATTAACTACTCCCTGAGCTGTTGACAGCTGGCAGCACCATTTCATGGTGAAATATCAAAACTGTAATAATTCTGCCTTGCAAAGGGCAGGTAACCTGCAATAATTAGGAGCTTTTAACAAAGTTGTTCTCCTTTTTGGAGAGAGAGAGCGTACAGTCTAATTTAACCCTGCAGACTTTGCCCTGTCCTGAAATAAGAAGGAAGAGCAGCAACAGCATTCTGCTTCCTAAAATATTCACTACCTGCATCCCATTGTGGGATATCATGGGACGGTAGTGGATTTCACAGCCAGCAAAAGCCGAAGGACACTGCTTTTATTATTAGTTAGGGAGAACATCTGCCCCAGTCCTTTGCCTTGTGAAGGCAATTATTGCAATCATGCAGGAAAAACAAACTCCCCCACTGAAAACAACTGGATAAGAAACTAAGAGGCAAAACAGAATTCTTTGTCTGCCACGTAGGATATCTGATATCCTGCTGCCTGAGAAGAGTCTCTCAAGGAAAACAAAAAAGAAGAGGGGGAACAGAGTAGCTTACATTCTCTTCTTCTTTAGACTGGGCCAGCTGGGAGATGTTCTGGTGCAATCTTTCTCAGCAACTGTTTAAATGAAAAGATATTCTGCTAGATAGCAAAATAGATAGATTTTTTCAAACTCACCTCTGAAACTGTGAAAACGTGTTTTCCCACATGCAAGCAGAAAACACACCTTGGGATGTTCAAATCAGATCGCTGAACGCACATTTGCCCTATTTGTGCCTACAAATTCCTGCCTGGTGAATGTCTCCAGGTGGCTCATCTAAGGTTATGTATGGAAAACGTGGTCCTTACTTCACTCATTTTATAGGTATAGATAATCTGTTTGCTCAGCCAACAAGAAGTAGTGTCAAAGACAAGACTGTGCACAACCCACCACCACCACCACAGTTCCAGGTGGGAAGTCCCAGGTCCTCGGACAGAGGAAGCAGTTTTTAATCCCTGAAAAGGACCAGAGAAAGGGAAAGGTCATTTGAGGGAATCCCAGGAATCCCCAAATCAGGTAAATCCAAGAAATGACTCAAGCGAGACCTTTTCTTCCTCTTCTTATTATTAGATCTGTTCTCCGGAAAGAAGCTGGACTCTGGACAGGAAACCACTCAGGGCTTCTCATATCCTCCACTCCCCATTTACACAACTGAGGAGCTTTACTAGCAATAAAACCTTTTATCATCATAGGTGCATCCCATGATTTCTTTCCCAAGCATGCACAGCTTGTGTGTGACCACCTGCAACTCTGCACACACACAGGCAAGGAGAATTCTTCTGGAACAGGAGGGGAAAAGACAGACTGAGTCCAAACCAAGCCAAATGCTTAGGATGACATTTATTTCCTATTAGCAAGGAGATCAAGCAAGCTTTGTTAGCTAGGAAGATCCACGTCCCTAGATGCTGTGTGCAAGAGTTTCCACATCTGTGCAGGGCAGTGGGAGAGAGGTCAGGAGGGTCCAGGGAGTAGCCTCGGAGGACCTGGAAGCCACAGGCTGTGTCCCCTCTGTCATGGGCTGCCTGCCTCCCCTCTGAGTGACTCCTGGGCTTCACCTCTCCCCAACAGCCTCACTGTGCAATTGCTGGCATCAAGCAGGTATCCACTAATGCTTGTTTCAGTGCAACAGAGCTTTTAACAGCTTGGCTTGAGCTAAACTGGAAAAACGGAAACTTTATCTGAGACAGAAGGGGAGTGTGCTCACAGGGAGGTCATCACCTCGTGCAGCTTCCTCGTGTAGAGAAGCCTTTGCATATGTGTCACCCTTCTCCTCCTTAAAGTGGGGCCAGTCAGGCTGCTTTAGGACACTGAGAATAAATTTAAGACTGATCTAAATGTGACATATACTCAGACCACATGGCTCTGAGACAGGACTGGGGTGGACATATCAGCCTTTCTCTAAGCTCACAAGCCTTTCTCTAGGGTACCACTGATGGTACTGAATCTATATATTGCTGATTGGATCATAGAAGTATCCTCAAAATATTTTCATACTTGCCCTTCCCCTTCTTCTTCCTCAGATAAATTTAATCCCTTGAGCCTTGGGGAGACTTTGCTGATCTCAGATACCTTTCAGCAGTTTAAAAAGTGTTGAGCCATCATGTCTTCTGCACACCAAGACTTCCTTCCAGCAGAGTGATGCCAATTGCTGGTGCAGTTTACTGGCTGAATTTTAGATCATAAAAGCAGGTATTTATTTTTTTGGAAATGCCATTATAAAACTTTACCTTCCTACCAGGCAAGCAAAGGTTGAAATCAGGTTAGACTGTGCATAATTCCGTACTTATGCTTCTAATTGTGTTTTTGCAGTGTTTCACATTACAGTTTTTCCTTGTCTCCTAAGCCTCTTTCACTTGATAAATATACTTGTATTATGAAACTGCCCACTTTCTACATTCTTTTTCACTTTCTTCTCTCACATCAAAGCCAATATAAATAAAGAATAAATTGTTGAGCTAACAAAACTGTTAAGAGAATACACTTTTTCCCCTGGAGCTGTAAAGATTTCCAATACCCTAGCAGAACTGTCTTAGATCAGTAATTGCTAATGGAATAAAACGGTGTCAAAAGGTAAACACAGTTGTTTGATAAGTCAGGTTGACTGTGCCTTTCTGGACTGTGTCTCTTGCCTGTCTGCTTTTGTTTTGTTAAGATTAGCTGTTCTCAGTTCAAGGGAGTAGCCAGAAAATGAATTTTGTATACACAGCTCTGTTTGCAACTTCCAAACCCTGCACTTTTTCACTTTAGCACGGCTAGCACGTATCCTGCTCCAGAGCAGTTTTCACAATGCGCCCTTGCACAATCTCTAAATCAGTTATTGTGGGTGCAACATGGAGCGAACCTCAAAAGGTGAGCCAATGAAAGCCATGAAGCCAAAACATTTAAAAGGCATCAGTAATTAGCAGCTCCACAATCCCAGCAGGCTGGACAACTGTTGGACCTTTGTCATAAGGAAAACCAGGGAGATACCAAACAAACTTTTATGCTATTTTCTGCAGTAGTCCTTGTGATACCTATTTTCTCCCAGGAGCAGTTCATGGTGCTGCAAGGGCTGAGGACTGCAATCCAGAGTCTGATCCCCCAGGAATTTATGTCTGAGCTCCAGATAATCTAGTTGTCTCATTTTTTAAACACAGATCGGTGACAACCAAAATTTTGTGGCAAAAACCAGTCTCACAAAACATTAACTCAGGCTGGGGAAGGACACTGAGCACAGTTTGCCTTTGCCAGTGTTCAAGAAGACAGATCTCATGAGATGACCTGAGAGGGCAGATCTTCTCCAACTGGAATGAATGCTTTGCCAACATCTCACACAGCTGGTAATACCTTGTTGTTGAGATAGAGCTAGAGTAATAAATGGGCAGAAAAACATCAAGTATACCAACAGTTAAATGGGAGCTAACAGACTTTTGAAGGTCTAAGTTTTGGCTCTGGGCACCTGAAATGCCTGTTTCATCAAAGTCATGTTGCAGATTTTTTTCCATTTTTTGCACCTCTGACTGAGGCAGCTAAGGGACAAAGAAAATGTTGAGTTGTTGGCACCAGTCAGGCTGCCATCATCATGAACCACTGTTGGGTCAGAGGGTGGTTGGAGGGAAGTGACCAGGCCCTTTGTGAGGGAGGCACAGGCAGCATACTGTATGTAAGAAGTCAAGAAACAAATGCATATTTCTTTGTCAAACAAATTTCATTTAAAGACACAGGGGTAAGCACTCAGTGGGTTCACTCAGGAGGATCAATAATCATGATGCCCCAAGAGAGCACTGAAAGAATGGGATGAAGTTAAGCCAGGGGAATTGCGGAGGTCAGTTTGGAAAGTTTGCTGACTGTAAGATCTGTAATAAAATCTGTGCAGAGTTTGCATAAATCTAATCTGTTGAATATCTCTGTGTGCATAGTTATACAGCACTGTTAGGGCTAAAAAACTCTAACCGTGTTCAATGCACATGGTTAAACTTTGGTTAAGTGTAAGTACTCCAGGCTTAACACACGCTCTGAAGAAGGGCCTATGTGCTTGTGCTATACTCCTGTCTGTAAAAATCCACAGCTCTGTTACTACATGCAGAAATATCTGTAGCAGAAGGAGGACCTCTCACACGGAAATCCTGAAAAAACTGGAGAACATGCATCTAGGTGCTATACATATGATGCTTCCCTGGTTTTAGAACACCTGCTATCCCAAGAAAAACCTAAACAATGCTGGAAAACAAATACTGAGAGGATTTCCATCCAACAATAGCAGAGCTTGTTCACCCAAAACTTGGTGGTCTCCATCGCTAAACTCATCGACTTCATTAATGCAGGTCTGCAAGTGAGCTCATGGCATCTTTTACGATTCCCTTTGACTGACAATCTCTAGCTCACTGTCAGAAGTTTTCTTTCTTTATGAAAACATATTACTTCAGCTATGTCTGATCCAATCCTCCAATATCACACGAAATCTGCACTCATTCTGTGGTTTGTAGGTTGCTTTTCTGGTCCAGTTCTTCATCAGCTTTTGAAACAGCCAGAGGGAGTGGTTACATCTTAAAGGCATTTACTTCTCTGTCACGGTCAGTTAGAAGTTTGTTCTCTACTTCTTTCCTTTGGTGGTGTGTCGTGTTGCTTGCAGTGTATTCATACATTTGCAAGAGCTACAGCATCCCTGTGTGGAACAGAGACCGGGATGTGAAGGCAGTTCTCAGCTTGCGCAACACAAAGGCGATGGTTGCCTGGGTTGGGACTTTTTGGTATTGCAGAAAGAAGCTGCTATTGTGCTCTATGTAATCATGCCCTGTTGGGTGAATGCATGCCAGCCCTCATTAATGATGTTACTGTTACATTATGTTAATTGTATTTTTGAAGCTCTGTAATTCTAATTTTTCTGAACAGCTCAATACAAAAGTTAATTAAAACAAGATGTTCTTTGAAAAGGGCAAGCGAGATGCTCTCTCAGGAGCTAGGGAGAGTAACAAAGGAAAAGCTTCATCTGTATTGTCTAGTTGATCTTAGAATAAAGACAAGTTATTAATTAATTAATACTGCTTCAGATGATCTGAGAGTACATGAGCAGGGACTAGGCTGTGGACAACAGGAGGTAGGAGATATGAGCAAGAATCAGCAGCATTTCCCTCTTGGCTTCACCTTCTTCAGCAATCCCTTAGTTAGGAAGAATTACACATATATACCCCCCAAGACAGTTGAGAAAGCAGATTTCATAGGTTGCAAGAAGGTGATGACTTGAACCTGTTGTAAGATGTGGCAGAAGGATGTTCAACACAGACGTGCTTTGCAGAGGTAGGGAACACCCAGAGACTTCAACTTTCTTCTTCTGGATGGAGAGTCTCAGGGGGAGTTCAGCCTTGTTTCAGATTTCTTGTGCAAGAGGAGCCAAGTCTTTAAAGCCTATTTCTAGAAGGATATTTAGTCACACAAATAAGTTCTCTGATCTAGGTTTCAATCTCTCCCGCTGTCTCAAAACTCCATAAAATGAGGCTTTTCCACCCCATTTATCTCATCGCATCTATTTTGGCAACGATCTCTGGAGAACAGGAATGGCCTTTCTATGCATGTAACTGACTACTGAAGTAAGCAATAATAACCCGACGGGAAAGTTACATAGAATACACTCTTTCCATTGTAAGACTTCTGAAACCTTTCCAAATTTTGCTTTTTTTGTTGTTGGTTGTTTTTTGTTTTTTTTTTTGTGTTGAGAAACGCTCTTCTTCCCACACATTCGTTTTTGTTCTTGGTCTGCAGCTATGAGCATAGCTATGGAGTTCGAATGACTCTTGCTGGTCAGAGCCTATGGGGCTTCTGCCTTTCTGTCATTTCATGTGTCATGCAGACAACCGAAACCCACAGCAATAAAAACTTCACAGTACAACAACCCCCTAAGTGGCTGATGTATGCCACATGGTGTATTCAGTTTGTTACTGGTCACACTTGGAAATTATTCAGTTTCTTTTTGCCACCCAGGCCCATTGTATAAAGCAACTTTTTCCTGTTTGAAGTCCAGTGTGTTTTTTGGGAAAAAAATGAGGCATTTCTCCTGGGTGAGGTAACAAATGTCATTGGAGAATATAGCTAGGTTTTGCAGAGACACAGTTCTTATCTGCATCTGTGATTTCCCTCCTTTTTTTCAGACTTTGGAACCTTAATCTTTGTGGCCACACAGACGTACATGAAGTAAGTAAAGCCAATCAACAGACGTTGCTTTTCTTTAAGAATATTTTAAAGCTTTCAGTTAAAATCCAGTGATGTGCGTGATATTTTTCCATGACTTAAGGGTTCCCCACATACAAAAATATTTATCATGTCTTTCATACAAACTATCCTATACTGAATAGCTTGCACTGCTAACAAAGGAGAATACATGTAAGAATAAAATGTAGCTACTAGCTAACAGGTCTCAGGAGACAAGCCAATATATTTTCTGTTTGTTGGTTTTGTTGTTTTTTTAAAGTTTTGACACAAATAGCAATTTTAGTGAGCTGAGTCCAAATGTATTCTCAGCTAGGGAGAAAGGACTGATTGATGGCAGTAAAATATTAAACTGTTCAAGGTCCCTGCTTCACAGTATATAAAACCAGTCACATCAGCTCATGTTTCACTTTTTATGTCTTTTCTATGAAAAAGACACAAAAAAAATCCGATAAGCGTAGCCCAAAGCTCCAGCAAGCTGCCTGTACAAGCAGCCTCCTCAGCGTGCAATTACTTACACATTTATCATGAGAAAAAGACACTTTTAGATAAGATGGCTGTAAGGGGTCAGAATGCAAATTGGGTGTGAATTTGCCCTAATGGTGTGAAGCATGGCTCCTACACAGCTCCAAACATTAAGGCAACAGGCGCCGACATCTAATTGCATCAGCCGGTTTATGGCTTCTAGGGGCCAATCTGGTCGCCAGGAATCATCAGGGGCTGTCTGGCTTCAAGCCTCATTGACATGGACACACTTCATGCTTATGGGTGAAGACATGCACAGACGTGTTGGTTAAGAGCAAGACTGGTAGCTGAGGTGCTGAGGATTGTGACTGAATTAAGGTTTAAATAACAATACTCCACGTTCCTGACAGCTACTGCCACTTTTATATTATTCTGACTGCTCTCGGTTTCCCTGTCACTGAGACAGTAGGGGTAGAAGCAGGATCTCTAGTTCCAGTCTCACCTGGACAGGCTAGGCTCAGGAAACGGTGTGCATTGACGGCTGGGCTGCATGTGGTCCTGAGGATGCATTCACGTCACAGATTTACTCTTTGCAGACCCTCCAGAGCTAAGCTTAGAGGTACTTATTCCTCTTTTGCTTCCCTATCAGTCCAGGTCTATTTTGAATGCCAAGACCATAAAAGCATCTCTGCTTTTGCAAAGATCCACATGGGAAGGAGAATTCTCCCAGGCTGAATACGATCGCACTGTTTGCCTGGCTGGTGTCAGCAATGTTTCTGTGCTTGGCAGCCCAAGCAGCAAGT